>CM031234.1:899873020-901073020 GCA_018340775.1 Taxus wallichiana var. yunnanensis | reverse complement strand
TATACTAGATGACTCACAAGTAAGGTTCATAAAGAATCTCCAAAAACCATTAATGTGGTCATAAGAACAAGATTTCACAAACACCATGCCAAAGAGACTTCGAGTTACAGTCTAGTTTACCAAAACTAACAAACACAAGTTCCAAATTCAATCAATTTTTCATACGATGAAATACAAACCTAAACCATATACGGTTTTTCCTATGCATGCAAGTTTCAATAACAGTCCATGTTATTCGCAGAGGAGAAATATAGAAACCAAACTATATATTGGCTTATCCATAGTGCCTACAAATTTCAATAACAATCAATGCTTCTCGTAAGAAGAAATACAAAACTAAACCATATATTGGCTTATCGACAATTACTCGCAAATTTCAATAATAAATCATGTTTCCACAAAGGTGATACAAAAAAAACAAGGCATATATGGTTTAATTCCAAGTCAATATAACTATGAAATAACACGTTAACACCATGGAGCTAATAATCTATATAGTGGTTCCATCAAATGAAACAAGTTTCCAATCAAATAACTGAAACCAGTTTGTGAGTTTCCATAAGAACTCGAGTTGCTTACCAATCGGGTATATGAAACACAACAAGTTTGCAACACTAAACTCAAAAAATATAGATAGATTTCTGTAATGATTAAAGGATGTAAAAGAAGTTGAAACCAACAACAATTTCAAACTAATGAATAAGACAAATAGATTTACTAGGTTTGGTTCACATATGCACAGTTCTTTGTGAAAAAGGTAATGCAAAAAAAGCTTCCAATAGAATCATGTAAAACACAGTTTTAAAACCTAGAAAGACAAGTTTATACAAAACCCACCAATCAATTTATCGGATAAAGCATGAATGCACTGAACTCATCAAAGAAAAGTTATTGTAATGAAAACACTTAGAGGAAAGCAAGATATTTTAACATTCGGCCTATCATGCCCGATAAGTGTCGTCATTGTAAATTGAAGAAGACCTCTACCTCGAGCTCACTTCTTCCCTTCTTCTCTCGAAAGATCAAACAACAAAATAATTCTTCCATAATTCCTCATATATGCTCCACGAAACAAAAATAGATTTGAAACCTCCAAAATAGCCATGCAGTGTAGTTTAAACTACTAGTTTGAAAAACCAGAGTGCATGAAGAGAGAAAATCGGAAAGCATGTAAAATGAAATAGCCAAACAAAAATCCACTGGCATGCCTACCAAAGTGGTTTGGGCTCGTGAAACAAAGTTCATTAATTGCAGTAATTCCATATCTCCCACCTAATCTCCTTGCCACCACCGCCAAGTCCGCAAGTTCCAAATTAAAAAACATGTGTTTCCATTTTTAGTGATACTGCCACCTAGGCCTCCGCCAACCAAACTAGCCCCTGCCAAAGTTGGTAGTCCATAGGAATTAATAAACCTTATCATCTTCACAAATTCCTTAGGAACCATCACCAATGTGCATGTGACCCCTTAGGTTCCCCTTCATGCCAATAACTTAGGATAGATTAATGGCTTAGGTTTATTCTTAGGTAGGTTAAAGTTTATACCTTAGGATATGACACTAACCACTAACCCCCAACATAGGTCCTTAGAATTTAGGTTAGATAACTCCACATAGGTAAGTAATCAAAAATACAATAGCTTTTAGAAAATAGGTTAGATCGCTAAATAACTTTGTAGTGTCGGGTTCTAGTTTTTATACATAAAGCAACCCTTCTAACTCTTTAGTACCAGTTTAGGTTAGAAACAAAATTGTATCAAGTAACATAGCTTAGGTAGGAAATACTTTCACCTAGCTTAGGATTCCATAATTCAATCCTCAATAGGATCCCGATATCTTTCTCATGTGTTTTGAACAACTGCATTCCCATCTTTATCAGTAATGACCTGTCTTGGTCGATCTTCAAGGACCCAAGCCAAACAACCTACTGAATGGAAGTGCGTTCACACAGAAGTCAAAGAACTTACAACAACAAAGTTCAATCCAACGATGTATCTTAACTCATGGAATGTCAATTTTATCATGCATTCAATAGAGTAGTTTTAAAACATTCCTTAGATCACTGAAATTGATCCAAGGATGAGTTAGATAAAAACAAGTTTACAACTCTTAAACCAGATTGCAAACCACCTACCAGAAGTGAAAAATGGATTTAGAGAAGTCATACCAGTTTGATCAAAGGATCTTAAGAGAAGAAAATACTTATCCATATCAAGCATGATTTCCAATAATCAAAGAACATATCCATATAAGGAAAATCACATATCAACACTTGAATGCAAAGGAGGAAAATAACAATAGTTAAGGGTGTTACATGCTTCCCTCCTAAAAAGAATCATCGTCCCGATGATTACATCCTTTAACAAATTACATCAAGGATAGTCAATTCATTCACTTCTCTTATCCTAAGTCAAATATTTCAAAACCTTATAGTTCTAGAAATCAGTATTAAATAACTTTTTTATTCAAATCAAGTAAATATCTGCCCAAAAATGGCTTACTTAATGTCATAAAGGATAAATTCATATAATTTATCAGTAATCAGATTTAATTCTATTCAAAATAGATATGGAAAAGTAGTTTTCATATCCTCCATATTTTCCCAAGTTGCACTCTCCTTGTTAAACTGGTCCCACCTTTGGACCTTACATTGACTTATCTCTCTATTTCTTAAATGCAACTCGGTAAGTTTCCATCACTCGAATGGGATTAACCATGATTATTCTTAGGTATTCAACCTACAAGGAATTCTAATTTAACACATGTGATAAATCGATACACATTTCTTAAGTAAAGAAATATGGAAAACATCATGCATTTGTGACAAAGCAGGTGGTAGTGCTAAACGATAAGCTACAGGGTTGATTAATTCAACTATTTCAAAAGGTCCCACATAACGAGGTGATAACTTGATAGACTTTCCAAAAGTTATGGAACTCTTTTTCAGTTTAACCCGAAGAAAAACCTTTTCTCCAAGTTCAAATTTCCTGTCAACCCGCTTTAAGTCAGCATAACTCTTTACCTATCTACTGCTTCTTTCAAGCATTCACGAATCATTTTAACTTGTTGTTCCATTTCCATAAGGATTTCAGGTCCAATTACCTCTCTATCCTCAATGTTATCCCAACTAATAGGGGTTCTACATTTCCTTCCATAAAGCGCCTCAAAAGGTGTTATCTTAAGAGAAGCATGATATGTATTATTGTATGCAAATTCAAATAATGGAAGGTACTCTTCCCACTTATATTGCTGATCCATACAATACATTCGTAACATATCCTCCAAAACCTAATTAACTCTTTCAGTCTGTCCATCTGTTTCCAGATGATACGCAGAAATGAAATTAAATTTAGTTCCTAGAGCTGCGTTAAGCGTTTGCCAAAACCTTGGCATCGTTCTAGGGTCTCTATCAGATATGATTAATTCAGGTACTCCATGTAATCTGAAAATTTCATGTATAAATCTTTTAGCCAAAACAGGAGAATCATCCTTTATATTTCCAGTAATAAAATGAGCTACTTTCGTTATTTTGTCAACTACTACTAAAATAACATCTTGCTATTTTTTTTACATAGGTAATCCTTGTACAAATCCCATGCTTATTACCCGTCATTTGTACTACGGCATGCTATGAGGATACAATAAACTAGCTAGATGCATATGTTCCGGTTTTACTTGTTGACATTCCGCATAATGAGTCACAAAATCTATAACATCCTTTTACATTGCTTTCTAGAAATATTGCTTTTTTATATCAACAAATATTTTTGTAATTCCAGGGTGTCCCGAGAAAGGTAAGTTGTTAAACTCTATCAACATATTCTTTTTCAAATCATTAGGTAAGGGTATGTATACTCTGCTTTCATATCGTAAGATTCCCTCATCATCAAAGTGAAAACCTTTATACTTTTCATCCTTCGATTTGCAGCAAGCACCTTTTTTACCTATTGAAAGTAAGAATCAGATTCCATAACACTTTTTACTTCATCCTTAAACTAATTTCTTAGTGTTATAAGAGCATAAATGTGCTTCCTATGTCTTAGAGCATCACCCACTCTATTCTCTTTTCCTTTATCAAACTTATGTCAAAATCATACCGAGACAAAAACTATAACCACCTTTGCTTATCTTGCATTCGATTCGATTGAGTAAAAATGTACTTCAGTCCAAGATGATCGGCCAACTCAAATGGTTTACCAAGCGTATAATGCCTCCAAATTTGAAGTGCATGAACTATGGCAACAAGCTCTAAATCATGTGAAGTATAATTCAACTCATGTAATTTGAGTTTTCTACTTTCATAAGCTATGACATGATCATTTTGTAACAAAATACCTCCAAGACCCTCCCTAGATGCATCCGTTACAGCCATGAAGTCTCCATTTAGATCAGGTACAGCTAAAATAGGTGCTGAAGTCAACTGAATTTTCAAATTTTTAAATGCGCTTCAAATTTATCATTCCAAACAATTTTCTTATTCTTTTTCTCGTAATGAATTTATTAGTGCAGCCACCTTAGAAAAATCCTTAACAAATTTTCTATAATAACCTATAAGGCCCATGAAGCTTCTAACTTCATGTACATTCTTAGGTGCAGGCCACTTGATTATAGCTATAATTTTAGAAGGATCTACAGCAATCCCATATTTACTTATAACATGCCCCAACTAGTGAACTTCAAAGTGTTATAGAAAGAACATTTGTATAGCTTACCATATAACTATTTCTTTCTCAGAATTTTCAAAACTATTTTCAAGTGTTCATGATGCTCCTCCACACTTTTAGAATATATGAGAATGTTGTCCAAGAATACAAACACAAAATTGTCCAAGTATTCTTGAAAGATATTATTCATTAAGTTCATAAAAGCTACAGGTGCATTCATTAATCCAAAGGGTAAAACCGTGAATTCATAATGTCCATACCTTGTCCTAAAATCCATTTTATGAATGTCCTCTTCCTTAATTCATAATTGATGATATCCAGACTAAAGTTCTATCTTAGAATATACCAATGCTCCATGCATATGATCAAATAGGTCATCAATTCTAGGAAGTGGGTATCTATTCTTGATTGTTGCTTTGTTTAACATCCTATAATCAATGCACAATCTGAGGGTTCCATCCTTATTTTTCACAAAGATCACTGGTGCTCCCCAAGGTGAAACACTTGGTCTAATCAAACCCTTAGACAAAAGTTCTTGTAACTAAGCCTTAAGCTCTACTAACTCTGTGGTAGTCATTTGATAAGGTGCTTTAGAAATAAGTTCGACTTAGTTTGATTTTGATTGTGAAGTCAAACTCCTTTTGCATTGTAGTCCCAAGTAATTCTTCCGGAAACACATCACCGTAGTTCCGTAACAGTGGATAATGTTCCATGAAATTGTTGTTTTCTTCCGTAGATTCAGAAATTTTTACTGCATATAAGGTACAACCTTTATTTTTGGCCTTTTTAAGTTACATAGCTAATAATTTCCTAACTGAAATTTCTTGTTTTACACCTTGAATCTTTGTTGTTTTCTACAGATCATCTAAACAACTAATATGTTTTTCAAAATAGTCTACCTTTGCTTTATGCTCTACTAACCAATTTACACCTATGACTATATCATAAGATCCCAAAGGTGCTACATAGAGATCAACTTCTATGGAAAAGCTAGGTAAGTCAAGGAATGCTCCAAAAAGACACATACTAACTGTATGAACATAATTATTACCATAATGTACAATCCATGATTTATCCATTTTTCCATCTTTTCTTTTAAGTTTTGAAGAAATTTTACTAGAAATAAAACATTTAGTAGCTCCCGTATCAAAAAGAATAGTTACAGGTATGCCAAATAACTTACCAGGAACTTCAATAGGTGTAACTTACTTTTCAGCTTGCTTGTCAGCTACTGCAAGCATGTATCTTGTGCTGCTGATTATGATCATCCTTCTTCAAAGGACATTGATTCGCATAATGATCTTTTCCATAGTTATAATAGCCTCCTACCAGTCCCTTTTGGGCTCAAAATTATTTCCAGCCTTGTAGTTATCATTCTGACCTCCATAGGGTTTTCACCATTATTATTATTTCTTAGCAAAATTATTTTGTGTATTACCATAAGTCTTATTCATTGTTGTCTTCTTATTAATATTGGTTGGAAACTTACTTTTGTTACCAAAATTTTTCCATGGTCCTTTCTTAGGTGTAAGAGAAGCTGAAGAAGAGTTTGGAACTTTCTTCCGTACTTCTTCTTTGTGAGTAGAAATAGAATTTAATTTTTGTTCCTACCTTATGTCTTTTTCAACAAACCCTTGCATAGTGGTTGGGCTGTGAACATCAACCTCTTCCCCAATAATGGGATTCAATCCCATGATGAATTTTCATATCCTAAACTTCTCATCAGTTTGATACTAAGGTACATACTTGAGTAGTTTCTTAAACTGTTCCCAATACTCGATTACAGTTAACTTCCCTTGAGATAAGTTTTGAAATTCAGTCATTTTATAATCATAATAAAGTTGCAGAAGCCATCGTTGCATAAAATAACCCTTAAATTGATCCCATGTGATGTTATTTTCATCAATATTTAGCTCATCCTTCTGGCTGTCCCACCATGAAGATGCTTCATGGAAAAGCCGATATGCTCCCAAATAGCTTTGGTATCTTTTCGAAGTTCCTTATTGAAAAGTACTTCTCCATCTCATTGAGCCAATTCTCAGCTCCATCACCTAATGTTGTGCCATAAAACTTAGGTGGACTTATCCTTTTTATATCATTAGTGAGTTTAGCAGCCAACGTAGCCTCTTTATTTTAAGGTTAGGTCGGCACATTCACATTGTTATTATCAACACCCATATTGGGGTTGTCCTCAGGAGGTGGCTGATTATTTTTACCGCTTCTTCTTCCTCCTTATTACCCATCACTTGTTGTTGAGCACGGTCAAATGATCTCTTGTGTCTAATAGGGAAGTAAGGATATCATCAATTTTTTAGGTTGTTCTTACTCCTTCCTTAGGTGGAGCATTGCGTAATGTTTCCTCTTATCCTAACCATTTTCATTACAATAAAATTCAAGTTTTTATTAGATTATGGACATAATAGGTCCAACAGATGCAATCTTCACTTCGATACCAAGATGTAACATTCCTATTTTATGACTTTAGAAACAAGGGGTTTTTTTTTAGTAATGTTCCCTATTCTAAATACGTAATTTAGAACGCACATTCTAAAACAACCATTCTTATAACAGAGATAACCATATACACTATAATGACTCGGTAAACTCTTGATCTATTCATTTCATGACTTGGCAAACTACCAATCTATTCATGTTTAATATAAGTGTTATCCAAATTCACCCCGTGGTTGAATCGATAACATGCATCAGAATTCTCAAGTCCCAGGCAAACGGATCGATTCAGGGAAAAATCATGTTTCCAGGGTCCCCTCATATTTTTTCTAACTCTCCTGTCTAGGTTGAAAAGAGCAAGTTCTGAGGAAAGGTGAAAAAGTGGCAAAAAAAGCTTGGGACAGGAAAAATCATGAAAATTGGCTAAGTCCTAGTCCTCGCAATAGTAGGGATGTGAGGGACATCGAGATGCGGATTAATCGAAAAGCCTCAAGCGGCCCGCGAAGCAAAGGGACATCTGGGACAGAAGGACGCGCAGGGTGCGAGAAGCTGATCTAGCCGAAGGAGGAAGAAAAATTGACTAACTACTGAGAAAAATAGTTTGGGACATTCGGGCCGTGAGGACGAAACCGCCGGATCGGCTGAAATGAGAAATTTCGTATTGGGACAGTTGGGACAAAGGGATGCGTGGGACGCGGATAGCCGAGAAAAGTCGAGAGCCAATCAGATTGTGCCACATGTCATCGGCAGATAAGGGACAAGGAAGCCCATTTTGGGTGGATCAAAGGATTCTGTCCCAAACAACACTGGGACATCCGGGACAAAAAGACACGAAGGGCGTGAAAAGCTGGCAGACCCACGGACCAATCAAATCGCGACACGTGTCACAAGGGAGAAAGTCCAAAAGTCAAAGGGTGAGGTTTCAAGCACTGACCCAAGCTAATAAAAAGAAGACACGTGTCTAATGAAGCAGGGAAGGAGAGATAATTACACGACCAGTCAACACATGCCACGTGTCGTCCAGGTGGCAGAGCGTGGGAAGAAATTTAAAAATCCGTTTCGCCTATTTTTGTGCCCTAGATCTTCAGACCTCCATATCTTTTGATCCAGAGCTCGGATTCACACGTTCTTTATATCAACAGAAAGCTTATGAAATTCTCTATGTGATTCTAGGGTTAATCTTTAGTTTTGGTGTAATCTAGAGATATAAAATTGAGAAACAGATCTGATGCGTGTTCATGGCCAGAAGTGACATTCCAGCGACCAGATTTAATGCAGAATGGGTCGCATTCTCCTGTAATCTGGTCAAAATGATAGGGTATGGGTTTGTAAGGTCCCCCATGCCATTTTAATGCACCTGTAGTCAAGAAGGGATGGGCTCCCATGCTTTTGTACATTTTCTGTCCCCTGGGCTCGACCCATGCAATGTAAAAGCCAGATTTGGCTCATTTCGAAGGGGGGAACAATTTTTGACATAGCAACTTCTTCTTTCAGCTCCAGCAAGTGACTGAAGCAAGGATCAGACCTCTCCAAAGATTGTAACAGTTTTCTTTTACCTCTCTGAGGGTGTAATGCGTGTTTTTTGACACTGAAAAGATAATGCAAGCTCTGTGAATGGGTTTCAGTCCTCTGTTTGTATTATTTGCTTCATTTCAGATCCTAAATTATACCTTATCAGTCTGTGTATGTTTTATGTTGTGAACTTTGGTCTATGTTTATTTGCATGACAAATATGTTTCACCACTCCTTTTGGTGCATCACCATCTTTAGTTAGTTTCAATTTTTGCACTTCTACCCCTGTCTCCTTGCAAGTTAAAGTAGGATTAGGATCTAAACCTCTGTAGTTTTGCAAAATATAGATCTAAATCAGAGGAGTTTGAGGAACCAACCTCTAATCTGGAGATTCCTCTCTCAGTTTCACAAGTCCCCACACTTGGAGAGAGGTTTCCATGTTGTGCAATCACACTGGATGCTAGAGTGATCAACCTAGAAGCCCGATCTCGCATCCGGGGTGCTTTATGAGTTTCGCAACAAAAGTTTGGCACACCCGGTGGGACTAGAGGTCTCATTTTTTTATTGCAGCAGGGTTGATGTGCATCTGCTGCATTTTTCTTGCTTGAAAAGAGCTATTATTTGCATATCTGGTGACTCCAAGGGGAAGAATCAACTGGTTCCAAGCTCAGGCCTGAAAACTCATGAGAAGAATCACCACAAGGTCAAGAGTTGGAGAAGAAGAAGTGTTGTTTGAATACCTGTAATTATCTCCAAGAAGGAGGTAAAGAGGAAGAAGGATTCAAAGGTCTCCATCTCCACCAAACAGAACTCTCTCAACTCCTCCACCTGACAGGCCTTTCATTCAGTATACAAGGGTTTTAAGACCGATTAGAATGGCTCAGAACAACCCCTACGTCAACTTCACAGGCAGCAGCCCACTTGCTCTCAATGCACAACATCCAGTTCCTATTGCAGCCTTGAAGAACATTCCCTACTTCACTGGAGAAAATCAGACTACTCCAGGTGATCATGTTAAAGATATTGCTAACCTTTGTGCAATCCATGAAATCAATGAAATGCAAGTGGCTGTCAAGTTACTGGCATCTTCCTTCAAGGGTAAAGCATTGCAATGGTTTAGGAGCCTTGGAGCTGGTTCTATCACAAACTGGAATCAGCTGTGTATTGCACTTCACGAGAAATTTGGAGAGAAGGGAGACAACTTGTCTCTTTTGGAGCAGCTGACAACTATCAAGAGAGCCCCAACAAGCAACTGACTGACTTCAACTTCAGATTTCAAAGGTCTTGGGATAGGATTCTAGTGGCAGTCAGGCCAACAGTAGAAGGTGCTTTTCTATATTACCTTAAAGCTTTGAATTCTGATATTTCTATGTTAATTCAATCTATGGGAGGCACAACCTTACCTGCTGCTTATAGCATTGCCATTAGAGCCGAAAACTGTCTTATTCAAGCTGGTAAACTGGCTCCTAGGCCTCCCATGCCCTTATATCCAAACTTAGAAAATCCAAGCACTAGTCAAGCACCCACTTTGGCTCCTGTTCCCACCCCTAGAAATCAAAGTTCAAGTGAAACTTCTACTTCATCCTCTAGTGCTTCAAATGAACTCCAAGAGGTCATGAAATAGTTGCAAAATTTGGGAAATGAGCTGGTTACTATCAAAAGATAGCAAGCTCAAAGTGCTAGACCGTATCAACCTCAAGCACAGTACCAGGGTAGGCCCCCATACCAACAAAATAGGTCACCAAATCAGGATGCAAATCAAAATCAAAGCCAAGTAATGCCTCCCGCTAATAGGCCATTTCAGCCCTATAACCCCAATGTTGTATCTACTTCTAAAGCATTAGTGCCAGTCCAAAATAACATGGCCCAAGAATATGATTGGTGTTTCCCATGTAGTCAGCCACACAACCAATCAATGTGCTTTAACGGTGCATTAAATCAAGCTCTGATGGTGCAAACCATCAGTGGGTCGCAAGAGTCCAGCCACGAAGGAGATCAGCAGCAGGAAGCATCTCAGCAAGGGACATCTCCGAATGAAACTACTCTTGTCAATTGGCAGGCTGAAGATTTCTGTGGTATGAATCAAATACCCTCTCAGAGTGTTGCAGCCAACACAAGGTCAAAGAGAAGAAATTTGGGTGAAGAACAGCCATTGGCCCCAAGTAGTTCATGACCTTCTGTCACTCCACAAGGTGTTGGCAAACAAAATGCAGTTCCAAACATGCAAGGAGCACCCAAACCAGCTCCTAAACCAACTCAGATGCCAGTTGTTGCTGCCCATGTGCAAGGAACGAATGTGCAAGCTAGGGGACAGTAGAGGGATGCTTCATCCCCATTCAACATCATTGATCAGATGAAGAAGACAAATGTAAACATATCAATGTGGGAATCACTATCCATCCCAGGCCAAAGAGATTTGCTACAAGCTGCCATGAAGGACTGGTCAACTTCAAATCAACAGGTCCAAATGCAAGAGAAGGTACTCACAAATGCTGCCCAGCCTGAAGGAAATCATGGAGGACAACAAGGTAAAATGTTGAAGCCCCCTCCATTTTATGTTTCATTGATCATAGGAGATAAGTTGGTACATAATTGCATGATTGACTCTGGGGCAAGTAGTTCAGTAATGCCCAAGCAAATAGCTGATCAGCTAGGGCTTCAATATGAAGTCATCTCCAAGGGTGTAGTGCAATTAGACGGGACAGCAGTGACAACGGTTGGAGTAATCAAAGGTTTGAGCCTCACACTACATGCATGTCCCAACGTAATAGTGTTACAAGATGTGTCAGTCATAGACCTGCCACCACTCTTTGCATTGTGTTTATCAAGGGATTTCACAGCCAAAATTGGAGGCTACTTATCTGCTGATTGGTCACACATGTTGTTCAGAACAAGATATGGTACTAAGGTCACAATCAGATCCGAACCAATTGCAAACTTTCATATTGAGCCTCATACTCCAAGCCAAATCAATGCCAATTGTTCAACATTTGATCAAGAAGATCACCCTAGCACTGATGAAGCTGACACTAAGGTTGGAAGTATCCCAGATTTGACTCTTGATGAATGGGCAAGAAAAGTGCATGCCTTTGATCCTTATCAAGAAATAGAAGAATCTGAGCTAGGGGTTTATTGTTTACATGAAGAGGATCAACCTCTCCCTAGCATCACCAAGCCAGATCATAAGGACAAGAATGAAGTATGGCAGCTATTCTTTGATGGATCAAGGAGTAGACAAGGTGCAGGAGGAGGAGCTATGCTCATTTCACCGCAAGGTATAAGGTATTACTCAGCCTTCCATTTCTAGTTTTCCTGTTCAAACAACACGGCTGAGTATGAAGCCTTAATTCATGGACTGCACTGGGAAATGAAGAAAGGCATCAGGAATTTACAAGTATTTGGTGATAGTGAGCTGGTTGTAAACCAAGTCAAAGGAAAAAATGCTGCCAAAATGATCTCGCTTAAGCGCTACAAAAATCGGGTATGGGATCTTATTTAAGATTTTGAAGATTTTAGCATCAATTCCATCCCAAGGAAAAAGAATGAAGCCGGCTGGCGACTTGCAGAGCAATTGGGATCATGCGTTTGATGTTGCGAGAGTATCAAAAGTGAGAAATCTCAGTCTCATATCAAATTGGTTGTGAGACCAGCTGTTCCAGATAACAACACAAGTTGACAAGTCTTCGAGAATGATTAGCAAATTGTTAATTTCCTACAAGAAGAAGCCGAGTTCTCCGCCAGAAATCAAGACAAGCTGGAGCAGCAATATGGTGATCAGGTAGTACAACTGAGAACTAACAAATTACCAAAAGGCCTCATAACCTTGGAGTCAATATTCAACCCAAATGATCAGTTCCGGAAGGAGAAAGCAAACATTCAAGTGAAGGGTGAAGATTCAGAGCCTATTTTAGTGGAAGAAGGCAAAACATTGCAGATTGGCAAAGTAAGTACCTCACAAGAGAAATCTGATTTTGTTCAGCTTTGTCAAGAGTTCCCGTGATATCTTTTCTTGGACTTACAAATATCTAAGAGGTTTCAACCCAAAGCTGGCACAACATACTATTGAGCTGGATCCGAATCCAAGCCCGTTAGGCAAAAGCAAAGGCCAGTGAATCCCCATATTGAACCTCTCATGAGAAAAGAGTTAAGCAAGCTTATTGAGGCCAGTATCATCTTCCCCATCAAACACTCAAGTTGGGTTGCAAACTTGGTGCCAGTGAGAAAAAGAAATGGAGAAATCAGACTGTGTGTTGACTTGAGAGACTCTTGAACAAATCCTCCTCAAGGACCATTACCCACTCCCTTCCATGGAGCAAATATTGCAAGTTGTAGCTGGTTCAGAAAGGTTCTCACTACTTGATGGATACTCAGGCTATAATCAGATAATGGTGAAGGAAGAAGATCAATTCAAGATGGCTTTCACCACCAAATGGGGCACCTATGCCTACAAGAAGATGCCATTTGGCCTATCAAATGCCGGAGCAACATTTCAGCGAGCTATGGATATGGCATTCAAAGGCTTAATCAACAATATAGTGTTGGTATACCTAGATGATATCACTGTCTTCTCAAAGAATGCAACGCAGACCATCTCTTTCACCTCAGACAAGTGTTTCAGAGGTGTAGAAGGTTCGGAGTGTCGTTGAATCCAAAGAAGTGTATATTCTTGGCACACGAGGGAAAATTTTTGGGCCACATTGTCTCTAGGGAAGGGCTAACAATTGATCCTGAAAGGGTTGAAGCCATCCGAACACTCCCATTGCCACACCACAAGAAATCTCTTCAAAGCTTCTTAGGAAGGATAAACTTTGTCCGCAGATTTTTGCCTAATTTTGCCACTCTTGTGAAGCCTCTAACAATGATGTTGAAGAAGAGTCTGGCATTCAAATGGACAGCAGAAGGAAAAGAGATTTTTGAAAGCATCAAGCATGCAATATCACAAGCTCCAACTCTTATCAACCTAGACTTTTCAAAGGACTTCATGTTGTATGCATTTGGAGGATCAGACACAATCTCAGCTATCTTAACACAGCTAAATAGAGAAGGTTCAGAACAGCCCATAGCATTCTTCAGCCAAACCTTGGAAGATTATAAAATAAAGTATTCTTTCATCGAAAAGCATGTCCTTGCTGTCATCAGGAGCTTGAAGAAGTTCAGACATTTGGTCTCAAACAATAAGATTCAACTGCTGGTCTCACATGCTGGGGTTAAGGACTTCCTCCTCAACAAGGATTTGAATGAGAAAAGGGCAGGTTGGATCACCCGTGTCATGGAGTATGACATTGAGATCAAGATCACCAAGCTGGTAAGAGGGAAAGGATTGTGTGAGCAGCTGGTTTTGGGGAAACAAAAAGAAGTATGCAATGAAGAAGAGGTTGTTTTGACAGTCCAGGACAGTCATGAGCCAAGTGGCAAACAAGAAGAAGACAATGCTGCCCCGACTCCTTGCTGGACCCAAGGTATTATGCACTTCCTAGGCACAGGCCTATGCCCTCCAGAGATGAACAAGACCCAAAGGAGACACTTCGACTATAGGCTGTCCCATATGCCATTGTTGATGGAGTTTTGTTTAGGAAAGATGTAAATGGAGTGCTACTGAGATGCATTAGCACAGGTCAGATTCAAAGGGTATTAGAAGAGTTTCATGGTGGACCAGCTGGTGGCCATTTTGCACCAAGAGTGATAGCTCTAAAAATCATGAAGGCTGGTTATTATTGGCCCAAAATCTTCAGTGATTGCTATGCATGGATCAAGAGGTGTAAGAATTGTGCATTCTTCACAGGAAAAGAGAGACTTGTAGCCCTCCCATTGCATCCAATCTCAGTTGACCAGCCATTTATGCAATGGGGTTTGGACTTCATTGGATTCATTAATACCAATTCAAGCCAAGGGCACAAATGGATTTTGACACCCACGAGACTACTTCACCAAATGGACAAGCGAGAGCACTCAAAGAGGTGAATGAGTCTAACATCTTAGACTTTTATGAGGGGATAATAACTAGATTTGGTGTACCCACCACAATAATCTATGATAATGCATTGGCATTCATTGGATCCAAGGTGACCGAGTGGGCTGTCAAAGAACGGTATTTACCTAAGAACTTCATCGAACTATTACCCTCGGGGTAATGGCCAGTGCCAAGTCTACAAACAAGAACTTGTTGAGGATCATTAGGAGGACTCTTGATGAGAATCGAGGTCTTGGCACACCAAACTGAAATCAGCCTTATGGGCTGATAGGATCACTCCCAAGAGATCCACAGTAGCTCTCCATTTAGGCTTGTCTATGGAAGAGAGGCAATCTTACCCATGTCACTTGAGTTGCCAACGTTGGAACTCATGAAGCAGCTGTAATTTGAGCCTATGGAGGTGAGGTATGCGCAGAGTTGATGGAGCTACAAGAGATCAGAAATCGTGCATCCCGTAATGGAAAAGGATCAAGCTTTGATCAAGAAGACCTTTGATAGAAAGGCCAAGGATAGATCTTTTCAAGTTGGAGATCTAGTGTTGAAATGGGATGTGGATAGAGAAAAACCGGGAAGGCATTCAAAATTTGATGCCATTTGGAGTGGCCCATATGTGGTCACAAAGTGCAAGAACAACAATGCTTTCCAATTGGCCTCATTGGATGGTGAAGAACTGCAGATTCCAGTCAATGGAATCTATCTCAAGCGTTGCTTCTAGAGGGAAGTTCACTACCTTTGTAAATATTAGATTAGATTTTCTTTCCTCCAAGTGCTTGTGCACATTGTTTTGCTGTAGGTTAGTCTTGTTTTCCCTAAGTGCTTTGGCACAGCTTGTTGTCCATGGAGATGTTTAGCAATCCTTGCTTTCATCAGGTAACATTCCATCTTCCTCCTTGCACATTCTGAGTCAGTTAGGGTCCTAAATAGAATATTTGATGACTCCATGCCCAATGGACTACTTCAGGCAACTGGTATCTTCTACCTAGCAGCGTGTATCCCCGCTGAGTCACCAAATTGTTATCCAAATTCACCCCGGGTTGAATCGATAACATGCATCAGAATTCTCAAGTCCCGTGAAAACGGATGGATTCAGGGCAAAAATCATGTTTCCAGGGTCCCCTCAGATTTTTTCTAACTCTCCTGTCCAGGTTGAAAAGAGCAAGTTCTGAGGAAAGGTGAAAAAAGTGGCAAAAACAAGCTTGGGATAGAAAAAATCGTGAAAATTGGCTAAGTCCTAGTCCTCGCAATAGTAGGGACATGAGGGACATCGAGACGTGGATCGGCCGAAAAGCCTCCAGGCGGCCAGCGAAGCAAAGGGACATCTGGGACAGAAGGATGCGAAGGGTTCGAGAAGCTGATATAGTTGAAGGAGGAAGAAAAATTGAATAACTGTTGAGCAAAACAATTGGGACATTCGGGCCGTGAGGACGCGAACCGCCCGGATCGGCCGAAATAGAGAAACTTCTTATTGGGACAGTTGGGACAAAGGGACGTGTGGGACACGGATAGCAGAAAATTTGAGAGCCAATCAGATTGCACCACGTGTCATTGGCAGATAAGGGACAAGGAAGCCCATTTCGGGTGGATCGGAGGATTCTGTCCCAAACAGCACTAGGACATCCGGGACAAAAAGACGTGAAGGGCGCGAAAACCCGGCAGACTCCATGACCAATCAAATCATGACACGTGTCACAAGGGAGAAAGTCCAAAAGTCAAAGGGCGAGGTTTCAAGCACTGACCCGAGCCAATAAAAAGAAGACACATGTCCAATGAAGTAGGGAAGGAGAGAGAATTACACGACTACCAACACACATGCCACGTGTCATCTAGGTGGCGAGCGCGGGAAGAAATTTAAAAATCTGTTTCACCTGTTTTGTGCCCTAGATCTTCAGACCTCCATATCTTTTGATCCAGAGCTCGGATTCACATGTTCTTGAGTTTTGGTGCGGTTTGAGAAAGAAAATTGAGAAAGCGGGTCTCGATGCGTGTTCATGGCCAGAAGTGACATTCCAACAACCAGATTTAATGCAGAATGGGTCGCATTCTCCTGTAATCCAGTCAAAATGACAGGGTATGGGTTTGTAAGGTCCCCCATGCCATTTTAATGCACCTACAGTCAAGAAGGGATGGGCTCCCATGCTTTTGTACGTTTTCTGTCCCCTGGGCTTGACCCATGCAATGTAAAAGCCAGATTTGGCTCATTTCTAAAGGGGGGAACAATTTTTGACATAGCAACTTCTTCTTTCAGCTCCAGCAAGTGACTGAAGTAAGGATCGGACCTCTCCAAAGATTGTAATAGTTTTATTTTACCTCTCTGAGGGTGTAATGTGTGCTTTTTGACACCGAAAAGATAATGCAAGCTCTGTGGATGGGTTTGAGTCCTCTGTTTGTATTATTTGTTTCATTTCAGATCCTAAATTATACCTTATCAATATGTGTATGTTTTATCTTGTGAACTTTGGTCTGTGTTTATTTTGCATGTCAAATATGTTTCACCACTCCTTTTGGTGCATCACCATCTTTAGTTATTTTCAATTTTTGCACTTCTACCCCTATCTCCTTGCAAGTTAAAGTAGGATTAGGATCTAAACCTCTGTAGTTTTACAAAATATAGATCTAAATCAGAGGAGTTTGAGGAACCAGCCTCTAATCTGGAGATTCCTCTCTCAGTTTCACAAGTCCCCACACTTGGAGAGAGGTTTCCATGTTGTGCAATCACACTGGATGCTAGAATGATCAACCTAGAATCCTGATCTGCATCCAGGGGTGCTGTGAGTCTGCAACGACAATAAGTATTGAATACTTTTCTGTATACTACGTATACTTGGTTCTCTTACCCTATTTTGGGTATTGGGTGATCTATCTAAGGAACCTAACTGAATAGTTGTTACCAATATTCATCTGCATCACAATCCTTAGACTAGGTGACATAGGACAACGCAATCAATAGCTTGTGATACTTTGGCCAAAGATTTCCAACATACTATTTGTATTACTTATTCCTTGACGGCATACTCATCAATCCAAAATACATCCTTCACCCCACTCTATTTTTATCTAGAATGTCCTTTACTGACTTCCGTTAGTCCTCTTGTCCAATGTTTAACCCCAGTACTGGTTAACATCGTAGGTTATGATAGGAAGGAGCTCACAAAGACTTGGGATAGATTGGCATACTGGGTCAACCTAAGTTAACCTCGTGTGCCAAGATACCCTGAGTCCTGGAGGGCTACTTCGTATCGTAACTACGCTACTACCCAGTCCTAGAGAGAAACCAAGTTCAAGTCCAAAGTGTGTAGATCTAGATGATCACCATAGAAGGGTGTTACCACATGTCAACTACAGTATTGTATCTTCAAGAAGATCCTAATCTTCTCGAATTTACAAACCTACAGTCGGCATGTGCTAGCATCCTACAGGACAACCTCATTGAGATATACATACTCTTAGGATATTATTAAAGTTAAATTAATTTGAATTCCTAAAGGTAGATTTCGGCAACCCTACCTAGACTCTAATCTAACTCTCCCTAATTTCTTTTCCAAATCAGCTTCCATTAATCCTTTTAGAACTTCCTTAACTTAATATTGCTTTTGATATTCGTTAACTTTGGTTTATCTAGTAACTACCACAAAGAAAGGATAGCAACCTCTTAAGTTCCATTATATATAACTTAACTATTCAGAAAGTGTAACAACCACCGAGGTTGTAACTTAGTAGACTTTATTAAATGAAGTCTAATGATTGTATTCATATCTACCTTCTTGTTTACTTTTTAATAGGAGAGGAAGAGTCTTCCTCTTCATAGTTAAGTTCTTAGGGTTCACACACCCTTTTTATCTTTTATAAATTCTATAAAGTTCATTGTAAGTTCATCACACGTTACTTTAATAATATGAATTGTTTAGATAAGAACATTGATTATCTATAACTTATTTAGTTGCTTCATATTTAGGGATAATACTCTAATTCCCACTTCCTACTTATCCAAGAACACTCATTGAAACATATAAATAACATGAAGAACATCAACAGAATAGGATTCCATTTCTTTTGCAAAAGTACAAGATAATTTACATAATCCATGCAAGTAAATTCTCATTCTACATTTCCTTTTCAAAACTTATACATTTACAACTTATGCATTTCAGACATACTACATGACAGCAGCCTTCATTCAAAAGAAAATAACTTTTCTTTTTCAATACAACTTAAGAACAGATCAGAATTCTTCACAAGAATCAACTTAGATCAGCCAATGCATCATAAAAGTTTTTGCCTTCTTTTTATCACTTACGAATTATATCTGCAAAAATTTCTAGCATGGGTCGATTCAATGAACCGAGCATGATAAGCACTAATAGTTAGAACAAAGTGCATTCCACTAATTGTTCCAATAAAACAACCCTACTTTAATGAACAACAAGTAATTCATACTCCCTAAGCATAAGTAATATCAATAAAAGAAGAGCAATACTAAACAGGTTTAACAAAAAGAAGAACAGAATATAATCTATAATACCTATCCTATAAATTAAAGTATAATTGATCCCATCAATTATCTTTACCAAACAACAAAACATAACATATCATTGTTTCCAATTCTACCAAATATAATACAACACATATCTTTACCATAAGATACAGAAGTGTTTACAGCATATTCCCTCTTGGATGTTTCAACTAACTTTCAAGTAAAGAAGAAGAGAAAGCATTCCATTTGCCAAAGTACATAACCATCAAAGAAAGGTGAAACAAGTATATCATGATTCAAACTATTCCTTTAAAGAAACTCTACTTTAAAATTTAACAATGTAAGGTGTTCATCAAAGCAGACCCCAAAAGAAAGAAATCCAAGAAGAGTGATCGATTAACACCAACAACAAGCTACAATTTCTTTTGCCAACCTAACTTCAATTTCATTCCATTTCATTTCAGTCAAATGAAAATTATACAAGACTGATAAACATTGATTTCCTTTTCTAATAAGAATAAAAATTAGGAGGATCCAATCAAAGAACTTAACCCAACCGTATTATGGAAGGAGTCTTACTGAATATGATCCCAAACCCTAATCATTTCTTTCAACTTAATAAAATAGTTTTACCTTCTCACATTCATACTGAGTCTAAGTTCATTCTAGAGTTCTAAGGAAAGAGAACAATGACCATTTCAAAGAAAGAGAGTACTAAAAACTATCCTCCTTTCTAACCTTCCCATTATAATTCATGAATTCTACTTACCCTTAGGAACAATGCAACAATGAAACTCATACCTTGTCCACGGTCAATAAAGGTTCATAGAGAATTTCTTTAAAGGCCTATCATTCTCCCATTCGACTAACGGTCTCGATAAGAAGAAATCATGTTAACATTGCTCATTCTTAGAACCCTATATAATCAACAGTAAAGTTCCATTAAACCTTACCATTAACTTTCCCTTTTTAAACTCGAGATAAAATCCGTGAAGTTCAAAAACAATCACAATCAAGTTTAGATTGCAATCAAAAAATAATATGTATGGTCTAGGACTCATTTACAATTCTAAGCACAATGCAAAGCATAAACGTCATTGAAGGATCAAGACCATTCAAATACATGTAACCAAGTTAGGGTAACAACATGTTCCCTCAATAGTTTTTTAATAATCAAAAGACTATAATACCTGAACCAACACAACGTTCAGTTTCTATTTCAATTAAGAACACCAAGTATTAAACAGTTTGTACAGTGATGCATCTCAATATCACAAACACAATTACATAATACATCAGCTCCGTAAGACTAGACCGAGTGTAATGAAACTATTTACATACAGTTTGGAGTAAGAAGAAATGCTTCCATTCTCTATTAACATCCTTTCAACCCTATTTCCAAACTCAAACGGAATGTAAGATGCTTGACAGAGCTTAGACTGGATGACTCACAAGTTGGGTTCATAAAGAATCTCCAAAAACCATTAATGTGGTCATAAGAACAAGATTTCACAAGCACCATGCCAAAGAGACTTCAAGTTACAGTCTAGTTTACCCAAAATAACAAACACAAGTTCCAAATTCAATACTGTTCTAAAATCAATCAAGTTTTCGCAGGATGAAATACAAAACTAAACCATATATGGTTTTCTTGTGCATGCAAGTTTCAATAACAATCCATGTTTTTCGCAAGGAGAAATATAGAAACCAAACTATATATTTTCTTATCCACAATGCCTAGGAATTTCAATAATAGTCAATTCTTCTCATAAGAAGAAATACAAAACTAAAACATATACTCGGCTTATCCATAGTTCCTATGAATTTCAATAATATCAAGTTTCCACAAGGTGATACAAAAACAACAAGCCATATATGGTTTAATTCTCAATCATTCTAACTATGAAATAACATGTTAATACCATGGAGCTAATAATTTCTACAACGGTTCCATCCAGCGAAAAAAAGTTTCCAATCAAATAACTCGAACCAATTTGTGAGGTTTGATAAGAACTAGATTTTCTTACCAAATGAGGTATATGAAACACAACAAGTTTGTAACACTAAACTCAACAAATACAGACAGATCTCTGTAACGATTAAAGGCTGCAAAAGAAGTCAAAACAAACAAAAATTTCAAACCACTGAAGAAGCCAAATAGAGTTACCAGGTTTTGTTCACATATGCACAGTTCCTTGTGAAAAAGGCAATGCAAAACAAGCTTCCAATAGAATCATGTAAAACACAGTTTCAAAACCCGAAATACAAGTTTTACAAAACCCATCAATCAATTTACTAGATAAAGCATGAATGCATAGAACTCATTAGAGAAAAGTTATTTTAATGAAAACACTTAGAGGAAAGCAAGATATTTTAACAGTTAGGGCCTATCTTGCCTGATAGTGTCATTTTTAAAATAGAAGAAGACCTCAAGCTGAGCTCGCTTCTTCCCTTCTTCTCCATGAAAGATCAAAAACAAAATACTTCTTCCACAATGCATCATATACTCTCCACGAAACAAAAATAGATTTGAAACCTCAAAAATAGCCATGTAGTGCAGTTTAAACTATTGGTTTGAAAAACTAGAGTGCATGAAGAGAGAAAATCGGAAAGCATGCAAAATGAAATAGCCAAACAAAAATCCACTGGCATGCCTACCAAAGTGGTTCGGGCTCAGTGAAACAAAGTTCATTAATTTCATTAATTCCATATCTCCCACCCAATCTCCCTTGCCACCACCTGCCAAGTCTAACGAGTTCTAAATCAAAAATAACATGTGTTTCCATTTCTAGTGATACTGCCACCTAGGCCTCCACCAACCAAACTAGCCCCTACCAAAGTTGGAAATCTGTAGGAATTAATAAACCTTATCATCTTCATAAATGCCTTAGGAACCATCACCAATGTGCATGCGACCCCTTAGGTTCCCCTTCATGCCAATAACTTAGGATAGATTAATGGCTTAGGTTAGATATTAGGTACGTTAAAGTTTATACCTTAGGATATAACACTAACCACTAACCCCTAACATAGGTCCTTAGCATTTAGGTTAGATAACTCCACATAGGTAAGTAATAAAAATACAATAGCTTTTAGAAACTAGGTTAGATCACGAAATAACCTTGTAATGTCAGTTCTAGTTTTTATACCTAGCAACATTTCTAACTATTTAGTACCGGTTTAGGTTAGAAACAAAATTGTATCAAGTACCATAGCTTAGGTAGGAAATACTTTCACCTAGCTTAGGATTCCATAATTCAATCCTCAATATGATACCGATATCTTTCTCCTATGTTGTGAATAGCTGCATTCCCATCTTTATCAGTAATGACCTGTCATGGTCGATCTTCAAGGACCCAAGCCAAACAACCTACTGAATGGAAGTGCGTTCACACAGAAGTCAAAGAACTTGCAACAACAAAGTTTAGTCTATCATGTAGCTTATCTCATGGAATGTCAATTTTTCCATTCATTCAATAGAGAGCGATTTAAAACATTCCTTGGATCACTAAAATTGATCCAAGGATGAGTCGGATAAAAAGACAAGTTTACAACTCTTAAACCAGATTGCAAACCACCTACCAGAAGTGAAAAATGGATTCAAGGAATTCATACCAGTTCGATCAAAGGATCTTAAGAGCATAAAATACTTATCCATATCAATCATGATTTCCATTAATCAAGAACATATCCATATAAGGAAAATCACATATCAACACTTGAATGCAAAGGAGGAAAATAACAATAGTTAAGGGTGTTACTACGGATCAAAGGTGGTCAAAACTATGTCTACATGATGTTTATACTTTTCAAGTATCTCATTATGACACCGTATATGCCATTGACTTGGTTTATGACCAAATGGGAATCAACAAATATGTTGATTGACTTAACATCTAAGGTATAAGCCACTGTAGACCCAATACGAGTGCTTTGTATTGATGAATATTGTTTATACAATAAAAATCAAGTTTGAAATACAAAGGCATAGGTTCACCATCAAGAAAAATGAGGATAACACCAGCCCCACCCCCACGCTAACACTTGGAGCCATTGAAGAAGAGTGTCATTTGGTAAGCGGGTTCATCTAGGGAAAGGGTAGCTATAGACTCATCTGGAAAGTCGAAGTTAGAGGGTTGATTCCCAAAAATAGGTGTGTCAGCCAATTGGTTAGAAATATCCTAGCCCTTGATGGAATTTTAATGGATGAATTTGAGGTTGAGGTCGGCCAGAAGCATAAGCCAATGTGCGGCACATTGATTTTGATAAGGTTTGGCATACATATAGTGTAATGGGTCAATATTAGTAATGACAAAGGTTTTGTGGTTGAGTAGGTAATGGCGGAGTTTGGTGGTGATGAAAACTAAGGCTAGGTAGAGTTTTTTGGCATGGGTATATCTAGTTTTGTAGTCAAGAAGGGTACAAATTATGTAATAAACCCTTTCTCTTGGTATTGGTTGTCACAATGAGTGACCATGGCACCTAGCGAATGGTCAGTGGCAGAAATATATAGGTAAAAGGGTTGGTCATCCTTAGGAGGAATGAGCAACCGGTGGTATAAGGAGGTATTGTTTCAAGGCTTTGAAGGATTTATGGCATTCATCATCCCATTTGAATGAAACATCTTTCTTAATAAGATGATGAAATGGTTAATAGTGATTGGAAATTTACAAGATAAAATGATGAATTGATTGTAACTTTCATTGTAGGGTGTGAAGTTGATAGAGATTAGTGGGTGCAGCATTTCAAGAATAGCATTGAGAGAAGGTGTTGAAGCTCTTCTTTAACTAGAAGAGCAATGCGAGGATGCATTTTCCGCAACTTTTTTTTGATGGGTTTGGCATTAGGAATGGTTACGATATTGTGAACCATGATTTTTGGGTCAATACCGGGCATATCGGCATAGGACCAAGAAAATGCATTGCTATGGTCCCAAAGGAAAGAGGTGAAGGCTTCCTATTTAGTAGTGTCTAAGGATTGGTTGATCTTTAGAATGTGTGGGTCATCCTAAGTATTAATGTTGATTTTGATGGTTGATTCATTCAACATGGTTTGCATCTCAGAGGGTAATGACCGATGAATATAAGAGTCTTCTACACCAAGGTAGGTGAGGATGGACTCATTGTCCTGACATTGAATGACATTAATTGAAGGTGTATCATCATTAATCATGTTAGGATATAGGAATGGGAGAGAAGAGGGAGCCTTACCATTGTGTTGATAGGTCAGTGGTCCCAGGGAAATGGTGTTTATGAAAAAAAAATTAGGAGGAATAGATTCAGGATCTATGGACTCCGTGGGTGAAGATGGTAATGTGGGTGAATGAGAGGGGAAGATTTCTCATCTGCATAAGGTTGACAAGAATCTTCTTAGAGGATGGAGCATCAAAACCAATTCCACTATGATCATTGTGTTTACAAAAGGTACATGAGATGACAAAGGTAGCAGCCTTATTCATAAAATCGAAGCCAAATCCTTACCACGTGCGGTGGTGGAGGAAAGTGAGAGAGAAATGGTGGTTAGTGAGGGAGTGTAGTTTGGATGAAAATTTTTGGGTTTGGGACAGAGGTTTGGGTTTATAGGTGGCCATATGAAGCCCCCAATACGTTAGGTTAGTGTGAAGGTGGGGAGGGCCATAAGGAAATAAACTCGATGCGGATGTCACAACCGGGTGTTGAAGAAAATTCCCATACTCTTGTGGGGTGAGGAAGGTGTTGATATTGTATAGGCGGTATTCCCACAGTGGGGCATTAAAAAACACCTTCTAAGGGATCAGTAGTTGGTATGTGGGTAGCGGGTATAGATGGCTCGCTAGATGATGGGGAAATAGGGGCACTAGCGGTAGAGGCTACAACTATAGTGGGGATAGCAAGGTTAGATACAACAAAAGTAGTGGTAATTTTGGTGGATGGTCTCATGGGTGAAGGTGAAGTGGTGATAGTGGCAAATGCCTTGACCGGCACAAGCACATCATTGGGCCAATATAGCATGTTACTGGGTCTTGAAAGGTGAGGGGTTAGCAGGGATGGTGTAATTATGTCCCTCGTGTTCAAATTTGAGGCATCAATGTAAAGTTGAAGGGACACAACCCATAGCATGGATCCAAGGTCAGCCAAGTAGCAAGTTATATTGGAATTCCCCTTTTAGGACATAGAAAAGTTCCAGGATGGTGCGGGGACCTACACGGACATGGAGAACAATGGTACCTAGTGTAGAGTTCACGGCGCCATTGAATGAACGCAACATAATGAGGTTACCATGCATGTAATTAGAAGGTATTTGTAATTGTTTGTAAGCATGGGAGGATATGATGTTAGTACTACCACCACCATCGATCATAACATGTCATATGTGTATATTATCAATAAAGAAAGAGATGAAAAGAGCGAGGCCGGGGTCCTCCGACTAGAAGGGAGAAATATCTTCATCCGAAAAGTGCGAGGAGGCCACTTAGTGAGTAGGGGGAGGTGTAGAGGAAGGTGAATACCTAGTGAGAGAGGCCACGTGGTGAGGAGTAATGATGGAAGTTATGGGTGTGGGGTCATTTGGTAAGACTTTGATAGATTAAAGGACCTCTATGAGGGCTTGATGATGTGAATTCAAGGTTTAGATGAGGTCATATTAAGAAATTTTGAGAGGGGATTAGTACAGTTATTTTAGCATTGTACGATGTGTGACCCCGTCGAAATACGATGTGCGATACCTCAAATGATGACTTTGGGTATGGGTGCGGATGGTTTGTTGGGTACGGGGTTATTTGATGGGCTAGTTGCTTTTTCCTTACCCTTATCTTTTTGAGCACGAGTGTTAATATTTATCATCTTAATATGAGGGGGGGGGTAAATGGAGAGGGGTAAATGGAGAAGGGGTAGAATGAGTGGTATAATGGCATGATGGGAAAAAATCTACTTGGGGAGAAAAGCCTTGTGAAGTGAGCTGGGTGCAATGGAATTTGGGTGGTGATTTGGCCAACTCTCTTATACGAACCATGTTAATCTCAAATCTTGGGGATGGATCGAAGAGTTGTGGGGGTGGAGATTTTGGTCACTGAGTAGGTAATGGGAGAAGATCTGTGGAAATTGGTGAAGGTAAAATGGGTTCCTCATCAAGAAGATCATCATCGTCAAAATTTTCTTCGGGAGGACATAATTAGACTAGGGAAGTTTTTAAGGCCTTATAGTTCTCTACATCGTGTCCTGGCACATGATGGTAGGCACAAATTTTTGTTTCGTCAAACCCTTTTGGTTTGGGTTTGAGTGGATCATAAGGTCTAAGAGGTGGTAATGTGATGATAGAAGTTTCAAGGAGATTGGTTAGGATTTTGGCATAGGACCCTATTAATGGATCACAATGGGAGGTGAATGTGGGTTTGGGTATAGGTATGCCTGATTGTGGAGGAAGAGGCTTGATAGGAGAATGAATGGGTTGGTTCACTAGTTTGGTGTGTGGAATGATCTTAGGTCTTGGTTGCATCTGCTAGGGTAGGGGCATGGTAGAAGAACCGGCTATGGAAGGTTTGGTTGGTTTAACTATCTTATTGGAGGGTAGAGGATTTTTTTGCTTTAGGTTGTAACTTTTTGGGAAAATGTGACACATTTGTATGATATATAGAGGGAAAATCAGATGGTTGAAGAGAACTGGTTACCAACAAAGGGGCCATCGAGGTGTTGTGGGGGTAGGTGGTGTAGGTTGGGCAGGAGGCATGACTGAAAGAGAAGAAAATGTCATGGGTAGTGAGGTAGTTATGAAAGATAGTGGTGGTATGGGTGGTAAGAAGGTTACAGGTGATGGTAGAGGTTGTGCGATTCTCTTGGGTACATTAGAGGTTTATGATGAGGAGGTGGGTTGCTTCGTTCCTGGTTTACAGTGAATAGTGGTTGTTTTGCTAGGGTCGAGGGGTGAGGTCCTAGGATGGATAGTAGGGGTGAAGGTGATAATGGTGTGGTAGGAGAGGTCGGTGTATGAGGTTTGGGAGGTTTTGTCTTCTTTTTAGGGGCTAGGTTGGGTGAGTAAGGCTAGTCTGTCGGTATGACCCCTAAGGTAGTGATAGGTTTACATAAGGGAGATGAAATAAGCGTGGGTAGGTATTTGGGTGTAGATGTATGTTGGGCTATGGGAAGAAGTGTGATTCGCTAGGGGTGGTGACATGGAAGGTGTTGCAATAGTCATGACTGTGTTTGGCTTGGTTGCTTGAAACACTTTTTGATAGATAGTGGAGGTGTCAATGAGTGACAACTGCATTTGTATTAAAACAGGAAGTAGAAGGCACCCCCAAAGTAAGGCTCTATCAACATATTCCAGGTGATCAACAAAGTGTGAGAATGGTACTGACATAGGTGGGGTTGATGTGGATCAAGTGGAAATCCCCGTAAAATGTGTTTGAGATACAAGGAAATGGCTAGCCTCGGACTCTGTGGGTAAGAGAGCCGAAAGTAGATCAACGGGATCTTGAAAGTCCGATGGTGACTAGTCATATAAAGGTAGTGGTATTTCTATAGGATCCTCTGTGGGTAGAGGAGAGGATGGACCAGCCAAAGTGGACTCTCCTTGTGTTGGTGTAGGCGGTGGACCTACATCGTCTATGAGTAGGAGAGACGCCACTGACAATTGCTCGAATTTTGAGGGGTCAAAGGCGGCATGTTGATTATAGGCTCTTCCACGGGTGAAGGGGAACATGAAGGGGGTTCCTTTGTGGGTAGAGGAGTAGATGAAATAGATTTTGGTGTAGGTAGGGGAGCATGGGCTAAGATTTCATCTATGGAAGGAACATGAGGCAATTGGGAAGCAACTGGTATATCATCAAAAATAGTGTGGACCTCACAGACATTGTTATCATTGTTTGAGGTATCACCAACTTGGTTGGAAGATGGGGCATGATTAGGGAATGGATTCTTGAAGATATGTAGGTTTTGGTTAGTGGGTGCATTCAAGCTATCGAATACTATATCTCCATTGTCTAACATTTCTTAGATGATATTCTTGAAGGTGATGCAGTCATTGTTATTGTGACCTTTGACATGATGATAGTTACAATATTTGTGTTCCTTATATCGGTGGGTATGGGTCGCTTAGGGTCGAAACCAATATGTGGTTTTATAGGTCATCAGCCTTAACAAGCTTTTCTAAAATGGAAGAATAAGATTCTCCTATGGAAGTGTACTTTTGTTGTTCTCATCCTAACTAGAAAGCTTGGACAAGAGAGAGATTAGAAGGGGGTTTGGATAGGTTTGATTGATGAGGGGTACCAGCTTTGAGAACTACACCATTAGCAAACCCTTTGGGTTTTGAATAGTTTTTTTGGGGTTTTAAATATGAAGATACATTATTGGATTTGAATGCGATATTCTTATTACAAAGCTGAATTTTCTTTTCTTCGATAGTGTAGACACTAAAATTAGGTCACACTCCCCTTTGGTCCCTCGAAAAATAAATACCTTCACCTAGCCATGACCCCCTTCACTCAATTAATATTAATTTAATTAATTTAATTAAATTAATGCATTATCCTCACTATATTTATTATTTAAATATCTTATTTAAATAATATCTACACATATAGTTCACTTAGACACCTCACCAAGCTAACTCAACCTAAGACCTATTCTTAGCAAGTTCCCATAAGTAACTAAGACTTACCCAAACCCTAAAAATCAATGCCTACATTCCCTCTAACCACATTCTGCATGCTCACAATAGGCTCGAGTCTAATCCGTGGATAACGACATTAGATCCAAGAAAATCATGAGGATCTCCCTAAGTTTGGTAAAACCTAGAAATCCTACCTTGACCGACGTCGATTACCCCTAACCATCGCCGCTTAACTTTGGACCATTGTCGGTTACCATTTTAACCCCAAAACAACCTTATTTCCATGGTTGGAAGTGAGAGGTTGGTGAACATTGGGAGAAGGTTGACGAGCAAGAACATATCTCAGAGAGATAACACATCTTCAGGGAGACAATTCCAATAGAAACTCACATCCAGGAAGGATATTGAGCATCTTCTTACGCACACCATCTCAAACCACGATGTGATCTATCCAAGCAAAGAAGAGTGTGCATGCAACCCATATAGAAGTTTTTATTCAGTTGGTGATCAATTGGAGCCCTCAAACCTATCATCAGCACCTCCATCCATCACACACAAGCCTTTAAGAATGAAATCCAAGTAAGTACAATATCATACTTTCTTGGTTATTTCATTTCATCATTTTTTTATCACCCATTATTTATCTTGCTCCTTATTGACATTCTCCAACATTTTCACCTCCATAGACCCATTGAAACCTCATAAAATCCCACTCCCATCACCCAATACCTCGTCTTGACAAAAAAAAATCCTTTGTGCAATCACAAAGGAGACCAAAACCTGCGTTCGTAACATTTCCAGATCTCATAAGAACTGCACCGGTTATACCTAACCACCTTCACTCACCCGACCGACATCGGTCTCTGTGTTTTCCCACATAGCCTCAAATAGAGACCTACCCACCTAATCCTACCTCACCCTCACTTACCCGTGATTTACCTGAGACCTTTATCAGACCGGCAAAGTGACCCGAACCAACCATTTGACCTTTGGTTTCTATTCTAACTTAGCCTGTTAGATTAGATCTATTTCCTTATTGTGTTTTTAAGTGAGATACCTAAATCATTTTTAAATAACAATATTATTTCCTTTTTTTACCGCATTAATTTGTTTAAAACAGTGGACTGACAGCCATCTAGGAAGTATCATCCTTCCCGGATCTAGCTTACACTAGGCGCTTCACGCCCATATTGTTTAATTCCTTCTCGGTGGTTTTGTTTTCATTACGGGTAGTTCCTCCTAGCCAAAGAAAGCTCTCATGATCAGCTATGGATTCGAAGTCATACGCGTGCAATAACCTATCAACCGACATTTGAACAAGTATTCCTCCTATGCTGTCATACTACCTATATGTTTCAAATCAATAATTTAAAGAAACAATCAAAGAAAAAGGTGAAACATTTTGGCACGCCTAGTAGGACCCATCCGGGGTTCCTTGCATTTCATTCATTCCTAGGAGAAATTTGTGTGTTTTTTTCCCTTCTAAAAAGTGTACACACTAATTTTCTTCCCTGGTAATCCACTCCTTTCTATTTTCTCTAAAGGAGACTTTTCTTTTGGTGTACTTAAAAATAATCATCTCTTCATTTTCCGCATTTTAGTGAAATAGCATCCCTCTTCCTGTTCATCTATTTTTGTCATCGAATATCATACTTTCGATTTGGGTTAAAACAAATGCATTGCATTCTAATTTAGCTCATTAGCTCACATTAATTGAGGGAAACCTATATGCTAGAGGTCATGACCAACTAATGGTTGACAAACCAATAGTAGAAAAGCACTTATATCTTTTCCTCTTTCTCTGATTCTTACAAAACCACACAAAATTTCAAAATACATACATTCTTAAACAACATCTTACCTAGAAGAAGCTTTAGGTGATCACTTGATCACGACACAGTGGGCACCCAACTCACTGCTCTGTTGAGTCATACTTCAGAGTGAAGCCCACCCCCACCATAACATACCTGAAACCTCACCTTTTAGATCTCCTTCTTTGTAGGAAGCTATCCTCACCAAACACTCTATTTCACAATTCATGTGTCAGTCCCTAAAATAGCATAATCTACATGAACATAATAGAAAAAGGCACTCTTAGGATCACATTTTCTTAGTGTTTTTGCTTGACTTGCATTTTGAGGTGAAAGATCACGTTCATCACTTTTTTGTTCATCCTTGCATTCTCCTCATCATAGCTTGTGTATTTTAGCTTCACCTAAATGTGCCTAGACCATATCACCATCATTCCCAGAATTTTGGGTCTGATTCCACATCAAATTTTAATTCACAACCAATTTTTCATCATCAAGCTTTCAATTTCACAAGAACCATCATCAATTACCTATGACCGCCATCGGTTATACCCAACTCGACATCGGTTCTAGGTCCTTTTGCTAACCTACTCAAAAGGAAATTTTCACTTCACTTTCTTCCACTTTCTATTCTCTGTCACTATCTTTTTTTCCATTGACGTTTTACACATCCCCAAATTTGGCATTCTTATCGATCTTTCCTTCTCGCCTCTTTGTTTACTCACTGTCCATTTTCTACAGTGACCGGTAGTGGTTACCCCTTACCAACGTCATTTTTCCCTAACTGACATTAGTTATCCTATTTCATATTACACCCACCATTTGTTAATTTATCCATTTTTATCACCGATTCACTGTTCTACTATTCTCTATCTCATTTATAGAGAAGCAACCCTACCCGATCAATACTTGGTTCACATGGTGTGACCTAAAGACAAGAAAATTCCCTCGTGTTCCATACCATTTGCCAACCACTCCCACCTAGACCTTCACCACCTTCTATGTTATCACCAACCATGGACCCCATCCACCTTTACTACTATCATTACTGGAGATGAGGAGTTCACACGATTCCTTGATCAAAACCCCTGTCGCCTTACGGTTTTACCTCTCCCACTCGTCCACTTGAGACACCTTGGGTTAGTTGATATACAACATGCCTATATCTATCCCCCAACTCTCATACCCACTTCTCGCATCAGCCCCATCGGCTCTGCACTACCCGCATCCATCTTACCCCTAGTTGTTTCGCAATTAGGTTCTATACCCGCTTATGACTACCGCATTTGTTACCTCCGTGTGGTACCCATCACATCCACCATACCCTCGATGACTACCCCACAGACAACCCCATCCGCCCCTACTATCTCATGCATACCTATAGCTACATTACCACCTCCAAGGTGCCGGTGACCCCTCCCCATTTTAGAGTGTAGTCCTTCCCATTCCACAATCACTAGCTCCTATTGCCACTAGGGTTACCACAACCCTTCCACCACCGTATACATACTACCAACAACTGCCTATTTCATCTATTATTCATTTCAGAACGTACCCTCTATTTCACTACCTACCTCTCCACCACATTACATGGCAGCCCCATACATTGGAATGCCACCCCATTATATGCCCAAAACCAACCTCCTCATGCTATAGGAGGCATCCAATCATCACAACCCACCAATGACCTAATTAAATTGATGTTGGAAAAGATGCAAACATTGGAGGCATCGGTTTCCAACTCCCACAACACTCTCACCTACGATGAGATTTGTAATGAGCCTATTCACCCATCCATTCCTATCCGTTCATACCCTGTGCATTGGGAAATTCCTAAATTCAACCGCTTCAATAGTAAGGAAGACCCACAATAGCATTTGCACTCATTTAAACATGGGTGTTATCTCATTGCTCATGATGATGCCTTACTTTTGAGAAATTTTCCCATGTCCCTCACTGGGCCAGCATTAGATTGGTATAGTGGGTTACCTAAACACTCTATATTTTCATTCAATCAGGTAGCCCAAGCTTTCTTGGATCATTTCTCTATCAATATCACCAAGAAGGTTACCATGACTGATCTATATTCCACACGTCAGTATGAGGATGAATCTATCATGGATTTTGTCACTTGCGCAGCCTGATCAACCAACTTACCTTCCAATTGCCACAAAATAAACTCATCAAGCTCTTCACATGAGCTTGCACTAGACATATCTCCCCAACCTTACAGGTCCAAAATTTCTGAACATTCGATGAGGCATTCACTATGGCATGAAAGTTAGAGATTCGGGCCATCGAAGAGAAGAAAATCCAATTACGAAACAAGAACTTGACACTCAAGTCGAATGAGACTTCTTCTTCTTCCAAACAACCAACCAATTATTCAAAGGATAAGGGTACCGCTAATGCGGTGGTACTCAAGGCCGTCCCAAAGACATCCGTCCAATCAAAGCTACACTCTCATCCAATTTATCACCTATCCAGGATTTTCAATTTAGACAAGAGAAATGGAAATATACCCCAATTAGGTAACCTTACTCTTTCAAGTTAGAAAATTTTATCAAAGCTGCACCATCACCCTTCCACCCATAAAAGCACACACTTTGGTTTTGACCCTACTCACCCCATGCCCGCATGGTATAAGGAACATGATTTCTATAATTATCACTTTGAGTGAAGGGTCATAGTGATGGAAACTACATCATTTTCAAGAATATTGTCTAAGAAATGCTCGAGAAAGGTGAGTTAAATGTGGATAATCCCAATGCCACCCCTAACCAAAATCTACAAATCTTCAAAAAACCATTTACCAACCATGCCCCTTCATCCAATCAAATTGGTGAGACATCCACTCACGATACCTATACCCATGAGGTTCATGCAATCTTTAATGAGGTACTTTTCACCTCTCAATTACCTCACATCCCTTTCATAGAGGAAATCCTAGCCCGAATTCCTCCTTCCACATCTGAACCAACCTCCACCATTTCTTCACCAATAGAGGAACACCTTTTATCTCCTTCATCACTAATTGAGGGGTTTCCCACTAACATCGAGCCCATCTCGCCCCTGGATTCTCCACCTAGGGAACCTTTACCCACAACACCTCCTCCACCCACGAGGAGCACCCATTACCTCCTCCACCCACGAGAGGAGCACCCATTACCTCCTCCACCCATAGAGGATCACCCATTACCTCCTCCGCCCACGAGAGCTTCCATCCTCTCTTCCACCTATCATAGACCCCGTTGAAGTACCTTTGCCTCTTGGTGATCATTCTCCATTGGCTACCCAAAATCCAACAGACCTACTTTTAGCTCTCTTACCCATAGAAGCTGAAGCTGGCCAATTCCCCATCTCTAAGACACATTTTACGGGGATTCCCCTTAGGTCCTCAACAACTCCACCCACAAATGTGTCATTCTCACATTTGGCTGATCACTTAGATTATATGGATAGGGCTTTACTATGGGGGTGCCTCTTACTCCCTATCTCAACACAGATGCAGAGATCCCTTGCTGACACCTCCACTATCTACCCAAACACATTTCCACTCATCAAACCAAATACAACTACTATTATTGCAACCCCTTCCATGATACCTGTTGACACTCAGACCACACCTATAACCTAACCCAAATCTAAACCCAAACCCATACCCAAAATGTTTGCCTTCACTAAACCTATTACAACTTTAGGGGTCACACCAACAACCAGCCTTACTCATCCGCCTATTAAACTAGATTTAGCTACATCCTCCAAAACCAATACCACACCTACTCCGACACCCAAACCAAAGAAACAAACTCATCAGCCTCATACCCCGACCGCACCAATCACACCCGCACTTGTCCCATCTACCTTAAGACCTCAGCTACCCAACAAGGTCAAGCACCCTTCACCCATCCATAAATTGATAACACAACTACCCATTCCTTCCTCACATACCTCTAACCTACCCGGTACACAACACAAATTCTACCCGAACCTATAGTTTCTTTGCCACCAATACCTCCAATACCTTCACTATTACTTCACTACCCAATACACTTCACCATTATCCCTCAAATCCCTAGCATGACCCGTGTCATCTACCTTCACAAAGACTTCCCTATTATTCATGTGGGTAACTCACCCTCTTCCTCCATCTTTTTTTCCTTCTAGACCTCATACACCCACATCACCTTTACCCAATAAGGTGCAACCCAAAAACAAAACCCCACTACCCCACAACAAGGTAGTCGAAACAACCACACATCCTCTTACCTGTCCATCTACTGTACCTATACCCAAACAAACCCAACCGATACCTCAAACCACACTGGCACCTAAACCCATCGCTCGACCTATTCCTACTCTTCCAAAAAAAAAAATCTAGACAACCGACCACACCTACACCCAAACCCACATTCACTTCCCATTGTGATCCACTAGCGGGGTCTTATGCCAACATTTTAACCAATCTCCTCGAGACTTCGTTATCACATTACCACCACTCAAATTTACGACCCCCTCAAACCCAAACCAAAAGGGTTTGATGATACTAAAATTTACGCATATCATTGTGTGCCAGGGCATGATGTGGAGAACTGTAATGCCTTCAAAACCATCCTTATCCAATTGTGTCTACCGAAACCAACTTTGATGATGATGACATTCTCAACAAGGATCTTGCTTCACTAACACACATTCCCACACTTTGCCCACTCCACAACCACAACCTCCACCCTCACAAACTCATAGAGCCACCCCTGAAATTTGAAATTAACATGGTTCACATAAGAGAACTTTCCACGCCACCACCTAAATGTCATTTTGCCTAGCTAATGTCACAAGGCTTTTCTTCTCCACTAGGTTTTTTCCCTTCATGTCGTTATACCACTTACCCTACACCTTATCCATTTACCAACTTCCCCAAATCAACATGATACATGTCACTACATGTGCGCATAAGGGAAAAGAAAAGGAAGCTAACCCACTAACCAATCCTATACCCAACATACCATCTACACCCATACCTAAAATAACTATCCGCAGCCCCACATACCCCATTTCTAATGGCATCACACATCGTACCATGCTCAAACAACTACACCAATCTCCCCTCAAAATGTCCTTATACGACCTCATCCAAACCTCAGAATCCCATCATCAAGATCTCATGGAGGTTATTCAATCTATTGAGGTTTTACCTAGTGACCCTACACCCGTAGCTTCCATTATCACACCCCATCATGTAGCCTCTCTCACCAAATTACCACCTTCATCCTCACCTCACCTTGTCCACCAAGTGGCCTCCTTAGCTTCTCGAGAGAAGGCTATTGCGCCATACCAAAATGATGACCCGACCCAACCCTCTTCATCTCTGTCCACATTGATGACATATAGGTACATCGTGTGATGATTGATGGAGGTGCTAGAATTAACATCATTTCATCTCTTGCATTTGCTCAAATGTGCATACCGACAATTGCATGCATAAACATTTGTTCATGTTGGATTTGTTTAATGACACCATCACTTCCACACTCAACACTTTGTCATCCTTCACATCCGTGTGGGCCCCCTCATTGTTCCCGAGAATTGTTTTATGTTTTGGAGGGGGAATTCCAATATAACTTGTTTCTTGGTAGACCCTGGATCCGTGTCATGGGTTGTGTTCCTTCCACTTTGCATCGGTGTGTAAAGGTTGAACATGAGGGAAACACTTATACCATTCCATCTCGACCCATCACCTTTCAAAACATGCAACATGCTTTACCGGGCCAATGATGTGCTCATACTTGTCAAGCCATCTACCTCTGCAACCACTACCACTTCACCTACACCACCACCTACTAGTACAATCACTACTTTCACCGCACATACCTCCTCTATTCCTACCATCGCTATAACCTCCACGGCTGAACCAAGAGCTTCCCAATCTATTAACTCCACCTCTACATCGACCTCGACACATCATCCATACCAGCTACCCACATACCTACCATCGATCCTTGGAAGGTGTTTTCCAACACCTCACTCTAGGGAGTATCACCTATATAGTGTCAACACATTCCTTACTCCGCATGAGTATGGAATCCTTGACCAACACCCTCGATATGATCACCCTATAGGAGAATTCCTCCTTTATGGTCTTCCTCATCTTCGTACTAGTCTCACCTATGGGGCACTTGATAGTACCACTTACACACCTAAACCACCATCACAACTGACCCATTTTCCACTAACTTCCAATCACTTACTAATCACCGTTTTTCTCACAACTTCCTACACATTTGTGTGTGGAAGGGTTTTGGTTTTGGATTTTATGAGCAAGGATTCCATCTTTGTTATTCCATGTACCACCCGCAAACATAATGACCGTAGTGGTATCGGCTTCCCAGAACCTCCTACCAAACAAGCCCACATTGAACTCATTGAAGACTCTAGGCCTCCTCCACCTTCATCTTCATCACTACCTTCACCACTCCACCTTCAACACCACCCTCACTGACAGAGTCGATGGATCTTGACTCTATCACTCCTAACTTTTATTTTCATAAACACCATTTCCTTAGGGCCTTTGACTTATCAACATGAAGGCAAGGCCCCTTCCACTCTCCCATTTCTGTATCCTGAGATGATCGATGATGACACACCTACCATTAACATCATTCAATGTCAGGATGATGAATCCATACTCACCTACCTTGGTGCAGAAGACTCATATATTCATCGGTCATTACCATTTGAGACACAAACCATGTTGAATGAATCGACTATCGAGATCAACATTCATACTTAGGATGACCCGCACATCCTAAAGATCAGACAATCTTTAGATGTTGCTGAATAGGAAGCCATCACTTCTTTTCTCCAAGATCATAACCATGCTTTCACTTGGTCTTACCCTTCAATTTTTATTAGCAACGTATCAAATGTGCTTATGACAAATGTGTTCATGAATGAACCTTCCAAGTTGATGACCTTGTCTTGAAAGAAAATCAACATGTAACCAAAACAAAAAAAGTAAATGGTGAAAATTCAATCCTAATTGGCTTGGACAATACATTGTAACTCATACCAATGGATCAGGTGCCTATCATTTATCCTTGCTTGAGGGTAAACCTGAACCTGAACCCCTTAACACATTGCATCTTCGACCATTCTATTATTAACTCATTGTCCTACCTCACCCTTTGTCTCTTTACAAGCTCGTCCCTTGAGTGCTATTCACTCCATACACCTCCCTAATGGTTAAACAAGAATCATGTGAGTACTTGTCACTTGTTATCTTCTCTTGAATATATGTACCATGGCACTTGCACATCGGATGATTCTCATGGATACTTTTCATCTATCTTTAGATGAGATCCAATGGTCGTTCCACCTTGCCTTTTGAACAAGAGTCCTATTCTTTACACCTTGGTCTTGTCCATGATTTCAAAGACCTCCAATGGGACCAAACTCCTTGAGTCAAACTTCTAATAAAAATATGATTCCCTCAAAAGGACATCTTCCTCTCAACAAAAATTGCTGCTATAAATAGACTACTCCCTCGAAGGACAACTATGTGAAGCTTTAAAAAAACATGAGAAATCGAAGCTTCCCACATCGATCAGCTTCACGAAGACCTCAAGGAGTACCATATTATTTATCCCATATAGACTTCCCACATCGATCAGTCTATCACAACAAAAAAATTTTAGTCATGGACTTTCCCATTGTGACCTTGGACCTCTTGCCCAAAAGCCCTATCACTCAAAACATATAAAATTAACTACCTTTCACCCACCTTACCATTTCCACTCTCATTTCCTCAATCACCTCAAGGGACATCTTGGAATTTAGACATTTGGTGATCCTGTGACTACCTTCATCATAGAACAGTTAATCATGCAATGCCTTTTGGGTCTTGTGTTCATCACCCCCTCTAAGGTATGATCTACTTGGTATAATCCTACCCAATCGGGTGGCTTTATCGCCCCCTTTTATCTTTTAACAAATTTTTTTACATTTTGATTACCTCATACAGACTTGGTCCTCGCCACTTACCTTCGGTGTAATCCTCCCCTTTCACCATAATCACCTTCTCCTACATCATTATTACCTATAATCTACCCACACCTATTCAACCTAAACCCACAACGTGCCCACAAACCTACCAACTCATTTTCATATTCTTCTCTAGCTCATGGCGAACTACATCGGCTTTGAGAGGTTATTTTTTTTTGGGACTATGTAGGCAGCACTCGAGGGCATGGGGCCCTTAAAGGTTATCTCGGCCATTCTCTACCCTAAACAATTCCTCAACCATGACTAACTCACCATTTACCCCACATTTCACTTAGTTCCCCTTTTTCTAACAAAAATGGAAATTAAACCACATATATAGCAAGTTGTTTCATATTTTATCATCATCACAACATACATTTATTACAACTACCATTTCTCTAACATCATCATACATATAATATACCGCATCTCACATAAGACCCATATTATCATTCATTACATAAAATACTTGAATCACAATTTCACCAACTTTGAACTCGATCCATACTTATAACCTAACTCAATCCATGCCTAAACCCAACCTAACTTGATCCATGCCTATAACCTAACTCAATCCATGTCTATAACCTTACTCAATCCATGCATATAGCCCGACTTGATCCATGCCTAAACCGACTGACTCCATCATACCTAACTTACCTACTTTCCATCCATATCAAAGTAACAAATCCATATCTCATCTACCACAAGCCATACAACCAATATCTTATGAACCCATTAACACATCAAAAATACCAGAATCTCATCATAAATAAATCAATAAATGTGTGTCTCAAAATACATTTCTATCCCAAAAATGGCCATCATCTCAAAAATGTCAACACGTAGGCCGATATACAATACAAAATGTCATCGGCACGCAGGTTGGTCTCATATATACAAAAGAATGAATGAATCAATATAAAATATCTTCGGCACAAAGCCAGTATATGCTCACAATATACAAGATCACTTGTACATCCTCGCCGCTTGGCTTCGCACACAGGCTGGCATATATATAAAAGTAATCACTAATATACATAAAAAATCAGTGTGGCCTCATATCATACATCTCGCTAGATGTCCTCCATCTCTGAGTCCCCTACACCCTCAGCCTCTTGTGCCCCTCGCTAGTATATCACTTGGCTCGGTCACCGTACACTAGTGCCCTTGCCATGATTAGGCCTCAGAGCTCTCTTACCTCCTGTTCTCTCCACACTATGTGTGTAATATCTCATCCTCTCACTAGATGCCCGTTGTGCCCTTTCTTGGTCCTCCGAGCTCTCTAACCTCCTATTCGGTCCCGATAGTATCGCGCCTCACCTAGGGCATCCCATAGCCTAGATATAAGCATGGTTTGTGATGGTCCCATAGGTCTCGGCCCCTGTCACCTATGCCTATGCCACTGTGAACTGGGACCAACTCCCCGTGACTATGGTAGTTCCCTCTGTCCCTATGCCTATATCTGGGCCTATAAGACCCCAATATGTGTTTGGGTTATGGCCAAATGATCCTGTAATCTTGCCACCTGAGCCTGTAGGGCTGCCACCTGACCATGTCTGTCTCCATCTCCTCCATCTCCTCCACCCTCTCCCTCTACCATCTAGGCCTGTAGACTAGCCACCTGTACCTGTAGCTCCACTACCTCTACCTCTGACCCCTCCAGCTATGTCTGTAGTATACCTATCTACATGATCAACATCACTACCTACCCCTATAGGGCGTCTCTCTGCATTGTCATGGTAGCTAAGTCTGGCTGCCCTGGTCTGGGGGGTATGGCTCATAATTGAGCCACCCACCACTACCTATACCTATCTATGCATCTGGTGTCATCAATCCACTAATCCATTGGCTTCTTCTACTCTCCTCAGGCACTTAGGATATGGTAGAGGGAGACGCCTCTCCACGTCATCTCTCCTATACTGTGGGAAGGGTGGAGGAATATCCTATATGAGCCCAAACTCGCTAATGACTCCATCAGCCGGGATCATCTCATCCTCCCCGGCATAATGACCCTATATTCACCCCTCTAGTTGGAGCTCAGCTAGCTCCTCATACATGTGCCTATATGAAGGAAATCCCACATATGGCCTCAAGATAATGTCCACTCAAATAACCCCTCTAACAACTACCAAAAATGGGCCACATCATATGTCGACCTATCTGACCTCTGCTCTCCTGCCACCAGCACCCATCTCCTATAACCTAACCACACATATCTCGTAGAGAATGCATCTACTCAGGGCATCCCTATAGGTCAAACATAGACTATGTGCTTGTAGGCCCAGTAGTGTAGTATAAATGTGTAACATAGGCTGAACTTGCGCAATCACCCATATGCCCACAACTCTCTGTAAAGCTACACCAAGAATGTTGGTGCCCAGGTGAAGCGTGTCTCATGTACCATCATATTGTGGAGCACCCCTGCTGGTGATCAGGGAAAGTGTCCACCCTCTGCATTAGGCAATGCATAGCAACACACTGCCTCTATCAACAAAACTACTAGCCTCGTCTCATCTGGACGGGCTAGGTAGATCTCGCCATAACTCAAGCTGGTGCTATGGAATCTCAACTCTGCCACCCCATCAAAAAATATGGTCCTGATCAGCTCCTCTAAGGCCTCAGAGGAGATAGATATTGGGCCCCCAATATGGGTAACCTTAGAATCCAAAACACGTCCTCTAGGGTGATGGTCATCTCATCCATCGGAAGGTGGAATGTGTTGGTCGTAGCATCCCATATATCGATGAGCATGACCATCAAACTAAGTTTCTGAACAGTATGTCAGTAGCACCAAATACCACTCAGGCCCACTGCATCCACATGTTATAGCTCCAATGGGATCCTTAGGCTGCGCAATGTCACTAGTAGCGCGCGTAACCACTGTCTCGTATACGCAATCGCGATCGACCCTACATCCAATCCAAAGCACAACATTAATCCACCTTTACCATGACCTTATTCATTACTTATCATTACCCACCACCCTATTTTTTACCTTACCCATCTCAACCACCTAACCTACATTATTTTTTGGACCCTTTTTACCTAAAAACCTGACTGGTGTTGGTTCATCCTAACTAACTCCGGTCACCCTTAAGCGGCATCGGTCACCTATTTGGTGACCAATAATAGTTCAATGTGACCAACCATGGTTACCATGTAACCGACATCGCCACTGTTAGATGACTGATCCCGATTCTACTTGGACCGACGACAAATCTTGACGATGCCGGTCATCATTGCGAAAAATCCGTGACTTCCCAAACCCCCTTTTTTTGTAAATCCTCCCCTATCGCTTTAACCCCACCTACACTAACCTACACTACCCACCCCACCTATCCAATTTCCTACCCTCCCCCTCTTTTTCCCCACTTTTCCCCCATACCTAATTTAATTTTGTTTCCGCCCACAAAATACAAAACCCACCCAAATCCAAAATATACAACCCTTACACCCTCTACTCTATCTAATTAACATTAAAGAGTTCGGCTCTTACCTCATTGAGTTGTTGCCATCTCGGTGGCACATCTAGCCACCGTGCTAGTGGTCCACGTAATCCCTCTCCTACCTCTGCCATCACCAATTATCTACCCACACACTCCACCTAATCGAATCCTCGCTAAGATCTCGTGGACCCGCTACTAACCAACCCAACTATTGTCAACTTACCCCGCCACTCACTATCTCATTTTCTTCGGATGCTTTTCTCACGTTTCTCTCTTTTTCTATCTCTTCTTCACTTCAAAATCACAAATGAATAATCCACACATGGATTTTTGTTTTTATACCAAACCCAACCTAAGTGATGTCGGTTCCCCTCGACTTGCATCGGTCTTATGCCCTACCTAACCATTGCCATTTTTCTTATACCAATGTTGGTTATCCATGACCACCATCGATCATCCTTACCTACACATTTCCCTTACTTTGCCATTTTACCCCACCACACCTTTACTCAAACCCATTACCTTACTTGTCCCGATCTCATCATTTACTCCCTCCATTTGTCCTCCTTTCGGGACTCCTTATTCTACCTTTACCTCGTCCTCACCCATGCCATGCCCTAGATATTTAGACCTAGACCATCGCTAGTGACCTTTGACCTCATGTGTTCACTATACCTTGTGGCACTGTTACCTATGTTGATTGACCTAATGACCTTACCTAGCCTATTGCCATGACCGTTTATCCTAACCCTACCTTTGGTGTACCGAAACATACCTAAACATTTATGCACCTAACCTCCATTGTGCTTCCCAACCTTATCCTATACCTTGGATATCAAATTCACTTTAACCTTGTTTGGATAAACCTATCAACCTTAGACGATGTAGAGTTTTCCTACTCTTCAACCTAGTAGTGTGCTGCAGTTTATACATGTGCATGCGTTTGAATGCTACTACCTTTGACCCTGACCCATTACCTAGGTTTCCCGAGTAGACCTTTCACCCCTTTTCCCCTTTACCTACTTTCCTTTTCTTCACACTTACCTTTTATCCAACCACTCACCGATTCAGCCCCTCTTTGCCTCGTTAGTTCCCGGTTTGAGGGGGATCAACTTCACCCTCATATGGGGAAACCACATCTTATTTTTGTTAGCATTGCTTACCAATACAAGTTGCACAACAAAAAGGGGCAAAATGTAGCCACTAAAATTAGGTCACACTCCCCTTTGGTCCTCAAAAATAAATACCTTCACCTAGCCATGACCCCTTCACCCCACTAATATTAATTTTATTAATTTAATTAAATTAATGTAGTATCCTCACTATATTTATTATTTAAATATCTTATTTAAATAATATCTACACATATAGTTCACTTAGACACCTCAACAAGTTAACTCAACCTAAGACATATATTCTTAGAAGTTCCCATAACTAACTAAGACTTACCCAAACCCTAAAAATCAATGCCTACATTCCATCTAACCACATTCCCCGTGCTCACAATAGGCTCTGAGTCTAATCCACGAATAATGACATGAGATCCAAGAAAATTAGGAGGATCTCCTAAGTTTTGTAACACCTATAAAATCCCACCTTGACCGATGTCACTACCCCTAACCATCATTGGTTAACCTGTGCCACCATCGCTTACCCTTTTAACCTCAAAACAACCTTATTTCTAGGGTTGGAAGTAAGAGGTTAGCAAACATTGGGAGAAGTTGTATAAGAAAGAACATATCTCGGAGAGATAACACATCTTCGAGGAGTCAATTCCAACGAAACTCACATCCAGAGAAGGAGATTGAGCATCTTCTTCTACACACCATCTCGACCACGGTGTGATCTATCTAAGCAAAAGTGTGTGCATGCAACCCATACAAAAGTTGTTCTTCAGTTGGTGATCACTTGTGGCCCTCAAACCTATCATCAAAGCACCTCCATCCATCACACACAAGCCTTTAAGAATGAAATCCAAGTAAGTACAATATCATACTTTCCCCAAGGTTATTTCATTTCATCATTCTTTTATCATCTATTGTTTATCTTGCTCCTTATTGACCTTCTCCAAAATTTTCACTTCCATAGACCCATTGAAACCTCGTAATCCCACTCCTATCACCCAATACCTCATCCCGACCAACCAAAATCCTTTGTGCAATCACAAAGGAGACCAAAACCCATTATGTGACATTTCTAGATCTCACGAATCGCACCGGTTATACCTAACCGCCGTCACCACCCTTGACCGACATCGGTCTCTGTTTACCCACACAACCTCAAACAAATACCTACCAACCTAATCCTACCTCACCCTCACTTACATGTGATCTACCCGAGACCTTTATTAGACCTACGGTGACCCGAACCAACCGTTTGACCTTTGGATTCTATTCTAGCTTAGCATGTTAGATTATATCTATGTTCTTATTGTGTTTTTAAGTGAGATACCTAAATCATTTTAAAATAAAAATAGGATTTCCTTTGTTTACCAAATTAATTTCTTTAAAAAAATGGATCGACAACCATCTAGGAAGTATCATACTTCCCAGATCTAGCTTACGCTAGGAAGTTCACTTCCCATATCATTTAATTCCTTCTGGTGGTCTTGTTTTCATTACAGGTAGTTCCTCCTAGCCAAAAGGAAGCTCTCACGAGCGCCAGTGGATGCAGAATTCATACGCATGCAACAACCCATCAACCAAGATTTGAACAGTATTCCTCCTACCCCGTTACCTTATCTATTTTGTCAACGATTTAAAGAAACAATCTAAGAAAAAGATGAAACAAATAGCATGAATTTCCAATTTTTGTGCCATGGTGAATGCCTTATCATAAGTATGGAAGGTTTTCAGCTATAGGGTTGGTGAGATGTGTCTAGCACAAGCTCAAGTAAATAACTCTATAAGCTCGACCTCGAGGTAATTGGAGTGTGAGCTTGTTAATGAGGCTGCGTCGGTGAGTGACGAAGTCGCGATAGACTCATTGTCATACTATCAAGTGAAATAAAGATCAATCATGGTAACCTTCTTGAAAATATTAATTGAGAAGTGGTCTAAGAAAGCCTAGGCTACTTGATTGAATGAGTAGATGGAATTTCTTGGTATCCCACTGTACCAGTCTAATGTAGGTCCTGTCAGGGACATTAGGAAAGTCCTCAAAAGTAAAGCGCCATCATGGGAAATTAGGTAACACCCATGTTTAAAGAACCACAAATGTTGTTGTGGATCCTCTTTACTATTGAAGTAGTTTAACTTTGGCATTTCCCAATGTCCGGGGTATGGTTGAATATTAATGGACGGGTGAATAGGCTCATTACAAATTTTTCATAGGTGAAGGAATTTCATGAGCCATGAAGTGATGCTTCTAGTGTATGCATCTTTTTCATCATCAACCCGATGAGGTCATTGGTAGGTTGTGATGGGGAGACACCTCCTATGGCATAAGGGAGTGGATATTGAACCTGATAGGGAGGTTAAGAATAAGGCACCGATATAGAAGGCACATATCCTAAATGGGTGATAGATGAGATAGGGGTGCTAGATATTATGTGTATGTAGGTGGGATAGTCATGGTGACTCTATTAGTGATAGGGGGTAGTGTTTGTGGGATGGAGAGGAAAATATTTTTGAATGGAGTAGGGGTCATCGACACCATGAGTAGTTGTGTTGCAATGGGTATTTGTGAGATGATGGGTGTGGACTGGGCTATGGCCTGGGTGGTCAATGAGGGGATAATAGATATGACAAGCATGAGTGATACTGCAGACATAGTGGTCATGGTGGGTATGGGTTCTAGCTATGAAACTACTAGGGATGAAGCAGGTGAGGGTAACATTGCATTATTATTGGTTGATGCATAAGCACAAATAATGGCAGGGGAGATGGATACAGGCATGTCATATATCAACTGACCTGATGAGTCTTGATTGGAAGAGTGGGAAAGGTAGAACTATAAGGCCACGAGATTTTGATCAAGGAGTCATGCAAACTCTTCGTCACCTACAAAAATGGTGGTAGGTAAGGTTGGATCCATGGGTGATAGGATAGAAGGTGGTGAGGGACTAGGTGGGAGTGGTTGATGACTAGCATGGAATATGAGGGCATTATTTTGGTTGCATGAGTCAGCACCATGTGAACAAGTGTTGACCTGGTAAGACTATATTTTGTAGATGACACAGAAAATAGTAGAAATAGAGAATAATGGGGTCTAGGAGGTGAATCTGGTCAATGTCTAGATTTTGAAAATCAAACATAGGAAATGAACAATGGTTAGGTTGACCGATGATGGTTGAGGGAAAATTGATGATGGTCAGGTTGACCGGTGACGGTTGAGGGAAAACCGATGATGGTTGCTGAAACTGATACCGGTCACTGTGGAAGAAAACTAGTCTCAAAGAATGAAATAGGAATGTTGGATGTGTACTTGTGAAAACTATGTATGATAGTAGGTATCAATAGGGGAGAAATATGATGATGCCCTAAGGGCCAGAAATAGAATAGAAAGAGTGATGAAGGCTATTCTAGGTAAAGTAACTATAAATCCAGTTTCACTTTGGTTAGGGTTTAACGATGATGACAGCCAGATGTGAACCGAAACGGTCGCTAAACCGATGTTAGTGACTATGAAATTAGAAAGAAATGAAGAAAATGGGTTTTGTGAATTAAATTAAGTGAAGAATCAAACTCAGAAACTTGAGAATGAGGAGATGGGGCCCTGACACACTCAGAAAAATCTAGAATACTACAACTATGATGGTGGAGTGTGCAAGGAATAATAAAAATGGAGAGTCGTAGTCTCACAACTCTAAACAGAAGTCAATAAGAATGCTAAGAAAAAGAAAGATCCTAATAGTGATTTTCTTATGTTTGTTTAGCTTATGATATTTAGGACTGACTGTGTGTATTTAGAATAGAAATTTTTGGTTAGGAAGGCATCCTATGAAGAATGATATCTAAAAGGAGAGTTTTCAGGTATGTTATATCTTTGGGGTGGGCCATCCTCTGAGATGATGACTCAAAAGAGGAACCAATCTAGGAGTACCTGCCAATCGGATCATGTGATCACTGACAGATGTTCCCGGGTAAGATGTTGTTTAAGAAAGATGTGTATATTTTGATTTTGTACAAGTTTGGTAAGACATAGAGAGAGAGAAAAATGTGCTTTCTACGATTCTTTGTGTCAACCATCAGCTGGGCATGACTTCCAAAGATATAGGTTTCCTCGGTTTAATGTGAGCTAATAATGCAACAAATCAAAATGTAATGCAATCAATTTTAAGCCCAAATCAAAAGATTATATTTGATGACACAAATGGTGAATAGGAGAGGGTATGCTCTTTCACTAAATGCAAAAAGCAAAAATAATGGTTCTTTTTAAATGCACCAAAAGAAAGTGTATCTTTTAGAGAAATTAGAAAGAAGAGAAGATTACCAAGGAATAAGATTAATGTGTAAGATTTTTTTAAGGAAACAAACACACAACCTTTGCCTAGGAATGAAGAAAATGAAATAAGAACCCTTGATGGGTTCCACCGGTGCCAAAATGTTTCACCATTTATTTACGTTTTGTGATGAATCAAATAAGAGTAAGGGCCAGGAGGAATACCTATTAAATGGGTTGGTTGGTGGTTATTGTGCGCATTCTTACTTCTTGATCCAATGTCGATTGTGAGATCTCCCTTTTGGCTAGGAGGAACTACCTATAATAGAAAACAAAACCACAAAAAGATAATTAAATGATATATGATAGTGGACTACCTAGCGTATGTTAGTTCCAGGAAGTGTGATACTTCCTAGATGGTTGTCAATCCACTGTTTAAAACAAGTTAATGTGAGAAATAAACAAATTCCTACTATAGTTGATATGATTTAGGTATCTCATTCAAGCACAATAAGAAAATATTAATATAGCAAGCTAGGTTATAGTCAGATTAGAAAGGTAGGTAGTTATCGGGGTGTTGGACCGGTCAAGTCGATTTTGGGTTGTTTAGGTCAACTAGTAGGTGGTTTGTTTGGCTTGTTCTTGGTAGGGTATAAAATACAGAGACCGATGTCGGTTGGGTATGACCAATGCCGGTTTAGGTAGAACCGACGATGGTTGTGAATAACCGGTGTCGGTATGGTCGAGGTAAAAGGAACTCAAATAGATCAAATGACGGGGGCTGATCTGAGGTCAAATGAGGTTGGTAGGGTGGATGAGGAGGTCTGGAAATCCTGGGTATGCTTAGAAATGGATTTTAGGTCAGAATGGTGATTTTTGGTGTGGGTAAGGGAATGAACATGTAAAGTACAAACTAATTCTAGGAATGATAAAAGTTAACTATGCGCTTAGAGATAGACAATCTTTGGTAGAGATATACTTACTTGTGATGTAGGTTTTGATGGCTAAATAGAGATGTCTCGAATGGAGATGGTTGAATGGTTATGGTTTTTGATCAATTGATGGAATGAAACTTGATGCATTGGTGATGCTTCCTAGAATGTTATCGTGAGTTCCAATGCTTCGGATTTGTCCCGGTGTTGGCTATAAATTCCTAAGTGTGTGACAGACTGCTCTGCTTGCGCAGCTCTCTTCTCATCTTATTGATCTCATAATGTGCCAACCCAAAAATAAGGTTATTTCGGTGAATAAATGGTAACCAAAAATGGTTCGGGTCTACCGTCGTCGATTAGGTCTCACCCGAGTTGATTAAGGTGGGATTCCTTAGATTTACTAAAATGGGTAGATTTTTTCCATTTCTTTGGCCCAATTTGTTTTTCACGCATTTCGAATGGAAACTTCCCTTCTAATGGGTGGGAATGTGGTTAGAGAAATCTTAGGCATTGATTTTAGGGTTGGACCAAATCTTAGCTCATTAAGGCAAGTAAGATTAGGTCTTAGTTAGTTATGGAAACATGCCAAGAATAGGTCTAGGGTGAGGTGGCTGGATGAGGTGTCTAGGTGAGGTGGTAATTAGGTCAATTTATGTAATTAAATGATGAATATTGTGAGGATGGGTGTTAATTAAATTAAATTAATATTAATGTGGGATGAAAGGGGTCATGGTTAGGTGAATATGTTTGTGTTGGTTATCCGACTAGAAATCGGGGCTAGTTTGACCCACTTTTGGTGTCTACACTAGCGTCGATTTAAGGTTAACCGATTTCAGTTAAGGTGGGAAGTCCTAGGTTTCAAGGCTATCTTTTGGCTTTTTCTATCCATTTTTTTATCTAAAAATGTATCTTATGCTTAGATAAGCGGACATGTTGTTAGAGAAAGAATAGGCATGTAGTGTTAGGATTAGACTAAGTCTCAGTTAGTTATGGTAAGTAGAGATTGAGTCCTAGTTAGAATGAACATGCTAAAAATAGGTCCATGATGAGGTGTTTAGGTGATGTGGCTAGGTGAGGTGGTCAAGTGAGGACATTAATTAAATAAATTAAATTAATTAATTCAATTAATCATATGCACTATGGGATATGAATATGTAAGGTATGGTTAATTTAATTAATGGGGTTATAAGGGTGGTATGACCTAATTTTTGTATCTACAGCTAGAGCCTAAACTGGAGCACCCCTTGATCATTCCCCTACCTTTTCCATGTCAAATATCTCCCACTCTCTAACCAGTCACTAGCTACATGTGGGGCCACAAAATCACCTCTACCCACTTCTCTCGCCAACTCAATCTCCCGGCCCTATTTGTCGTATTCTTCACAAATAACCCTCCACTAAACATTTTCCAAATCAGCCAATGTTTAAATGAGCATGTTTTGGGTGGGATTCTATTTTTAACTCACCATTATAGTGATTGATGTCATTTGGATCTAGGCCTAGGTGACCAACATCGATTCTTCGTTATCCCAAATTTACCTCCTAGGGGTTAATTTGGATAAATCATCATAAATGAACTTAGCCATTCATAATTCTTGAACGTGTAGATGACCATCAAATTTTAATCCCATTAGAAGAGAAAGGGAGCCTTTGTTTTAGCTTGTATGATTTGGTATTTACTCACAGTGAACTGGCGAGCTGCAACAAATCACATGGTTGGATGGCTCATGATTAGACACTTAGAGGTTGGATGGGCCAAGGTTACATGGGGTGAGGGTTAGACGGTATGGCTAGGTGTGTCAGAAAGGTTGGTTAGCTAAGGGTTAGATAGTACAGCCCGGGTATGACTAGGTTGGTTGGCTACGAGGTTGGATGGCTGCAAGTTGGATGGCTGCGGGTGTGTGATGACCAGGATTTGGAAAGCCGCAGGTTGGACGTTATGGCCAAGTTGGTTAGTTGTAGGTTTGACAACTAGTGGTTAGATGCCCGGAGGTTGGAAGGCTCATGGTTAGACAGGCCACTAGGTTAGACAGGTCAAGTGGTTGGGTGGATCACGAGTCCAAAGCTAGATGAGGGTAGGTGAGTGAAAGGTAGCTCAACAACCGTATTTAATGAGGTAAGGTGCCCACGTATTCATCTAGCGAAGTACCCTCAAGAAGAGAATTTGTATGGGTGCCCATACCTCTTTAATGAGGGTGGGTGAAAATTGTCTATAAAATAACTCGAACCCCTCATTTTAAAAAGGGAGACATTCTGGGAGCTAGGAAACTCTTGCAAAATTTTCCCTTGACTCCATTTGAACTGTAAGCCTTCTCCTATGCCTGATAAGTGTATTTATGCCTCTGAGCATTAATATAATGGTATGTGCATACCCTGAAGCAATAAATATTGTTTTATGTTGTTTCTTCAACCTTAGCTCATTTTTTTATATTTTCTTGCCTCTCCATTTCATGTTTGTTTTTTGTACATGTTCTTTCACTTGCAAGTTCATGATGTTGTGTTTCATGTAGTTTTAATGGAAATTTAGGAACTAGGTCTATGTCACATCTGTCTAACCTCCCTCAGCCCCTTTTTCCATGTTTCATCCTCCCTTAACAAAGTATATCTGCACCTTTTCTAAGTGTTATCACCTCATTAGTGTAGGATTTCCCATTTCACACACTTTCTCTCTCCTTGTCTCCTTGGCATTGTTAGGATAGGTGTAGTTAGGTGTCTTTTCTACATTAGGAGTAGTTTAGCATTAGGATTAGGTAGAGGAATTCAGCCTTCTCTAGAGGACCATCTTAAGTTCACAAGTCCCATAGCTTGAGAGATGGTCCCATGTTATGCAGATTACACCGGATGCCCCATTCAAACTCGAGCCATTTGGGGGTGTTGTAATTTTGACATCAACAGTTTTAGCATGCTTGATGGGATAGGTTTGAAGCACCTTACCACTTCATTTCATTAGGTTGATGTGTTCTTGGTGAGATTCAACCTTTGGAGGCACATGAAAAGCACATTTGGTGACCCCATCATGTAAATGACCCATTCTCTCGAGTTACGACTTTCCTCCCATCCATTTTCACGCATTCTTCTTTCCACATCTTTCATCTTCTTCCATTCATGAAGTTGTATAGTCATGAATTCATTCCCATCTTGGAATTTGCATTTACAGTAGCAACAGTGCATTCCACCTCTAATGTATTTCTTAACTCCTCCAAATTAGCATTATGAAAAAATTCAGAACCATTATGCCTACCCATATGACCAACGTTAAAATCATTTTGGCTATGGAGCTTATAAGGAACAAGGGTATGCATATAATGAAAAATATCAAATGGAGAACATTGATATGCTACAGAAGATTCAAAAGATGGAGGCTAGCATGGTTCAAGAAAGGGCTACAACATAAATAAATAAGGGCATTCAAAATCAGTTTCGGGCATCTTGTCCATGAGAAGGCCCTTTTCTAAGACATTATACCCCGCAGGAGAAGCTTTACTTCCTGGTTGAAATGTTTCCCCAACTCGCATAGTGGACTGAGGATATTAAGGCATATGATAAAAATGTAAGACAACCTTGTCAATGGGTAAGTCACTCACAATTTCCTTATGCTCCATTTTCTCCATCCCAAGCTTTATCATTTCGGCAGTGTCAAGATTTAATCCTATTGTTTGTTACCCCTCATGTCGATTCCCTTCTCCATTCCCTAGTCTTCCATCTCATCTAAATTATTTTTCCCTTTTTCCTCCCAAGAATTAATTCCCTCCAAAGAAACCAGAAAATTCACTTCCCTCACCACCAAAAATAATTGCAAAATTATTTGAAACCCCATCCACTCCTCCTCCTGCCTTCCCAATTGCATGTTGGGAAGAAATTCCAAAACCATTCGAGGAGAGTATTAAGAAGAAGAGCTAAAAAGAGAAGAAATTATCAAAATCCTAGTAATATTAGCTCTTAGATTTGGGATTAAAAATCCCCTTGATGCTTAAACCTTCAGAGGTGGTCGGGGTCATACCACAGGTGGTGGAAGTTGAGTTTGCAGTAGAAGGAGAACAAGAAGAATAAGAATAGTAATCTATTTTCTCTTAATGCAAAGTGTCTATAATGGCAATTTTTCTAAATAGGATTATGATCTAATCTAAGATGCACAATAAATCATAAGTGAGAAATAACAATCAGCTCTAAGTCCTATTGAAGAGGAGCATTTGGAAGAGGTCGAATCAGAGTTGAGGCCACTTGATGAAGAAATAATTATTGAATTTGTTTGCTTTCATTTGAAGGGCCTGATTTGATTGATGAATCCATGATGGAGGAGAGCTTTCAAGAAGACCTTGCTGCCCCAAATAGTCCTCTAGAGAATAAAATTGAATATTTTGATTTGAAAAATTTCATGCTAGAGGAAGAGGCTACCCAAGAGAAATTTAGTCTTCAAGCAACAACAGAGGAACTCAAGATCCAATCATTATAATGATGCAAAAGTGACTTCATTGGATGTTGCAATCATTAGAAATGAGTTGCAAATTGTAGAGGAGTTCCATATTACCATGGAGGAAGGAAAAGAGTACGAAGATCCCATCTCTTCCACACCATCCACCCAAGAAGGTCCGCAGGAAGACTCCATTTTTGGACTTGAACTTTAGAGTAAAGGGCACATCCATCGATAAGACCTTGCCCAATCATGTACTTGGCTTCATTAGAGCCAAGGGAGAAACCAAAACTAGTCATGTCTATTTTTGGACATGAGGATGATATACAAAGCACCAAGGGTCACCATCAACACCTCTAGGAGTCCAATGCCAATCAGCTTGAGGAGGTATTTTTGATTGATGTTGATACTTTGGTTATTTGGGTGGAGGATCAACCTCTTGTCAGTTTTTCACTCATAATAATAGCCATGTTAAGCACCAAATCACATACATGGCTGCCTATTTTGAGAAAGGAAGCTACTTCTCCTTGCCAATTGCAGGATTTGTTTAAGTTCCCTTTGTTTCTAGTTAGCATAGAGTAGGTAGGTTTGCTTTCAGTAGAAGAAGTGCTTGTGCACACTCTGCATGCTCCACTTGGGGTATGTATGATTTTCATTTTTTTACATAGTATGTGTTATGGTGTGTGGTTTCTCTTACGCACATCCATTCATTGAAGCAATAACGCTCATATAGAAATCAGATTTTGGGGTGGTTTTTAGAGTGAATTTTTTAGCCCCAATAGATCAGTTACGGGTCCATAAATCCTCCATGCCCTTGCCTTGGACAAATTTTTTTCAATTTTGGGGCAGTTTACAGGATTTATCCAAAATCCCAAATTAGCTTTAGGAGCATGCCAAGGCAATTTCATCCCAAGTGCTAAGTTCATGTGAAGACTAGGGGACAATTCAAAAGGATTAGTTTTTCAAGGTTAGGCTTGACTCCATGCCCAATGGATACTTCAAGGAAACTGGTCACACATCTAGTAGGAAGATGTCCCCGAGAGGTCACCATTGTTATCCCAAATTTACCCCCTAGGTTAATTTGGATAAATCATCATAAATGGACTTAGCCATTCATAATTCTTGGATGTTCGATGACCATCAAAATTCAACCCCATTAGAAGAGAAAGGGATCCCATGTTTTGGCTCGATTGATTTTGTCTTTACTCGTGTTAGGATGGAAAGCCGTAACAAATCTCATTGTTAGACAGCTCATGGTTGGATGCCTAGAGGTTAGACGAGCCAAAGTTAGATGGGTCGAGGGCTGGATGGTATGGCTAGGTGTGTCGAAAGGTTGGTTGGTTAAGGGTTGGACCAAGGTATGGCCGGGTTGGTTGGCTATAGGTTAGACAGACTACTCTTGGATGGTCACCAAGGGTTTGACACTATGGCTAGCTTGGATAGATGTAGGTTAGATGGCCGGGGGGATGGATGGATAGGTTAGTCACCATAGGTTGGACGGATGTAGGTTGGATGGTTGCGGGATGGGTGGCTACAGTGTTGGATGGAAAGGGTTTGGATGGCTATATAGGTTGGGCTGCACGCTAGGTTAGTCACCGGTTTGTAAGTTGGATGGCTAGTGCTTGGAATCTTGGAGGTTGGACAGTCACCGGTTGAATGCTTGGAGGTTGGATATCTCATGGTTAGACACCTGGAGGTTGGATGGGTCATATGGTTAGGTGGCTCACGAGTCCCAAGCCAGATGAGGGTAGGTGGGTAAAATATAGCTCAACAACTGGATTTAATGTGGTATGGCACCCATGTCTTCATTTGACAGAAGTACCCTTGAGAAGTGAATTTGTATGGGTTCCCATACCTCTTTAATGAGGGTGGGTGAAAATTGTCTATAAAATAACTTGAACCCCTCATTTTAAAAAGTGAGACATTCTGGGAGTAGGGAAACTCTTGCAAAATTTTCCCTTGACTCCATTTGAGCTATAAGCCTTCTCCTACCCTTGACAGTGTATTTATGCCTCTGAGCATCCATGTAATGGTTTGTGCATACCTTGAAGCAATAAAATTGTGTTTTGTGGTGTTTCTTCAACCCTAGCTCATTTTTATTGTATTTTCTTTCCTCTCCATTTCGTGTTTGTTTTCTATGCATGTTCTTTCACTTGCAGGTTCATGATGTTGTGTTTCATGGAGTTTTGATGGTGGATTAGGATCTGGGTCTGTGTCACATCTATCTGACCTCCCTCACCTATTTTTCCTTGTTTCATCCTCCCTCAACAGAGTATCTCACCCCTTTTCTTGGTGTTATCACCTCATTAGTGTAGGATTTCCCATTTCACGCACTTTCTCTCTCCTTGTCTCCTTAGAATTGTTAGGATAGGTGTAGTTAGGTGTCTTTTCTATATTAGGATCAGTTTAGCATTAGGATTAGGTTGAGTAATCCAGCCTTCTCCAGAGGACCATCTCAAGTTCGCAAGTCCCACATCTTAAGAGATGGTCCCATGTTGTGTAGATTACACCAGATGCCCCATTCAAATTCGGGTCATTCAGGGGGTGATGTAATTTTGACATAATAATTACCTCTGACTCACATCGTTCACCCTACATATAACCCAATATGCTTCATTAGCACTAATTTTTGCTTTCTCTTTCCTTTTTCTCACTAACATAGCCCTATAACCTCCCTACAAGCTCACCTAATAGCCCCACCACCTCAGCAAATCCCTTCAGATACTTTGGGGCACATTTTCCTTCACCTATGTCTTACCCATGACCTTACCAATATACCTTCACAAACCCAATCTTGTATATATGACAATAAAAATCACTTATTATCTCTACTGTGTGATAATGTTACCCATGTTGTTTAGCCTACCGACCTTGCCTTGCCTTACTTTGTGATGTTTATCTTAACTTAAAAAACCTTTTGATGTTTAGGAACAGACATATACTTGTTCTTGTACCTAGCCTCGTTGTGTTTCTAGGATCACATCTTATACCTTGGATACTTGGATCACATCACCCTTGTTTGGATAAACTATCGACCATTGATGAGTTATCATTTGTTCTCTTCAACCTTGTGCCTTGTTGCATTCTAAGCATGTGCGTGTGTTTTATTACCTCCACCTTTTGATCATCTTATCATCACCATTGCATATACCTTCACATAACCCCATTTTTCATCACCTATAACCTTATCAAACCCATCATCGATTCTACCTTCCACTACATCAGTTCCTAGTTTGAGGGGGATAACCTCCACCCATATCTAGGAAATCCACTTTTTGTTTTTGTCATCTTCTCTCATTAGTACAAGATACATGACAAAAGGGGGAAATATAGACACCCAAAATTAGGACAACACCCTCTAAGCCCCATTTTATTACATCCCTCCATACCATGACCCATTTCACATATTTTTATTAATCTAATTACCTATATTAGATTAATTATTACCTCACATCTCCACCTCACCTTAGACCCATTCCGATCCCATTTAATAACTAATACTGAGTTATCACTCCCCCTAAGCAACTGATAATTATTATAAACCTAATATTAATTTCTAACTACCTCTTCCACCTATTTCCCATGTGATTTATCAAGAATCAAGACTCTAAACCCATAACCATTCTTGACTCATGCCAAAAAGGGAGAGAAAAAGTTATTTTTAGAAAATAATACTATTTCTCCCTAACCGACATTGGTTATTCCTCGGTCGGTACCGATCAAGGAACCACCATCAATTCCTTTAAATAAACATTTTCAACTCTTTTCCTAGGTTATTCTTTTGGTTGGCATTCTTTGATTTTGCATCTTTGGCATTCAATCGACACCTTGACGATTAACTAAGCACCGAGCATTAAAATATCCACTAGCAACCAATCTACGATTTCATAGGCTTGAACCATTTACACGAGAGAAGCACCCAACATTCACTATGGCGGCACTAGATCTTGGATCTTCTCTCCTACGAACACCCACCAACCACCACCTTCTACCAATCTTTGGATCTCTAATAAGTATTCTTAACCAGGTTATTGATTTCATTATCTTTGGTTTTAGATCTTTTATCTTTTTCTAATCACCTCCTTCCTCTCCTAGATACCTTTCGTAGCCCATTCACTGACGCCTAACCATCCAAAACCACTCAACACTTTCAACCACCCCTTTTACCCCTACCGAGTCTTCACCTAAATTCCTACACCCTACCTAAAACCTCCTAATACTCTTTGCAATCACAGAGAGCCCAAATCAACCTCCTTTTTACCTTTGAAACTCAATTACCCCTACTGTGATCGGTTACCCAACCGATCCTAGCTATAACTAGTGACCGACATCGACTCCCCAACCGACATGAGTCTCTTTGTCTAGCATTTTTTCCTCGGACCAGCGAGCTCATTCCTCCACCCAAAACTCTCCAAAACCTCCCAAGACTTCACTCGACCTTCTTTCTACCCTCTATCATACCTATAGACCCTGACAACTAACCATTCTCCTAGATTTAATCTTATATTCATCATTTAGATTAGATTTATACTATTGTGTTGTGTGAGATACCTAAATCATATAACTATAGTAGGACTTTCCATTTCATGATATTTATCAACATTAATTTGTATTAAGATGTGGATTGAAAACCTTCAAGGAAGCACCCCGCTTCTCGGATCTAGCTCATGCTAGGAAATCCACTGACCTATGTTATTAACTCTATTTTTGGTCTTGTTTTACTTCTCAGGTAGTCCTTCTAAGAAAAAAAGGAGTGCTCTTCAATCTGTTTGGTCTTTAACAACGGTGTGTAACCTCTTCATGACCTATAGGTATTCCTCACATACCTTACCTTTACCTTTTAAATCATTTTTTCATACGGTACTCCTATGTGGTGAAACATTGCCACTCTTTGGTAGGAGACCAAGTCAAACTTGGTTGTGCATGATAAATTCGTGGCTAATGGTATAGTGAAGGCTTGGAAAACTATTAATGTGTTTCCTAATTTGAAATAGAAATATGACGGTTGACAAGATACAAGGAGGTAACTAGCAGTCCTACCTTGGCATTAATGGCATTGGGTAAACCAAAAACCACCTTAGGAAAACAATGATGGTTTTTGGAAAAAATAAAGGAATCAGGTTTTTTTTCTCATTTGGTCATTCAAGCTATTTAGCTCTGCATGTTGATTTTCTATTTTTGAAACTCATAATTCATTTTTGGTTAAACATGGAGTTATCAATTGGATGGTGGAGGAAATAGTGGAAAAATTAATGTGATGGCTATTAAACTAGAAATATGGAGAAGGAAGGGTTTATGTGGAAGATATTTCATTTTCTCTATGGGATTTTTTGTGAAATATTTGAGAATAAATTGGAGATCTTGAAAAGAATTGCAAGAGCTCTATCAGAAATTATAGGCTCTAACTCTTTTAAATAATTTTTTTATATTAAATGTTTCATGAAAAGCGGTTCTCGCTCTTTCTTGAAATGGATTCAATGGTTCTAGTTTTTTAATTTTTTCTTGAAAATTTGATTATTTGTGTTTATCATATAATCATGCTCTTGAATATGGTTATATCTCATTATTATTGCTTTTGGTTTGTGTGTGTCGACTACAATGTTATAGTTCGGTTAATGGGAATATTGGGTGGTGTTTTTATAATTGAATACCTTGATAGTTACATTTACGTGCTATCTTGAGGCATTGTATATTGTTTTTAGATAATTATCCTTAACATGTTTTAATGCATGTTTTGTATGAGCTATTTTATGCCTAGAAGATGGTGTTGATGGGAATACTAATCATAGGTTTCTATTTCTATGTACTCGTCATTTTGACCTATTAAGGTAATGGGTGTTTGTGTATATTTCTGCATCCAACCTATGTATTGTTCAACTTTGAATATCAAGTCAATTTTTCTAATATTTACTGTATATTTGGTTTCCATAGCTAAAGTTTGAATGGAACTTTCTTATGAAATCAATAGCCTTACTGGGTGATTGATTTTCTCATTCCTTGATTATCACCTTGGAAAATACTTGGGTTTTACTTATCCAGTTGTGTTAAATCCATTGGTAGTTTATGGGTAGGTTAAGACATTAACAAAGTATTATCACTTTGTCTCCCATGACTGTAAGTATCTGCAACTTAAAATAATACTTAGGTTGAGGACTTGGTGAGTAATAGTGGTTTCATATATGCCTAACTATTTCTTATAATTGTTGCATCCTATATTTACTTTCACTTTTGTGGAGGGATTCAATATTTGATGACTATGTGATTTGACCCCCTTCACTCAATGAAATAATGAAGGGAATTTTGGTTTGAGTTAAGTTAATACTAATTTATATTGAGCCTTAAGCTCACTTAGGTTGAAATAATACCATCATCTTCCTTATATGCTATGTTGTTATCAAATCCTGTATGGATCAATTCCAATTTTTAAGTGGATGATTTCTACGTATAAGTTAATGGGAAGTTTGAGTTTAACTTGAATTCATACATATGGAGTGGTAGACTAATTATCCCATTCTCAGCAATGTTGTATCAATTTTGATAGTCTCTTAATTTGATGAATATCCTTATATACTTGTTACCTATTATAAACTGGTTTGGAGCTTGTATAGAGTTTGGAATTTAGAATGTTGATTGATTAGCATTAATTGTTAATAGTATCTTGCTCGTTTGGATGACTGTGAAGTCTTTATTTAGAAATAGGGATTATTGAGAAATGAAACATCGATTTTTTTACTTAATTTTTGATTGATCCATTTAAAGTGTGATTTCTTAGATATTCATTTATACTACTTTTATTCGAATAGAATGGTGACTTCATAACAAAGTTAGGAGATGATTGTTAGATCATAAAAAGTTTCTCTAGTAGATGATATAGTTGAGTGTATTTGATTCCATACCATCTACAGTTGCTTGGTTCATATATTTTTGCTATGAATACTAATGAAGTATAAAATTATACCTCCTTTCAAACAAGTTTCAGTTTGTAATTCCCCTTACTTGAATGTTGAGCTATACGGTGACTAACTTATGGAAAAAGTAACTCATTATATTCTCAGTAATTATGTGGATTATACTTGACTACCATGATGAGTTAAGTAGTATATATTATCTTAAATTCATACAAGTTATTATGTAATATATATAACTTATAGGAATATTTGAATAATTTAGTACCTTGTAAGGCTATTACTCGAATGAAGTACAATAAACTATTGATTAGGTTATGCTTATAAACTTCATTAAAACTAGATATAAAACTATTGTTATACAAGTATGGGCTTATATGATTGTAATATTATTATATTTGTACTTGCATTATTTTGATTGATTGTGATCAATTATATTTTCTTGGGTTACCTATGTGTGCTTTAAATTAATATTGGATTAGATTTACTTGAATGGATTACTTACTTATCTTATCTTCTTAGATGGTTTCATTTATGATTTCCTCGTAGCTTGATCAAAAGAGTTGTGTATTTTATTTTGAACCTTAGGATAATTTCATTTAAAAGTAGTGTTTCTTTTATGAAATTATTAGTTAGAGCATGTTGTTCTGAAGATTTAGTACCTATCATGCTCAATTCATATGAACTGAAAAATGCTAACAATCTTGTAGATGGACTTCATGAAAGATGAAAGAAGAAAGACGTATAAAAAGTTACATTTGTTCCATTGATTGAAAATAGATGATTTGAATAAATGATTATTGTATTCATTTCTTGATGTACTTCTGATTCAGAAATAAGAAAGGCCTATGGCCCATTTATTGTAATTACTTGGAAAGATGTTGATTTCATTGATAGAAACATGATTATTGATATTGAAATTGGAATGAAATAAATATGGTTTACTTTATTTACATTGTTTAAATGGAAGTGACTGGTTGTAAAGTGTTGAACTTAGTTGTGAATCCATTTATAAAAGTGAGGTAGTTTGTATTTATTTCCATTACTATACTAAGCATATGTATCATCTATTGAAGTACTACATGTTGGATGTGATTGTATATCATTATGAGATAAATGAAAAGTGATTAAATACCTAAGTAACTTATGTAGTATGACAATTATATGAATGTTAGATTAAGTCCATTAGCTTGAATGGAATTAATTGTACTTATATGATTTGGAATGGTCTATGAGGTTGAACCTTATATATATATATATATATATATATATATATATATATATATATATACTATTTTAGTTACTTAATGAAATTATGAATAAGGGGATACTTATTAGATATAAATAAATTATAAGTAAAAGGTCAATTAATGGTATGAAGGTGTAATGCTTATGATTCAAATGTTTTGGTTACATTTGATATGATATGTTACTTTTTATAAGTATAAAAACATACCTAAACATAATAGCTACGAATAGTTAAATTATTCTTAAGAGATTTGTGTGAAAATGATTAATGTATGAATATTGTCCTACATTAAATACAACTGAAAGAGGAACATAAAACTTATTTGATTTAATAGAAAACGTATGTTTAAATGATTACGTATAATGCAAACTAAAATATGTAATCCTACACTTAAATGAATAAAAAAATTGATCCTTACATAAAGGAATATTTTTTTCAAACTGTTGAGTAGATGAAGTATGATTCTAATGAGAAGGAACACGAGAATATTCACACACAAAGAGTAGCAACGCAGATTGGAAGGCATGGAAGGATAGGGAAGGAAGCATGCACGAAATACAAATTGAATCGAATTATCCATTTTCATGTTTATGAGATATTTTTGGAGATAATGTATAGAGAACACAATGGGATGGATATTGGCACAACACACAAAGGCTATTTTGGGAAGATCATATACTAAAGCGCCATACATGAGTTTGAATTAATAATAGAATTACTACTGCCAGTTAACTATAAGAGATCTATTATTAGTGCACTTACATGTGTGCATGTTATTTTAAAGGCACATGACTATTTTCAGCATGCAACCTATTTTTGTAAGTGCGTAAGTAGTGAAGGGAAATTCCCACCCTTATAAATATGTAGTAATCTATGTATATTAGCGATGTGTGCTATATATGATCTATTATGGAGTCATGTTGCCGAGATCTCGATGTGCGCATAAACTTATGATACTACTTATTGTAAGACACTTTTGTGTTTAGTGTGTTTTAATATAATGGAGTGTGTTGGGTGAATAATGGTGTTAAACATGACTAAACTAGTTCTTACATGGTTGACTTCATTATATCTATCGCTTAATTCATTATTATTTTAGATCTAGATCTAGAATATGCTCTGTGAAATATTTATGTTGTTTGCGGATATGAATGCATTACATCTTCATCTTGGTCACATCTTGTTCAACCAACTCTATGGAGGGACCTGGTACCTTTGTGAACTTTGGGTGAGCACTCATCTCGAGCTAGATGATGTTTCAGGATGCCTAGGTTGTTTGTGGTAAATTCTAGGATACATCATGAACCATAGTTAATCCTTAGGCACGACGCCTAACAATGAAAATAATAAAGGGTGGATTAACAAGTTATGAATTAATGAGCTTGTTGAGATACAATGTTTGCTTAGTGGAACTTGAAAAACTATCACAACATAACCATTGTTACACAAGTACCCATTTAATGATGCAAGTAGCTAATTAGATACTGTGGAGAAACCACTATGGCGCAATTATCCACCTATCTCCTTAATATTTGTTATCGTAAATTATGGATCCATGCCATTTTTTTACACTAATGAGTGTTAAAAGTATGTCTTAGTTCCGATGCCATATTATGATGACTAAGGTTAATGAAGTGGATCCAAAGAAATGAAATTCGATTCAGATGCACTTGATTTCCCATAGTCATCTTAAGAAGATTATCAACACTAATCTATGCGAGATAGTCCTACTTAGTATCTAACACAGACATGGAAGTGATTTACGTAAGTCAAGATAGTCTAATATACATAACATTTTCAAGTGTGTTGAAAAATATATTCCATTTTATGACTATGTCATCAACGAATAAAGGCATGGCATACATGTCTTATAACTTTGGCCAAAGTATAACAAGTTGCTGATTACATTGTCTTGATTTCACTTGGAATAAAGATGCACGATATCATATGCGTATCTGTAATAGATACTCAGATAGGCTATTTAGATATTTACACTTGATTAACCCTTAATGGAATAAGGTAACCACAAGTATACTTAGTATAAACCTTGATATAATGAAACATGAGAGATCGGTTTAATACTGAGTCATGACAGTTGCATATGGTTTATTGTTGTGTGATGGATTAGATAAATGAATGTTTGTTCTAAATTATGTGAATTTAGAACAATGAACATTATGATATAAAAAAATCCTTTTTATTGAAGTCTTAAAATGAGGATGTTACACTCCAGGTAGCTTTTATGAATTTAATGAACAATATCTTTCAAGAATACTTGGACAAGTTTGTGCTAGTATTCTTGGACGATATTCTCATTTATTCAAAAATAATTGATGAGCATAATGAACATATTAGGATTTTTTTAGATGTGCTAAGGAAGAGAAAATTGTATGGTAATCTTTTGAAGTGTTTTTTTTATAAAAAAATGCAATATATTGAGAATATAATAAATAAGGATGTAATTTCTGTAGATCCATCAAAAATTGCAACAATAAATGAATGGATAGAACCTAAAAATGTACAAGAAGTCAAAAATATTCATGGGGTTGGTTGGATATTATCAAAAATTTGTAAAATACTTTTCAAAAAATTTGCTCTAATTACCTCTCTCGCAGAAAAAGGATAAGAAATTTGTTTGGTCTGAACAATGTGAAAAAAACTTCAATTTGTTGAAAGAAAAATTAACTACAATACCTATATTAAGGGTTTTGGATCCTAATGGGAACTTTACTGTAGTGACAGATGCCTCCAGTGAAGGTTTAGGAGGTATCTTGCTACAAAATGACCATGTGATTACATATGAGAGAAGAAATCTCAAAGTGCATGAGATGAATTATACCCCCATGACTTGGAGATTTTTGCCATTGTGCATGCCTTGCAAGTTTGGAGGCATTACCTTTTGGTAAATCCATTTGATCTAAAAACATATCATTTGAGGTTTAAACACATTTTTACATAGAAAACCTAAATTCAAGGCAACGAATATGGTTAGAGTTCTTATTGTAGTATGATTTCGATATCATCTATATAAAAGGTAAGGAAAATAGAGTGCTAGATGCGCTAAGTCGTAGAAAGCACATTCCTACCCTTTTCACTTTGAGAACCCAATTCAAAGATGAAGTGAAGAAATCAATGTTGTCTTATTCCTATTATCAATAGGTTAAAATAGTGCTCGATGCAAATCCTAATGATAAGAGATACAAAGGATTTAGATTTGATAATGAAGGATTCCTAAGGTTTTACAATCAATTTTATGTACCTTTGGAAAAATAACTAAGGATGAAAGTGATAGAGAAATTTCAAAATGCTTCTTATTCGGACATCGGAGTGACTAAGATGATTGTTGATGGAAAACAATAGTATTTTTGGAAATGGACAAAAAGGATATAGTAAACTATGTATCTCATTTCTAGGTTTTTCATCGTGTCAAGGATGAACATATGCATCCAACAGATCTGTTGTACCCTCACAAAATTTTGCACTATAAATGGTAAGTAATCAGCATGGAATTTTTGCAAGGGTTGTCAATGTCAAAAACTTAACATGATGTAATCTTGGTTTTAGTTGAAAAATGAATGAAAGTAGCTCACTTTATACCAAGACATATGAAATATGATTCACTTGTACTTGCAAAAATGTTGGTGCATGAGATTTTTAAATTACATGGAGTACGTGAGTTAGTAAAATTCAAATCGGGATCTTAGGATGACTTCTTGTTTTTGGAAATTTTTTAATTTAACCTTAGGGAAAAAGTTGAATTACAGTTTTGCATACCATCTGGAAACAGTTGGAAAGACTGAAAGGGTAAATCATGTAATGGAATACATGCTCAGGATGTATTGCATGGATCAAAAGAATAAGTGGAAATAATATCTTCCACCGGGTTGAGTTTTCCAACATCAACACTTACCACTCCTTGCTAAAAATGGCTCCTTTCGAGGCATTATATGGATGGAAGTGTAGAAAACTTATTGGTTGGGAGAACATCGAAGACAAGGAAATAATAAGACCTAAAATGTTGACTGAGATGGAACATATAGTTAGGCTCATTCGTGAGTGATTAAAATAAGTTTCCGATAGGCAGATGAGCTACACTAATTTAAAGAGAGTTGACAAAAAATTCAAACAAGGAGAAAAAAAATTCTTAAGGGTCAAACCTAAGAAAAGTTCAATTTCTTTTAGCAAATCAGCAAATTTTTCACCTCACTTTGTTGGACCCTTTGAAATAATTGAAGTAATCATCCCTATGGCATACCAGCTAGCATTACCTCCCACATTTTCCAAGATGCATGATGTTTTTAATATGTATTTGATTTAAAAGTATGTATCTGATTTATCACATGTACTTAATTGGAACTTATTACATGTTCAAGATCTAGGAATCATCATGGTTGAATCTCTAAGATTTCTAGAAACTCACGTAATGCACTTACGAAATAGTGAAATAAGTTAGTGCAAGGTCTACTAGGACCAATTTTTTGAAATGCAACGTGGGATAATTTAGATGAAATTAAAATTGTTTTTCTACATCTATTTCAAAGATAGAACACAAAAATTTGTTAATTGATATTATACTTTTAATATTTGTTACTTTTTAAATAACTAAAATAGTCATAATATTTGTTTTTTTAGCAAAAACTTGGTTGAAATGGGTTGTTTCAACAAGAAATTTTATTTGAAATCTCTAAAAACTTGAAGTATTGCAAGTTTCATAAATACTTTTATGAATGTTTGATGTTCTAATAAGTATATTTTTATCTGATTTTATTTAAATCTATAAATGGTTGGAATTAATCATCGGGAAGATGATTTTTAAGGGGGGAAGTATGTCACACCCCGTTGTTTTCATTTTGATGAGTGATAAATGAGCTCCAATATTAGGCAGCTCATAGGACATGAAGACTAGTTTCTATATGTTGACCGTGAGCATGGAAGCTTAACGAAACTTTCCATTATGTTTTTTAATTAAGGATAAATAGTTTTGAAGGGACTATACCCTATGTACAGAAAGGCTCAAGAAGCCAGATAGAAAAACTAGAAATCTCAAACCAGAAAGGCTAAATGCCTTAAACTAGAGGCTCAACAACCAGATACAATAGTAGAAGGAGAACAAAATGATCAAACCAGATAGTGATCCAACGAAGAACAAAAGGGCCAAAAATAGAAAAAAGGATCCAAAACAGGGCATCCCAGCAAGATATCAGCATCCAAACCACCAAAAAGTAGCACCAACATAGCAACAAAGTAGCACCAAGGCACCGCATCACTTGACAACCTTGTCAATCTTGAGCTTGATTTTTTGGAGAGAGAGGAAGAGCACAATGGTCGTGGCCTAGAGAAAGATCTCTCATGTCTACCTTAGCAAGTGCCAGGTCACGGGTCTCGTTGGAATCCCAAATATTTTCAGGAATGCCGCTAAGGCTGCATACACTCTTCACATGTTGCTCCATAAAATTATACATTCCTTTCATAACAGAGAGGGTACAATCCTGATGCCCCTTGGCATTGCCTAGTCTAGTATCAAGAGAAAGAAGCTTTTTGTAAATCTCAGCAATAGTATCCATGTCTTCAGGATCATGCAACTTCCTCTTACCTTTTTCTTTTTCCATATTCCTCATATCATTTTTGAGGTCTTTGATTTCCTCTTCGAGTTTACTAACTCTGGTAAGAAGGTCCACTTCTCTGGAATTATCCATAGGATTACTAAGGTGTAGTTGTAGTGCCCGCCTCGGGACACCGGAAAACAGACTAAAAAGTTGGTAAATTTTTTTGTTAAAGTAAAAACTATTGTTTCGCCTAACCATTCTCAACAAGTAAATAATTCGTATCAATCTAATTTAACCGAATTACTAAAACATTAATTCAATTTAATTTTACTTATTTTAGCTTCTATTAAATTACACACATTTAATTATATATATATATATATATATATGTATATATATGTATATATATGTATATATATATATATGTATATATATGTATATATGTATATATATATATACATACATATTCCTTTAAATATTTACCCATATTCCCCCTTTTTATTTAAATTACCATTCCCACCAAAAACCCATGACTTAAAGTGAGTAGGGTTTTATTTGAGCCCTAGGATTAAACAAACCTCAACCCTAGATCAAAATTGTGCCCTAAACTTCCTTATCTCTTTTCTTTTCCATCTCTTTCTTTTCATTTTATCTTATTCTCTTACTTGCAGGTTGTGTGGAGGAGCCATGGGAGCTTTGTAAATTTCTTATGTTTTCCCTTGGTGAAAGCCATGCATTCAAAACGTATTGTTTTTTTTTTTTTTGGATCTATATATATTGATTTATGTATGTTTTTTTTTACAGAAGGGGGAAGGGAGAAATGGTGGTAGAGTGGGAGAAAGGGGAAATAGGGCACAACAGGGTTGGAGGAGGCATTGGTAGTGGTGGCCGAGGGTGTTGTTGATGCGGCAAGGGCGGTAGAGGTGGTTGTGGGGATGCGACAAGGAAACAGCCACAAGGTAAGGGGCAGGGGTAGGTTACGAGGAGCCGCAGAGCGGGGACGATGCAAGGGATAGGGTAGTAGGAGACAACGGACGGGGAAAGGGGTGCTGCGTGGTAGCGGTGGTGGGTTTGGGGGTTTGGCCTCCCCTCCCAAACAAAACAAATTCATTTATTTTTTTGTAAAGTTTCAAAACAAAATGATATATATATATATATATAATATATATATATATATATATATATATATATATAATTTTAGATATATATATAATAAATATATATACACACATCATATCAATTAGTATCCATGACATCATAAGATAATGTAAGAAACATAGTAATCAAGCTAAATTGGTGTTATCCGCCTAAATGTCCATACATGCCTAATCGATCAAATATCCTAATGTAATGTCCAAAATATAACAAATCTCTGTCAAAATATGTCTATGAGAATGAGAAACAAGTAACTAAGCTATAAAAGTGTGGGTACTACAAAGAGTAAGTTCTCTGCAAGCTCCAAATCCTTATGGCTATGTAAAACTCTCTACGAAGAAGGCAGAGCGACCTTAACCTTCTTATCTTTCCTCTTTCTACCCAAGGTAGCAATGTCAAGATCTCTGCCAGCAGGGAGAGGGTTAATCACAGGGGGAGTGGGTAGAGGGCGAGAGCCAGAGAAGAAATGATGGTGAATGAGTAGGATCAGGCCTTGGTGAAGGGGAACAGCCCTGGCATGCTTCTGAACTTCAAGGACAGACTTCTCCAAGGAGTTTAGTAAATAATGCGGAAATTTACTGTAATATTCCTTCAAAGTGATTGAGGAAAATTAAATGCTTCAAGGGAATGGTGACATATCTTCCCTCCAAAGAGACATACCTAACCATCATGCATGTAATCTTAGTAAAGGGTTCAGGTATGGAGGCCACCTTAATGCCAGCTATGACAAACTCAAGGTTCTCTCCTTTAGCAAGAATTTTTTCACCTCCACATCTCTGATGACACGTTTGTTGAAGAACTTGGCACCTTCCATGTTCAGTCCAGTGACCTGGGCAATGAGCTCCTTAGAGATCTCGACCTTGACATCTCCATACTCAACCACATGATTTTTCCACCCATTAGCAAACTTCACCGAAATGTCTTGATCAAAACCCTTTATTTTTTCAATGAAACTTGAAATACCCCCCATTTGTAGATAATTCCAAAGAATAGTATCTATTTTCCAGGTTGGATCATACATGGGCTTGGTTTTATAAGGAGGTCCCCCATTCTACCTATATTTTTCCACACTGCACAATGGTATACAATTTATGAAACTCACATAGCTCAAGACTTTGCCTCTACTTTTGGGGACCTCTGAATCATGCGGGATTTTAAGAGCATCATTAAACTTAACTTTGTAATTAATAAGCACCTCCTTCGCATCAGCACCATAACTATTAATGATTGTGTTTAAAATCATGCATATCCTTAGTGATGTCATCAAGTACTTTGGCAGGAAGGGGGTTGCCACTTAACCAAGTTTGCATTATATTGGTGACCCCAATATTTGCTAAACAATCGGCCACTCTATTACCCTCACGGTAGGTGTGTATAATCTTATAGTTAGCAAAACCATTGCATATTTCAATAGCTTCACTAATGAAGTCCTTGATGGACCAGCTTGGAGATTGCTTTTGATTTAGCAAATTAATAATGTTCAATGAATCCCCCTCAATTATAATATTGGAAATATTACAATCTCTAGCCAACCTTATTCCCCAAAGCACTGCTAAAGCTTCTGAGTAGTGATTTGTTTGTTTACCCATCTTACCAGAAAAAGTGGCAACAAAGCAGCCTCTGTGATCTCTAATCACCCCTCCACCTCTCGAATCCCCAGGATTACCTTTTGAAGCTCCATCAAAGTTCAATTTGTGCCATGCAGTGGGAGGTTGGATCCATCGTACAATAGATCTATCAATGCTATTGTTGTCCTTACATTTACTGCTTCCAGTGCCAATGTTCCAAGTAGCAAGAATGTGCTCCTCGTCCTCAGGATAAATTTTATTTTTGGGAGGCTTAAATATTTCAATGTTGTCTTTCACAACAATGATAATTTCATTAAATACTTTTGTACAAACCTTTCTAGTATTTCTGAAAATAACATCATTTCTAGCTTTCCAGACTCTCCACATGGTATGAGGGAGAACTAGTTGCCAAAGCCTCCTAACCATACAATGCTTATAAGGGGAGTTCCATTGCTTCCATGCCTACAGAAAAGTATGGGGGAAAACCCAATTCTGATTGAAATTTTCAAGAATAAGATGCCATATTTTTGAAGTATACTTACAATGCAGAAAAAGATGTTTAATATCTTCAGCTTCTTCTCTACACATGCAACATCTGTTAGGCATGATGAAACCTTTCCTGATGAGATTTTCATTAGTGAGAATCTTACCTTTGATGATGAGCCACTAGAATAAATTTACTTTAGGGGTTAGCTCTGGCATCCAAAGCTTATGCCATTCAATTTCACTATCAATAGAAGCAAAAAAAGAGTTATAACCAGATTTGACAAAATATTCTCCATCAAAGGAATCTTTCCAAATAATCTCATCCTTATTATCATGTTGGCTGATATGAATTAGGGAGAGATGATTCTACATGCAGGAAACAACAGGCTGCATATTTTCATCATCAACTTTAAGTTGCTTCCATTTCCTTATGTTGTCCAGACACCTCAATATAGTCTTTGACTTTCTTTCCATAGTTTTGAATTAGGTTGTCTTTTATGGAGCTAAAAGTGATATCCCAACTTGTGTCAGACCAGATGTCATCCCAAAAATCAATATCATGCCCATTTCCAAGTTTCCATCTACAACCCTAGGAAAGAATATGCCTGATGTGGAGCAGATTATTCAAAAAATTGAACCCTTAGGAAGCAGCTAGTAAAAAGAAAGGAATAAAAGTTTTGATTAGAAAGGTATTTAACTTTGATCAACTCAGTCCATGGTTTATGCTCTTTGATGAGCCTCCAACCAAGCTTTGCAATTAGAGCAGCATTCATATTTCTTATATCTTTAATACCTAAACCCCCAATCCTCTTTGGCTTGCAGACCTGCTCCCATGCTACTAAATGATATCTAAACCTATCTTTTGTCCCATGCCATAAGAAGTGTTTTTGAATTTTTTCAATGCTATTCACCACTATTGTTGGAATGCTGAACATTGACATGATATATATGGGAAGATTCTGAAGAGTGCTTTTAATCAACAAACATTTACCAACACTTGAGAGGATAGCACCTTTCCATCCAGCTAGCTTTTTCTGAAATCTCTTAAGTAGATCATTCCAAACCTCATTAGAAACCTTACTAGTACTCATAGGGAGCCCAAGATAAGTAGCTGGGAGGGAGTTGATTTTACACCCAAGAATAAGAGAAATATTTTTTTGTCTTTCAATAGGAGTATTGAAGAAGTAAACCAAGCTTTTATCAAAGTTTACTTTCTGACCCGAGGCTTCCTCATAGAATCTAAGAATGGTTTTGATAGCCTTAGCTTCAATGATGGAGGCCATAAGCAGAAGAATAGTGTCATCAGCAAACTGTTGATGGGAAGAAATCTGATTGCCAGAAGTAGGTTGAAAGCCTTTTATCATACCATTATGAATAGATTTTGTAATAGAATGGCTTAGGTTGTCAGCCATTATGATGAATAGCAAGGGGGACATGGGGTCCCCTTGGTGAATGCCTCTATTGCTAGAAAAAAAACCAACAGGTTCTCCATTAACAACCATAGAAAATCTAGGAGAGGAAATGCAAGCTTGGACAATTTTTTTGAATTTATTTTGAAACCCAAACTTGGTCAGAACCTCATCAATGAATTTCTAGGAGACTCTATCAAAAGCCTTATGCATGTCTAACTTGATTGCCATCCCAACTTTTCTACTTTTATCCATTGAATGAATTGTTTCATGGACCATAATTACTCCGTCCTAGATAATTCTACCTTTTATAAATCCACTCTGCTTTGTTGGGAGATAATTTCCATGAGAAGAGGTTGCAATCTAGTGGTTAAAATCTTAGTAAAAATTCTATAGACCACATTAACCAGGACTGATTGGTCTAAAATCCTTGAAATATTTTGCATCCAACTTTTTAGGTGCAAGCACAATATGCGTGTTATTTAGCTCCTTTATAAGATTTCCAGTTCTATAAAACTCATTGACAACTTTCAACAAATCTTCAGAGCAAATATCCCAACATTTTTGGAAGAAATTAGCAGAGAAACCATCAGGGCCCGGGCCTTGTCACCTTCAAGGAAAAACCACTTTTTCAACTCCTCAATGGTGACCACTTTGGAAAGGCTCTTAAATCTCTCCTCAGGGAGCAAATTGTTAGGAATGGAGTCTAAAAGAAAGGAGGTTGCTTGCTCATTATAAGAATTGTTTTCAGAAAGGAGATTCTCATAAAATTTTAGGGCTTCAGCTTTAATATCCTTAGCATCCTTAGCAATGGCACCATTTCCCTTGGAGACTTCAGTAATTCTATTACAAGCCCTATGCTTGAGGGTGGTCATATGAAAATATTTTGTGTTTCTGTCACCAGCCTTTAACCAAAGAGCTCTAGATTTCATTCTCCAAAAGGTTTCCTTAGCTATTGATATTATGCAGGTCAGAAAGAAGCTTTTTTCTCTTTGGTGATCCTCAAAGGTCATACCCTTCATTGAGACTTTGAGCTCAAACTCTTCCATTTTCCACTTAATTTCTTTCTTTTTCTCAAATATATTGCCAAAAACCTCTTTATTCCAGATTCTAACCTTTTGTTTCACATTTTTCAGCTTTTGAAGAAGTCTGAATTGAGTAGTTCTTATTCCTTCCCAAGACCACCATTCTTTAATTCTATCAAGAATGTCCTCATGCTCAAGCCACATCTTTTCAAATTTGAAGTTACAATGAAAAGGCTTAGACCAATTGAAAAAGTTAAGAGCAATAGGGTTGTGATTTGAGCCAGTTCTGGGAAGAGAGGAGAGATGAAAATTCTGATTTAAGATCCAGTTAGCAGAAATGAGAGCTCTATCTAATCTAACTCTGAATCAAATTTTCCCCAATTCTTCTGTTAGACCAAGTGTATTGATTACCATGGAGTTCAATGTCCATAAGATTGAGATATGAGATGAGGTCAACAAAGTCTTCCATGCTGGCAGAGAAATTAGAGTTCCCTCCAAATTTCTCCCCAAGGTTTAGAGGAGTGTTAAAATCCCCCATTATCAGCCAGTTTGAATCCTTAAAATTATTTCTAAAACAAACTAACTCTTTCCATAAATTCCTTCTACCAGCAGCAGTATTAGGAGCATAGATATTGGAAAGGATCCAATTAGAGTTGTTCTCAAGACTTATAAAATTTATAGCTAAATGATTCTGAGAGGAGAAAAGCACATTACCATGAACAAGCTTAATGTCCCAGAAGACTGCTAAACCTCCAGAAGCCCCTTGAGAATCAGAAGCAGAAAAGGTAGCATTCTCCCATAAAGTCTTTTTGCACTCTTCAATAGCTTTGGTTTTCATTTTCGTTTCTTGAATTAGAAGGATACTAGGTCTACATGATCTTCTAAGTTCCTTAAGAATTCTTTGTTTAGGACCCCCATTTAGCCCCCTGACATTCCAAGATAGAACCTTCATTTAAAAAAGGATTGGGGAGGCGGTTGCCGGATGGCTCAAAAGGCTTTGAGTGCCATCTGCAATTTCTTTTTCTGTTTCTTTTTTCCTTACATCACTTTTGGAGGGCCTGCCTTTTTTATTAATAACTCCAATATTCACAACTCTTTTGGCAGTAGCTCTTGTGATTCTTGAAGTGGAAGCTTCCCAACTTCCTATTTGTTTCTTTTTATCACTATAAAGTGATTCCAGAATTTCTTCAAAGCCTTTCATTCTTCGTTTCTTACTCCGAATGTGATGAATCCATCCTTATCACATTCAGGCAGGTTCTTTGTCATTGCAGGGGTAATTTCTCCTTCTTATTTTCCTTTATCAAAAACAAGTTGTTGTGCTACAGGGGATTCTCTGTTGTATTCAATGTCTATGAGCTCCTCCATATCTGCAAACTCTTTATCCTCATTTAGATCTCTAGTTATGGATTCCAGGAGTTCTTTAGCTTTTCCTTGTCTTGTCTTGTTTAGTTCTTTATACTTCAAAGAGTTGTTCTCATTTACCTGTTCTTGATGAGGGAGGGGAGTAATCTTGTCCATCTCCTCTTCATTGGAAATGGTTAAATGAATGTAAACTTTTTCATTTTTTTCATCCACTTCCATGTTCAGTTTTACCGATTTGTATTCTCAAGCATCATATTCTAAACTTTTTCTACTTCCTCCCAAGTTTCTTCACCCTTGGCCTGCTCATTATCTTTTCCCTTTCGAGCTTCCTCATCCTTTCCCGACAAAGGGTTTTTGGTCTCCAGAGTTTTCTATAGACCGGTGGCCTCTTTATTATGGTCTTAAAACCTTTTTTTTCCCTTTGATTCTCAGATTTGTCTACATGCAGTGGTCCCTGATACTTTGATCTTGCCTATCAATCAAAGATTCTTTTTCAGTCTCTTCTACTTTTTGGCCTGGATCTTGATCAGAAGGTTTATCATGTTTTTGCTTCATGCTCTCAGACATTTTCCAGCAAAGTGCCCTAATTTATGACATTTATGGCATCTTAGCTGAAAAGCCTCATATTCTATTGACTATTTCCATGCCCCAAATTTTGATTGAAGAATGATGTGATCAGGAAGTTCCTTCTCCATTTCAGATGAGACACAAAACCTTGCAAAAGCAAGTCTGGATCTATTTTTTGTAGGCCCATCTAGACCGATTGGAGAACCAATCGATCTAGCAATATGAAGAAGGATTTCATCATCCCAAAGATGAAGGGGCAGTCCTAGGAGTCTACACCAGATGGGGATGGTATGTATATTCTCAGTATTAGGGTTAAACCCTGGATACCATTTTTTAGAAAAGCCCCATATTGCCAATACACCATGGGCCACCAAGCAGGACTGAATCCATATCAGCCTTTATTGATTGAAATGGGCTAAAAAACCCTTTTCCAGAGTGGTAATATTTAAATCCCCTTTTGGTTTCCAACGCCGCATTGCCCATTTTCTCGATAGTTGTCCATTATGTTCCCAAGCATCCAAATACCAAAACTTGTATGGTTTATAAATAATTCTACCTTTACTTTGAATAAAGTATGAAATGTCATTACACCTCTCAGTATATTGTTTGGATCATAATAATAGTTTTGTTGTTGTTATGATCTTGATTGAGTACATTAGTAGTGAATGTTGATCGTAATGTAATTTTGATTATATCAATGATAAATACATGTCTCCATTGTACTGATGTGTATAATATAATTTGGTTCATTATGGAATTATAATGGCGATATCATTACAATAATGGTTAGATCGAATACTAATAACTTTAATACAACATTACTGCAGGTAATTGATGGAAATAAATCCCTAAGCTATGGGTAAGGATAAGCCATAGTCTACTAAAAATGTAAATTTTCCATAAGTATGGGTGAAGGCATCATTATGGTTTGCATTTAGTTAAAAGTGTAATAATAATAATATGGTCCTTAGACCATATCCTAAGTTTAATATTTAAACGGTCACTGACCATATTAAATATTATAGCTATAACAATTAAAGCAATGTTTATTAGCTAAGGGGTGATAGCTTTGTCGAGCACCGACCCGAGTTCAAAGGGTATGGATTTGTATTTAAGCCATTAATTAATTATGGTCACCTTCACATTAGTAATGAAATTGCATGAAAATTTTAAACTAGTTATAAGCCACCATGTAAATATGGATATATAGTTGGACTTGTTCTTGGACCATCCGATAGATCATCATGTCAATTTTTATGGTGAGGATTTTTGGTTAAGTTTAGTAGGAAAACCTAAATTTGTCTAGCGGTTAGTAAGCTACTAAATGGGAGAGGAAAATTGGATTTTAATACTTGTTTCATTAATTTGAATTAATCCCAACCCCATAATCCTCGAGTGAAGTGAGAAGCTTCTCGAGGACACTACCACTAACATTAATGTTATTTTTGGGATTCATTTTGATGGTTATCCTTTTGATTCACATTGAGCTCTGCATGGATAATATGGAAAAGTTATTTTTGTACAAACTAGTTCTAATTTTACATGTTATCTTTAAATTATAAGTGGGCTTTTCATGGGGCTATTTATGATCACTTGTGGAAGTTTGCTAGAAAATATTGTTTTTCACTCATTCGACTTGGAGAAGAGATTAAGGGAATTCTGGCAATAAATATCACGCATGAAATCATTTTTCCCCATCTTTATAATTTATAGCATTCAAATGTTTTAATGGTTTGAGGTTTTTCAAATTGTCTTCTGTGTTAATAACTTGACAAAAAAATAATTTTGAATGAGTATTTGCATGTGTTAACCTATGTTATGATCATACTTGATAAAAATGGTTATGATGGTGCTTTGATGTGTGATTCAGCTATGATGTTGATAGAATCTATAAGTGATCATGTATTAAGTATTCTTTTGAATGTTTGCACTCAAGTTTTTACTCTATAAAGTTGGGTTAAATACCCAATTAGAGTTTTAGTTTAATTTAGTGGTTTGTATACTTGGGTTTATGTTTTTCTTCCTCGAATAATATATTCAAAGGAAGCATTATTACAATAGTGTGTTATATGTATCTACAACTAGTTTGTTGTTTTCTTGGCTTGGTATTAAAACCAAACAGATAGTTTTGATTACATATTGGTATAATGAAATAAGCCCATCTGGATTTATGGCTTACACATGAGTATATTTATTTAGGCGTGTATAGTCAATATAAATTCACCATATTATATTGAAAGGTCTTAGCCTTTAGGTCTATTATTTCCTGAGTTTGATAAGAATTCCAAATGGTTATATCTATGTTGAATGATTAAATATTTATATTCTAGTTCAAAACCCATTTGGATTTTTGCTTAATATTTTCACCATAGTGTTTTGGTTGTGTGGATATATACAGTGTGTCATCCACTATTTAAGCTTTAGATTCTAAATACTTATATAAATATGCTTGATGTTTGGAAAAGGGAATTGTGGCCTAGGGAGGCTATGATTTATTACTTTAGTTGAACCTAGTTTACAATATTTCAGTTATTGGGACCATTGTGTGAATGTAATGGGCATGGTTTGAATCTTGAAGGCCCTAAGTTGACTATGTGGGCTTAGTCGAATCACTCAAACTCCAAACATTTGTATTGTGGTTGTATTGTTTGGTTGTACTAGGAAAGGTTGATGTGGTTCAAATTTGTTAAGGTAAGTTTGATTATTTTAAGGTAATGCTTATCAATTAGCTACTTTATTTTGGATAGTGTTTTGACTGTTATTATTACTTGAGTTCAATATGGGTAATCTACTTTCCTTCAAAAATTCAAATGAATGGTCTATTGTTTATGAAGGATTATTTGGATTTTCTTAAATTAGATTGACATCTATAGACTTAACAAAAATAATACATTATGATGTTAGAAAATGTAAAGGAATGACTAGTTAAATAAATCAATGATTACTTTACTGTTTTCCTGTACAACTAGGGTGTGTGGAAAACAAAGTTATTATATATTGTGGAAATTGGTGGTTTATATTCATGATCTATTTTGAATCTAGTCATGATTACTAGATGATCATGTGTATAGTGAAATCTTAAAAATATATTGTTTCCTTTTTATATTAGTAATAAGAAAGAAAGGAAAAAGAGGAGTAAGTGAAATGAGATAATAATCTCTTTTATTTAGTTTTTGAAATTGCATGGATAGCTACCGTATTGATCATTGAAATATTTTAGTGCTATAATTTTTAAAGATGAGATGGACAACCTTTTCATGTCATTTATTTTGAATTGACAATTTTATAACATTTTTATAGATTGCCGATATTAAGTCATTTCTAGTGGATGATTTTTAAAGACTATGTCGATACAAATATGTTTGATTATGATTTTAATTTTTAAGGAATATTTTTAAAAGAGAGCATGTGCTTGGCTAACTTATTTGTTGAAGGAAATTTATCCAAAATTATATTGTACTAATCTTAAAAGGGATATTAAACATGTAACTATTTTTGGGTTATTATTTATAAATTGTTCAATATTGGTTGTATGTTATATTGTTGTACTTATTGAATTCAGCATTATGTGGTATATGTTGAATTAATGCTATATGGATTTAATGTGTTATAAACTATCATATTAAATGAGTAATGAATAAATATGATATAGCTATACATATGGGACAATTACAACTATGAATGTTAGTTAACTATTTTGATAGTAAGATCAATTAAATGTATACTTTTGGATTAGTATGAAAATGTCATAAACAAACAAATTATGGGTTGCAACAATAACACAATAAGCTATCTTAAATTACATTTAAGATGCAAAATGGATGTAAATTAATAACTCTTTATGAATACGACCTATTACAAAAATGAATTTTATGAACCTTAGGAACATATTCAAATGTGATAAATGTATCGTTGCTAATATAAAGGAAACTTGCCGTAAACTTTTTCAATTATAATCTAATAATCTAAGATTTATGGTGTTCCTAATAAATGTAACTCGGGAGGCCAACTTATGATGTATGTTGTAAAGTAGTGTTCATTTAATAATGTAATTCATTAAGTGAATACTACTATATAGCAGATATCCTAAGTTGTCCCTTTGAGGTCCACATATTACGATTGTCATATCCGTAAAGGAAATGTGTCACGCTAGAGTTACAAAATTGATTTATACACTTCGATTAAATCATCTTGGTACCAAATTATGTTGGCTACGAGGGATGAAATGGATACATATTGATGTAATTTATTACGTAAGCTCTTTCTCTCCCATAAGCAACCTAAATTGGCACAAATGTGTTTATTTGCATGGGATGGATATGTGTTGTACCTTGTATATAGCATGCAACTAATTTAACTCAACTAACTGATTCAATTCTGATAATTGGACAAAGTGATATGGTTATGGGACATGTTTATATTCATGAATGTGTCATCAAGAAACTGATCATGCATGCATGACTCTTAAACTTTGGCTGAAGTAGTGTCAGTTATTAAACTATCAATTTCACCAAGTTCTAATCAATAGTGTGAGATGCTAGATGGGATTCGATTAACTGAATTTTAGTTAGAAACTTAGAAAAATCACTTTTAAATCAATGCCTAGGGAAGGTACCACTTGTATACTCTATATACAGAATCGAAAGAGTAATATATGGGGATTGGGTAGATCTAATTGACCCATAGTTATGCACATGGTTTATTGATTTTTATATATTGAATTGTTTTACATTATTTTTAGATTTAAATGTTTTTCATTTAAATCATTAAAGGTGTTATTTAATTTGGTAAGTTTAAAAAAATCCTGTAATTTGAAGTATTGAAAATTAGGTGTTACAGGAATCTCCTATGTCTCCTCTTGATATTCTTATGATTACTCATCATGGAAAATTACAACCACTTAACACATTATTTCCATCCTCTATTATTCCTTCATATGATATCTTGTCACTCATGCATTTTTTTGGCCAATTACAATCACAAGTCCAATCTATCACACTAGAAAGTAGGGCCTATTATGCTTTTATTGATAATAATTCTTTTATGGAAATCCTATTCACAAAAAGATTCACAACTCAGTATTTTCTAAGGATTTTATTATGCCTACATTTTCATTTTTTGATGGTACAAGAAATCCATACTTGCATCTCAAGCATTACCATATGGCTATGGCTGCATATTATAATAATTAATTGGTACTTAACTCCTTTCATCATATTTTCACATATGATGCTCTCCAATGGTACATGAATCTACCTTTTTGGATCTATTAGTACCTATTGTGAAAGTAAAGAATCTTTTCTCCATCCATTTATAGTCAACAATGGACCTAGAGTCACATATGTCCATCTACCTTGCTTACATCAAGGAAAGACAAAACCTATCATTAATTACATTTTATGATTCAATGCTTGAATGCACCATCTATTCTTTCACCCTATTGAATTATAAAGGAAATTTATCTTTTCCATGGTTTGATTCATGCCTTAAAACAACAATTACAATATGACACATGTGAATCATTCATACTCTTGTGTTATAAGGTCATTGATCCGAACAGATATCATTTCTACACATGTTATGGATCCTCCTCCTATGACTACTACTCTTGTATCATTTGGTTCTTCTTCACTCCCATTTTTGAGCTTCCTACATGATCTCCATATCCTCCTCACAAACAAGTCCAACCTTCTCCATTGCATAAGTTTCCTTCATCTCCTCTATAAAAACCTCTTTATTATGTTTCCCAACTAAGGAAAAAAATACATTGACTTCATGCTTCACTAATTTAAATACCCAACATTTAATTCCAGCATAAATTTATAATCATATCTCATGTTTCCATTGTTAAAAATTCATATAATTTAGAACCAACATCAATCTAAATCAATACATCCTATAACAGTTAACCATGTGTAGTTGTATGAGTTGGTTGAATTCTAATCCCTCATATATTACTCGTTAGAGTAAGTATACCCAATATACTAGTGGTCTCCTTTTTCAGTCTAAAATAATCAAGTGTTACATTCTAAGTTTCTACTTAGGTATATGTTAGTGAATCTAATCTAGCATCCTACAACTTAGATATTGGTGAAATCAGGACAGTGTAATCAACAACTTACACTACTTTGATCAAAGTTTCATAGACATTTTTTCCATACTCGGTTCCGTGATGACACATTTTTCATTAGGAACTTGTCTTTCACCATATCACTTAATTACTATTATCTATATTAAGATCAGATACATAGGATTATGATTAGTTTCCTAGGATCGATAAGAACATTGCATTTTGACATGTAAATCATTCTAGAGGTATGTAGTGGTCTCTTCGAGACACTACATTATGATCATCTTAATTATTTTATGAAGAAGGGATATGTATAGGATAGTACAAGTTTTAATTAAATTCATAGTGTCCTTTAAACATTGTTACTGCCCACTACAAGGTTTTAGGATTATTTAGTTTAATTATTGCAAATAGGAACTTACGATCCACTTCATGATCCATCAAGGTACTTTCGTTCTTGATTAAATTAAGGCACACCTTGTTTCATGTTGCGGTATAATGGTAATCAGATTTATATCATCTAATAAGATGACCCAACTTTTAGGGAGGTAAATTGTTGCCATCATGGGTAGCTATTAGATTCTCGATATTTAATCATATAATTTGATTCATAATATCATACTTATCCTTAGATAGCAGATATAATTTTTCCGCTTCCATTAAACACTTAAGTATAGGTTCCCAAGTCCTTGCTTCACAAGTGATGAATTTATTTAATAATTCTTATGGTAATTTAAGTCATAAGAACAATTACATGACTCACTTTATCTCATGTTTGGAAGATGAGATTACATTTAATAGGAATTTTTCTTCCCTTTATTCATACTGTTGTTCTTGTTATTATTTGTTAATTTATTAATCATTTAAAGATCCATATCATTAGTCCATAATAAATGAATCTTTCCCATCTTTCTATTTCACACTATCATCAGATAATACTAATTAATATAAAACATTATGAATATACCTTTCAAACGCAATCATAATTTTCAGAATATCCCTAATATATATATTCATATCAATATTTGACAATTCCAATTACAAAGTCACAAGTGACTTATTATAGAAGAACATAGAATAACTCCAGGCCTTTTTCCTTTACAACTAATTTTTCTCCTGATCTAAACACAAATGTAAGATATATCTTTCACTTAGATCAAATAAGAATACATTCTTTTCATTCATGAAATAGGTACAGCTAATCAATGCAATTCAATCATTCCCTCATTAAGAACTCGATGATACTTTTAACTTGCAACTAAAAATAATACACAATATTTTACATGGTCAGTCCCCTATGCGAAGTGTCATGGATTCATAACACATAATTGTGTTGTTATAACATGAACTAAATGCATGTAAGGATTTTACCCTTTAGAACAATCAAAACCCTTTTAATTTATGAGTTCATTATCTAAACATAGTGACTTAAACATACCGATGATGCTTATAATAAATATCCTTTACAAATCCAATGATTCTTTTATTAACATGATAATGTTAACTACATATTCACTAGTGTTACAACAAAATTCCAACTTAACTTCTAATTCATAAGGTCTAATAAATATAATATAAATTTTCCAAGGTAACCTTGTTCATTATACATGATGGAATGTTATTCATCTTAATCCTAATAACCCACAACTTGCAAACTTTACACCTTACCATTATAACAATAATAAGTGACGTGAAGCCCCTTTATTTATATTAATAAATAAATCGGATAATTATATCAAAGCATATTTCTCCCTTTTTTATATATACTCATACTTCGTTAAAAGGATATTCCACATGGAAAATATCAACCATATAATATCTTCTATAACAATTCAAACAACCATAAATCCTTCCAACAACACAATTGATAAAAAAATTGTCTAAGTAATAACAAAAATTACAATCATTCCCGAATTGACTTACTATATGTTTATATCTATACTTGAAAATTTTGGATTCCCAACTCAATGAGTCATCTATTTATATAATAATATATACAAACATCAATTTTACACAATCTTGCGGTCAAGTTTGCATTGACTTGTCTAATTCAAAACTTCCTAAACCATGAACCAACATTCTTGGAATTTATAACTTGGAAATATAATGCAATAACCACAATACCAAAATTTTCAACATGACACCCAAATTAACCCACACTAATGTGATCTAAGTTCCATACAATACTACAATCAAGGGTCGAGTTAGGAGGGTTGTCCCAAGTTTAGTAACACATGCACGGAGTGAATCGCTTGGGATACAAAAAATAATTACACTACCAAGATGGTTATGCCAACTAAGACAAGAACCAGGTGACCGAAGTCACGCTTAGTAGAGGAAGGCTTAATAAGATTTAATTTAATAAATACAACATTTTAATGCATAACTCGTAGTCCCAATAAGATACTCAAACTCATGCATTCCCCTGTGTAGCAAAAACAAGGGTATTTAAACTTAAGAGTATCCAAATAACAACACCACAAAATCTTTAAAATATAATAATAGATCCCGACTATATAAATAATCAGGAAAACAAACTCAAGGATTTAGCGAAGTTAGAAATATCCCCTTCCAGCTTCTATACCAATTCTAGTTTTCACATATCTAAAATAAAGTCACAAAATAACAGAACCCCTTATTACATTCATTTATTTAATGACATAATAGTATGAACAGGGGTTAAGAATCCATGCCCGATAAACTTGAATACATAAAGACATCTCATAATTTATAGCATTCCTCTATCCAAAGCCATTAGCTTATTTTTTTTAGCAAAGATACATGTTGACTTCTAGTTAAAACCAAATTCTTCCTCCATGTGTGACTTGCGTAAAGAGCTCAGTGTAAACCAAACAACAAACAATAAAACCTACTTTGCATGAGGTTGGATTCCTAGAGAAACTCCCTATTTTCAATAATTTTACCTCCAATTAATTCCATTTAATTAATTTAAATGTTGCAGCACCATGTTAGTGGCCTTACCACCACCCTCCAAATTCTCCTCCATGATTGGTGGGCCTACTACCATTTTGAAACTTGATTTACCTTTTCCAATACTTAACCACTTTGCATGGATAAGTGTATATATATTACTAATGACTTGCATGGCATATACCTTTAGCATAATCATGTTTTGTGATTAAATATTCCTGGTAAGTGAAATCAACAATGCATTAATGAATATATTCAATATTTTTTGGTGGGTATTATAACCCTAAATTAAATAATTCAAATTATTGAATTTGACTTAATTCATGTTGTCACCAATACTCAAAACAACTTATTAAATATTCAATAAGGAGTATGGTCGAGAGACCATATATTTTATTACCAAGGTGAGGTCAAAGGACCTTATTCAAAACAATGAAACATAATGCAAATTTAATTATCATTCAATAGTGTGTCTTAAGACCACTAATATGTTTAACAATCTAATGTCCTCCAACATGTCCTTATACCATCTTAAAACAATTAACAATAGTTTTGATATCATGTATAATCAATGGTGATCAAATCCCAATGATACGCAGTGCTAAGGGTGTAAATAAGATCATATCATGTCCAAGACTCAATATCACCCAAGTATCGGGTAGTAAATAACCAATCACAACAATGACCTCTTATCAAGGAGTCACAATCCACAAAAGGTATAATTTAATAAAAACAAGTTTATCCAAGCTAAAGGAATCCCACAGACCATCCAAAGACCAAAACCATCATAAATTGTAAAGAAAGTTAAACTTTATTATAAATTCATTATCTACAAGAAGATAGGTAATGTAGCCATGTGTATACCTATTTTCCTTAATCACAATTTACAAGGAAAGGTGCTCACTAATTACTCATTACTGGTACAAAAATCAATAGTAACAAATGTACTATAGTCATGATACTTAGCTAGGTGAGTACATCCATCATTAAGTAAACAAGAATACATCGTAAAAAGCTAAGCCTTTACGAACTCTAAGAAATGAGCTTTTTTGTTCAGATTGCACATGTAATTAAACATACACATTTATATCCTTTCTAGGGTATGAATTTGTGCAGGTAGCTACATACTCATATGCACAACATGGTTCACTCCCCCCCGCATTTGTAAATTGTGCATCATTTAGGACTTACCCTAATGATAACCAAGACTAAAATTTTAGGATGTGACATACTTCCCCCCTTAATGAATCATCATCCCAATTATTTTTACTCATTAATTAAAATCAGATTAAGAAGTATCAAAGTTTTATCCAATAGCTAAGGATAAAATTCCTTAATTTCATTCAAAAACTCACAATTGTTTTTCATGTTTTCAGTCTATCTGTTTCAAATTTATTGGATGTAGCAGCCTTCCAATCAACAAAAACTATCACAAAGTCTGCAACATGACATAATTGTTTTCATTAAATCCCATCATAACATGTAATAATTGTTTCACCTTTTTCTTAGATCGTTTCTTTAGAGTGTTGACAAAATAAATAGGGTAATGGGCATAGGAGGAATACCTGTTCAAATGTTGGTTGATGGGTTGTTACGCGTGTATGACTTCTAAATCCACAGCTAATCGTGAGAGATTCCTTTTGGCTAGGAGGAACTACCTATAATGCAAAGCAAGACCATAAGAAGGAATTAAACAATATGGGCAGTGAACTGCCTAGCGTATGCTAGATCCGGGAAGTGTGATACTTCCTAGATGGTTGTCAGTCCACTATTTTAAACAATTTAATGTTGTAAACAAAGTAAATCCTATTGTAATTTGAAATGATTTAGGTATCTCACTTAAAACACAATAAGAAATAGATCTAATCTAACATGCTAAGCTAGAATAGAATCCAAAGGTCAAATGATTGGTTCTGGTTCTACAGGTTTGACAGAGGTCTCGGGTAGATCATAGGTGGATGAGGGTGAGATGAAATTAAGTGGGTAGGTATCTATTCTAGGCTGTGTGGGAAAATACAGAGACCGATGTCGATCAAGGGTTACCAATGGCGGTCGGGTGTGACCGGTGCTGGTTACTTATGAAATATGGGAATGTCATAGAACAAGCTTTAGGTCTCCTTTGTGATTGCACAAAGGGCTTTGGTTGGTTGGGATGAGGTATTGGGTGACTAGGGTAGGCTTTGGCAAGGATTTAATGGGTATATGGAGGTGGAAATGTTGGAGAAGGTCAATAGGTGGCTAGGTAAACAATAGATGATAAAATGATGATGAAATGAAATAAACTAGAAAAGTATGACATTATACTTACTTGGATTCTAGTCCTGGATGCCTGTGTGTGAAGGATGAAGGTGCTGATGAGAGGCTTGAAGGCTACAAGTGATCACCAGCTGAAGGAAAGCTTTTGCATGGGTTGCATGTGCATTTCTCTTTGCTTGGTTAGATCAGATCATGGTTGTGTAGGAAAAGATGTTTGATCTCCTTCCTTGCATGTGTGGTCTCATTGGAATTCACTCTCTGAAGATGTGTTATCTCTCTGAGATGTGATAATGCTCACCAACCTTTTTTGCTTCCAACTTCCAACCTTGAGAATAAGGTTGTTTTGGGGTTAAAAGGGTAACCGACGGTGGTTCCGCTTAATCGGTGATGGCTAGGGGTAACTGCAATGGTTAAGGCGGATTCCCTAGGTTTAGCAAACTAGGGAGATGCTCTTGATTTCCTCAGATCTTGTGTCATTCACCCATGGATTAGACTGGGAGCTTCTTGTGAGCACGTAGGAATGTGGTTAGAGGGAATGTAGGCATTGATTTGTAGGGTTTGGGTAAGACTCAGTTAGTTATGGTAACTTACTAAGAACAGGTCTTAGGTTGAGTTGGTTTAGTGAGGTGTCTAAGTGAACATCATGTGTGGATATTATTTAAACTAAGATATTTAAATAATAAATATAGTGAGGATAATGCATTAATTTAATTAAATTAATATTAGTGGGGTGAAAGGGGTCATGGCTAGGTGATTGTAATGAAGGGTGCTTATTTGTCGAGGGACCAAAGGGGAGTGTGACCTAATTTAGTGTCTACATTTTATCACTTTTTGTTCCATATCTTGTATTAGTAAGCGACGCTAACAATAATAAGATGTGGTTACCCCATGTGTGGGTGAAGGTGATCCTCCTCAAACCAGAACCGACGAGGCTAAAGGCGAAGTGGTGAGTGGTTTGATAAAAGGTAAATGGGAGGAAGATGTAGGTGGGATTAGGGAGAAAGGGTTAAAGGTCTACTTAGGTAAGGTAGGTAATGGGTCGGGGTCAAAGGTAGCAACAATCAAATGCACACACACATATATAAACTGCAGCATGCTACCAGGTTAAAGAGCAAGAAAACTCTACATCGTCTAATGTCGATAGGTTTATCCAAACAAGGTTGAAGTAAATCCGGTCTCCAAGGTATAGGATATGGTTAGGAAAAACAACATAGGGTAGGTGTAGGAATGTTTAGGTATGTTCCAGTACACAAAAGGTAGGGTCAGGATAAATGGTCACAGAAATAGGCTAGGTAAGGTAATTAGGTCAATGACACAGGTAACAGTGCCACAAGGTATAGTGAGAATATGAGGTCAAAGGTTACTAGCAATGGTCCAGTACAAATATCAAGGTCACAATTGGTAAGGCTAATGTAGGGGTAAAATAATGAGTCCCCAAAGGAGGAAAAATGGAGCTGGTAAATGAGGAGGTTAGGAAAGGTAAGGTAAATGGGTTGGGTAAAGGATCAGGGTGAAGCGTGGGGTAAAGGATCAAGGTAAAGGGTGGGGTGAAAGGGGCTTAATTTAGGGCAATGTGGAGGTGAGGATGACTAATGGTGGTCATGGAAAACTGACTTTGGTACAGGAAACCAACGACGGTGAGGTAGGGCATGCGATCGATGTCGGTCAATGGTAACCGACATCGGTTAGGTTGGGTTGGTTATAACAACAAAAAATCTACATTTTTATTATTCATTTGTTATTTGTGAAGTGAGAAAATGAAGAAAAGGAGAGAAAAGAGAAAAAATTGTCCAATGAAACAGACGGTGAGTTAGCAGCAGTGATTGGACAAGGGTTGGGTTGGTGAGCAACAGTCCACGTAATCGGGTGAAAGATTTTATTGGGTGAAGGTTGTGAGGATTTATTCAAGATGGTAGAGGCCGGAGAGGGATTGGGTGGACCACCGGCACATCAGCCCGACATGCCACCGAGATGGCGGTAGCACGATAAGGTAAGCACCTAACGCTACATTGTTGATTAGATAGACTAGAAGTTTGGAGTAGTGTTATTTAAGGTTTTTGTGGGTTTTTTTTTTTGTGGGTGGGCAAAAATAAAATTTGGGTATGGGGGAATAACAGGCTAAAAAGGAGAGGAAGGGTAGTAAATGTTATAGGTGGGGTGGGTAGAGGTCCAGGGTAGTTAAGGTCATTGCGAGGTGGAGTAAAAGGGAAAGGGGGTGATTTTAGAAAATGGGGTTTTGGGAAGACACGGGATTTTCTCGTGACAATGACCGGCATCGGTCAAGTTCACCGCTTTAGTTGGGTAAAATCGGTATCTCACACACCAAATAGGTGATCGATGCTTTGGTTACGTGGTAACTATGGTCAAGAAAAGTTTAATCGGTATCACCACCAAATAGGTGACTAATGCCATTAAGGGTGACCAGAGTCGGTTAGGATGAATCGGCACTTGGTCGGGATTTGAGACACAAGGGTCCAAAAGTGATGTGGGTTAGTTAGTTAAGATGGGTAGAGTGAAAATAGGGTGAAGGATAATGATAATTGGTGAATATGGTCATGGTAAATGTGGATTAATATCATGCTTAGATTGGATGCAGGGGAGATTACAGTTACATATGTGGGACAGGGTTCCACCTCTACTGGTGACATTGCATGGCATAGTGACCCCTTTGGAGCTCTAGCATGTGGAGGTAATGGGCTTGAGTGGGATTCATCACTACCGACATGTTGTTTGGTAGCCCAGCTTGATGGTTGCGCTCATCGATAGATGGGATCCCGCGACCAACACGTTCCACCTTCCGATGGGTGAGATGACTATCACCCTAGAGGATGTGTTCCAGATTTTATGGCTACCCATATTGGGTGCTCAGGTGTATTCTATCTCCTCTGAGGCCTCAAAGGAGTTGATTGGGATAGTTTTTGGTGAGGGATCAGCTGAGCCGAGATTCCATTGCACCCGCTTTGAGCTATTGAGAGATCTACCTAGCCCGTACGGATGAGACGAGGCTAGTGGTTTTATTGATGGAGGCGTGTTCTACTATACACTTCCAGATGCGAGGGTGGATGATTTTCCCGATCACCGATGGGGTACTCCATGATATGATGGTGTATGAGACACACTTTTCCCGGCACCAACATTCTTAGTACAGCCTATACATAGAGTCAGTGGGCATATGGGCGGTTGTGTAGGTTTATCTTGTGATGTACATTTATACTACACTGCTGAGCGTATGAGCACATAATGTGCATGCAACATGTAGGTATGCCCCAAGTATATGTATTCCCAATGTGATTTTTGTGGGTGGGATACGGAGATGGGTGCCGTGATAGGAGAGCAGAGATCAGATAGGCCGACACATGATGTGGCCCATTTTTAGTAGTTACTGGAGAGATTGTATGGAGTGGACATTACATGGAGGCCATATGTGGGATTCCCCTCATATAGGCATATGCATGAGGATCTACTTGAGCTCTAGCTAGAGAGGTGGATACAGTGGTCACTATGTCGGGGAGGATGAGATGATCCCGAGACAGAGTCCGATGGTAGTTCGGGCTCTTACAGACATTCCTCTACCCTTCCAAAGCAATATCAAAGAGATGATGTAGAGAGGCCCTTACCTCTACCATATCCTACAATACCCACAGGGGAGGAGGAGAAGCTAGTGGATTGGTAGATAGATGACACCAGATGTACATATAGATACAGGTAGTGGTGGGTAGCTCAGTTATGATCCATACCACCCAGACCGGAGTAGACAGACCTAGCTACCATTACAGTGTAGAGATGCCCTACAAGGGCAAGTAGTTATGCTGATTACCCAGTTGGGTATACTGCAGACCCAGTTGGAGGGCTCAAAGGTAGAGGTAGCAGAGCTACACATACAGGTAGCCAGCCTGCAGGCTCATATGGTGGATGGAGGATATGGAGATGGTTAGGGGGGATGGTCAGGTGGCAGCCTTATAAGCTCAAGTGGTAGGTTTACAGGCCAATCGCCATAGCCCAAGCACAAATTAGGGGCCTTACACACCCAGATATAGGCATAGGGGCGGGAGGCATCACCACAGGCACCGAGTAGGTCCTAGTTCACAAACAGTACAGAGAGCAAAGTTACCGCAGGGGTAGGTACAGGGGCCAAGACTTATAGGACCACCATAGACCATGCCTATATCTAGGTTATGGGATGTCCTAGGTGAGTCAAGATATTATCAGGACCAAATTATGGCGGTTGGGATAGATTTCATATCCTATGTCGAGTACAAGGCACAGCAGGCATCCAATGAGAGGATGAGATCCCGCACTCATAGTGTGGAGAGCACAAGAGGTCAGCGAGCTCCGAGGCCTAATCAGGGAGAGGCCACCAGTGCACGGTGACCAGCTCTAGGTGAGGTGCTAGTAGGGACACATGAGGCCGAGGGTATATGTGACACAGAGATGGAGGACATCCGATGAGATGCCTGATATGCAATCACCAGATTTTTTATGTATATTAGTTATTTTTTGATATATATGCCAGCCTGCGTGCTAAAGATAGTTGTATTTTTTATCACATACCGGCCTACGTGCCAAAGATAGTGAGGATGTATGAGTGATTTTTATATTTTGAGCATATACCAGCTTGCATGCCAAAGATATTTTGTATTGATTCATTCTTTTTGTATATATGAGACCAGCCTACATGCCGATGACATTTTGTATTATATATTGGCCTGCATGCCGACATTTTGAGATGATGGTCATGATGAGATAGGCATGTATATTGAGATACACATTTATTGATTTATATGATGAGATACATGGTATTTTGTGATGTGTTGATGTGTTTATGAGATATTGGTTTTATGGCTTGTGTTAGATGAGATATGGATTTATTATTTTGATATGGATGGAAATTAGGTGAGTTAGGCATGGTGGAGTTAGGTCGATTTAGGCATGGATCGAGTCAAGTTATAGGCATGGTTGAGTCGGTGATAGGAAGGTCAATTTAGGCATGGTTAAGTCAGGTTATAGGCATGATTGAGTCAAAGGGTTATAGGCATGGATTAAGTCAGGTCAATTTTGGCATGGTTGAGTAAGGTTATAGGCATGGTTGAGTTAGGTTATAGGCATGGATTAAGTCAAGTCAATTCAGGCATGATTGAGTTAGGTTATAGGCATGGTTGAGTCATGTTATAGGCATGTTTGAGTCAAGTTATAGGCATGGATTAAGTCAGTTCAATTTAGGCATGATTTAGTGACTTAATTTCTAATTTTGTATATAAAAGGGAGACTAAGTGAAATATGGTGTAAATGGTGAGTTAGGCATGGTTGATAAATTTTTTAGGGTAGAGAATGGCTGAGCTAACCTCCAAGGGCCCCATGCCCTCGGAATGTTGCCTACATAGTCCCGGTGAAAAGGGACCTCAAGCCGATGTAGTTCTCCCATAAGCTAGGGAAGAAAATGAGGTGGTGTGAAAATGAGTCGGTAGGTGTTCGGGCATGTTGTGGGTTTAGGTTTGTTAGGTGTGGGTAGATTATAGCTAAAATGATGTAGGTGAAAGTGATTGTGGTAAAAGAGGAGGATTACCCCAAAGGTAAGTGTCGAGGACCAAGTCTTGTATAAGGTAATCAATATGTAAACAAAGATGGTTAAAAGATAAAAGGGGGCAATAAAGTCACCTGATTGGGTAGGATCATACCGAGTAGATCATACCTTGGAGGAGGTGATTAACATAAGATCCAAAAAAAATGCACAATTAACATGTTCTATGATGAAAAGTAGTCACATGGTCACCAAATGTCTAAGTTCCAAGAATTCCCTTGAGGCAATAGGAAATAAGAGTGGACATGGTTCACGGGGGTGAAGAGTAGGTAATTTTTTCTAATTTGTATATGGTATGAGGTAAAGAGGCCCTTCGGCCAGAGGTCCTAGGTCACAATGAGAAAGTCCATGACTGAATTTTTGTTTTGACTTATAGTTGAGATATGCTAATCGATGCAAGAAGTATATATGGGAAAACTTGAACTCCTTGAGGTCTTCGTGAAGATGATCGATGCGGAATCTTTGGTTGCAATAATTTTTTTAAGAGCTTTGCATAGTTGTCCTTAATGGGAGCAATCTATTTATAGCAGCATTTGTTCAAGAGGAAGATTTCCTTTTGAGGGAGTCATCTTTTTATTAGAAGTTTGACTCAAGGAGTTTGGTCCCATTGTGAGGTCTTTGCAATCATGGACAAGACCAAGGTGAAAGATAAGACTCTTGTGTAAAGGGCAAGGTGAAATGACCATGGATCTCATCTAAAGGTAGACAAAAATTATCCATGAGAATCATGCTATGTGCAGTGCCATGGTACACATATTTAAGGGAAGATAACAAGTGATGGGTACTCACATGATTCTGGTTTAATCATTAGGGAGGTGTATGGAGTGGGTAGTGCTCAAGGGATGAGCTAGAGAGAGATAAAGGGTGAGGTAGGACAACTAGTCAACAATAGAATGGTCGAAGATGCAAGACATTTAGGGGCTTGGGCTCGGGTTTACCATCAAGAGAGGATAAACAATAAGCACTTGATCCATAGGTATGAGTCATGATATATGGTCTAAGCCAATTTGGAGCAAATTTTCCCTGTTTACCTTTTTCTACTTTGGTTACATGTTGATTTTCTTTCAAGACAAGGTCACCAACTTGGAAGGTTTTTTCGTGAACATGTTTTTCATAGGCACATTTGATACATTGTTGGTAGACTTGAAGGTGAGCTAGAGCATTAAGAAGGTGTTCATTTAATAACTCTAGTTAACTAAACGGTCCTGACAAAAGTCATCATCAGTGAGCATGTCATGGAGAGAAATACAGAGTGAGGGGATCTAGACTTTGAGAGGCAGAACAACCTCTATACCGTAGACCAGAGAAAAGGGTGTGGCCATAGTGGAAGTGTGAATACTAGTGCGGTATGCCCATAGGGAAAAAGGAATGTGTGTATGCCAATCCTTCCCAGTATCATCAACCACTTTCATGAGAATTTTGTTGAGGGTTTTGTTAGTGGATTCGGCTTGGCCATTGGTTTGTGGGTAGTAGGGTGATGAGAAACTAAGATGAATGTCGAAGGCGTCACAAATTTTTGCAATGTTTTGTTTTTGAATTGTTTTTCATTGTCAATGATGAGGCAATGGGGAACACCAAAGTGAAAAATGATGTGGTGGTTAATGAAATCACATAGTTTTTTAGCTTTCGTGGAAATGAGTGGGATGGATTATACATATTTTGTGTAGTATTCGGTAAAGCATGATGATCCATTGATAGCATTGGGAAGAATGAGGATTTATTTCTCTGACAAGATCCAAACCCCATTGAAAGAAGGGCCAAAGGTCATGAGCGACACCGTAAGGCATGACTGGGTGTATTATGAAGATTGGAATGTTGTTGGAATTTTACACAACGTTTGACATAGTCACAACAATCATGGTTAAGGTTCGTCCAGTAATAGCCTAGATGAAGAATACACTTAGCAATAGCAAGGCCACTAAAGTGACCTCCACATATGCCATCATGAACCACCTTAATGGTATAAGGAATTTCAGAACTTGTGAGCCATCATAAGAGAATACCATCAAAGCTATGTTTATAGAGGAGGCCCCTAAAATGATGTAATGAGAGACCTTTTTAAGGAAGGTGCATTTTCCGTTACGGGTGAGATCAGGAGGTAAGATGGAGAGAGAAAGGTAGTTAGAGTATTATTTATACCAAAGGTCACTCGGGTCGGGGGTAGTGGTTCCGATCGAGTAAACATTGTGAGGTAAATAAGAAGGTGATTGGAGTCATTATACGGTGATAAAGATTGTAGAATCGGCAGTGAAGCGGTATTTGGGAAGCTAAGTAGGCCATGGTATCTATAAATTTGTTAGTGGACCATGGGATGGTTTGAAGGGTGTAATGATCAAAGGTGGTCAAAAGTATGTCTACATGATGTTTATACTTTTGAAGTATCTCGTTATGACATTGGTACATACCATTGACTTGATTTATGACCAATTGATAATCTCCAAAGATGTTGATTGATTTGACATCTAGGGAATAGGTGGCTTAGAGACCTAGTACGAGTGCTTCGTATTCGACAATATTGTTGGTGCATTCAAAATCTAGTTTCAAAGACAAAGGCATGGGTTCTCCATCAAGAGGAATGAGGATAGTACTAGATCCACCCCACGCTAACACTTTGAACCATAAAAAAGAGTGTCATTTGATAAGGAGGTTCATCCAGGGAAAGGGTAGCAGAATTGACTCATCCGGAAAGTTAAAATTATAGGGTTGATCCCCGAGAAATAGGTGCATCGGCCAATTGGTTGACCCTTGATGGAATTTTGATGAATGAATTCAAGGTCAAGATCATCTAAAATCATAAGACATTGTGTGGCACACTAATTTTGATAATTTTTGGCGTACGCCCATGAAGTGTAAGGGGTCGAGTGTTGGTCACAACATAGGTTTTTTGGTTGAGTAAGTAATGATAGAGTTTGGTGGCAATGAAAACTAAGGCTAAGAAAAGTTTTTCAGGATGGTTGTATCAGATTTCATAGTCCAAAAGAGTATGGATTATGTAATAAACTACATACTCCCTATGTTGTTCATCGCGATGAGCGAGTATGGTTCCCAAGGAATGATCGTAGAATGATATGTATAGGTAAAAAGGTTGATTGTCTTTAGGTTGAATGACCATGGGTGGTTGGAGAAGGTATTTTTTAAGGCCTCAAAAGTTTTGTGATATCATCATCCCATTGAAAGGAGACATCCTTCTTGAGTAGATGATGAAACGGTTGACACCGATCGAGATAATTATGAAATGAATCAGCGAATAGACCGCAACTTACCTTATAGGCTACTGAGTTGTTTAAGTTTAGTGGGCAGAGGCATTTCTAGAATGGCCTTGACTTTAGAAGGGTCAACTTCGATACCACGGAGGGAAAAAATAAATCCCAGAGCTTTCATGAGAGAACTGCGAAGACACACTTCTTAGGTGAAGGTGGACGCAATATTTAATGAGGCTATCAAAGATGGTTTTGAGGACAACAAGGTGCTCAGAACGACATTTAGATTTGGCCAAGAGATCTTCCACATAGTCTTCCAATATGTGATGCATGATGTCATGGAATATGTAATTCATAGCCCACTCATATGTGGCACCAGATTTTTAAGGCCAAAAGGCATGACTCGATAGTAAAAGTCCCCATGGGGTGATGAATGAGGTTTTGTGTTGATCTTATGGGGAAAGAAAATTTGATTATAACCTAAGAAGCCATCGCCGAGTGATAGTATCTCATGACCAATGGTGCGGTCAACCAACCGATCAATACCGGGTAAGGGAAAGTTGTCTTTCGTAGGCTAGGTTGACCTCACGTAAGTCTATGTAAATACAGAGTCCCCTGTTTCTTTAGTAATTGAGGATAATGTTAGAAATCCAACAAGGATAATCAATGGGTAAGATGAAGGAAACAGAAAGAAGGCATTGAAGTTTTTCTTTGACGAGAAGATTAATATGAGGGTGCACTTTCCTTAGCTTTTGTTTGATGGGTTTGGCATCGGGAATGGTTACGATATTGTGGACCACTATGGTGGGGTCAATACTGGGCATGTCTATGTAAGACCAAGCAAAAGCATGGTTATGTTCTTTAGGATGTGCGGGTCATCCTGAGTATGAATTTTGATCTCGATAGTCGATTCATTCAACATGGTTTGCATCTCAAAGGGTAATGACCAATGAATATATGAGTCTTCTACACCAAGGTAGGTGAGTATGGATTCATCATCCTGACATTGAACGATGTTAATTGTAGGTATGTCATCATCAATCATCTCAGGATATAGGAAGGGAAGAGTGGAAGGTGCCTCACCCTTGCATTGATAAGTTAGAGGCCCCAAGGAAATGGTGTTTATGAAAAAAAAAAGTTAGGAGGGATAGATTCAGGATCCATTTACTCCATCGGTGAAAGTGGTGATGAAGGTGGAGTGGGTGAAGAAGGTGGAGAAGGGCTAATGTCCTTAATGAGTTCAATGTGGGCCTATTTGGTAGGTGGTTCGAGGAAGCCGATACCACTACGGTAATTATGTTTATGGGTGGTACATGGAATAACGGTATGGCAGCCTTGCTTGTAAAATCCAAAACCAAAACCCTTCCATGCACAGTGGTGCAAGAAGGTGTGGGTGAAACGGTGATTAGTAAGTGATTGGAAGTCAGTAGAAAATGGGTGGGTTTGTGATGGTGGTTCAGGTGTGTAAGTGGTAGTATCAAGTCCCCCATAGGTGAGACTAGTAAAAAGGTGGGGAGGACCATAAAGGAGACATTATCCTATATGGTGATCATAGCAAGGGTGTTGGTGAAGGCTTCCATACTCTTGTGGAGTAAGAAATGTGTTGACACTATATAGGGTACTCCCCCAGAGTGAGGCATTGAAAAACACCTTCCAAGGGATCAGTGGTTGGTATGTAGGTAGCTAGTATGGATAATGTATTGGAGGTCGATGCGGAGGTGGAGTTAATGGATTGGGAAGCTGATGGGGTAGCCGTGGAGGTTATGGCAGTGGTAGGAATGGAGGAGGTATGTGTGGTAGAAGCAATGGCTATACTGTAGGTGGAGGTGTAGGTGAAGTGGTAGTGGTCACGGAGGTAGACGGCTTGATAGGTATGAGCACATCATTGGGTTGGTAAAGCATGTTGCATGTTTTAAAAGGTGATGGGTTAGCTAGAATGGTATAGGTGTGTCCTTCATGTTCAAACTTTACACAACAATGCAAAGTGGAAGGAACGCAACCCATGACATGGATCCAGGGGTCTGCCAAGAAAGGCTATATTGAATTCCCCTCCAAAACATAAAACAATTCAAGAATAGTGTGGGGGCCCATGTGAATGTGGAGGATGACATTGCCTAGTGTAGAGGTGATAGCATCATTGAATGAACACAACATGACCAGGTGTTTATGCATGCAATTTTCAGGTATGCGCATTTGAGTGAATGCATGAGATGAAATGATGTTAATGCAAGTGCCCCCATCAATCATCACATGATGTACCTATATATCATCGATGTGGATAGAGATGAAGAGGGCTAGGTTTGGGTCATCGTTTTGGTGTGGTACAATCTCTTCCCCTGTGAAGAAAGGGAGGCCACTTGGTGAACAAGGTGGGGTGAAGATGAAGGTGGTAATTTGGTGAGAGAGGCTACATGATGGGGTGTGATAATGGAGGCTATGAGTGTAGGGTCATTAAGTAAAACCTTAATTGATTGAAGAACCTCCATGAGAGCTTGACGATGGGATTCGAGGTTTGGATGAGGTAATATAAGTAAATTTTGACAATTGATTGGTATAATTGTTTGAGCATGGTGTGATGTGTGACATCATTAGAAATGGGGTACATGGGGCTATAGATAGTCATTTTAGGTATGGGTGTAGATGGTATGTTGGGTATAGGATTGGTTGGTGTGTCATTTGCCTTTTCTTTACCCTTTTCCTTCTGAGCATGTGTAGTGACGTGTATCATGTTGATCTGAGGGGAGTTGGAAAATGGAGAAGGTGTAGGGTGAGTGGTATAATGATAATACGGGAAAAACCTCTTTGGAGGAGAAAACCCTATGAGATTAGTTGGGCACAATGACATTTGGGTGGTGGCGTGGCAAGTTCTCTAATGCAAACCATGTTAATTTCAAATCTTAGGTGTGGCTCTAGGAGATGTGAGGGTGGAGGTTGTGGTCATTGAGTGGGCAGTGTGGGAATGGGTGTTGGTGAAGTAGGATCCTTGTCGAGAAGGTCGTCATCATCAAAGTTAGTTTTTGGTGGACACAATTGGATAAGGATGGCTTTCAAGGTCTTGTAGTTCTCCACATCGTGTCCTGGCACATGATGGTATGCACAAATTTTAGTATCATCAAACCCTTTTGGCTTGGGTTTGAGGGGGTCATAAGGTCCGAGTTACGATAACGTGATGATAGAGGTTTCCGGAGGTTGGTTAAAATTCTGGCATAAGACCTTACTAGTGGATCACAATGGGAAGTAAACATAGGTTTGGGTGTAGGTGTAGGTGATTGTTGAGGAATGGTCTTTAGAAGAGGAGGGGGTCGAGCCATGGGTTTGGGTGCTGGTGTAGTTTTAGGTGTTGGTCGTGTTTTTTTAGGTATGGGTATAGTAGATGGACGGATAGGAGGGTGTGTGGTCATTTTGACTACCTTATTGTGGAGTAGTGGAGTTTTTATTTTGGGTTGCACCTTTGGGTAAAGGTGATGTGGGTGTACAAGGTCTAGAAGGAAAAGCTGATGGAGGAAGATGGCAAGTTATCCATGGGGATAATGGGGGTGTTGTGAAGGTAGATGACGTGGGTCATGCTTGAGGTGCACAAGATAGTGACTGAAGTGTAGTGGGTAGTGAAGAAATAGCTGAGGGTATCAAAGGTATGGGTGGTAAAGAGGTGGTAGGTGTAGGTGTATGTCGGGTTAAAGTCTAGATAGGTCAAAGGTTTGTGAGGAAGGAATGAGTTGTTGTGTTTTTGGTTTATTGATGGGTGGAGGTTTCTTGACCATGTGGGGAAGCTGAGATCCTAAGATGGATGGGACAGGTGCATGTGTGATTGGCGTAGCCGGGGTATGAGTTCTATGGGTTTGGTGCTTTTGTTTAGGTATTGGAGTAGGTATGGTGTTGACTTTGGAGGATGTAGCTAAATCCAGCTTTGATAAGTAGATGACTAAGGCTGGTGGTCGGGGTGACCCCTAAAGTGGTAATGGGTTTATTCAAGCAAATGTTATAGGTATGGGTTTGGGTTTAGGTGTAGGTTGAGTTATGGGTAAGGGTGCGGTGTGAGCTATAACAAGTGTCATGGAAGGGGTTGTGATAGAGGTGGTTGTGTTTGGTTTAATTGGTTGAAATGTTTTTGGGTAGATTGTGGAGGTATCAGCAAGGGATCTCTGCATCTATGTTGAGACGGGGAGTAAAAGGTGCCCCATAGTAGATCCCTATCCACATAATCTAAGTGATCAGCCAAACATGAGAATGGAATGTCTGTAGGTGGAGTTGGTGAGGACCTAATGGAAATTACCTGTAAAATGTTTCTTAGAGATGGGAATTGGCTAGCTTCACTTAGTGGGTAAGAGAGCTGAAAGTAAGTCTGTAGGATCCTAGGTGGCTGATGGAGAATGCTTGCCAAGAGGCAAAGGTATCTCAACTAGGTCTATGATAGGCGGTGGAGATGATGGGTGATCCTCTATGGGTGGAGGAGGTACTATAGCTAAAGGCTCTCTAAGTGGTGAAGCCAGGGAAGAGATGGTCTCAATGTTAGTGAAAGATTCCTCTGTAGATGATGAAGGAGATGAAAGGTGTTCCTCTATTAATGAAGGAATAGGGAGGTTAGATCCAATGCGAAGCAAGATTTTAGGCTAGGATCTCCTCTATGGAAGGAATATAGGGTAATTGGGAGGTGACAGTGTGTTATTAAAGATAGCATGAACCTCAAGGGTATGGGTATCGTGAGTGGAAGTCTCACCGGGTTTGATCGAGACGAAGGGGCATGGTTAGGAAATGGTTTCTTGAAGATATGTAGGTTTTGGTTGGTAGGTACATTAGGATTATCCATGGTTAACTCACCTTTCTCGAGAATTTCTTGGACAATATTATTGAAAGTGATGCGATTCTGTCGTTATGACCCTTTACTTGATGGTAATTACATAAATCATGATCTTTATACCATGTGGGCATGGGGCGAGTAGGGTCAAAACTAGTGTGTGGTTTTATGGGTGGAAGAGTGATGGCTTTGGCTTTGATAAGATTTTCTAAGACAGAAGAGTAAGGCTCCCCAATTGGGGTATATTTCCACTGCTCTTGTCTAAATTGAAAAGTTTGGACAGGTGAGAGATTAGATGAAGGGGTAGCTTGATTTGATGGATGAGTTGGGCCGGCCTTGAGTACCATTGCATTAGTGGTGCCCTTAGCTTTTGAATAATTGGTTTGTGGTTTGGAAGAAGAAGAGGTATCATTCAACTTGAATGCCGAATTCTTATTGCGTAATTGGATTTTCTTCTCTTCGATGGCCTAAATCTCTAAATTTCATGCCATAGTGAATGCTTCATCAAATGTTCGGAAGGTTTGGACCTGCAAGGTCGGTGAGATATGCCTATCACAAGCCCATGTGAAGAGCTCGATGAGTTCTTTTTGTGGCAGTTGGAAGGTAAGTTGGTTGATCAGGTTACACTAGGAAACGCGACAAAATCTACGATAGATTCGTCCTCATATTGACGTGTGGAATATAGATCGGTCATGGTAACCTTCTTGACAATATTGATAGAGAAATTATCCAAGAATGCCTGGGCTACCTGATTAAATGAGAATATAGAGTGTTTAGGTAACCCACTATACCAATTTAATGCCACCAGGTCCGAGTGAGGGACATGGGAAAGTTTCTCAAGAGCAAGGCATCATCATGAGCGATCGATAACACCCATGTTTGAATGATCACAAATGTTGTTGCGGGTCTTCTTTGCTATTGAAATGATTTAAATTAGGCATTTCCCAATGCATGGGGTATGAATGGATAGGAATGGATGGGTGGATGGGCTCGTTGCAAATCTCATCATAGGTGAGAGTGTTGTGGGAGCCGGAAACTGATGCCTCCAATGTCTGCATTTTGTCCAACATCAATTTAATTAGGTCGTTGGTGGGTTGTGATGATTGGATGCCTCTTATAGCATGAGAGGGTTGGTTTTGGGCATATAATGGGGTGGCACTCTAGTGTATGGTGCTGCCATGTAGGTTGATTGGGAAGAAGGAAGTGAAACAGGGGGTACGTACCCTGAGTGAATAATGGATGAAATAAGAGGTTATTGATAATATGTATATGGGGGTTGAAGGGTTGTGGTGACGTTACTAGAAATAGGGGCTAATGATTGTGGAATTAAAAGTACCACATTCTAAAATGGGGTAGGTGTCACCAAAAATAGAGGTGGCATGTAGTTATGGTTATGTGTGAGACATTAAGGGTGGATGAGATTGTGTTTGGGGTAGTTGTTGAGGGTATGGTGGATGTAAAGCCATGGAGGTAAGATGCGGAAATCATAGTGGGTATAGGACCTAACTGTGAAATGATTGGGGGTAAGGTAGATACGGGAAGCATAGAGCCAGATGGGGCCAATGTGGGAGTGGGTGTGAGAGTCGGGGGGATAGATACGGGCATGTTGTATATCAACTAACTCGAGGCATCTTGAGTGGACGAATGGGAATGTAAAACTACAAGGTGATAGGGTTTTGGTCAAGGAGTCATGTGAACTCATCATCTCCGGTAGCAATAGTAATAGGCTGGATGGTATCCATGGCTAGTGATAAAATGGAAGGTGGTGAAGCACTAGGTGGGAGTGGTTGACAACTGGTGTGAAATACGAGTGCATTTGCTTGTCTTCAGGTTAGCACCATGTGAACCAAGATCGATCGTAGTAGGGTTGCTTCTCTATAAATGACATAGAGCACAAAGCGAAAGAAGTGAATCAGTGAAAAACATAGATTAAGTATCAAATGGTGGTTGAATGTGAAAAAGGCTAACGATGCTTTGGTTAGGGCAAATCGACGCTACTGATCGGGTAACCGATGCTGTTCTTTGTAGAAAATAGACAAAGTGAGTGAACAACAGGCGAACGTAAAATTTAACATGTATGCCAAATTTGAATATGTTTATAATGTCAATGGGAATGATGATAGTGATAGGGACTTTAAAAAATTTTAAAAATGAATGAAAATGTCCTTTTGCATAGGTTAGCAAAAGGACTGAACCGACGTCGTCGATTGGGTATAATCGATAAATAGTTAGAGGTAACCGACGGCGATTCTTGTGAAATTGAAAGCAGTTGATGAAAGAAAAGGGGTTGTGAATTAAAATCTGATGTAGAATCAGACCCGAGAATTCTAAGAATGATGACGATATGGCCCAGGAACACTCAAGTGAATCCGATACACCAGTTGTGATGAGGAGCATCCAAGGATGAAGAAAAAAGTGAAGAACATGATCTCTCACCTCAAAATGCAAGCCAAGCGAAACACTAAGAAAATTTGATCCTAGGAGTGCCTTTTCTATTATGTTTGTTTATCTTATGCTATTTAGGGACCGACACATGAATTATGAAATAGATTTTTGGTGAGGATGGCTTCCTACAAAGAACGAGATCTAAAAGGTGAGGTTTCGGTATGTTATGGTGGGGCGGGCTTCACTCTAAAGTATGACTCGACAAAGTAGCAAGCCAGTGCCCACTTTGTGCCATGATAGTGTGATCATCTACAACTTCTTCCAAGTATTATGATGTTTAAGAATGTATGTATTTTTAGTTTTTGTGAGGTTTGGTAAGACTCAAAGAAAGAGAAAAGGAAAGAAGTGTTTTTCTATGATTCTTTTGTCAACCATCAGCTGGGCATGACTTCCAGCATATAGGTTGCCCTCAATTAATGTGAGATAATGCAATAAATCAGAATGGAATGCACTTATTTTTAAGCCCAAATCAAAATGTAAAATTGGATGACATAATAAGATGAAGAGGAAGTGGGATGCTCTTTCACTAAAATGCGAGAAAACATGAAGAAATGGTTCTTTTTAATTACACCAAAATAAAAGTTCCTTTAGAGAAAATAAAAAGAAGAGGTGGGTTACCAGGAAGAAAATTAGTGTGTGCACTTTTCAAAAGGGAAACAAACACACAACTATTCCTAGGAATGAATTAAATGCAAGGAACCCTAGATGGGTCCCACCGGGAGTGCCAAAATGTTTCACCTTTTTCTTAGATCATTTCTTTGGAGTGTTGACAAAATAAATAGGGTAACAAGCATAGGAGGAATACCTATTCAAATGTTAGTTGATGGGTTGTTGCATGCATATGACTTCTAAATCCACAACTGATTGTGAGAGCTTCCTTTTGTCTAGGAGGAACTACCTGTCTGCAAAGCAAGACCACACGAAGGAATTAAACAATATGGGCAATGAAGCTGCAAGAGTATTTTAGATCCGAGAAATGTGATACTTTCTAGATGGCTATCACCCACTTTATTTTAAACAATTTAATGTTGTAAAAAAATTAAATCCTATTGTAATTTGAAATGATTTCGGTATCTCACTTAAAAAACAATAAGAAATAGATCTAATCTAACATGCTAAGCTAGAATAGAATTTGAAGGTTAAATGATTGGTTCTAGGTTCTCTAGGTTTGACAAAGGTCTCGAAAGATCATAGGTGGATGAGGGTGAGATGAAATTTAGTGGGTAGGTCTCCGTTCTAGGTTGTGTGGGAAAATACGAGAGACCGATGTTGGTCGGGGTAACAAAAGGTGGTCGGTGTGACCAGGTGCAGTTATTATGAAATCTAGGAATGTCACATAATAAGCTTTAGGTATCCTTTTGATTGCACAAAGGGCTTTGGTTGGTCGGGATGAGGTATTGGGTGACTGGGTTAGGCTTCAGTGAGGCTTTAATGGGTATATGGAGGTGGAAATGTTGGATAAGTTCAATAGGTGGCTAGGTAAACATGTAGATGATAAAATGATGATGATATGAAATAAACCCAAAAAGTATGACGTTATACTTGAATTCTAGTCCCTGGATGCACGTGTGTGAAGGATGAAGGTTACGATGAGGGGCTTGAAGGCTACAAGTGATCACCAGTTGAAGGAAAGCTTCTGTATGGGCTGCATGTGCATTGCTCTTTGCTTGGTTAGATCAGATCATGGTTGTGCAGGAAAAGATGTTTGATCTCCTTCCTTGCATGCGTGGTCTCATTGGAATTCACTCTCTCAAGACGTGTTATCTCTCTGAGATGTGATAATGCTCACCAACCTTTTTTTTCTTCCAACTTTCAACCTTGAGAATAAGGTTTTGGGGGTTAAAGGGTAACCAATGACGGTTCCGGCTTAACCGATGATGGTTAGGGGTAACCAGGCATTAGTTAAGGAAGGATTCCCTAGGTTTACCAAACTAAGGAGATCCTATTGATTTCCTCGGATCTCGTGTCATTCACCTGCAGGATTAGGCTGGGAGCTTCTTGTGAGCATGCAAGAATGTGGTTAGAGGGAATGTAGGCATTGATTTGTAAGATTTGGGTAAGACTCAATTAGTTATGGCAACTTACTAAGAACAAGTCTTAGGTTGAGTTGGCTTGGTGAGGTGTCTAAGTGAACATCATGTGTGGATATTATTTAAAATAAGATATTTAAATAATAAATATAGTGAGGATAATGCATTAATTTAATTAAATTAATATTAATGGGGTGAAAGGGGTCATGGATAGATGAATGTAATGAAGGGTGCTTATTTGTCAAGGGACCAAAGGGGAGTGTGACCTAATTTTAGTGTCTACAACAATATTAAATATATGCAATAGATATTCAAAACTAAGTTATATAAAGAAAAATAAAACTAGGAAAATGTTGTTTTTACCTTTCCATGTTCCTCTCTTTGTCTCAGAAAGTTTGTTAGGACACTTGCTTTTCAACCAAGTAGCCAATTTTAATTACTACTGACTTAGGTACCAAACTAAACTTAAGCATGACATTCAATTTCCGTATTCAAGTCAAACAATGTCAATATCATGATGACTGAAATAATTTTATGGCTCAAGAAAATTTCTTATCTTATGCTAATGAAAATCATAATTTTAATTTTTTAAGTCAATCAATAGATATAATGACCTTAATCATACTAGTGTTGTACTCGGTCAAAGATAAATAATTTCATAACTTACTTACACCGAAATTACATTAGGAAATACTTATTCTTTTCTTCCAGAAAAGTACATCATGTTTTCTTGTTTTGTTTCACTCTAACATATCATATTTTCTTCCTTTTTACTTTCCATTACCTTTTTCCTAAAATTCAATGGTGAAGAAGATTTGATTCTCTCTCTTTCCAAGTTGGAATTTTTACTTTGCATATTCTATATTAGGCCTTCTTAAATTCTCTACAACTTACTTTCACAAAGTAGAGATTCTACAACTATCTACTCAACCTACCCTATTTGGGTTTTTAATTTCATGTTGGATTTAAGTTCCAACTTCAAAATTTTCCATCAAAATAGTTCAACAATCAAACAACCGCTTGTTGATTGTTATCAATTAGTTCAAGTTGTTTAACTTGGCTAATCATATTCACACTTTACCTATTACTTTGAGCATCCTTCCAGGTTTCATGTGTCACGAAAAATTGTTAGAGTGTTATATAACTTATTTATTATCGAACTCAAGCATAATTTGGTCTATTTCATTCACCATGGTACATCCTTCATTTATTCATTGTTTTCAATCAATAAATTAAGATAATCGATTAGCATAGGGACTCAATAGGTCAAAGAGCTGCAACCTTCAGCTCTGATACCAAAATGTAACAACCTCTTTATTACGCTTCCAAATTAGGGAAAAATTGCATTAACTTGCATGCTTCACCGATTCAAATACACCACATTTAATTCCAGCATAAATCTATAATCATATCTCATGTTTCCTTGTTGTAAATTCATAGAATTTTGAACCAACATTGATCTAAATCAATCCATCCTATAACATTAACCATGTGTAGTTATATGATTTGGTTGAATTTTGATCCCTCATAGATTACTCATTAGAGTAAGTATACCCACTATATTAGTGGTCTCCTTTTTCATTATAAAATAATGAATTATTGCATTCTAAGTGTCTACCAAGGTATCCATTATTGAATCCCATCGACATCCTAAAACTTAGATCATGATGAAATCAGGACAGCGTAATCACCAACTTACAGTACTTCGATCAAAGTTCATGAGACATGTTTTCCATGCTCGGTTCCATGACGACACATTTGTCATTGGGAAATTTTATTTCACCATATCACTTAATTACTATTATCTATATTAAGATCGATATCGAGAGGATTATGATTATTTTCTTAGGATTGATAAGAACATTGCATTTTGACATTTAAATCATGTTAGAGGTATGTAGTGGTCTCTTCAAGACACTACATTATGATCATCTTAATTAGTTTACGAAGAAGGGATATGTATAGGCTCGTCTGAAGTTTTATTCACTTCATAGTGTCCTTTAAACATTATTCTTGCCCACTTCAGGTTTTAGAATTATCCAATTTAATTAGTGCGAGATAGGAACTTATGATCCATTTCATGATCCATCAAGGTACTTTCCTTCTTGATTAAATTTAGGAACACCCTATTTCATGTTGCGATACAATGGTAATCAGATTTATAGCATCCATAAGACAACCCAACTTTTAGGGAGGTAAATTGTTTCCATCATGGGCAATTGTTAGATTCTTAGAGATTTAATCATATAAGTTTATTTATAATATCATACTTATCTTGGGACATAAAATATAACTTTTTGCTTCCATTAAACACTCAAGTATATGTTCCTAGTCCTTGCTTCATTACTTGATGAATTTATTTAATAATTCTTAGGATAATTGTAATCATAAAAGCAATTACATGACTCAATTTATCTCATGTTTGTAAGATTAGATTACATTTAATAGGAATTTTTTTCTTCCCTTTATTCATACTATTGTTCTTGTTACTATTTTCTACTTTATTAATCATTTAAAGATTCATATCGGCATTCCATAATAATTGAATCTTTCATAGTTCACACCATCATCAGGTAATACTAATAAAAAAAATATTATAAATATACCTTTCAAATGTGATCATAATTTTTAGAATATCCCCAATATATATATTCATATCAATATTTGAGAATTCCAATTACAAATTCACAAATCACTTATTATAGAAGTACATAGAATAACTCCATCCCTTTTGCCTTTGCAACTAATCTTTCTCTGATCTAAACACTAATCTAAGATATATCTATTACTTAGATCAAATAAGAATACATTTTTTTAATTCATGAAATAGGTATAGATAATCAATGCAATTCAATGATTCCCTCATTAGCAACTCAATGATCCTTGTAACTCTGCAACTAGAAATAATATCGTATATGGTCAAACCTATGTGAACTATCATGGATTCATAACACATAAGTGTACTTGTTATAACATGAACTAAATGAATGTAAGGAGTGTACCCTTTAGAAGAATTAAAACCCTTTTAATTTTTGAGTTCATATCTAAATGTAGTGACTTAAAAATAATGATGATGCTTCTAATAAATATCCTTTACAAATCCAATGATTTCTTTCTTAACATGATAATCTTAACTACATATTGACTAATGTTACTATAAAATTCCAACTTAACCTCTCATTCATAAGGTCTAAGAAATAAAATATAAATTTCCCAAGGTAACCTTGTTCATAATAAATAATGGAATGTTATTCATCTTGATCCCAATAACCCACAACTTGAAAACTTTACACCTTACCGTTATAACAATAAAAGTGAGGTGAAGCCCCATTATTTATATTAATAAATAAATCGGGATAATTATATCAAATTATATTTCTTCCTTTTTTATATACACATACTACGTTAAAAGAAGGAGATTCCAAATGGAAAATATCAACCATATAAGATTGTAGTCATTTTTGAACCCACCAAGAACAAGGGAACCTCATGCACACTGGCTTATCACCCAGGCGCGCCGGCACTCACCGAGGCACGCAAGAGGGAGTTGAGTCTCTCTTTATGTGAGTTCAGTGGAAGGCATCATTCATGGTCTTGAATTAGTTATTTAAAGGACATGAAAAAGCTATAGAGCTCATAACGACTTATATACCCCTTCAGTCATAACAAAAGCAAATCACGCAACAAAATTAATAGAACTAGGAAGTTGTAAATCCACAATTAGACTTAACATTCAAGTAAGGTTCATGATTATATAAGATCAAAAGCATAGTAGAAACATGCAGGTAATACAGAGAAAGGATCTTAATACAATTGTCATGGTAACCTTATCATGTTCATTCATAGCATTACTTATAAAATATTATAGAAGGGAGACCGTAGTCATGCGCCATATCTGGATCCATACATGAATGCTCACAAAACAAAATTTTCATTCCCCATTCCCGTATTACATTCTTCCTATAATCATCTACCCATTTTGCCCCATAGCTCTTGTAGTAATTCAGCAAAAGCTCGATACCTCTCTTTTGTCTCTTTTCTTTGCCAAGGGTGCTGATATATATAGGTATCTAAGCTCTAACAAACTCCTCTGCAACCTCAGATCTAGCCCCAAGTGTCAAGGTGCGGGTCTCCCCAAGTGCATGCCTCTCCATGTCATGATTAGCTTTTTGGAACTTCCTAGCGCAAGGTATATTCCTTCCAGGACACCCTGTTGCCAAGCTTGAACCTTATTTAAATAGAACACGTTCTTCATGTGTTCTATCCAAAAAATCCGAAAATAGCTAATTCCCAAATTGTGCTCTGCAGGCATGGATCCTTGGTTCTCTAAGAACCCTTTTTGAATTCTGACTTGCATGCCTTCACTTGTGTACCCCAGGTTGTGTGTGCCCACGCGCCTTTAAGATCTAGTAGATACATTAGGGTCCCAACATTACCCCACACTTCACCTTTTCTCCACCCTCAGGAACCTTTTCAAAGAATGCAGTATAAAAATGCAAGGCCTTGCCTTAGACAAGAATGGAGGGAAAGAATAAAGAATGGGGAAGATAAAGAATAGAAGGAAAACTGCCTAAAGAAGAAGAAGGGGAAAAAAATTTCACATGTCGGCCTCCAGTGTACTCCAAGCACTAACTTCGTCCTACGCTCTTGTGCAGAGGTCGCCAACCAATGTGCTCACCTCATAAAAGGTTAACCCTTCCCCTTTTGTATTTATGGTCTCCACCACCATCTCTAGTTCCTTTGTGTGATCTTCCAAGGCATCCATCTTCCTCGTAATGACCTTGTAGAGCTCTTTTAGCCGGGTTTTGATTGAGACCCGCAGGATCTCAATAGCTTTAGAATTCTTTTCCACTTTGGCTAGGATCTTTTCTCACTCAGCTCTATTGCCTTTATTCTTCTCCCCAAGTATTTAGGTCGGCCTCTTCATTGGCAAGCACCATGCTTGCCACCTTGTCTGATCTCTGCGTAATGGTCATATGCAACCCCAACGGTTTGTGTAACTATTTTAACATCAGCAATCACCTTGTTGTATTTGGCTATGAGTGCGATGACTTTCACTTTGTCCCCCTTCTCTAAAGCGCGTAGTTATCTCCTCTCTGCCGACTCTAAGGCCAAAGGCTACCTTTCCACAGTGAGGATCCGAGTCAAGTCCTTAAGACACTCTAGGAGGAACCATATTTTTACGCAGGAGGGTTAAGGTCCATTGCTTCATGATTATAGCCTTGGAGATGAGATCCACCTTCTTGGAAACTTTGCGCACTTTAGCCTTCTCCTCTTTAAGCTCCCTCTATAGTTAAGTGTTGATCAGCTTTTCAAGGCCGAGTTCCTTTGTTAGCTTAACTACTTCCTCCTTCCTCTTCTCTGCAAGACCTCCAAGAATTTCACCTGTCATTTCTACAGAAGAGCGTAGCCTCAACTTCCAAGGAGAAATTTTTGAGTGCGTTACACACTTTCTCATCTCATAGTTATTGTGTGTTTATAATGGGGTTGTCCCCCTTTCCTTCAGATAGCGCTAGTACCGCTCCTTGGTTAACCTCAAACTCGGGCTCATCGAGGTGGGAGTCGAACGCCCATGATAGCATCTTCCTTGTGCATGGGTATCCACCCTCAGGATCAAAGGACTCCATGGCGGTGAGCTCCTTGGTGGGCACGATACTCTAGAAATGCGCATGCAAAACTTTGTTGGGGTCATCAACATATCCCATCATTATTCTTCCCCCTTCCACGCGTTTACTTCCTGTGTGCACGCCCTTAGGAATAGTTACTGAAAGAGTTGGGCCTTTTGTGCTACCCACACTCTTCTCCCTTTGCTCTTCCTTGAGTTCACCAAGCACAAGCTTTGCTGCGCTCCAACTCCTCATCGACCAAGGTATTAATTATCTTCTCCACCTCCCTTGTCACTTTCTCATTCACCTCCTCCTGAGTGAGCTTGGGCATATCTAGCTCCTTAGTACTTGCCCCCTCACTCCTTTCTTCACTCCGCGTGCCTTCCTCCCCTTGGGTGCTCTTCCTCCTTGCAAAGATGAAGGCATCATTTGCATCTTCTACTTCCTCTTCTCCTAAATCATGGACATCAATCGGCTCCTGATCTACCTCTAACTCTTCCTCTTCATCATCATCCTTTTCGCCTATATAGGCATTCAGGTCATCTATATCTTTAGACTCTAGTTCTTCCATCCCCTTTTCTTCTTCCTCTGCTAAAAACTTGGAGTCGGGGATGTGGTCTTCTCTTCATCTGAGGGCTCCTCAGGGGATGGTGGCTTCGCAGGTTCTGGGGTCTTCTCCCTGACCACCATTCTCTTCTTCTTCCGGATGTAGGTACTTGGCCCCATGGTATCTATGTTCTGCTTCTCCACCACCTTTTATTCCTCTTTCTCTTCCCTCTCCTTATGCTTTGGTGTGGGCTTCTTTCTTCCAATAGGGTCATCTAGAATGGATATCTCATTCTCCACGTATGCGCCCTTTTCAAACTTTGGCCTTATGCATAGGTAAATCCTTGTGGCATTGCTCCCAGCAATAGGTAAGGTCAAAGGCCTTACAATATGCACATCCTGCGACACATACCTTTCAACGTACGCATGCTTCTCTGGGTAAACCAGCTTCTTCCTCATTTCCCTGTGCTCTCTATCAAGGGTGGACAACTCAAGGTCCAATTTCTTCGACTCCTTGTATCTGTTTACTCCCACTTGGAAAAATTGGGTAGTAAACAAGAATGGGAGTTTGCACCAAGAACTCCAACTGCCATCCACAAAAATGAACCTACCAATGCAGAAGTGCTGGTAGACCGCAAACTCTGCTTCTCCTTTAGTCACCACAAGGATTTGTTCAGGGATCTGCCATTCAACCCCGAATGCATTCCTTAAGTGCTTATACCATTTTTCTAGGTTCAACTTGTGTACCCCTATCATTGAGTCACATGTGTATTTGTGAAATCTCTTCACAGGAAAGGGATATTCAGCAGGGTACTCCCACACGAACTTGTTAGATGCATCCGGCACCCCAATTTCTGAGAACACAATTGTCAACAAAATGTTTCCAAATAGGATCTTTCCTCCCTTCTTCACGCTACTTATGATTTCATCTGCTATTTATTGGGAGATGTTGTATTTTGTGCCTTCCATGACCTTCCTGCAGATATTCAACTAGGGATTTCTCACAGGTCTGCCTCTCTTGTCCATTCAGCTTGGAGACAAGGTGTGCGGCCATCTTCATCACCGGATCTTTGATATCCAAGACGTCGTAGTACCTTGATCCCTTCTTCAATTCCTAGGATGCCATGGTTTCTTTGATTACCTCCTCGTTCGGAGGTCATCTATGAGCGTGACCCCTTTACAGTTTAGGCTTGTGAAGTGTGAAATTAGTTGGGGAGTTATGCACATTTTACACCCTCGCAAAGTAGAAGAAGTGTGCGGGATTCCCAAAATATGGCAACTCGAAAAGTTGGAGAAGCCCTACCTTCTCCATTTTCACCTTGACCACGTCGTTATAGATTGGTAACCCGTTAGGTGTTTGTTTATTTGTGGGGTACACCAGCTCTAGTACCATTTCCTTCGCAATCGTGCTTGGCCGGTGATTGTATTCAATCACGATCATCTATCTTATGTGGGACTCCCACTCTTGCCCTAGAAAAACCCCATCCGGGTATTGCATCTCTAAGTACCATTCCTCATTTGTGTCCATGGGTATTTCTTCTTGTTTCTTCTTTCATTTTTATTTACCCTTTCCCTTCTTGGATTATTTTTCAGTTTACCAACTAGTTTTGTGGCTGTCATTTCACCCTTTTCTTTCATTCCCGTGTTATGTTGTGAGTTTTTCGAATGTTTTCCTCACACACCCCATGCCCTAAAACACAAAACCTAATCTATGATTTCTCTCCTTCAATCATGGAACTTCTTCAAATGTTCCTCACACCCATGAATCACTTTTTCTATTTTGTAGATCTAACGGACTGATTGCGCTTAATTTTTTTGGATTTTCCTTCACACGAGTCATTTCTTGAAACCCTAGCTCATGAAAGATAATCACTCTTCTTGTGTTCGCAAAGTAAAATAATGAAATGCCCACTCTATATTTATAACTTTTCCTACTTTTACACATGTAAGGCTAGGCTACCTACCACTGTATGACAATGTTTAATGCGGTGTTCTCAAACAACACCCGAATTTAGCGCTTCTCCTTACATGCCCAATCCTTGCATGAAAATTTTCCACCCGCTCCCAATCCTTGCGTGAAAACTTTTCCAACCTTCTGGTGTGCAAACAATCCATCTTGACAGAAGACTCTTGTGCACGTGTTACCAGTGCCAAAGGAACCTCTTCCATCCTCATGATTCTTGCTTTCGCCTACCTCATGTTTTTGTGCTTTTTCTCCTTTATACATGGATTTCCAATGTAACCTTTTTTGCCACCGACCCAAATCCTCCTAGCAGAATAACTCCAAGTTTCTCTTCCTCATCTTACCCCACACTAAAACGATGCGTGATCCTCTACACATTCATAATTCAAAAGTAATAAGGTTACTGGTGCCCAAGGTGCAAAACAAAACAACAACGCGAAAGGGAAATACAAGAAAGGAAAAGCATAAAAGGAAATTCTAAACTAACTAGAAAAACTGCCTTATTTACAAACACCAAGAAGCATTATTTAGAGTAGGGCTTCATCCTACTCCCATTGAAGTGTCCAAGTAATTTTGTTCCATCTAGCACTTGTAACTAGCACACTCTTGAATCAAGGATGTATGAAATTACATAAGGACCCAACCAATGCACCTTCAACTTTCCAGGATGGCGTAGAAATTTTGAATCATATAGCAATACCATCTGGCCAACCTCAAACTATTTTTTTAATATGGCAACATGCCATGCCTTTTTTGCTTGCCTTCTCAGTTGTTTGGATCCATCTTACTAGTGAGCACCTTTCATCCAACTTTATCAATTCATCTATTCTTTCTTCCAGCACTTGCTCATTGTCCAACCCTCCTGTGTGCGCTATACGCAGAGATGGTAGCATGAATTCGACCGGAAAAACTACTTCCACACCAAACACCAATTGAAATGGTGTGGCCTTGTTCAATATTTTATACATTGTTCTATTTACCAGCCCAATCCTACCTATGCACATCGCATATCTTAGTCAATGTGTGACTAAGGATTTTGTTGAATGCCTCTGCAGTCCCATTTGCCTAAGGGTGATAAGGGGTAGTCTTGTGATGGGCTACCATGAATTCTACCAATAGAATCCTGATGGTTTCATTTAAGAAGTGAGTTCCCCTATCACTTTTTAAACTCAATGGGCACCCATACCTATTGATAATGTTCTCCCAAAAATATAGCGATCATGGCTGTAGTGCAATCCTTAGTGGGAACACCTCTACCTACCTTATTAGATAATTAGTACAGGTAATGATATACCACGAGTTAATCCTTCGTGCAGCTGGTGAGATTGGTCTAACAAAATTTACTGCCCATTTCTCAAAAGGTTCCACGCTAGTGATGAGACACAAGGGCATCTCATCCCTTCTTCCAGGGTTTGCCAAGGAACCGCGGTGGTCACAGGCCTTGCAAAACTCAATGCAATCCTAGTGAATTATCTCCCACCATAGTCCGGTGACTAGGATCTTACACGTGGTTACATTCCCCACATAGTGTCCTCTAGTAATCCCACCATGGGATTATTCTATTATGGACATTCCTTCATGTTCCAATACACCTGCGGCACAAAACCTCATCGCGGCACATTTTATACAAATCCCCATTTATCAACATGAAGGGCGTGGTGTGTATGGCTAACCTTTTCCTTTCCAGTGCATTCATCCCTTTGGGCACTAAACCTTCCTTGAGAAAAACAACAATGTCTTCTAACTCCAAGGGTGTGTGCCGCAACCTAAATAGTTACACATCCAAAGATGGTTTCCTTAATAATTTTTGCGCTCTCTAAATAAATCCTTGATAAATGATCCAGCCCACAATTTTTCTTTCCTAGTTTTACCACCACTTTGAATTCAAATTCCTGAAATAAAATTACCCAACGGCATATGCGCCCTTGCAACACTGCTTTGTTTACTAGATACTTCAAGGCCATATGGTCAATGTAGAATATGAAGGGATTCACCAATATATATTTTCTAAATTTGTGGAGCATGTAGATCATTGACAATGCCTCACTCTCGATCTTTGTATAATTCTATTCTACTAGTGTTAACTTTCTACTTACAAAACACAAAGTATGATCAACAATCCCCTCTCTTGGTTGAGCAAGAATGGCTCCCATTGCTGTACCAAAGGCATCCACATGGGCATGGAAAGGTTTATCCCATAATGGGAATCGTAGAATAGGTGATAAGCCTTTCTTTTAGAGTGCCAAATGCCCTCTGATATGCCTCTCCCCCCGAAAGGCACTCTTATTCTAAGCAATATTTCCAAAGTCATGGTGATCTGGCATATCCCTTAATGAAATTTTTGTAGTACCCAGTGTGTCCAAGAAATATTTGCATGACGCTTTGGCTAGTAGGCTCCCCTAATCACATAATAACTACAAATTTTTTGGGATCCACCAGTAAGCCCTCTTTGCATATGATATGCCCCAACAACATTCCAAAAGGAGTTGCAAAGACACATTTCTTGATGTTGAGGGAAATCCTCAACTGTCGAAATATTTCAAACATCAATCTTAAGTTATCACAATGGTCCCTTACCAATCCATACACTGTCCAATCATCCAAATATACTTGAAGGAACTTGTGGATGAAGTCCTTAAATGCTTGTACCACTATGCGTGAAAATACAGTGGGTGCATTCCTCAATCCAAAGGGCATGACCATGTATGCAAAGCTTCCCCACTCGGTGGTGAAATTTGTCTTTTCTTGGTCTTCCTTGGCAATCCTTACTTGGTGATATCCCGAGAATCCATCCATGAAGGAATAGACCTCGCACCCAGCAACTCCTTCCAAAATATCTTCAGTGAAGGGGGTGTGAAAAGGATCTATGATACAAACAACATTCAATTGCCTGTAATCCACACATATCCTAATCTTCCCATCCTTCTTTATGTTGATCATCATTAGACTTATCCATTCTTATTCCTTCACAGCCTCAATCATATCGAATGCTATCATTTTGTCTAGCTCTTCTTTAACCCTTACGTGCATGTTGGGATTCATCCTATAAGGCCTCTTCCTGCCCAGGTGCGCACCATCTTTCAACTTTATCCTCATTTCCCCGATGAATGGTGGATGCATTTTAACTCATGGTATCCATGTGGGAATAAATCATCTAATTCACGCAAGAGGTTGATGATATTTGATACTTCCTTGTCAACCAATAGTCCCCATGATAGCTTCCTTGGGCTCCTTCTCCGAGACGATGTTAACTTTCTTAGTTTTGAGTGGTTCATGATACGCGCATGCACATGCATCCACACTATCAACTACATTGTGCATCCTAACCAAATGGTTGACATTTAGGCTCTCCATCAATAATGTATACCATCTTTCCTTTCTCCATTTTAGCACATTTGCGCTTGAATTGTATGTCTTGGTTCCTCCTCTTCAAACTGCGCTTCTAAGCTAGGTCCACCAAGTAAGTTTAATAATCTATCTTCTGCCATGGAAAAATCCCTAGAGTGAGTTGTTTGATAGTCTGCAATTCCTCATCAACCGATTCGCATGGTACTTTGGTACTCAAATGTGTGAACCAAGTCACCGATAATTACTACTAATTTCCCATTTGGCGGTGAGTTTCAGAATGGATGTACCAAGCGTGTGCGCAACCTTGTAGTGTCAAATATAGCTTGTGCACCCAAAGGGAGGGTGGTAAATCTTCCGTGCCTTCTCCCCAGACCCTCTCACATGCCTGGATGTGGGAAGAGGTGGGTTCATTTCCATTATAATCCTTGATAGCGGTGGGTATATTGTTCTTCGAGAATTAGACAATGAGCGTAATTCTAACTTCACACCACTCCAAAAAAAAATTCTATGAGCAACCCACCACCTTACTTTATTGTTCCTATCAAAACATAACCCAAAGCATACCTTACCTTTTCACTCATCCTCCACCCATTGACCTTTCATTTCTCTCAAAAATACCTCGGGTATACATCCCCAAAATACTTGGTTATTATCTTTCCTCCCAGGTGCCGAATTATATGCATTGTGGTTACCACTGGTCACTAATCTCTTCGATGCTTTCCAATCATTTCATAAGTCCCATGCACCCAATTATCGCATGCTATCTTGGTAGTATCACCGATGATTGAGCATCATCAAACTCGATAACTCCTTCGTAGGGTGGATGGTCTCTAGATTTTTATGGAGTGCACATATATTCTACCCGGACCTCCTCTCCAAGGGGTTCAGTATAGGGTGTGGAATTTCCATCAACAAGCGATATAATCACCCTCTCTTCCTTGTTTTCAAAACTTATGTACCCCTTGTTAAACCGGAGATCTGCATTATTCTTATAGCACCACGGGCACCCAAGTAATGCTAGGAAATTATCTACCTCAGCAAGCACCAAGACTTCAAAATCCCCAGTGAACTTAGTCCCCTGAATGGTAATGGTCGCATCCTTCAAGACACCTATGGGCATTTCCTTTGTCTTATTTTCCATATACAACACATTTGAAGATGGATATAATGTAGGTCTTCCCATTTGATGCCAGGCATCTAGAGTGAGAACATTAACCTCTGCACCTATGTCAATGAGGATGTTGCTAAGTAGCCACCCATCCACTATTGCATTCAAGGTGATCTCTTTGTCATAATCAAGGCTGTGAGGTGGGAGGTTTACATGTAGGATCTGCCTTTTGTGTTCTCCTCCGGTGCATGGTACCTTTTCTCTCAACCATGCTCCTAGTAGGGGAATAATATTCTCTTACCTCAGCAGTTTAGACACCTCCTTAACCTCGTCCAAGTCATCCTTTGGTGCTTCTATTGGTCTTCTTTGCTCATCTTTTCTAGTTTTCTCTTTTAAGCATTGGATCTCCCCTTGTAAACTTTGAATTACATCCATGGTTTCTTGGTAGACTTCTTTCTGGTGAGCTGGGTTTGGATACTTCCCATGTACTACTTCTTCCCTTGAAACTAGAGGTCTCTACTTAGGTGCTTCCCTTATGTACGCGGACTCTGCCCTTGTTGTTACCATAACAGGCTCTAGTTCTAATTCCTGTATAACTCACAAGATCCATTACACATCATCCTTCTTAATAATTACCATGGCAGTGCCCTTGTCCTTCCGATACTGCTGACTCATATGTTTGTATAACTCTATGCACTCTTTGTACTTATGTTTTTTTCCACAACAAGAGCATTGTAGAAGATATGGACATTCACACTTATAATGGTCTATGGCTCCACAATTAAAGTATGTTCCACATGGGAACTCACTTCTTCCCCCACAGTTACCATGACCATTAAATCCTCCGTGAAACCCCCTTCCACATTTACCTCCATCTCCACGTTCTTCATACCTACACTTATCTCCTTTGGAACTATTTGTAATGCCATCTGGCGCACACCAAGATCAATTGCCTCATGAATCTGGTCAATCAACCTACAATCCTTGGTGTCATGTGTGGTTGAATTACATATCTTGTAATAACAAGATACATTCTTGTGGATCACACACTATAAAAGGGGACACCTACTTGCATCATGGTCCCCATGACATATTTCATAATTTACCGCTACGACGCATACCGCCTTCTAAGTACATATCCCACCATTATCCTTTGTGTGCCCTTCTACATTATAATCTATGCACCACATCCCACCACGAGTCTTTGGAACTGTGTTGGTAGATAATTTCTCTAATTGCTTAGCCATGGTAGTGATCTGAGCCTCCAGAAATGGGCTAACACTAGTGTCAACACTACCAACTACCTCAATGCACAAAGTAGCTTCTAATGCTTCATGCGGGTCCATGAATGTTTTATGAGATAAATCCCTCCTAAAGGGTGTGATCAACCCTCTGAAAAACCACTAAGCATGTTGTGAAGGGTGGATATCATAAGACAGTTTAGATAAAAGAGTTTTAAAGTGTGCATCATATTCCCACATGCTCTCTACCATTCCTTGCTAGATTTCTTTGAGAGAGCTGATGCTCTTCTATTCAAACTTAGGTATGTGGAATTCCACCAAGAACACATTTCTCAGTGTGGTATAATCCACAATAGTCTGATGAGGGTCATACTTTCTATACCAACTATGTGCACATCCTTGCAAGGTCGTTACAAATTAACTGGCCTTTCGATCCTGGGTTGTGATCCCCTTCACGCACCATAGCAGCTCGCACTTATGCACATGCTCTGTAGCATCTTCTATCCCATTGTAATCTGGTAAGTGCAAAGAAATTTCAAAGAACACTTGAGAAAGTGGCTGAGGCCCTTGTCCTTCTAATCCAGTCCCTTGGTTTCCTCCAGTGTTTCCTTCTCTGCCAGACCCACTAGATCCTGAGCCACCAACTCCACCACTTCCACCTCTAGAGCCTCCTGTGTTAGGTATAGGGCCTGTGTTTGTCATGTCAAATGCTCTTATCATCCCACTAAAATGGGCACTAATAGTTTGTGAACTAGTTCCACTCCCAGGTCGTATTTTCTCCACCACTTCCTAGAGTGCTCCCAAAACTAGTTTGTATATGTGTCTTGTCCAAACATTCCACCAAATACTAGAATAGTGTGTGAAGCCACGAAGTCTTAAACGAGAACTTGTATCTTACGGGTGCCGATCAGTTACTTCCACTGATATCAAATGGATCAAATATACTTTTCCCTCATTCAAACAAACCAAGCGCCAAGGTTTGGTCACTAGGTGGGGTCAGATGCGCACCAATGACTCTTCTTTCTCTACGTGATGGAATCTCATCAAAAGCCATAAGGTTTTCTCTCCCACGCTTACCAAGATGGGGTATCATAGACTGTTTGGGTTCCACATCCTCCACGTGAACCTCAACTCCTTTCCACCATGTCTGGCTCCATAACCCACTTGTAATCCCACGTTGTCTATCAATCTCCCTTTCACGTGCTTCGTTATACTTGATTCATCTCTCCTCCCTTTCCTTTTCAGTCGTTATATCAGCCATCTTTCCCCAACTTAGGCTTCCTCGCCAAGCACTCAGAGTGGTTTAGCTAGCCATAGGAAATGCCTCTAAACCCATGGTTACCATCAAGATTTTGATTGCCAAGGGGATAGCATGCAGAAATGATCCTCTGGGCTCCCACAAAAACTCAAACTCAACAACTTCTGGATAGGAATACATGGAAATGGTGTATTCCAGAGTGTAGCTAGTCAATACTCCCTTCCACCAATGATCTATAGCATAGGTCCACATTAGATCAGCATCTTGTAAGTTCTGGTATGTTTCTTGGGTCCAAGGGTGTGATTTATAATACCACCCCAACCTGGATGCATATGCCAAGAGCCTCTCAAATAACTCTACTGGGAAACAATAGAAGAAGGTTTCATACAACTCATGATAGAGAGTGTCTTCCACCCATCTTTGCATATCAAACTCAAGTCCAGTACTAAATCTCTGAGAAAACTCATCCTCCATGTTTTTAAACCAATTTTCAACACCTTTAAGTGTTAAGTGCTCTGCCATCACTTTTTGCACAGATCATGATGTATGCCATGTTCCACTACAACTTTGAAAAGAGGTCCCGGTAACAGAACCAATATGTAGTTATTTTGGCACCCACCAAGAACAAGGGAACCTCATGCGCACTGACCTATCACCCGGTGGCATTGAGCGCTCACCCGAGGCACATGAGCGGGAACCGAGTCTCTATTTTATGTGAGTTCAGTGAAAGGCATCATTCATGGTCTTGAATTAGTGATTTAAAGGACATGAAAAATCTATAGAGCTCATAACAGCTTCTATAGCCCTTTAGTCGTAACCAAAAGCAAAGCACGCAATAAAATTGATAGAACTAGGAAGTTGCAAATCCACAATTCGACTTAACATTCGAGTAAGGTCCGTGATTATATAAGATCAAAATCATAGTAGAAACATGAAGGTAATACAGAGAAAGGATCTTAATACAATTTTCATGGTAACCTTATCATGTTCATTCATAGCATTACTTATAAAATATTACATAAGGGAGACCATAGTCATGCACCATATCTGGATCCATACATGTATGCTCGCAAAAAACAAAATCTTCATTCCCCATTCCCTTATTACATTATTCCTATAATCATCTACCCATTTTTCCCCATAGCTCTCACAGTAATTCTGCAAAGCTCTGCTACCTCTCTTCTATCTCTTTTCTTTTCCAAGGGTGCACGTATATATAGGCATCGAGCTCTAACAAACTCCTCTGCAACCTCGGATCGGCCCCAGTGTCAAGGTGTGGGTCACCCCGGGCACATGCCTCTCCATGTCATGATTATCTTTTTGTATCTTCCTATTGTAAGGTATATTCCTTCCAAGACACCCTATTTCCATGTTGGAACCTTATCTAAACAGAACACGTTCTTCATGTGTTATGCCCAAAAGGCAAAACAGTGTAAGTCCCAAATTGTGCTTCGCATGGTGTGCATCCTTGGTTCTTCAAGAACCCTTTTTGAATTTTTCCTTGCATTCCTTCACTTGCACGCTCCCCTCTAGCTATACGTGCCTATGTGCCTTCAATATTTGGTGGATACATTAGGGTCCCAACACATATCTTCTACAACAATTCAAATAACCATAAATCCTTCTAACAACACTATTGATAAAAAAGTGTCTAAGTAATAACAAAAATTTCCAAATATTTCTGAATTGACTTACTATATGTTTATAAATATACTCGACCAAGTTAAATACCGAACTCGAGTCATCTATTTATATAATAATATATACTTACATCAGTTTTACACAATCTTGTCATCAAGTTGCATTGACTTGTCTAATTCAAAATTGTTAAACCATGAACCAAAGCATTCTTGGCATTTCTAACTTGAAAAGACACTTGATAATACCCACAATGCTGAAATTTTCAACATGACACCCAAATTAACCCACACTAATGTGATTCGAGTTCCATCAAATACTACAATCAAGGGTTGAGTCGGGAGGGCTTACCCAATCTTAGTTACACACGCACCGAGTGAACTACTTGGGATACAAGAAATCATTGCACTACTTGATATGGCTATGTTGACTAAGACAAGAACTAGGTGACTGAAGTCATAGTTAGAAGAGGAAGGTTTGATAAGATTTAATCTAATAAATACACCCTTTTAATGCATAATTGAGAGTCCCATAATAAACCCGAACTCATGCATTCCCATTTGTGGCAAAAACTAGGGTATTTAAACTTAAGAGTATTCAACCAAAAATACCCCAAAATCTTAAAAAGATAATAATAGATCCCAACTATATAAATAATCAAGAAAATAAGATTTAATGATTTAGGGAATTTAGAAATACCCCTTTTAGTTCTCTACCAATTTTGGTTTTGCATATCTCAAATAAAAGTCACAAAAGAACATGAACCCCTTACTACCTTCATTTATTTAATGACATAATAGTACAAATAAGGGTTAAGAATCCATGCTTAATAAACTTGAAGGCTTTGAAATTTATTCTTATATTTTCCTTTGAAACTTACATTAAAACAAATCAGTAGTCTCCAAAATCCAAAACTTCCCTCCACGAAATACATCTCATAATTTATAGTAGTCCTCAATCTAGATTCATTAACTTCTTTTTTAGCCACGAACTCACATGAGACTCTAAGTTAAAAAAATCTTCCTCCATGGGTGACTTGTATAAAAACATTGAATTAAACTAAAAATAAATGATAAAACCTACTTTTCATGAGGTTGGCTTCCTTGAGAAGCCCCCTATTTTTGAGAACTCTACCTCTGATTAATGTCATTAAATGTGTTTAAATGTTACAGTGCCATGCCAGTGGCCTTACCACTACCCTCCAACTTCTCCTCCATGATTAGCGGTCCTACCACCATTTTGAAACTTGATTTACATTTTCTAATACTTCACCACTTTGCATGGATAAGAGTATATATATTACTAACTACTTGTAATGCATATACCTTTAACATAATCATGTTTTTGATTATATATGCCTAGTTTGTGAAATAAACAATGCATGAATAAATATGTTCAATCATTTTTAGTGGGTCTTATAACCCTCAATTTAGTAATTCAACTTGTTGAATTTGGCTTGGTAATATTACCACAAAAACTCAAAACAACTTATTAAATATTTGCTAAGCAAAGGCATGATCGAAGACCATAGATTTTATTACCAAGGTGAGCTCAAAATATCTTATTCAAAACAATGAAACATAATGCAGCTTTAATTATAATTCAATAGTATGTCTTAAGACCACTAATATGCTTAACAATATAATGTCCTCCAACATGGTCTTAGACCATCTTCAAAATAATCAACAATAGTTTTTATATCATGTATAATGAATGGTGATCAAATCCTAATGATATGTAGGTGCCAAGAGTATAAACAAGATCATGCAGTGTCCAATACTCAATGTCGATCCAAGGATCGGGTTGTAAATAACCAATCACAACAAATACCTCTTATCAAGGAGTCACAATCGGCCTAAGGTCAAATTTAATAAAAACAAGTTTAGACAAGATAAAGGAATCCCACAAATCATCCATTGCAAAACCATCATAAATCATAAAGCAAGTATAAATTTCTTATAAAGTCATTATCTACAGCAAGATGGGCATTGTAGCCCTATGTGTACCTATTTTCCTTAATCAAAATCAACAAGGAAAGGTGATCAATAATTACTCCCTATTGGTAAATAAATCAATAGTAACACATGTACTAAAGTCATTGTACCTAGCTAGGTGAGTGCATCCATCATTAAGTAAACAATAATACATCATAAAAGCTAAGCACTTTATGAATGTTAGGAAATGAGTGTTTTTGTGTGGTTGTGCATGAAAGTATATGAACATGTGTATATCCTTTCTAGGGTATGCATGCATGTGGGTAGTTGCATACTAAGATACACAATAGGGTTCACTTCACCTACCTTCATAAATCATTCATCCTTTACGACTTACACTAATGACAACCCGGACTAAAATTGTTGAATGTGACATCCTCCTCCATATAGGGCTACACTTCATACTCCTCTTATTTCATGGGAACCATTTCATTTGTATCATCACGCTTGACCTCATAATATGTTGCATGAATTATTTTATAGGTGTTTGATTTTATTACCTTTTAACCAGCATCATCCACCTCATTGCTTGTAGCACCATCGTGATAGACCTTACTTCAATTATCATCGTATCATTGACCATCACGACAATGAATTTTTTATCTTTCATGATCTCTTACAACAATTATAAGATAAGGGTATCATTTCCTTTGTCCCTTTCTCTCGTGAATGGTCTATATCTCCACTCCTACGAATGCATGTTGTCAATCTAGTTGATTTATCTCCTTCATGTAGTTCTAAGTTTATTATTTGTCCACTACCACAATTTATTTCTCATGTGCATCCTCCATCACATTCATCCATTTCTACACCTTTCCATCCACCGCATCATGTTACCACTACACATTGGCTTCCAAATCCCTCGGCATCTCTACTTCCCACCACTACTCCACTTGACATTCAGTTCAGCTCATACACTCATGTTTCTTTCATTCCACATGCTTCCACCGCTCCATGCAAGCTTGGTCTATAGTAGGTTATTTCTATCACCTTACCCCCCATTGATGTACTCATGTTTTTATATTGTTTACATGAATTTTGAGTGATATGTTATAATAATAACCTCTCATCACTCTTACACTACACACCTTATTAATCAATCTATATCCCGCACATTATCATATTGCCTCCCGATGACGCACTCTTTCTTTCTTTGTTCATTCTTGACTACTAAGGGATCTTATATAAATGAACCTTATCATCTATCCACTAGGGTGCATCATTATTCTATTTCCCTCCTCTTCATCATACTAATATTCACTTCATTATAGTATTTACAATCATCTCATACTCTTACACATTATTCATTTTTACTTTATCATTTATCACAACTTTATTTATACATACAATCACATTACATACATCATCTATCATCACATACGCTATATCATCATTTATCTATCTATAATTACATTAATTCATATCAAAAACTACCAATCACATTTCAACTTAACAAATACAAAACATTATTCACCACATCATACATTGCATATAACAACAATAATCAATGATTCACACATCATCATCACATCATCACATCAATAAAACATCAAATACAATGATCATATGCCAATAAGTCCATATATATATATATATATATATATATATTCACATATATCATAATTACATTCAAACATATAATCAAAACATATAATCAAAAACTCCCTATAGAAATACATCTATACATATCATATCTTGTCATTGCTTTATCACTATCTCGGTACCGCAATAACTCTAGAACTAGAAGCTTCATTGTTCACCCTATGCCACTTATCACCACCCCTATATCTCTCTATCTTCCTATGTAATAGTGTTTTCTCTTTTTTGCTCCACATAGTGACCCTAGAACTCCACAAATCATGCAAATACATCCTGATCTAGAATACCTCCACCTGTAGCCTCTCTATCTCATTATGTCTCCTTATGTGCCTCATCCATCTCTCTTAGTAGAATGGTACATGCTTTTTTTTCTATATCCATTGGCTTGAAAAATTAGCGTGATAGCCCACAATATCATCTACAAACTCTAGCATGCCTCCACACATGAGTATATTGGTGGGCACATTTTGTGTCAATGTGCGGATAGATGTGTCTATAATTAGTGACCAATACACATCACCTACAACCATAAGAACAACACATTAGAAAATAATGAAAAATACATAACCTAATAAAAAATCACTAAACATCACTATACAAATACTCACGCTCTGCTATCACTACCACTACACCACCGATGGTAGGTGCCTTCCCCTCTACTCCTAGTGGTGCTCCCACCGCTTCTACAAAGACATGAAAAAAAATACCCATTGATGTGATTCCTAACATGAATTATATTCCTTGATGTACCCCGCATCATCCACATCTATCATCTCTATCGCCACATTGGCCTCGTCTTTCCTAAGAGGTACTAGCTACTCTCTTGTCATCCCGGTCTAGTTTCAACCCTCCTTAGTGCCCTAATAGATCTAACCCACACATATGGCTCTAGGGGAATGGCCTGGACCATACCAAAATATCATGAAACTCATTCAAATGGAAATAAATTGACCACCGTTGGAAACTAATCCTCTAACCACATCGTCTACCATATGTATTGTAGCTCCACTACATCCTAGCCATCCTTCGTATTCTTGGTATGGCATTTATATCATGGCCTCTGGCCCCGTGTGATCTATCATCACTCTATATGTATCTGTATTCATCCTCTTACTACTTATACCTACCCACCTCCCAAAAAATATATGTCCCGACCCAATCTCCACGAGCTCCACCAACTGGCCTCAATACTATAATATACTCAAAGGCCCATACATGTAATAATGACATAGTTCCAATACCACTAACATGCTCCTCCTATGTAAATATGTATAGATCCCTATACATGTGGGCCAACAAACATCGTGCCCAAGCATACCTAGTACTCTCCTCCTCTATCCAATGGTAGATATCATGCATTTTATATAACATTCCTATACCACCACCCTCCACCGCATCGATGACACAATCACCACGGCAATAAACTTTCACAATAACATAACCCTTCATCTCATAATAACATCTAGGCTAATATGGGCCTCGGTAGGAACTCGATTCCCCACAAAATACTACCTAGCAGCCCTCATCTATCTTTGCATATCATCCACTACCATAACATGTACCCTCTACCAATAATAGGTAATCGTAGTATGCGATACACATCCTCTAGTGTAACTATCATCTCCCATGTAGGTAACCAAAAGGTGCAAGTATCTCGCACACCACCTTTTGTACAAATTTGTAAACATAGACATATTATAGGGCACATGCTGCATCCTCTCTATGTGCCATAGGTTGGCATATTCCAAAACATCCCACTCATCATCTAACAACCCTAATCTAAGAAATGTACTCAAATGGCGGCCACCTTGAAACTCTCTTGAATTGATATCCCTCTGCACACCACAAAAAAATCACAATGTTAGAACATCATACATATACAAAACTAACCATCTACAACATCAACACGCAAAAATTTTACATCTACGGGACTCTAGACTCAACCTAGTGCTTTATGGACATGGGCACCTAGGAAAGAATTGGGGCACCCCATAGTAGGACACTAGCTCCCATGTCTGAGTTCTCTACTCCCAAAGCTCATTAATTCATTCACCACTTTTGTCTAAGTCTAAAATGCCAAGAAATTCAAAAACAAAAAAATTGTAAAAATTCATCAAAAATGACTAATTTTAACACATTTTTGAAAAAAACATCCTTACCAACTCCCTGTCGTATGCAATGCCATGGCTATTACTACCATATCGAATCAACTCAATCATGGTGTTCTAACTTGTAGTGTGCTTGCACTCTCAGAACTCACTATCACATTCATACAAATGACAAATGAGTTTCATAATCACTTTATCACATTACTATTTATAGTAACTTTTCATTATTCACTTTACTATAGTCACTCTTCACACTCATTTTCTCTACTAATACACATCACATGATTTCCCTCATATCTTGAGCACCCTTACTCGATTTTGATCCCATTTACAGAATTCTTTTCAAAAATTTTCCTACTACCATATCATACACATTTTACATACAGTTTTCTCCTTGACATCATTCCCATTCAATATACACATACTTTTGTGATATCTATCATTCTTTCTCTACTACATCATTACGCACTTACTTTTATCTCAATTCTCATTCTCGTTATCACTTCCCCTTTCACTAAAAGGGGGAATACAATTGGGGGTCATCCTATAATTCCCCTTACACCACTACATGATCGATCTATATTCATAATCTATCATTATCAAACATTTACTTATACACGATACAACATTTCACATCACCTTATAGCTATTCCCCCTAATGACCTAACTCGGGTGTAACAAGCATAAAATATCTCCATGAGTATCTAATCAATCAATCATGTACACTTAAATCTCTACAAAAATCAAAATCACATCAATCAACATGAACACAACACATTTATTCTCCCAGATGACCTAACTTGGGAGTTATATCACCACTTTCCTAGATGACCTAACATGGGAAGTTATTCTACATTTTGTGATTTCTTCCAGATGACCTAACATGGAATCCAACACATACACACTGTAGTGACACCCTTGGAGTAGAGGAAATGAGATGCCATTAACTTTATTATCTTTGCTCCTATATGAGTCAACACATTTGATCGAGAAAACATTGGATCCAAAATCAACAAAATTTGATCTTTATCCATCTGTAGCGGCTATATCTTTTGAGGATGTAGTTAAAGTTGGATGGTAAAACTAGATCTCTCTCCATACACTCTTCCTCTGGTGGTAATACGCCCAAATCCTTAGTCTTTCATACACATGAAATCAGGTTGGGAACTGATCACTCCCTTCCCCATCACATCTCCATCAACAAAAAAAAACTGAAATCTCCAATCATTCAACATTAAAATCATCAATATTACTTAGCACTTCTCATAACGGTCCCATGTATCTCGTTATGCCACATGGATCAACACACTGATCCATTTTTCACCATGTTATATGTTCTCACTCGGGATGCACATCTAATACACTCTTTGTGTACTTTGGTGACATGGACTTCTCTGTACTTCTCAAGTATGCATCTATATCTACTTTATGTTACTGAGTTTTTTCTCACCAACATAAAGTGGGGGAAAATGTAGACATAATATCACACACTAACTAGTATTATTATATTACCAAGTATGTTGTTTTATATATGGATCTTGCATAAGAAAATTATTCACCGATGACCCATCCCATAGTCCAACCATTTGTCTTGTTGGTCTTTATTGTTGTTTTTATTACACACTTATCACTCATACACATAGTTCTCATCGGGCTTGAGGATTCATGTTTATCATTTCTCGCTCATTATTTGTCACTTATCTCTGAAACTAGCACCTAGAGATGGACACTAGAACCAAGCACTCCTTTCCATCATGGGTGCTCTTGTCCTCTTTATGTTTTGTCTTGTTTTTGACACTTGAGGTCAGTCTTTTTGGTTTTCCGTCTCATATCCCAAGATATTAGTTAGCATTTCTGGTCATTAGTGTTGAAATTCAAATAAGAGATCCCTATATAAACATAACATATATACCATTATATGGGTGGACTATTCTTATTAAGGGCTATTTATCTACATAGAATAAGGGACTCTATTTGGTGTATTACTCTTCATACACATTGCATAGGAAGGGATTTCATTTTATTCCATTTACACAATTACATTTTTATCTAGCTATTTCCTACTATCTTGGTGTCATTGGCATGAGGGAAAGCTAGGAGCACTATTACACATACAAGCACACGAACTACATTGGAGTCCGAGAAGTAGTGCAGCACTAAGTTATAAGTCCACTATTGTTTTGGTGAGGATAGTCTAACCCATCATTTTTCATCTTTCCTTTTTAGGATTTGATGTCTATTTGAGGGTTTTACAAGTTTTTTCTTCATTGTAGGTTTACACGTACCTCGGCGATCTAAGTGCAACATACACATGATAAAAGGTGAACAAGTGTAAAGCCCTAGAAACTACATCGTAACATGGTTCTAACGTTTTTATAGACCAATGTTCCCAAAACCAGATTAGAGCACCCCAAATGCCCCACGCCTTTTTAGGAACCCCATTCTAGCTATTTCCAACTTTGTTACATTTTATTGTGGTTCATTATGACGATCTGTTCTTCATTTTTCTTGCACTACTTAGTCCCAGTTCATTGTGTGAGGTAATAAAAATCAAGGTAAGTTCCTTATCCCTCTTATTTCCTTTTATTAATAAAATCAAATAAATTGTTTAGCATTCATATTTTAGTGTATTTCATTTACAGAGTTTCGTAAATTTAGATTCATATAAAATAATTAGATATTTTTGAATCAATGGGCTTCAAAAAGTTGATTTATAAATTACAAAAAACAATACAAACTAAAAATTTCATTATACATCTACATCTACATGCCTCGAAAGTTCCACATGGCATGCCTTGATTGGTTGCGTGACTAAGATAACACTTACAACTTGCATGAGAAAATTCCTTTTCAAAACTATGTTTTACCCCGAACTATTGAGAATTCACCACATTGCCTTATACCATTGGTTGCGAGGCCTTTGGTAATTTACATTTTACAACCTTGAAAAATTGCAATCTGCCTTTATGTTTTTCTCTCCCATAGTTTTGTGAAATAATTTCATGTGTTCCAAATGTAATCGGGCCTTAGACCTCCACTTGTAATTTGTAGTTAATTGTGAAAAGGTGTAAAACTACTCTAAGGACCCACACTCCTGGATACATTGAATATTCCCTTTTGTGGGGGTCGGGCACTGGCACACAATCTACAAACTTACAACTACAAAAACACAAATTACCCCCCACTACAAAAATACTTAAGTTTTTCAAGATGGGTATTTTACAATCTGAAATGGAAATCTAAAGGCATAGAAATCATCATGGAATCTGTAATAGTGCACCTATTGTCCAAACTTGAAATAAACATGGGAAGTACATTTAAGTCTAATGTTTCAAGGTCCAAACATGGTTCAAAGGGGCATAAATGATGCAAGTAACATCATGAAGCTGCAAGGTCGTTCTTGTAATTGTTTCAACCTACAAATGAACCTTAAGGATCTGCATTCAATCCTTCTTGAAACATAGTAACAAGTACTTTGGGGAACCATGGAACAAAATGAGGTTATTACAAGGTTTTTATCAATGTATTCATGAACAACCTTTCAATGTATGATTAAATAGTGGCACAATGAGGAACAACATGGGAAATGGAATAATCACACTAAACAATAAATGGAGGATTCCACATATATGGTGTTGAGGATACAAGAGATCAAAATGGGCACAAAAATTGGCTCTAACTTGGGGATGGATACCCCTAATTATTATGAAAATAACCACATAACAAAATCATGGGTAAAGTAGACCGAGTACCTATCCATTGGGAAAATGAGTCAAATGGGAAAACACATAGAATTTTGCATTGTAAGGATTACATAATTTACAAAAACCTGCGAAGTCCAACAAAAAGGAACACAATGAAACAAAACAATGGAACAAAAATAAATAAAGGAAACTATACACCACAAAAATATATGTAGTTCAATCCATAGGACCAAAAAATTCCATAAAAAATACCAGGATCCCAAGCAACTTTTAAATCTTCAATTTGTGCATAAAAGCTCAAGAAATGTTTGTCAAGTTTAAGAATGGAAATAAACATGCCCAAATAACCCTTGTTCTAAAATTATATAGTTTTTTCCATCATAATGTATATATTTACAAGAGAAACTCCATATTGGAAGCACATTTCATTCGAGAGAGGGGTGAATTAGTGACCTTACAAAAATTTGTTTCAATTATGTTTTACTATTCAATACAAATTAACCATAGTGATCTTACAATGCATAAAAATACATTCACAAGAAGATAAAACAAGAGATAACACACATATATGAGTGGGAAATCCTCAAGTGGAAGAAAACCCACTAGTAACTCTATAAATTTTCTATTGTATGATAAATTATTGCAAAAGATCAAATTCAACAGAACCCACTCAACTTGGACAACCAAGCCAAAATAAGTTAAGCACCTACTTAGCTAGGTTTTAGCAAGAACCAAATTGCAAGGAAGCACCAACTCCTTTGTTAGGAAATAAGAGATAAAATATGTGGAATAATCCCTTATAGAAACGCAACAGTAAAAACTAATATGCAGAAAATATTACAGATCTAAAATAAAAGTGCATAATAACTAACACAACACAGAGAGACAATATTTAACGTGGTTCACCCAATCTAGGTTACGTCCACCAAGAATCACTTGCTTAGATTTTATTACAAGCCTCCACTCTCACAATATAGTACCTAGATCCATTTGGAGCTATGCTCAACAAACTCTATAGAATTCACTTGAATTCAAAACACAAATGCAATACATTTGCTTGTTTATCTATCATATGCATAAGACCATATAAATAGACAATTGCTTAAGCAGTTTGATACAAAACCATGGGTATCAAAACAATGGGAAAAAATGAAAACCGTCCCATAAACCTATGGGTAGCCGAAGAGGTGGTTTTACAAAACAATGGGTACCGAAAAACCATGGGCCCAAAAATAGCCCATAAAGGTTACCCATTACCCATGGGTTAATAAACCACCCATGAAGCACATAGAAGGTGTACCACACTCTAACATGAAAATAGGCTCCACAAACATAACAATCTCCCACTTGGAGACTAATTTCCACTGAGCAAGCTTCTCAACCCTTCACTGTCATCCGCAAAAGCCAACGAAAGTTGAACATAGTTTTAGTGTATCCCTTGTGACCACCTTGGTTATCATGTATCGAAGGATTCTTCCTGGTATGAATCTTCTCCAACTTCAACTTATCTTCCTCCAAAGCTTTCTTCATGAAGTGATATCTCAACTGTATATGCTTCGTCCTAGAGTGGAAAGCAGAGTTCTTAGCTAGGTGTATAGCACTTTGACTATCACTATGTAGCTTACATTCCTCTTGCTTATGCCCCAACTCCTCAAGCAATTGTTGTAACCAAATCATCTCTTTGCTTGCCTCTGTGGCAGCAACATACTCAGCCTCCATGGTTGACAAAGCCACCAGCTTCTATAGTCATGAAATCCAGCTCACTATTGTCCCACCTACAATGTAAATATAACCTATCGTGCTCCTCCTACTGTCTACATCTCCAGCCATGTCTAAATCTACATAACCACGTAAAGTGGTTTCTGATCCACTGTAGCACAAAACTATCCCCATGGTCCCTCTCAAGTACCAAAGGATCCACTTTACTGCTTGCCAATGCTCTTTTGGATCACTCATAAATCTACTCACAGCTCCCACTGCATGGGCAATATCATGCCTAGTGCACACCATAGCATACATCAAACTACCAACTGCTGATTAGTAAGGTACCTTGGACATCTAGTTTCTTTCTTGCTCTGTCTTGGGACACTACTCCTTTGATAACTCAAAATGGCCTGCCAAAGGCGTCCCAACCGAGTTTAGCATCCCGCATGTTAAACGTATCCAATACCTATTATCACCGATTCACATCACCCTCATGATTCCATAAGTGCATATACTTGAACTTACGGTGTGATTGGATAACATGGGTACTATCTCCAAGTTGTGGGACTTGCTACTTGCGATAGACCTCGAGAGAAAGCTGGTTCTTTCTCCTAAACTACCTACCACAACCTACTCTAATGCAGGGGAAACTAACTATTCTCATCTAAATTTCTAAGAGACCAGGGAGAGAGAATGCATGAAATGAAATCCTACACTAAAGCGGTGATACACCGAGAAAAGGAGGGTGTAAGAGTAGTCTTCAAATGCGTGAAATACGAAACAAAGTGCACACTAGAAGAGGTGATGACAGGTTCTCCATAATCTAGCAAAACACATTCACAATAATATTTCAAACATACACAATGATAATGGATCCTGCATGAACATAATAATAGACACATATTCTTGTAATCAAGGTTGAAGGGGTAAGAAGAATGCAAGAAAACACAAGGGGAAGATATATCCACAAACTTATATTTTATTGCTTCATGATATGCACACAGCTTCAATCTATTATAAGATAAGGGCCTGGATCACCATGCAATTTTGGCATAGCTTTTCTACAAAAACTACCTCCCTTTACAATGAGCCCAACACTCCAATTTACAGAAAAATGAGAAGAGAAAGAGAAGGGAAAATGAAAATCCTGAAATCTATCCTTCAACCACTTGTAAGAGGCATTAAATGGAGTAAAATGATTATATATTACTTGAAAAAGGCTCCCCATACTATCCCAAGTGCTGCAGCAGAGAAAGAATGATGACCATGCCTCTTAATTGCACTCCCAACTACCAAATAAAACATCTTATGAACCTGGCCACGTTTTATAAAAAATCCCCATTGATTTCTCATAAAATCTAGAATTTCTTGATTTTTGTGCATCGGGCTCGGAGCCATGATTCCAACGGTACCAATTTTGTGTGATTTTGTTGAGAAATGCAAAAGATATGGCCTTCTGAGTGCGGGTAGCTATTTTGGGTCTAGCATGCGTTTTTATTTGACGAATGAGCATTAACCGATCTGGAGCCGAATATGTTTCTTTTATTTAAATATATATACCCTTGTTAAAAATAAGAAATTTAGTTTTTTTAGTGTAGAGGACGTCGTGCTCGTTTCAGAAAGTCCAATTTTGTGAAAATCAGAGCTCGGAGTCAAAAGTTATGGCCGTTTGAAGTTTCACAGGTCAAACGTTGACTTTTCTTCTTTGCCTTCAGCCATTTCAACTTTTTCGAGTCCCTCACATACCTCATGCAATTTTTTCCCAGCTTCCCCAACGAATTCTCCCGCATCGTCCGATTCGGGCTTCCTTGTCTCTCTTTGTGGCCTTTTCACCTTTTCGCGTCCCGCGCGTCCCTCGCGTACCTCGTGCACTTTTGTCCCGGCTATCCCGGACAAAAATCTCCGAACTGCCCGAAATGGACCGTCTTTCGGTGAATCAGCCGGTTCGCGTCCCATGCGTACCTTTTTCTGGATGTCCCAGACCACGCGAAAACAAAACTTGATGATTTTTTCCACTTTCGGCCATTTCGTCCCGCGGACCACAGGAAAAAAATGTCGACTTAGCCATTTTTTTGTATTTCAGCCGCAAACTTGAGTACGATGAACCTCGGTATGAGCCAAACCCTTCAAACTCCGAAATGCTTTAAAACAATCCTGTAACCTTATTTTTGCATTTTTCATTTTTTCTAACTCTTTGGGATTTCTTCTTAGATGGGAGAGTTAGAGAGAAGCCGAGGGGGCCTCAAAACATGATTTCGGGCCTTGAACCAATCTACTTGCTTGGGATGAATAATATTTGATGCATGTTATCAAAATTACCTTGAGGGGTGAATTTTGGATAACAATACCTTCTTAATGTACTCTTCCCGAGATAAATTCAACTTTTGTTCCTTCCTATCTCGAGTTATTCTCATACCAAGGATTTGTCTAGCTGCCCCCAAATCCTTCATATCAAAGGATTCACTTAGTTGTTTCTTGAGTAATTTTATTTCCTACATGTTTTTACCTACAACCAACATGTCATCAACATACAAACACAGGATAATATAACTTCCATCCTCAAATTTCTTTGTATACACGCAATGGTCAGAATGACATCTGATATAACCTTGCTCCATCATAAAGCTATCAAACTTCTTATACCATTGACGTGGAGCTTGCTTCAAAGATACAATCTCTTCTTTAGTTTGCACACCATCTCCTCTTTACCTTTGACCTCATAGCCCTCTAGTTGCTGCATATATAGTTCCTCCTCCAAATCACCATTGAGAAATGCAGTCTTTACATCTAAGCTGTTCTAAGTGAAAGTCTTCTACTGCCACTATTCCAAGAACAGTTCTAATAGAAGTCATTTTTACTACGGAGAAAATATCTCATCAAAATCTATACCTTGTTTACATGCAAACCTCTTGACCACCAACCGGGCCTCATATCTTTTCTTTCCTCCTTCATCTTTAACTCTGTACACCCACTTGTTCTTTAATGCTCTTTTTCCTTTTGGTAGCTTCACCAAATCCCAAGTCTAGTTCTCCATGAGAGAATTATGCTCCTCATCCATGGCTTGCTCCCACTTCTTACTGGCATCTACCTGTATTGCTTCATCAAAGCTCTCTGGCTCTCCACTATCAGTGAGTAATAAATAATAAAGAGAAGGAGAAAAACATTCAGGTTCTTTTCTTACCCTAGAAGACCTCCTCACTGTAGGAGTTTGGGGTTCCTATTGAGTCGGTTCTTGAACTGATTCATGGGTCACTATCCCATCTGGAAGATCCTCTACCACTGCATATTCTTTCTTGGATTCTTCCCTATTTTCTTGCAACTGTTGCTTATACATGAATTTCTCATTAAAGACCACATCCCTAGACCGAATGATTTTCTTGTCCTTAATACTCCAACATTTAAATCAAAAGTCATCACCACCATAACCAATGAAAGTACATTTTTTTGATTTAGCCTCTAGCTTGGTCCTATCATCCTTGTCTATATGAACAAACACCTCACATCCAAAGACTCTAAGAAATGAATAATCAACTTTCTTACCATACCAAGCCTTCTCAGGTATGCCTCCATCTAAGGCACTTGAGGGTCCTCTCGTTTATCAAGTACACAACCGTGCTCACCGCTTCTACCCAAAAAGAAAGAGGCAGTCTGCATGTAACCTCATGCTCCTAGCACATTCCATTATTGTTCTATTCATCCTTTCTGATACCCCATTCTACTGCAGAGTTCCTAGAACCGTCTTTTTCCTGCAGATTCCATTCATAGAATAGTAGTCATTAAATTCATGGCTGCAATACTCCCCTCCATTATTTGACCTGAGACATTTTAGCTTAAGACTTGTTTCATTCTCTACCAAGGCTTTCCATTTAACAAAAGTGTCAAATACATCAGATTTGTTTCTAATACAATAAACCCAAACTTTCCTTGTTGCATCATCAATAAAAGTAACATAATAACTTGAACCCCAAGAGATGATACCTAATCTAGCCCCCACACATCAGAATGCACCAGCTCTAACTTACTCTCTTTCTTTGTAGGTCCAACCTTGAGAAACCTTACTCGCTTCTATTTCCCATATATGCAGTCCTCACAGAACTCCAAACTGTTTGTATATCCAGAAAATTATTTTTTATGATGTCCATGCCCTTATGGCTCATATGACAGAGCTTATAGTGCCATAATGTTGTATCTGCATCTGAAGCCACAAGATTACAATCATTAGTACTATCAGTGGTTAAATACAAGGTTCCAACCTTCTTACCTCTTTCCACCACAAAAGCACCCTTGGTAACCTTCCAAGAGTCAGTTGTAAATATCACAGTACAACCATCACTTCCCAATTGCCCCACCGATATCAAGTTTCTCCTTAATATAGGCACATGTCGACATCCTTCAATAACCATGTATTCCCATTCTCGCATCTTAACACAGAATGAACCTTTTCCAACTATACTACAAGGCTCGTCATCACCAAGAAAAACATGCCCAAAATCCCCTTGAACATAATCAACAAAATAATGCCTATGTGGAGTAGCATGAAAAGAAGCCCCCGAATCTAAAACCCAAGATTCAGTTTTATTATGCAAAGAAAGAATCAAAGCATCCTGACATACATTACCCGATGCCACATTTTCCTCCTTGTTTTCTTCCTATTGTTTCTTCTTATCCTGAAGCTCCCAACAGTCCTTCTTTGCATGCCCAGACTTTCCACAATTCCAGCATATAATCTTGTTCTTAGATTTTGACCTTGCCCGATCTTTCGATTTTCCACGGTTTCCTCTATTCTTTTGTCTCCCTCTAGTTTCCACTGTCAAAGCATTCCCTAAAGTAGAAGATTCCCCGGATCTTTTTTTTTCGCATTTCCTCACTTATAATCACCCCTACAACATCCTCAAACTTCAACTTTGAGTTAGCTGGAACCGAGTTACTTACCTCCATTACTAGGCTATTCCAACTCTCAGGTAAAGAGCACAAAATTAATAAAGCCCTAAATTCTTCATCAAATTCTATTGTAACTGAAGCTAGCATATTCACAACCATATTGAAATCATTTAAATGATCTACTACTGAACTATTCTCATACATCTTCATATTAAACCTTTTTCATTAAAAATATCTTGTTAGAGGCAGAGGGTTTTTCATACAACTTCCCTAATGCATCCATTATATCTTTTGTAGTCTTTTCCTTTGAAACATTAAATAATACCAAAGATGTAAGACACAACTAGGATCATTCCAAGTGCCTTCCTATCCAGCAAATCCCATTCCACATCTGTCATACTCGAGGGTTTGTTCACCTTCTCAAACAACGGAGTATAAAGATCCTTCTGATAAAGGTAATCTTCCATCTGCATCTTCCAAAGACTGAAATTCTACCCGTTGAATTTATCAACCCTAGATCTTTGATCATCTGCAATAGCTCCCACTCAAGCTAAAAACTTTCCCTGCGATTCAACACTTCATCAAACCAAACCAGGCTCTGATACCAATTGTTAGGAAATAAGAGATAAAATATGTGGAATAATTCCTTACGAGAATCATGCAATGCAGAAAAACTAATATGCAAAAAATATTACGGATCTAAAATAAAAGTGCATAATAACTAACACAACACGGAGAGACAATATTTAACATGGTTCACCCAATCTAGGTTACGTCTACCAAGAATCACTTGCTAAAATTTTATTACAAGCCTCCACTCTCAATATAGTACCCAAATCCGTTTGGAGCTATGCTCAACAAACTCTCTGAAATTCACACCTGAATTCAAAACACATTGCAATACATTTTCTTGTTTATCTATCATATGCATAAGACCATATAAATAGACAATTGCTTAAGCACTTTGATATAAAAATGTGGGTATCAAAACAATGGGCAAAAAACAAAAACCGTCCCATAAACCTATGGGTAGCCGAAGAGGTGGTTTTACAAAATAATGGGTACCGAAAAACCATGGGCCCAAAAACAGCCCATAACGGTTACCCATTACCCATCGGTTAATAAACCACCCATGAAAATTTTCTTTAGGGGCTTCACCCCCGAACCCCCTTGACCTACTCACCGGTGAGCGAGACCACCGTAAAAATACCCGAGTGTAACACATAGAAGGTGTACCACACTCTAACATGAAAATAGGCTCCACAAACATAACATCCCTAAGTGACTCGGAACCAACTCACTCACCTCTATATTTTAGTTACCATCTTAACCCTTTGTTTCTTGATCAATAAATGATTACCATCTTTCTACCCTTACTGCTCTTAATCACTCTTCAAATTATATGTTATGCTTCTTCACTCATCAATCTTCTTCACCATGATATAATAATGTAAAAATTGAATTTCATAGGCTAACCACCTTCATGATATTCAACATAAACCATATTTCCATGGTATAAAATACTTCCTACTACTCAAACATGCACTATATTTTTCTATTTCTCACACACGCATGATTCATGAACATATACCACTTAGTTGGACATACACACCTAAAAACACTTAGGTGTGTTACACAATGTGTATTAGAACATCTTATAAACATCAATTAATCATAACTTAAACATGTTTTCTCTGTCATAACTTAATCAATTAGGATTTTTTCACCTTTAGGTCTCATAAAGACTTAATTGTATTAGGTATGCCTTCATAACAGCATGTCATGATATTTTTGACTCATATATTTTTTCTTTGAACTCTATTAACCTCCTCCATGTTTTACTATCTCTACACCTTGCATTCATGCCACAAAATCTCCTTAAGAACAAAACTTTTAAATCACCTAAAAACCACCATGAGAATTTGACCTCATATGATCGTTAGAGACTATAACCTATCAAAAAAACATCATATACATGAATAATGGGTGTCTAAAACATTATTCCATTGATTTAATTATATTTTCTAATACTAATTTTGAGAACTACAACAACTTCTCAAAAAAATAAGCATGTACTGTACATTTTCTTTTCATCCGAATAACCACCACCACTTGGAGGTACCTGGGAGAGTTGGCTACATGATCCAATCATTTATTTGGAATTTTGAATCCATTTTGAGTTTTTTTGAAAAAAAACTTTCTTATTGATTCCTTATTATGATTTTATGGAGGTTTTTGACCAGTTTTTGTGTTAGTGATTGTTCATAAAGCATAGGACTTAGAATCCAAAACTAATTCTTGTAATTATTAGATAGAACCCTTCCCCATCTCTCCTAAATAGGTAAAGTTTTCATATAGAGTTTTTACATGCCCATGAACACCTAAAAGTGCTTCTCATGTTTAAAACCATCATTATGTGAACTTGATAAGGCTTAGTGGTGCAAATCAGCTTGTAGAAATTATTATGTTGTTCATTGAATTACATTCAGTTAATTATCAAACCAAAAATGTAAAATTGAAACATTTTTAGTGTTGTATACATAGTTACAATATATCTAGGAGGTTGGAAAGAAATAATTGTCACAACAATGCTTGGAAGTAAACAAAACTTATAACTAAAAATGAATGGTTTTTAAATGTTATCACTAAGAAAAAGCTATAAATTCATAATGCAGATACAAAAATTAAATGATTCCTAGGTAAGCATACATGCAATGAAACAAGACAAAAATTGAGGGGTTTAGTAGACTACAAGTGGGCCCTAACTTAAGTTATAATCCCTCATGTAGATATAGAAATTAAATTATTCCTAGGTAAGCATACATGAAATGAAACAAGACAACAATGGAGGTATTTAGCAGGACCTCAAGTGGGCCCCGACTTAACTATTAATCCCTCCTAAATTCTACAACTATAAAATAATGAACATAACTCATATATTTATTGAATTTGCATGAACATTACATTAAGGAACAAAGCAATCTCCTCTATGAATTTATTTGATATATGTTTATCTATCCTTGTTATCAGCACTAACCCTTTCTTTTATACTTGTCATCTTATAGCAAGACATTAGAAAAAGAAGAGTTCAACATGGAGTTTCAAAAACTAAGTGAAATATCTTCAATAGGATAAGTGAAATATATTTAATAAAACAATGAGAGATTCAACACATGCTACATAACTTAATAGGTGTTCACATAAAAAAGATTTTAAGTAATCTACTAGTTCCTTCAACCACGTGTTAACTCAATCAATCAGTTCTTCACTAGTTTACAATGAATGACTAGATCAAAGGTTGAGTTATTTCCCAGTTCTACATGTTCTAGTTGTAACTACTTCTTCAGTGGCACGTACAGACTTGAGTTTCATTCTTCATGCCTTCCAAAATATCTTCATAATGTGGGCTCTTTGTTGTAGATGATTTCCTTTGGCTGCGAATAGGTTTTTGATGTGGATGAGTTTCTATGGATGGTTCCTTCACTTTGCATACGAGTTGTTTCATATGAAAAATTACTTACAACCAAGATTTGCATCACACATATCATCATTTAAACAAATTATTAGAATAATAAGAATAAATGCACACAAAATACCATAAAATAAAGATAAATATATAGAACTATATTAATTAGTAATTATGCCACAAGTTCAAGGTTGTAATAATAATGTTCAGCAGTGTACTTGGAAAATACATGGACATAACTACAATGGCTTGATCAAAATACAAAATATGAGTTATTTATAAAGGTAATTAACACAACTCATCACACCCCCAGGCTTAATCTCTTGAATGTCCTCATTCAAGGGCTTCATATCTTTTTGTTAAAAATTGCATTCGTGCTGAAATCAATTGGGGTATTTGTTCCTTCTTCCTCTAAAAATAAATAGCCACCATTCCTCATGAATCTACTCCAAACTCTTTCTTGTATCCTCTTATTGAGTGACAAGTCACCTGTCCATGGTGGTATTGTAAAATGAAAAATTGGTGGATGATATCCTATAGGAAACCAGTTGTCTTCACATTCCTTAGCTATCTCAATGTATGTGTTCACTCTTTTCAAAGTTGGCATTATGTTGGGATAGGAGTGCATCTCTTTCCTTTGTATTTTAGGAGATAGCTCATTCCATCTCATTCGGCATGCTTGTATGACCTGAATCCCATGTTCCTTGATCATTTTCCTTACTTCCGCGTGGGTTGTTGTCCTCATTTGTAACACTCTCTTCTTGATCACATTCTTATTTATATACTTTTCATATTGCTGTATAACCAATTCTTATTTTTTGGCCTCATGCCTAACAAAAAATGGTTCAAGCTTCTCCAAATGTCTATATTCTTCCATCTTCATAGTCATGTCCAATTTATTTTTAAAATAATATTATGGGGCCTTAAATTGTACATATTCAATGTATAGTATTGGGATCCAATCTTTGTCATATTGTAGGGCATAGTTGTGGAAATAAATATCACATAACAAGTTTTGGAGTTCATGGGTGTTGTTCTGGTATAATGTAAAGAATATCCTAGCTGAGTTGATATCATATAGCATGTTAGAATTAATGCAGGTAAGTTTATGTTGCAACATCTTTTCTTTCAAGTAGATTGCATAAACACTTGATGGGGCCTGCATTTAAATATTTCATGTGCTACTTGAACTATTTCTTCATGTTTCTACTTCAACCTCTTAATATCTCTATCCTTGTCCTCTAGTTCTTCCTTGTGCTTAGATATGAGGGCTTCTTTATCTTTTCCCATTTTCCTTTGAGCCTGTTAACATAGGTTTCCAATTGCAGCATCAAATATATTTGGTCCCATAGTATTTGTTCTCATCTCCTTATAAGATGGTTTTGTAGGTTCCCTGATAATTTCATGAATAAAAATTTGGGGTTGTAATGGTGTTACATTTACATGTTGCACACTATCATGTTGTTTTTCTCAACAAATTACTCAATTAATTGGTCAACAACTACATGAATTTTTCCTTTATCAATTTCTCCTCTAACTTCCTATTTTTTTAAATCTCTCTTCATGACCTTCCACTTTATGAACTACCTCCTCATTCTGAGTTGGATCTTCTTGCTCCTCCATAGGTTGTTCGGGTGTTATTACTCATGAATTATACCATCAGTATCTCCCTACTCTATCTCCATTGGTTGAGGCTCAAATTTTTCCTCTGTAGCTTCCAAATCACTATCCATTGAGATGGATTGTGACTGTGTTGGTTTGGAGATTTTTGGCTTTTTTTAAGCCTATAGGAGCACCTAGGCGGTGTAGGAGTAGAATGGGAATATTTTCATTTACTCTTGGAATTGGAGGTTTTGGGAGTGGATAACTTCAATATGGTTTCAGTTGATTAACTAAAATTGGGGATATGTATAGTTAATCTAATCTAGAATGACATGTAAATACAGTAAATAAATGTAGTGAATAACTATTGGAAAATGACAAAAGCAACTAATCTAATAAAAGTAGAAAAACCTAATGTACAAGAAGGGTGAGGAAGTGACTCATTTGATTAGAGAATATCATCAAAATATGTTGCGAAGTGGTGGAGAAATGGGAAGCGGGAATGACCATGTGGAGGTCTTGCAAAGGACATATTTGGACTAATTCTCTAGACTGGGGCACCTATAGGCACTCTGGTCTACAAAATGGGTGCCCTAGTCTGTGAAAAAAGTTCTAAAGCTGAGTTTACAGGTTTGATTGGTGGTCTTAAACCCTTGATTTGTGTCACATCGGATTCCCGCATTACACTAGATGTCGATGATAGTCCAAGATAAAGAATGACCTGTAAGAGACCACAAGAAGTATCAAAACCCTAAAAAATAAGAATGAAAATGAATGGTTTGGACTGACCTCAGCTTCCACAATAGTGGATTTATTAACCAAGTGTTACACTACATTTTGGACCTAAATGTAGTTTTAGTGTGTTTGTGCATCATGTGCCCTATGTTTTCTTGTGTCAGTCACACTTTGTGAAGTAACAAGTAATAACTAGGTGTAAAAATTTAGTATAATGGTGGATGGAATAGAATAGAATCCCCTCCTATACTTGTGTGATGCAAATGAACCAGCCCTATCCTTTGTGATGGATCAAAGTGAATGCAAATAATATCTAAATGTCTTAGATGAGTATAACCCTATGTGGATGATAGTAGTGACTAGTGCTTAGTCCCTCATTATGGTCTCATAACTTTATATTTATAGGGTTCTCTTGATCTAATTTCATAATTAACCCCAAAATGGCTGACCACCAAAAAGATAAGAAGTTGAAATGGCTAGAAAGTGCCCAAAAAGTGGTGGGAAAGTTCAAAAGGATCAAGGCACCCCTGGTGAGACCAGGGCACCCATGGGTACCCTAGTCAAAGTTAAAATGACACAAACAATGAAATATGACTGGGAATATGGGTGCAAGAGGTCAAGAATGATGAAATAAAATAAATTAAGATGGCCAAAATATGGGGGTTAATTAGTAATTTCTTCAATCAAAAACCTTATAAATAGTATTATGAGACCTTGACTACATAATGCCTAAAGTGCATGATTTTTGTCTACATCAGCTATAAAAAATCTTCGGGAGATAGGTATATGGTTCTCTTTAGTAGGAGGTAGGCCTTAGGAAGTTAGGGGTTCCTAAGTTTCGGAGGTGGATGGTGTAACCTCTGTTTCATGTGTAGAAGATATTTTAGTGATGATCCTTATGTTCCTCATATTTCCCATTAATGTCTCAAGAATTATTACCCCTTAAAAATATTCCCATGGTATTTTGGATGGTCTCTTTATAGGGTGTGTTTAACCACTATGATTATAAGACAATGATGTGATAATGCTACCCTACCCCTTGTTAGAGTAGGTATTTACCTTAGCTCATGTTCACCTAGGTACTTATGTGTGTGGATATTTATTTTATCTTATTTAGATATTATAATATATTATCTAGTTGTTAGGTATAGTTATTTCCTTGATCTATGGTATTGACTAGATCCTTGATGTCTAGTTCTTTCACGAATCTATGGTCTTGACTAGTTCTTTGATGACTAGTTATTTCCTTGATTTATGGCTTGATCTACAACCTTGACTGGTTATTAGATTGTTATTCATTGCCTATTTAATCAAGGACCATTCTCAACGTATTACATTGAGTTCCATAATAATATATTATATTATTGCTAATTTGTTTGCAAAGGTTTTATGTAAAGTTATTCGAATTGCTTTCATCTTATTGATCATGATATTTGATGAGCGAGGCCATAAAAATCCTTAGCCCTTGGTCATATGGTATGGTCATATGAGGGCTTAAATCTTGTGATTCCTACTAGTAGGTGCTTAAATTCAGCCCCCTTTAATTTTGGGCAACAACATTTTATTTTGTTTTAGTGGCACCTAAAATAAATAACAGAGAAAAATATTAAAAATCTTGTAACTTTTGATCGGTAACTCGGTTTTGAGTGCCGTTTTTGCAAAAGTGCTTTTTTCATGCTCTTTCCATTGGAGTTATTTATTTTGAGACTTGAACTATAATTATAAATTTCCAAATATGGATAAGTGTTGTAATCAATTGTGAATGCAATTTAATTTGAGCCCGACGTCCAAAATTTTTGGGAGTTATAGTTTGTACCTATCATGGATTCGAGAATGATATACTTTTCTCTAATGTATGTGGACTTCAAGAGGATATTATAAAATTTGTGGAAGAAAATAGATTGCATAAGAAGTGAAATTCTCTTCTACAATCAATCATTCACTCATTCATGATAAGGATATAATAATACACTCCTGCAAAACAAACTTGCTAGCCTACACCATCACCATCATATTGTGGACAACCATATCCATGCTCCTAGTCCACTTGAAATTTTTGCTCTTGTATGCACTAACATTGATCTACCAGTCTTTGAGTCTGAACCTATTTTTGATGCTTCTAAACCTGTGAGGCTTGTTATTGCATGCTCTTCCACATCTGTGCCTATTATAGTACCACATGTTGTGTATCCTACTTTTGCTCAGCTGCATGATTTTTTAAGAAGCATACCACTGCATTTAGTTCTCGCATGCTATGTTCTATGGGTCTCACTAGAGGGTCATTGTGCAGAGACATTCATAAGGTATTGTTTCCTCTATTCCACATGTTAAGTGGAATTCTTGTCATGACATTGGTTTTCGAGCAGATACTTCATTGGGATCACACATTGACAGAGCTCCTTTTTTTTCACTCGACTCTTTCTCGAGGATCATGAGAAACACATGAGTTTTGTACCTTCACTCAGGATTGAGAAACTTGAGATTTCAGCTATCATCCATGATCAACTTGACACACATTCTGATGTTATTTTGCATTCACCCATTGTGCATTTTGCACCAAGTCATATACAGAATCTTCTTCATCCATCCATGTTGATTTGGGGTGGATATCTGATCACTCATGGCAGCAACATAGGCATTCATTGAGAGGAATCTATAGGCGTGGCTCCTCCACCATTCGGCCTCTTGCTCCACTTTCTATACCTTCTGCATTGTGATGCTTCTTGTTTTGAGCATTTTTCTTTAGCAGGTGTAGTGTATCTCTCTTATTTGTTGAGAGATTTTGTATCTATATTTTTGACACTTTTGGCATGTTGACAGTCTCTCTTGTGGGGGAGCTATTGGAGCCCAGTGTTAGTTTTTCAGTGTTCAAGTAGTTGTTTTGACAACTCATATAGATTTGTAGCGCCACTCCACCCATTCAGCAGTATGGGAGGGTGTGGTGCTAATCCTACTTCTTTAGGTTTTGTGTCATTGCCTTGTTACCTTGGCTTTTCATGGATTGTGACACTCTGGATTTTGTGTCCTTACTTGTTGCTTTGGTTATTGTTCTTAGATCGTGGCACACCTATTTGTAGCACTTGATCAAATTATGTTTGGTGTTTTTTTACACTTTTGACATCACTCCATTGACAATATCCTTATATGGAGCTATTCTGGTGGAGCCCAGTGTCAGTTGTTTTTGAGTTTTGTGATCGAGCAGTGGATTCAGACCATAGTACACACCAAAATTATTCAGCATTGTACGATTTTTTTGAGCCGAGATTCTTGGGATGCCTTGGAGCGGGTCTTTACTCTCTTTACTTTGTTGTTACTGATTTTGGGTACTTTGTGGTGTCCCTTTTTTTCCTAGTTATTATACATGAGTACCTCATTAGGCCTAGTTGCCAAGACTCATCTTGTGGACATGCCACTTCTATTTTGGCACCTAGATTCACTTGAGGGGGGGTATTAGAGTAGGTATTTACCTTAGCTCATGTTCACCTAGGTACTTTATTTACCTTTATTGTATTTATCCTCACCCACTTATGTGTGTGGATATTTCTTTTATATTATTTAGATATTAGGAGATATTATCTAGTTGTTAGATATAGTTCTTTCCTTGATCTATGGTATTGACTAGATCCTTGATGTCTAGTTCTCTCCTAAATCTATGGTCTTGACTAGTTCTTTGATGAATAGTTATTTCCTTGATTTATGGCTTGATCTACGACCTTGACTAGTTCTTAGATTGTTATTCCTTTCCTATTTAAGCAAGGCCCATTCTCAATGTATTGCATTGAGTTCCATAATAATATATTATATTGTTGCTCATTTGTTTGCAAAGGTTTTATGTAAATTTATTATGGTGAATTGCTTTCATCTTATTGATCATGATGTTTGATTAGCATCTGTGTTCTTGGCTTGGCACGATCTGGTTATCATTCCTTTCACCCCTCTATACTTCATGACTCATTTTATTCAACATTTCATGCAAGAATTTTGGTACATTCACTTGATGGTTGTTCTTCAGATGATTCAACAACCTAAAATTCACTGTATTCAATCTAGAATGCCTCCTTCACAAATAAATCTATAAATAACAAATATGGAAGCTTATGCCTAAAGGGGTTTAAGAGAGGTTCTAAATGTACATTTCTTGTCTGAAATGATCTTGTCATCATCATCTAGGAACTCTCTCATTGTTACTTCTAGATTATCATTTTCTAGGAACAGTTCTCCTTGAGCTGGCAGACCAGTAACTTTGGCCATAATTTCATCACTTAGCCTGACTACTAAGCCTTTCACCCTTGCCTCTCCATTGCTAAGTGTGTTGGTAAATTCTGTGACAATTGCCTCATCAAAACCCTTAAACTTGTTGATATAATCCATCCAACCATGGTTCTGAAAATACTGCACAATCTAAGGATGTCTCAAAAGTGACAAATACACAATGGGCTCTCACCTTATCAAGTCACCTCCCATGGTGGATATGCAGCTTCCTCTAGCTTCAATATGCAACAATACAATTTTCTTTGAAGGAACTTTTCACAAATGAGTTGTATTGATGGTTTTCATCTTTTTGAAACTTTTGTTACCGAGAGGACAAGTGACATGGTTATGAGTAATCAATCATTAATAGATGTGACAATATGGAGCATATGAAGTAAAGTGATGTGACAACATTAGTTTATGTGGAGGGGGTAAAGTAGACACATCATTTCTTGAAAGGTGGCAGTCTTTAAATGTTGCACATGCATGATGACTTGGCATAAATACTAATTAAATATAATTAAAATAATTATACTTTATTGAAGTGATAGATGAGTGCACTTATCTTGTTGTTTACTTGTCATGATGGTTGTGCATGTTTATTTAAACTTAACTCTTAGTTGAATGTAATTTGTTGCAATGTTATAGACGTGTGTTGAAATGATGTTGGCTTCTCCTTATTACAAACATATAATTGCTAAAAGGAACTCTAATCAGTTGGGGTGTCAATCATTTCTTTTCCATCACCCACTCTTTCATGCATTTTTGATCTCTGTTATGCTTTTATGAGTTCTATAAAATGCCAAAGACAAAGAAAGGGCTTGTTCCATATGGCTACAAGTGGAACTCATATTCATTACACTCTCTCCTTGTGATGGATATCATTCCCTCTTGCATCCTCTTGACATCAAAACCTATAAAAATACAAACTACATTAAATAAAGGTGTTAGCATAGTGTTGTTAATCAACTAGAAGGAAGATCATAACACTTTTTATTTGACCTTGAAATATCTTAAAATTTTAATACACAAAGGCCACTAAAATCTCCTCAATCTTCTAAAATCTCAAAAGGTGAACCAATAGGCTCAACTTCTAATGTTAATTATAATTTCCTTACTTCCATTCTTATATGACCTCCTTTGGATAGCTCCATGAATGAACGTTTATCAACCGTATTTTTGTACAACCTTAGCTTATGGAAACTAACAAATAGTTTGAATCTCACAGGATCTATGGTAGTGAGCTTTACAACTCCATTGGGGAATATTTTCTAAATTTAATAGGGGCCTAGCAACCTTTTTTAAGCTTTTCTATATGATCCTTGTATTTTGAATCAAACAAGCGGTGCCAGATCACCTTTCTAGAACTATCTTGTCTCGATGTATTGGTCATGTCATTTGAATTTTTGCTTATGAACCACCTACGTGTTATGTAATTTTTGTCTCCTTAATTCATATAACTCATTGAGTTAGATAATTCTATCTTTGATCTTCTGATAAATACATGCCCAACTCAAGTGTATTCCTCCATGTTTTGTACTGAAATTAAATTGGAAAAATAACAGTCTTGCCATATAGGATTTTAAATGGTGTAAATCCGGTTGATGTTTATGTTGTGTTGAATTCCCATACTATTTTTTTAATCTTGTCTTCCTAATATTTCCTGTGGACTGCATGATATATTGTCAATATAGCCTTTATTTCTCTTTTTGTAACCTCTACTTGGCCATTAGACTAGGGGTGGTATGGTTTGGACTTTATGTTCCTACTTTCATATTCCTTAACTAGATCAAAAATTACATTAGTAGTAAAATGTGTACCTTGATCTATAACAATCTCCCTTGGGACTCCATACCTGGTGAAGATGTGATCATATAGGAACTTGGATACTTTCTCACTTTTCTAATTTGGAAATGCCTTCACCTCTCTCCACTTAATTAGGTAATTTATGCATAGTAGGATGTATTCCTTTTATTGGGATGGAGGTTCTATTAGACCAATAAAATCTAAGCCCCACTTGTCAAAAGGCTGCAAGACCAATTGAGGTTGTAATGACATCTCATCAGATCTAGTGGGCTTTCCCATTCTTTGACATTTATCACATCTCTTGGTGTATAGTGTTACATCCTTATGTAATGTTGGCCAATAATAACCAGTATTCAACACCTTCTGTGTTGTTCTTTTTGCAACAAAATTCCCTCCACAAGGTTCATTGTGGCAGGCTCTGAGGACAAAAATATCTCCTCATCATCTATACACCTTCTCATTATTTGATCTTGTCCCTTATGAAATAGAAATCCATTTATCCAAGAAAAGATAAAATATTTTCAACTATATATTTTTTCTCATAGTATAAGTAATGTGGAGGTGTTTTACCTAAAACCAAATAGTTGGCTATGTCTACATACCAGGGTATTTTTATAGAAATAGAAAATAAGTGCTCATCTGGAAAGGAATCATCAAATAATTTCTCTTCACTATTGGTTTCCATCCTTGAAAGCAAATTTGCTACTACATTATCCTTAGCAGGCTTGTCTACTATGGTGAAATCAAATTCTTATAAGAGGAGCATACACCTTATGATTCTTCTACTTACTACTGATTTATTTATTAGATATTTGATTGCAACGTGATCAAAGTGAATAAACACTTGATATCTTATGATATAGTTTCTAAATTTATTGATAGCATATACAACTGCCAAGAACTCTTTTTTTTACTATGTAGTTTAATTTTGCATGATGCAAGTTCTTGCTAACATAGTATATTGCATAATTCATAATTCCATTCTTCCTAGGAAAGCTCCATAGCGTGATCGATGCATTTTTATATTTGGAAAGGCGGGTTCTAGTCATGTCCTCTCAACATAGGATCAGTTGTTATCATCTATTTCAAAGTTTGAAAAACACCTTCACAATGCTCATTCCATACAAAATCAGCATCCTTTCCTAACAATGCAAAAAGTGGCACTTGTAATTTTTTTAAGTCTTGTATAAACCTTCTATAATATCTAGCATGGCCTAAAAATATTCTAACATCCTTTTTTTCCTTGGTGTTGGTAGGTTAACTATGACATACACCTATTTTGGATCAACTTGATTTCTTTTTGAGGAAATGTAGTTCCCCAGCACTATACCTTTTGATATCGTCATGTAACAATTCTCATATCTTAAGGATAAATTGTGATCCTTCTATATTTTCAATACCTTATCCATATTTTTTTATAGATTATTCAAAAAAATTCCATGTACATTGAAGTCATCCATGTGTAATTAGATGTATTCATTTGTCAAATTATAACATATACTAAAGACTTTCCTCTGAAATGTAGTAGGTGCATTACACAAGCCAAATGGAAGAATTGAATAGGAAAATGTTCCCCATGGACATGTGAAGGTAGTTTTGTCTTGGTCCTCTGGTACAATTTGGATCTGATTATAGCCACTATATCCATCAAGAAAAGAGAAGTATTTCTTACTAGCCAAAGTATCAAGCACTTGATCAATGAAGGGAAATGGGAAGTGATCTTTCTTTTTGTTGAATTTATCTCCCTCTAATCTACATAGATCCTCCATTTCCCATTATTATTTAAAACAATCACAAGAGGTGATACCCACTGACTTTCTTATATGGGGTATATAAATCCAGCATCAAGTAACTTTTATAGTTCATCCTTCACAATCTCTCTTACTGCTAGGTTCATCCACTTCTAAGGTTGTCTAATTGATTTACAATCTTCTTTTATGTAAATTTTTTAAGTGTAAAGCCTAGGATGAATCCCATGCATATCACCAAAATCCTAAGAAAATGTTGTTTTATATTTATGAAGAAGATAGATTAACAATGTATCTTTTTGTCTATCCAGCATTTTTCTTACATTGAGTGGCCTCCTAGTGTTATTTCTAATTTTGTGGATAGGTCCATCATTGAACACAAGTTGTTGCTAATAGATCTTATTATGTAGTCATGGGAAAGAAGTTGGTGAAGAATACAATTATTACCTGGAATATCCATGGTTATTTTTATGGTAGGACTTGGTTCAATGGATATCTTAAGAACCTTAATCTATCATCCACTTCTTCATTTCTTCCATAGTTGATCTACAATACATTGGAAAGAACAACATATACTTTTAGATCTTCAATTATACAACACTTTTCCAACATCATGAGTTGTTGTATAGAGCTCGATCAAACGGTTCTTCAACCCAAATTTTTTTATCTTCATCATTCAAAATTTGGGTAGGATATTAGAGAATAATCTTCTTGGCACCATTTCCATTTGAGATGATCATGTTTCCTGACCTGTAACTTATAAATGCATCAATAGTGGGCATCCATGGTATTCCAAGTATAATAGGATAACATCTTAAACTTGCTTTTGGTTGAAGTACAATGAAATTAGTTGGGCATTCCCAAGATTCTACCACTACAACAATTTCCTCAAGGACTCCTTCAAGCCTTACTATTGATCTATCTTCTAGTTGCAATAATGTAGTTGTTGGCCTTAGTCCTTCCAATTTTCTATCATCCATTATTTTATTGGTCATGACATTGATTTTTTTCCCTTAAGTTAATAAAATTATTTTTTATCATAGTTTTATTGATAGTATCATTCACTAAAGGAGTTTCTAGATCTATGTATTTAGATAGCACTTGAATTTCCAAGAATGATATCATCCAACTATCCAATGACTTATACAGTGGATGGATCTTTCCTTTTTCTTCCTATATTTTTGATGCATAGATCCTTAACCAGATTTTTATATATGGGAACATCCTTAATGGCTTAAATAAGTGGAATCTTCAAGAAAATATCTTTCATCTGATTGAAAAAAATAGAATTATAATCTAATTTGGGGTCATATTTCTTCTCTTGTAATCTCTCTGGAAATGGGGGTTCATTGTCTTGCATCTTACCCTTGTTGTAACATTATTCATTTTACTACAAATCAACTTGTAGCATTGTCTATAATTTCTTTATATCAGTCTACAGCAACTATGGTTCATCTATAATCTCTATGATGGTGGGTTTACTTAGTGGGAGAAGTGTTCTTCCTGAGTGGAGATGGATATCATTAACATCAACTAAATAAATAGAGTATTTGGTTGATTTAGTGGTGTAGGATTTCTGAGTAGATTTATTATTTGGTTTAGGTGTTGGTTGAGATGGAATTTGTGTGGTCTTTGGTTGAGAGATTGGTTGGAACTTTTGCATTAAGGATTGTTGATGTGGGTAAGGAGGTTGATGGTAGGATTGTTGGTAGTTAGGATGTGGGTTTCTCCATTGTTTCCCTCCTCTCCAAGGTTGGTGCATGGATAAGGGATTTTTTTCCTTGTTGCTTAAAAAATGAGGTTTTCATGGTTATTAGTATTGGCTAGGGTATGGAGCCCAACCTTTTTGAGTATTATCCCAAGGTGGGGGTTACATATATGAATTACTATCCCAATTTTGAAAATATGGCATGGGATCTTGTGACATACCTCCTTATCTTGGTGGCCATGGATTCCTTTGAGAAACATATAAAACTTTCCCATCCTTCATTTCTATCATCTTGAATTTTAGTATAACCTCCTTCCCTTCTGTAATGTTGGTCAACCCCTGCATCTGCAATCATATTTCTTTCTTCTACATGCATGGAAGAACTACACGAGTTTTACCTCTGCATCCTCTCTTTTCTTCTTGGCATGTCGAGCATCAAGTTGGGTTTCCATGTCATTAACTATTAATTTTTTCATGTTCTTGAACATGTTTACAATCTCTAATTTAGATATGTCCCCAATTCCTTTAGTATTTGATCTACCCTTTGATCTAACACTTCTTATTCTCTTCATAGTTTCTCTAGAATAGTTCTGCAGGCTTCAAAATCTCATCAAAAGTATATTTTGATATATCTCCATCTCTTATCAGGTCCAAAGCATCTATATCCTCCTCACTAAGTCCTTTAAAGAAAATTCACTTGAGATACTCAAGAGATAACATCATGTGCCTTGACTTCTGAATGAAAAATAAGAATCTCTATAGATAATCTTCTAGTGCCTCATTTTCATTGTTTTCCATTTGAAGAGTTCATAGCCTCCTCTGCTACTTGGCCTACATTAGTCTTGGTACTTGGTTAGAAAATTTTACTCCATTTGATACCATGTGGTAACAACATCCCTTCCTAGACCCATAAATCATCTCAAGGTTGCATCCTTGAGTGTAGTGGGAACAAATTTAGCTTGTGCACATCATTTGTGTAGTCATAAATCCTGCATACTACATCAAACTCAAAAAAAAAAATTGGGTCTTCATTCATAGATCCATGAAAATTAGGAAGATTTGATGGAGATATGTTCTTCATTACAATAAGCTAATTGTTATTAGATATGGGAAACTCAAATGTACTTGTCTCCCCTGCTTCCACATTTGGGTTCACCTCTTCTACCATGTTTTATTTTTCACATACATATGTAAAAATTTCACTTAGAAAGGGATACTCTAACGAAACCCTTATACAGAGGAAGATATGTCTTCTTCAGAATCAAAATTGATTTCTGCTATTTGAGGATTGGGTAGGAATCTACCATGGGAATCTCTAGGATGGTGCATACATAAACTACTCAACTCAATCAACATTCATTAGTGGGGGTTTGAAGGTGGAATTTTTACAACCTAACATGTTATAAGAAATATAAAGATGAAAAACATCCCTAAAACCCTATAACTCGGTAACATCCCTAGAAACAACACCGAAAATGGTGGTGCAAATCAACTTGCAGAAATTAATATGTTGTTCATTAAATTATAGTCATTTAATTATCAAACCAAGGGATGTAAACTTGAAACATTTCCAGTGTTGTATACATAGTTATAGTAGATCTAGGAGGTTAGAAAGAAATAATTTTCAAAACAATTATTGGAAGTAATCAAAACTTATAACTGAAAAATGAATGGTTTTTAAATGTTATCACTAAGACAAAGCTATAAATTCAGAATGTAGATACATAAATTAAATGATTCATAGGTAAGCATAGATGCAATGAAACAATATAACAATGGAGGGGTTTAGCAGACCATGCAAGTGGGCCTTGGCGAGGTGTTAATCCCTCCTAAATTCTGTAACTAGAAACTAATGAACAAAACTCATATCTTTATTGAATTTACATGAACATTACATCAAGGAACAAATAAATATCCTCTATGAATTTATTCGATATATGTCTATTTGTCCTTTTTACCATCACTATCCTTTTCTTTTATACTTCTCATCTTATAACAAGACGTTAGAAGAAGAAGAGTTCAACATGGAGTTTCAACAAACTAAGTGAAATATCTTCAATAGGATAAGTGAAAGATCTTTAACAAAACAGTGAGAGATTCAACACATGCTATGAAACTTAATAGGTGTTCACATAACAAATGTTCAAGTAATCTACCAATTCCTTCAACCATGTGTTAACTTAATCAATCAATTCTTCACTAGTTTACAATGAATGACTAGATCAAAGGTTGAGTTATTTCCTAGTTCTACATGCTCCAGTTGTAACTACTTCTTGATGGTATGTACACGAATTGAGTTTCATTCTCCATGCCTTCCAAAGTATCTTCTTAATGTGGAATCTTTGTTGTAGATGATTTCCTTTGGCTACGGATGGGTTATTGCGGGCAGGTTCTTTGGCTATAGATGAGTTATTTTGGATGTTTCGTTTGCTACATATGAGTTGTTGCATATGACAATTTTCTTACAACCAAGAGTGGAATCACACATATCATCATTTAAACAACTTATTGGAATAATAAGAATAAATGCACACAAAATACCACAAAATAAAGATAACTAGATAGAACTATATTAATTAGTAATTATGCCACAAGTTCAAGGTTATAATAACAATGTTCAGCAGTGTACTTGGAAAATACATGGACATAACTACAATGGCTTGATCAAAATATAGAAGATGAGTTGTTTATAAAGGCAATTAACATAACTCATCAAGTCCTAAAATGCATTTTCTTGAAAAATCCTTCAAACCATGACTTAAAACTACATCAACATACCTAAAACAACTTATCTTACCTCTTTCCAAGCTCACATATGCATTCTTGCTCTGAAAAATTGATCATCATGACTCATTAGGTCGGGTTTAGAAGGGGTCTAGGTGTAGACCTAGAATGGAGGTTTTACCCCTATAAGTGGACTCTGAGTGACTTTATACCTCACTAACATGCTCAAAAAGTTATCAAACATCCTTCACATGCTTGTGACCATCATGCCTCTTCCATATCTCTTCATGCCTCATGACTAGGCTTCCTATGCACTTGACCTTGACAACACTTCTTCAACAATGACCTACATTTTACAAGTTGACCTTGACAACCTTCAAGTTTTCTTCAAATTATCTCTCTCCTTAAGATGTCATCATCAACATTTGACATCGATGACAATTTTCTCTTTCTCCTCAAGATGACATCATCAACCTTTGACATCAACAAGGCACATCATCAACCTTTGACATTAATGATAATACTCGGCATTATCCCCTATATCGAAGTGATGGCAACCATTCTTAGAAAATTTATGGAAACCACTCTACTTCTTCGCATTTTAAAAAATAGACACCATTCTCCCTCTTTGACATTAATGACAATGAGATACCTACTACTTCTTGGATCACACTTGGAACTTACCATACTATGCATGTTTCACCTGATTCTAGATCATTTCTTCGAATGTTGATGAAATAAATAAGGGTAAATGGCTAGGAGGAATACCTATTAAGATGTTGGTTGTAGGTTGTTGCACGCGTATGACTTCTTGATCCACAGTTGATTGTAAGAGCTTCCTTTTGGCTTGGAGGAACTACCTGAAATAAAAAAATACCACCAAATGAAAGTTAAATAGTATATGTAGTGGACTGCCTAGCGTATGCTAGATCCAGGAAGTGTGATACTTCCTAGACGGTTGTCAATCCACTTGTTTAAAACAACTTAATGCTAAAAATAAAGGAAATCCTATTGTAGTTAAAATGATTTAGGTATCTCATTCATCTACAATAAGAAAATTCATTCACAACAGGCTAAGTTATTCTGCGAATCAAGGTCAAGGTCTCTGTCGGAGCGTAGGTATTTGTAAGGGTCGGGTTCTAGGCTATTTTAGATATTTGGTGGACGTTTAGAAGATATATTCTTGGTTTATGGTAAAAGATACGAGACCGATGTCATTCTAGTATGATCGATGTTAGTTTAGGTTAACCGGTGATGGTCGTGGGTAACCAATGATTGGTATAGTCGTGGTACATGAAACTTAGTAAAAATTTGGTGGGGTAACAGATCTAAGGCTAGATGGGAATGAAAGGGAAATGGAAGGGTTCGTGTGGGTCTTCGATATGCACATGAATGATTAAAATCTAGATATGGGAAGTTCAAGGGTATGGGTAAAAGGATGGTCAAGTTTGCATGGAGGTAAAATGGTGGTGGAATGAAATGAGGGCAGAAACTAGTAACAACAACAAAAGAATCTACCAAATGATAAATGGACAAATGTTGGTTAACAAAGTACTTACCACTTGTACGAGATTAACGTATGGTTGGTAATGGTGGGTGATCAAATGGAATGAACTTTATGTAGTGATGGCGCTTCCCTGGATGCTCCCATGAAGGTAGAATGGCTCTGTGGTTGCTTCAGGTACTGGCTATGGATGCTCTGATGTGTGTGCTAATGTTGGCTTTGCTTACATGCAGCTCTGGTTTCTTCCCTTATTCTCAAAAGATGTATTACCCTCTAAACAATGTTCCAACCTCGAAATAAGGTTATTTTGTGGTTTAAATGGTAACAAACAGTAGTTCCGGGTTAACTAAAGGTCGGTTAGGGTGGGATTTCCTAGGTTTTCTAAAATGGGCAGATCCTTTTGATTTTCTTGGATCTCGCCCATTTTTTCCCACGGAATAGAATGGAAACCTCCTTCTAATGGGTGGGAATGTGGTTAGAGGGAATATAGGCTTTGATTTTTAGGGTTTGGGTAGGTCTTAGTTAGTTATGGCAACTTACTAAGAATAGGTCTTAGGGTGAGGTGACTAAGTGAGGTGGATAGGTGAGGTGGATGTGTGGGTATTATCCAATTAAGATATTTAAATAATAGCTATTATGAGCTCACAGATTAATTTAATTAAATTAATATTAGCTTGGGGTGAAAGGGGCCATGGTTAGGTGAATGTGTTCAAGGTGTTTATTTGATGAGAGACCAATGAGAGTGTGACCCAATTTTGGTGTCTACATTTTTCCCCTTTTTGTCATGTAGCTTGTATTGGTAAGTGATGCTGATAAAAATAAGATGTGGTTGCCCCATGTGTGGGTGAAGGTGATCCCCCTCAAACTAGGAACTAATGAGGTAAAAGGAAGAATCGGTGAGTGGTTTGATAAAAGGTGAATGTGATGAAGAGGAAGGTGGGCAATGGGGTAAAACAAGTGAAAAAGGTCCACTCGGGAAATCTAGGTAATGGGTCAGGGTCAAAGGTAGTAACAGTCAAATGCACGCACATGTATAAACTACAGCAAGGCACTAGGTTGAAGAACAGGAAAACTTTACATTGTCTAAGGTCGATAGGTTTATCCAAACAAGGTTAAGGTGATTCCGGTATCTAAGGTATAGGCAATGGTCGTGGAAACATGACACAGTCAGTGCGGGAACGTTTAGGTATGTTCCGGTACACCAAAGGTTGGGTTAGGATAAACAGTCACGGTAAGAGGAAAGGTAAGGTCAGTATATCCATCAACATAGGAAATATTTCCTGAAGATATAATGAACACATGAGGTCAAAGGTCACTAGTGATGGTCTAGGTCCAAGTATCTAGGTCACGACATGGGTAGGGCTGAGGTATGGGTAAAATAATGAGTCCCCAAATGAGGAAGAGGTGAGGGGATAAAGGGTAAGGTCAAGAAGGTCAAGTTATGTGGCCAAGGGAGGTGAGTGTGGGATAAAAAGGATGTAGGTCAAAAATTTGGGATAGGGAGTAGGAAAAAGACTAAGCGGGAAACCGATGAAGGTTTAAGAAACGATGTTGGTCAAGCTCGACCAACAAAAATAAGTTAGGGCACAAGACCGATGTTGGTTATGGTAAACTGATGCTAGTTAGGTCGGGGTTGTTATAAAAAGAGAAAAATCTATGTTTTTTCAATTCATTTGTCTTTTGCAAAAGAGGAGAAAATGATAGAGGAGAGAGAAAAGGGTGGAAAGTGACCGAGTGAGACAGAGGACTAGGTTAGTGAGCCATGTGGCAAGTGATATTTAGGTGATAGGTGGATCCACAAGTGAGGTTGTATTTTTTGAGTGGATCATTTGGGTGGAGAGAGAGAGGTCATTGGGTGATGGCAGAGGTAGGAGAGAGATCGGGCGAACCACCAAGATCAGGTGGCGGAGGTGCCACCACATAGATGGTAGCACGATGAGGTAAGTTTCAATCTCTCCATGATTTTTTAAAGAAATTGATAAAAATTAGGGTTAGGGGGAAGATGGGTTTGTAAGGAAATTAAATTTGAATGGTAAGGGAGGAAAATTGGGTAAAATAGGGACAAGGGAGGGTGAGAATAAGTAGTATGTTGGGTGGGAAGGTGTAGACACCAAAATTGGGTCACACTCCCCTTGGTCCCTCGATAAATAAATACCTTGAACACATCCACCTAGCCATGGCCCCCTTCACCTCACTATAATATTAATTTAATTATTAAAATTAAATTAATTCATTATCCTCACTATATTTATTATTTAAATATCCTAATTGAGATAATTCCCACATATCCACCTCATCTAGCCACCTCACCCTAAGACCTATTCTTAGTAAGTTTCCATAACTAACTAAGACCTACCCAAACCCTAAAAATCAATGCCTACATTCCCTCTAACCACATTCCCACATGCTTAAAAGGGCCAACACACAAGATCTCGGAAAATCAAGGGGATCTACCCAGTTTAGTAAACCTATGAAATCCCACCCTAACCAACGTCGGTTACCCTTAACCACCACCGGTTAAGTGGAACTATCATCGGTCACCTTTTAACCCCCAAAATAACCTTATTTTTGAGGTTGGTAGATTCTGAGAGATATCACATCTTTTGAGAACAAGTTTCAAGGAGAACATGCATGCAAAGAAGGAGATTAAGTATTTTCTCTTGCACGAGATAGCCGATTCACCCAAAGAACCATCCAACACTCACCCCAGCACAAATTTCATCCAATCAGGAAAGAAGGATAGCACATGTAGCTCATACAAGAGATCCCCAACATTTGGTGATATTCTTCATTGTTCAACCTCTTACCAGCACCTTCATTCCTCACTCACAGATGTATAGAACCAGATTCTAAGTAAGTAGAACATTTTACTCCTTTGGTTCACTCATTTTCATCCTTTGTTCTCCTAGCCACCCAATGACCTTCATTAATACTCACCCCTCCATATCCCTATTAAAACCTCACCAAATCCCATCTAAACAACTTAATACCTTAGTCTAACCAGCCTAGTCCTTGGTTTAATCATAAGGAGATCTAAATCTTGTTCTCGTGACATTCCCGGTATCCCACGATGAATCGGCACCTGGGTTCTCCCAAACCAGCGTCAATCACCCTTAACCGGCATTGGTCTCTCGTATTTACCAATACAACCTAGAATAATAACCTACCTACCTATTGCCACATCACTCATACTCACCTGTGGCCTGCCTAAGACCCCTATCGAACATGCGAGACCCGAACCCGTTACCTGACCTTCGGATCTTATCTTAACCTAGCCTATTAGATTAGATATTTCTTATTGTGTTTTAAATGAGATACCTAAATCATTTTAACTACAATAGGATTTACTTTATTACCAGCACTAAATTGTTTTAAATAGTGGATTGACAGTCGTCTAGGAAGTATCACACTTCTCGGATCTAGCATATGCTAGGTAGTCCACTGCATATATTGTTTAACTCTTTCTAGTGGTCTTGTTTTCTATTTTAGGTATTTCTTCCTAGCCAAATGAAGCTCTCACAATCAGTTTTGGATCAAGGAGTCAACACGCGTGCAACAACCTATTAACCAACATTTCAATAGGTATTCCTCCTACGCCTGTTACCCTATATGTTTCATCATTTTCAAAGAAATGTCTAAGAATCGTGTGAAACAAAAGGATTATATGTTAGAATGGAGGTGTCACCACGACGAGTGATTGACGTCGATTGAATGTTGATTGGCTTTGGTGGTGTATAACCAGGATTGGTCACAGATGAGGTGACCAATGCCGATTATGGGTAAACCATGGTCGATCGGGAGGACCAATGCCAATTAGGGGGATAAAACACTTGCCTAAAAATGTGGAATAGGGAAGGGTTGGGTGGTTGGTTCCAAGTGTCGAGACTTGTGGGAAAATAGGTAAGGTCGGGGAGTATAAAAAGAGGGAGGGGGATATTGGGTTGGGTAGGTTATGGGTAAGTAGGACGATGAGGAGGGTCGGTTCGGGTTAGGTAGGTAGGTAGGTTAGGGTTAGGTAGGTAGGTTAGGGTGGGGTAGGTAAGTAGGGGAGGGTTGGGTAGGTAGGTTAGGTTGAGGTAGGGTAGGAAAAGTAGCGATGTAAAAATGGGTAGGGAGTGGGGTACAGTATGAGTGATGGTAAAAATAATGGGGTCATGAATAATATGATCATTTTGTTAGATGTAGGTGAGAGATCAGCTGAGGATGCGAGACAAGGTGCCACCCCTGCTCGTGACAGTTCGAGGTGCAATGACAGCTGAGGAGTTACGGCATGTGGAGGAGGTGGGCCTGAGTGGGGTCTAACGCTACCGGCATGTAGTCTGGTAGAAGAGTCTGATGGTCACCTTCATCGATAGATGGGATTCAGTGACCAACACGTTCCACCTATCAATGGGTGAGATGACAGTCACCTAGATAATGTGTTCAGGATCTTACGGTTATCTATATTGGTTACACAGGTATATTCAATCTCCTCAGAGGCATCAAAGGAGTTTATGCTGACCGTATTTGGTGAGGGAATGGTAGAGTTGACATTTCACAGTGGAAGCCTAAGCTATGGAGATATGTACCTAGCCTGTATAGAGGAGACAAGGCTAGTAGTGCTACTGATGGAGGCAACACTGCTGCTTTACACTATCGGATGTAGAGGGTGGGAGATTCCTGCATCTTTGATGGGAGTATTACATGACATGATGATGGAGAGGACCTGATTTTCCTAGGTGCCAACATTCCTGGTGCAGTTATATAGAGAGCTATGGGCTTATGGGTGACTACAGTGGTTTAGCCTATGTTGCACATTCTTTCTTCATTGTTAGGCCTATGAGCAAATTGTCTATGTGCATCTAGTAGGTATGCCCCGAGAAAACACCTTTTAACCAGATTTTGTGTGGGTGGGGTACAGGTGATGGGCACCTTTGATGGGAGAGTGGCAATCAAACAGGGCTACACATGATGTAGCATACTACCGGTGGCTATTGGAGGGGTTATCTGGAGTAGACATTATATGGAGACCGTATGTGGGTTATCCCTCATATAGACAGATGGCTAAGGAGCTAACTAGCCTTCATCTATAGGAGAGCACAAAATTATCTCTGTAGATAGGGTCTGATGGAATTTTGGACTATTACAGGCTATGCCACCACCCTTCCCATAGTACCATAGGGATGATGTGGAGAGACCACTACCACTTCCACAGCCGAAAGTACCTATTGGGGAGGAGGAGTAGGTTATAGACTGGTGGATTGATAATGCTAGCATGACGAATAGGTATAAACAATGGTGGGGTGGGTAGCTATGAGCAAATAATCCCGTGCCCGGGAAGCTAGATTTAGCCACCATCACTGTGTAGAGAGACACCCTACATGGGTAGGTGGCGACCCTGATTACACAGTTGGGCATGGTTCAGAGGTAGCTTGTAGCATCAGAGGAAGAGGTGGCCACATTGTATGCCACCTTACAGGTGTAGGTTATAGGTTTATAGGGCCATTTGGCCACTACACAAGTGTAGATTAAGGCATTACAGGCTCAGGCATAAGCACAGGGTGTGAGGTCGATGACACCTCCATAGGTACCAGGATAGGGTCTCAATTCATAGGAAGGGGCAGAAAGGGTCCCATAGGATAGGTACAGGGGCTGAGGCCGATGGGGACACCCCTGCATGCACTCCCTATCCAAGTTATAGGATGCCTTAGGTGAGGCTAGATATTATCGGGACCGATTGACAGTGGCAAGGATAGATTGTCTATCATATGCAGAGTACAGAGGCATAACAGCCTCAAGTGAGATGACTAGATCCCGGACTCACGGTGTGGAGAGCACAAGGGTCCATCAAGCTCGAGACATGATTAGGGTGAGGCTATGAGTTCATAGAGGCCAGCTCAAGTGATTTACCAAATAGGGGACCGGCCATGACCCATGGCAAGCAATGCGATGTTATCGGGTTGCTGAGACAAGAGTCGAGGAGGAGACAGGTGAGACCGAGGTGGAGTATATCTCGCAGGATGATGCCTGAGGCACATCCCTTTATTTTGATGTATTTTAGTCATTTTTTATATATACCAGCCTACATGCCGAAGACAGTGAGGATGTATGAGAGTTTTACATATTTTTGATCATATACCACCTTCATGCCGAAGATGGTGAGGTTGTATATGAGATTTTGAGAGATGTGACTATATGTACCGGCCTACGTGCTGAAGATATTTGAGATTATGTATATGGAGACATACATTTGGATATTTTTATTTATAGAGGTGATGATGATGATGATTATGATCATTATGTGTATACATGGTTGTAGTTATCTTTCTATGTTGATGTGTATATGTTAGGGAAATTAAGTAGTGTAGGCATGATAGAGTCAGGTCATAGGCATGGATCAAGTTAGGTTGTAGGCATGGTTGAGTCAGGTTATAGTCTAGGCATGGATCAAGTTAAGTTGTAGGCATGGTTGAGTTAGGTTGTGGTCTAGGCATTGGTTACATCAGGTTGTAGGCATGGTTGAGTTAGGTTGTAGGCATGGATTGAGTTAGGTTGTAGGCATGGTTGAGTTAGGTTGTAGTCTAGGCATGGATCGAGTTAGGTTGTAGGCATGGTGGAGTCAAAATTGGTTGAGGTTGTAATTCATTAATTTGTGTAATGAATGATGATATGGGTCATTGTTAAGATGTTTTATAATATATGCATGATAGTGGTAAAGAAATGGTAGACATGATGAATGGATGTTGGATGATGATAAAGGTGGAAAATAATTTGTTGTTTGTTGGTTTTTAATTTCCAATTATTAATATAAAAATAAATCTAACAAGGGTAGATCATGATTTTTTTTTTTAAATTATTGTTTAGAGAGTGGTCGAGCTAACCTCCAAGGGCCCCATTCCTCGGAGTGTTGCCTACATAGTCCCAGTGAAAATTAACCTTAGGCCGATGTAGTTCTCCCATAAGCTAGGGAAGAATGTGAGGAGGTATGAGAATGAGTTGGTAGGTTTTAGGCATGATTGAGTCTAGGTCTATTAGGTATGGGTGGATTGTGGGCACATTGGTAGAGGTGATGTTGAGTGTGGTGGAAGAAGAAGATGACCCAAAGGTAAGTGTCGAGGACCAAGTCCTGTATAAGGTAATCAATACATAATAAGGAAGGTTAAAAGATAAGAGGAGGCAAGAAAGCCACCTGATTGGTTAGGATCATAACGAGTAAGTCATACCTGAGATAGGCTTGATGAACATAAGACCCTAAATACATTACATGATTGATTATTCTAAAGGTGTAAAGTAGTCGCATGACCACCAAATGTCACGGTTCCACGAGGTCCCTTGAGGCGGTAGGAAATGAAAGTGTGAATGGTAAGAGGGTGAAAAGTGGTTAGTTTTTATATGGTACTAGGTAGCATGCCTTTGTAGCAAGAGATCCAAGGTCACAATGGGAAAGTCCATGACTAAAAGGTTATTTGTTTTAACTAATGTTTGAGATAGACTGATCGATGTGGGAAGTCTATATGGGATGAGGAAATTAACTCCTTGAGGTCTTCATGAAGCTGATCGATGCGGGAAGCTTCAGATTCTCTCTCTTTATTATTATTTATTTTGGAAAGATCTTTACATAGTTGTCCTTCGAGGGAGCAGTCTATTTATAGTAGTGATTTTAGAGAGAAAGATGATCTTTTGAGGGAGTCATCTCTTTATTGGAATTTTGACTCAAGGAGTTGGATCCCATGTGAGGGATTTTAAGTCATGGACAAGACTAAGGTGAAGAATAGGATTTCTTGTTCAGAAATTAGGTTGAAATGACCATGAGATCTCATCTAAAGGTAGATGAAAAGTATCCATGAGAATCATGCTATGTGTAGCGCTGTGGTACACATAATTAAGAGAAGATAAAAAGTGACGGGTACACACATGATTCTTATTTAATAGTTGGTGATGGCATAGGAAGTGGATAGCACTCAAGGGATGAGCATGGAAAGAGGTAGAAGGTGATGTAGGACTAAAAGTCAACAATAGAATGGTCGAAGATGCAAGGCGTTAAAGGGCTCAGGTTCCAGTTTTCCCTTGAGTGAAGATAAATGATAAGCACCTGATCTGTAATTATGAGTCAAAATTTATGGTCCTAGCCAATTCAAGAAAATTTTCCCCGTTTACTTTTTTTTTCTACTTTGGTTACATGTTGATTTTCTTTCAAGACAAGGTCATCAACGTGGAAGGTTCATTTATGGATGCATCTTTCATAAGCATGTTTAATACATTTTTGGTAAATTTGTAGATGGTCAAGAGCATTAAGATGATGTTTGTCTAGTAAATCAAGTTGTGTTAAACGGTCCCGACAAAATTCATCATCGGTGAGCATGTTATGGAGAGAAATAAGGAGTGAGGGAATTTGGACTTCGAGAGGCGAACAACCTTTATACTATAGACCGAGAAAAGGGTGTGGCAGCGGTGGAAGCACATATACTAGTGCGGTATGCCCGTAGGGTGAAAGGAATATGCATATACAAGTCCTTCCCAGTATCATTAACCACTTTCATGAGAATTTTTTCAAGGTTTTTTTGGTGGATTCACTTGGTTAGTACTATGGGTAATAAGGTGATGAGAAACTTAGTTGAATGCAGAAGGCATCACAAATTTTTTGCAATGTTTTATTTTTGAATTGTTTTCCATTATCAATGATGAGGTGATGTGGGATACCAAAACGATAGATGATGTGATGATTTATGAACTCACGTATTTTCTCGGTTTTCGTAGTGTTATCTCATTTTTAGTAATTCCAACCAAAATTGAGATAACCATAGAATTTTTTTGACAAAACCTCCTAAAAATTCCCTTTGAAGGATATTTTCAGGTTTTTTGGTTTCCATCGCATGCAAACATGTCTTTTACATACTTCATGTCAAGTGTCTTCCAAAACCCGAAACCCGATTACATGCCAGTGTATCAGGTTTTCAGAACCTGGGAGCATCGAAACATACCTTACAAAAAAATGTTACATGTTGCTTGTTTCCTGAAACCCGAAACCTGAAATGATCCTTTGTGTCAGGTTTTGAACTTGGTAGCATCCAAACACGTCTTTTACATGCTTCATGTCGTGGTGGTTCCCGAAACCGATTTGCTAAGAAAACCTTTGTTTTAGGTTTTATCAAGTGCTAAGAATGATGACATGGCATTAAAGCCTAGTTGTTAGTTAGTTAGCACACGTGTTGGAGGAGGTGTAATAAATGCTAGGGTTTTATAAATAGTCTAATTTTATGTCATTTCTACCTGACATATTTTCACTGCGTGGATTTTTTGTACATGCTCCTTCAACCTCCAAACCCAACTGAACTTCTTGACCGATTTCACGATTCATCTTCGATCATTTTTCAAATTTCTTGAAGGTATTTTTCTCTTCTTATCATTTTGGGGTCTTTGGGTTTGTTTTTGAAGTGTTCTTTCGGTGTTTTTCCTCTTTGCTTTTTCTTTCCTCTGGGTTTAGGGTTTAGGGTTGTTTTATTCATTTTCTGATTGAATTTCTATGAAACCCCTTGTTTAAAAATTCATCCTAGGTGTTTTCTTATTTCCTTCCATGGATATACTCTTGTGTTTTTTTTTAGAATAAATCTATAAAAGCTGGCTTACAAGCTTGGAGGAAATTTTACCTGTTCTGACATCCCATAAACCTGACACCTTTGTTTTAGGATTTATAGGGTGTCCAACACTATTTGGTTTCTGCAGTGTATCAGTTTTTGCAAAGTTCTCAGCATCCTCTGACTTATTTTTTTGTCAAGTTTTGCAGATTGTCCGACACTGTTTGGTTTTCATAGTGTGTCGGGTTCTGCAGGGTGCTCAACATCTCCTGATTTCTTCCTATGTGTCAGGTTTCACGAAGTGTCCGACACAACCTAATTTTATTATACTATGTAGTGTGTCAAGTCTTATGAATTATCGACAAGTCTCAAAGTCTGGTTGGTGTGGTGGGTGCCGTGTGGTTACTCGTAAAGCTTCCAAGCTCGATTCGTCAAACAAGAGTCATCTAGGCATTCTCTCTTCAGAATTCTCATGTCAGATCCTAGATCATCTAAGAATAAGTTAGATAGGTAAGGAAAGATGAAGTACAAGTACCAAAAAGGTAATCTCCTTCCTACACAGATTCCAATTATGACATCCGCGACACGGAGCTTGGTAACATAGACATGGAGGACTTTTGGAATAGAACCAAGGATTCTTCTCAGAGTCCCTAGATGAAGTCAATAACCAACAATGGCCTCCCTCTCATAGTAGGATTCCCAATGTCTTCTCAATGCCCCGAGTTCATTCTGGTATGTGCTTCCAATTATGACTCAAATTCCCACTCAGTGAAAAATCAAGCAGGAGAAACCATAGTGAAGTTGGACGAGAGGTTACTTTGATGACCTCTTAAGATTATGCAACTTTGAGGAATATGTCAATGTAGATCTTAAGTCATCATAGAAATCCTAGGACAAAGATGAAGAAGATTTCATCAAGCATGTGAATAAAAAGTTCCTGATCAAGGCCAAGCTAGCCGTCTCTAGGTTTCCCAAATTTTCCCTAGGAGTGATTTCATCCTTGAAATTAGTGACATCATCACCCTGTTGAGTCGAGTATTTGGACTCCCTGAGTCAAGAGACTTCCAAGGGTGGATGTATCAATTCATGGTCATTATAAAGAAGAACAAACAAGGGATTGATTGGAGCAGTCTTATAAGTAATGAGATTGATTCCCAGATGAAGATAGTCTTGACTACTGGCAAGTTTTATATGTCATCATATGTCACCTATGCAGCAGCCGGCATGAGGAATTATCCAGGGTTGGATGCTAAGGGAAGTAAGTCAACCGAACATATATATCAGTATTTCCCTTAGTCTGACAATGAAGGGGTCTAAGGATCAATTCAAAAGAGTGAATGACACCTTATTTTATGAGAACATCTACATGCTGAACCCTGATTTAAGAAAGAGAAGAGTCTCTGATGAGGCATGGGCTGAAGTATCAAAATGGGGTTGTATCTTCTTGCAGTTCAAGAAGTTCACATACCTTCGGGTGGTCATGTACCCGAGTGATCCTTTCCGATTGCCCAGATTCCTAGGTGATAAGTTAATACTAATGGAGTTGGTTAGACAATTGTTGGATTTTCACAAATTCCAATAGAGTAAACACAAGGCTGCCGTATCCTTCCCTATTTCCATTAGAAGGTACATGTGCTCGATAGTGGTTAAAGCTAAGAATGTGGTGCACAAGCTTCAGGACAAGTTGAAGAAGCACATGAAGCATAGAGATGGATTTGATTTCCGAGGAGTCCTTAAATCATACGGGACTTTATATCTACATGTGCCCAACATAGAATATATTTGGGTTGATCTTCGAGATGAAGTTGCCATCCAAAGCAAGTTGACAATTGAAGAAATCTAGATGCTAGATTTATCTGACATCCCAGAGGGGACCACAGATAACGAGAGTGTCCTTGACGCCTCGTATGATGGGTTAAATGAATATCGATATGTATTCCCAGCCATTGATTGGTCCATCACTGAGAAAGCTTCTATTGTGGGGAAAGCTTCTCAAATTCTTTCCCATACTAAGGCATGGCTCATTTCTTTGGGGATGAGTTATAAAGAAGGTAATTTTTCAAAGCTAGATACTTTGGAAGTGGGACCCTCCAAGGGAAAAAAGGAAAAGGATAAGAACCCTTCCAAGAGGCCAATAAAGGTTAAGTTTGTCAGAAAGGGAGAAGATCAAGTAACCACATCAGTGGCCACTCTCCCACAAATAGTTGAGGTTCTTGATTCACCTCCACAACTAGAACAAGGAAATCCTCCTTCAAGAGAAGAGATTGTTCAACCTTCCATTCCTCTTTTGGTTGATAGTTCATCAGAGGTAAGTCTTCCTCTTATCTCTCAAGCTCTAATTTTGGAATCATTGCCTCCTCCCATTCAGCCTTCCTTGCCTCAAATTTCTTCACCAAGTTCCTTAGCCATGGCTAGTATCTTCTCTGGCCTCTCACCTCTCCCCACTGGACCCCAGTTAACCATAGACATGCCTCCTCCTTTAAAAAGACTTTCATTAGAAAGAATATTTTCTAGGATTTATCTTATTTTCTCTCTACTCTTTTTATTATAAATAAGGGATGCTTATGCATTCCAAAGGGTTGATATTTTTGGAATATTGAGAACTATTGTGAAGAAGAAAGAATTTGTGTTTTCTTTTAATCATTTCTTGAATAGAAGCTTATGCTATTTGGAAAACTTTGTGTTGTGAGATGTATCTTTCTTAGGATATTTTTCTTATGTTCATAATCGTAAGTTATTCCTTGTTTAGCATCTTAATTGTTCTAATCATTTCAAACATTACATTTGTTATCTAAAACTCGTATGATTATTTTGTGATCTGCATTTGCTCGAAAGAAAGTATGTTCCCCTCATTTCCTTTCCATTTGTGTTTCTTCCATAATAATAATTTCCTTTCCAATCCATTTCATTTCAAAAGTAGAAATATCTCCACCTAGTATGGATATAGATTTCGGGATTCTATCCCAACCCCAATGGTTAGATTAGTGTGAATACTGTATATTATTTCATTGTGTTTTAGACTAGTAATAAATAGGCAACCTCACATGTCTTTGAGGAGGGATTTAATACCATGTATTATGATTGAACCTCATATTTTGGCTTGATAAAATATCCAACCAACAGTTTTTGGTGATTCCGTTGGGGAATACAGATTGATAAGACTAAACTTATCCTATTGGTGTCTTACGACTCCGTATTTTCCTTATTTTCAAGAAGATCCCTTTTTTAGTTCAAGTTTTCCAGAAGATCTTCACTCGGTAAAGCCGAGCCAGGGGTGAAACTGATCCGTTCTTTGATCTACTTCAACAACATAATTTTAGGATTTCACCCAATAGTGTTGCATCTAGTCGAGCAAGGAGTTCTTCGCCCATCCGAAGAACTTAGATTCCTCAAGAACAAGAAGTTTCTGCAACTTTTCATGCATTATTCTTGTCAGATATTCATATTCCTATATGCACTTCATTTAGAAGAATGGAAACACAACCTATGCCTTGGGGTGTAGCTATTGGTCCTCTTTCCCTTACTCCACCATTGCATGACCTACCTCATGGATCATGAAAGAATATTCCTAAGTTCAACGATGATGGAAAACAACATCCTGACGAACACATTGCCTCATTCTTTATTGCATGTGGTGTTCTTGGGGTTGCTCACAAAGATGTCTCTATTCGACTCTTCATTGAAACATTGCATGGCATAGTAGTAGAATGGTTTTACCATCTCCCAAATGCATGCATTACCAACTGGGCTACCATGAGATCTGTATTTGAAGCAAGGTTCAAACTAGCTGAAGATTCTCACGCCTTGTTAGCACAACTTACACACATGAAGAAGGAGTCTTACGAACCCATGCGGGACTTCATAGCCAAATTCAACAAGTTGATCCACAAGATTCCAGACCTAGTTGTTCCTACTCTTAAAAATTAGAAGTGTTTCTTCATCAACGCTCACTGATGTAAGCTTCTTATTGAGAAGATCTGTTATCCCCGATTTGGCCACCACTCAAGCTATAGCCACCGAAATAGAAGATGATTTTATTCGCGGAAAGATCAGAAGATAATCATCTAAGCCTAAAAATCGAGTTCTTCTAAGAGTACTACTGATTCTATGATTCATAATATGGCCAATGACTTGATCACTTTAAAGAAGCAAATTTCTCAACAAGCAACCAACATTCCTTATCGAGATATTCCTAGATAGAATTTCAATAGTGCCAACAAAGACTCCCATAAGAGATAGGAATTGGTTGATCGCTATTCCCACCAGACTAGCCATTGAATCCCCTCCTATCAACACAACAGTTGAAATAATTGAGGAGGATGAGGAACCAAAAGATCACGACTCTCATGAAGCCTTGAAGCTTCAGGATATGTTGATGAGTCTTTTAACGATTCAACTGGCAACTCCAACATTGGTTATTTGGAATACGAGAAAGATGAAGATGAGCATGATGGAAAATCATTTACAGTTTTCACTCAATCCCAATCTCAGAACCCTAGAAAGCTGGTTGAAATCTCCAAGGATAAAAGTAAGGAAGCTCTCATAGTTATGGCTAAAAGAGGATCTCCCATCTCAGCACAAACTGAAAAGGAGATAATGAAAAAGGTAACTTCACCTTCCAACTCTCTTTCTCCTAATTTTAAGGCCAATACCTTGGCTCAGACCAATGTAACTAGAATTGATCCCTCCATCATTCCTTCATATACCACTTTTGACATCATTGATCATGCAAAGAAAACCAAAATCCAAATGTCGGAAGTTGAATACCTTCAGTCCAACCCTGAGCAATTTGAGAAACTTTCCAAATTCATTAGAAGCAAGGTTATTATTCCTCCATCTTTAAAAGGCATTTTTCCTATCCTCACTCAGCCTTTACCTCAAAGTAATATGACCTTTGTTGCTTCTTCAGGAAATATTGAACCGTTTTATTTTTCTTTACTTATAAATGGTTTCAAACTTAGCAATTGCATAATTGACTCAGGAGCCTCTGATAACATAATGCCCAAAAAGTAGCTCATGCCCTTAGACTCACACTAACTAAATCTTATGGGTAGTGTTACTCCATGGAAACTAAACAAGTCCCCTTGATTGGACAAATCAAGGATTCACGATTGCATTTTTGCTTTTCCGAAAAAGAGAGTAAAAATGACTATCCTAGTTGTTGATATCCCGACTTATTATGGGATTCTTTTGGGAGGAGGATTTTGTAAAGATGTTGGAGGAGAAATCAACATGGATTGGACCAAATCTAAAATTCCAGTAAATGGATTTCCTCGTTTCCTTCACCCTGAAGCACAAGCAAAGTACCTAGTTACTAAATCAGATGATCCTAAGGCTCAAATTCTCTTTGAAGATGCAGGCTTGTGTAATTATTTCCTAACATCTAAGGTGCCATCTTTAGAAGTGAAAGAAGAAGATCGTAATGTTGTTTGGACCCTTGAGTTTGACAAGATTTTTTAAACTATTGGTTCAAGTGCCGGCGTAGTTCTTATATCTACGAATTTTGAGATCATTCCCTTTGCTTTCAAGTTGCAGTTTGATAATACTAATAACACAACTGAATATGAAACTTTGTTATTAGGATTAGAAATGGTAAGATAAAAAGGAATCTGAAATCTCAAAACACGGGGAGATGTTGAGCTGATTGTGAATCAAGTAAAGGGAATTTATTAGGTAAAAATGATCCCTAAGACATTACGAAACAAGGTTTAAGAAAACATAGAATGATTTGATGCTTTTTCCATTAAAGCAGTCTTAAGAGATTATAATGATAAATCTTATTCCTTACCTGTTTTTGCATCTCTTCTTCTTCCTCACCCACAGTTCAAATAGGACATTTATAACATTGATATTGTGTATCATCCAAGTGTTCCAGATAACTCAGCTCATTGGTAGGTGTTTAATGATGATCAACAAGTATTGTCTTTTCTGGAGAAAGCTGATAATTTCAGTGAGCTTTATTTTGAAGGATCAAAGTCAGCTTTCTGTGAGTCCATCTCTAATTCATATCAAGAAATTGATGTTGAATTAATCCACAAAGGAAATAACATTCCAAAGGGATTAGTTTCTCTGGAAGGTCATTTTGACAAGCATGACTAGTTGATTTAGGGTAAAATGCAAGCTAAAAGTACTTCCTCATTAGAGGTAAATCAAGTTAACTTGGCTCCGTTGAACAACCACGGATGGTAAACATTGGTAAATGTTGTTCTCCTGGAGGAAAAAGAAAGATTCTCTTCACTCTTGAAGAGATATATGGACATCCTAGCGTAGTCATATGCAGATCTAAATTCTTACAAGCCAAAGGATGTGCAACATAGCATTCCTTTAAATCCTAAAGTTAAACCCTATAGGAAAAAGAAGAGGCATTACAACCTAAATATCTCAGGGACTATTCTTACGAAATTTAGAAAATGTTAGATGTAAGGATTATCTTTCGATCCATCATTCCACTTGGGTTTCGAACATTGTCCCTGTGAGAAAGAAGAATGGTGAAATCCAGATTTGTGTTGAATTATGGAATCTCAACCAGTCTTCATTAAAGGAAAATTATCCATTACCCATCATGGACCAGGTATTACAGACTGTCACTAGAGCAGAAATGTTATCCATGCTTGATGGATTTTCGAGTATAATCAGGTTGAGGTAGTTGTTGAAGATCAACATAAAACAATGTTCACTACCCCATGGGGAACCTTTGCTTATAGAAGGATGCCTTTTGGTTTGATCAATGCTAGAGCCATGTTTCAAAGGGCTATGGACTTAGCTTTCAGAGATTTAATGGGCAAGGTCATAGTTGTGTATTTGGATGACTTGATGGTCTTTTCTAAAAAGTGAAGTGATCATTATGATCACCTGGAATAGGTACTCTTAAGGTGCAGGCATCATGGGATTTCATTAAATCCTAAAAAATCCATGTTCGAGTGACGAAGGAAATTTTTGGGTCACATTGTGACTAGTGAAGGAACCAAGATCGACCTAGAGAGGGTGAAGGCCATTCAAAGCCTTACCCTACCCACAAGCAAAACTAGGGTGCACTCCTTTTCGAAAAGTTAATTTCCTACAAAGATTTGTACTGATTTTGTTAATAAAACCAAGGATATCCTTGGAATGGTGATGAGATAAAACTCCATTTCAATGGAAAACTGAAGGGAAGCTTGTGTTTGAAGAATTCAAATGGGAAATTGTTCATGCTCCCATTCTAGTATGCCCAAACTTCAAGAAATATTTCATCATGTACAGCTACGCTTCCGCACATACAGTATCGGCCATCCTGATGTAGGAAAATGAAGAAGGAATTAAAGCTCCCATTACTTTCATGAGATTCCCACTAAAGGAACATGAATTGAAGATGTCACAGATTGAAAATCATGCTTATGTAGTGGTGAGAGCAGTGAAACATTTTAGGTATTATGTCTTGAGTTCCCACACTCTCGTTCTAGTTCTTGATACCAGAGTTAAATCCATTCTAACCCAAAAAGAGTTGGGTAGTCAATGGGTAACTAGATAGCCAAAGTCCAAGAGTATGAATTGGACATCAGACCTACCAAGTTGGTGTGAGGCGAGAGGCCTATGCCAATTAATCACGAGAAAACAATGCTTTGAGACAGTGCGAAGAAACTCGAAGGTACTTCTTGAGAATTGCCCAAAGTACTTTTCATAAGCATGACTAATGAGTGGTATGCAAATATCACTTTATGTTTAACCTATGGAGAGTGTCCCCCAAATTTAAGCCAAAAATAAAAAGGATAGTTAACTCGGGTTTGCAAGATACATTACGTGGGACAAAGTGATATATACTGAAAGGTATCGATGGTGTATTCTTACGCTATGTTGATAAGTCTCAAAGCAAGTAAGGTTACTAGATTACTTCCATAATATATCATGTGGAGGAAATTTCTCTTCTTCCGTAATGGCTTACAAGATTTTATGGTCCATGTACTATTGGCCTACTCTCTTCCGAGATTTAGTTGAATGGGTAGCCAAGTGTGAAGCTTGTCAACATTTCATTGGTCGTCCTAAGTGGAAGCTCTTCCCTTGAAGCCCGTGGTGATTGAAGAACCTTTTCACCAATGGGTAATTGATTTCATTGGAGTGTTGAATCCTTCCTATAGTGCCAGTCATAATTATGTCCTCACTGCCACAGACTATTTCACCAAGTGGGTGGAAGCTACTCTAATCAAACAAGCTACCTCCGAAGTTGTTTGTAATTTTCTCAAAGAAAATATAATTGTTAGATTCGGTGTGCCTCACAAGATTGTTGCCGAAAACACCTCCAATTTCTCATCCCATGAGTTGAAATAATTTTTTTATGGATTTGGGATCACGTTGGCTCATTCATCTATTTATTACCCCGAGAAATGGTCAAGCTAAATCAAGCAAAAAACTTGGTGACCATAATCAGAAAGTTGGTCAATGAGAATCAGAGGACATGGCACAAAGCATTGTATGATGCATTATGGATTGATCGTATTAATCCTAAATGAGCTATTGGAATGTCCCCATTCTAGGTGATGTATGGAATTGACGCTAAGATACCTATCTCTGTAGAATTGCTAGCCTTACGACTGGCTAAAGCAATTGAAGATGAAACCTTTCAAGGTTCTATTGAGAAAAGGATAATGTACCTAACCAGGTTAGAAGAATAATGAAGCAAGGTGGTGGATCACATTGTAGACCATCAGAGCAAGGTCAAAAGGATATTCGACAAGAAATCAAAGCAACATGATTTCCAAGTCGGAGATCTAGTACTTCTCTGGGACAAGAGAAGAGAGCAGAAAGGGATGCATGGAAAGTTTGATTCCTTATGGAAAGGTCCTTTCAAAATACATCAGCTGAATGGTGAAAATAGCTCTGTCTATCATACCTTGATGGAGATTTTCTCCCTCTACCTTTCAGTGGCCAACATTTGAAGATGTTCCACCAGTAATGCAAGATGCTCTCTTGCATTGTATCATAATTTATTTTCTGTTGTGTTTTCTTTCTTTTCTTTCTCTCTTTGTTTTGTTTTTGGTTTTCTTCTTCGAATCATAGATCAATGCAAAAATATTTTTGATATGATTTCTCTTCCTTTGATGTCTCAAAGAAATTCCCCAACTGGAGCCAACTGTTATCTTGTTTTTAGTGATTCCAGCCAAAATTGAGATAACCATAGATAATTTTTTTGACAAAACCTCCTAAAAATGCCCTTTGAAGGATATTTCTAGGTTTTGGGTTTCCATAGGAAGAAAACATGTCTTTTACATGCTTCATGTTGAGTGTATTCTCAAACACGAAACCTAATTACATGTCGGTGTATGTCGGTTTTCATAACTTTTCAGGAGCATCGAACATACCTTACAAAAACATGTTACATGTTGCTTGTTTCCCAAAACCAAAAACTTGAAATGATTCTTTGTGTTGGGTTTTAGAACTTCGGTAGTATCCAAACATGTCTTTTACATTCTTCATGTCAGTTGGTTCCCAAAACCTGATTTGTTAAGAAAACCTTTGTTTCAGGTTTTCGGAGGTGCTAAGCATGATGAGATGGCATTAATGTCGAGTTTTCAGTTAGTTGGCACACATGTCGAAGGAGGTGTAATAAATGCTAGGGTTCTATAAATATTCTAATTTACATGTCATTTCTACCAAACATATTTTCATTGCATGGATTTTTCGTACATGCTTCTTTGACCTCCAAACTTTACATTGAACTTCTCGACCGATTTTGTGATTCATCTTTGATCATTTTTCGAATTTCTTGAAGGTATTTTTCTCTTCTTATCATTTTGGGGTCTTTGGGTTGTTTTTTTTAAGTTTTCTTTTGGTGTTTTTCCTATTTTCTTTTTCTTGCCTCTAGGTTTAGGGTTGTTTTATTCATTTTTTGATTGAATTTCTATGAAACCCCTTGTTTAAAAATTCATCCTAGGTGTTTTCTTATTTCCTTCCATGGATATACTCTTGTGTTTTTTTAGAATAAATCTATAAAACCTAACTTACAAGCTTGGAGGAAATTTTACCTGTTCTGACATCCCAGAAACCCGACACCTTTGTTTCAGGTTTTACAGGGTGTCCGACACTATTTGGTTTCCGCAATGTATCGGGTTTTGCAAAGTGCTCAGCATCCTCTGACTTCCTCTTGTTTGAGTTTCACAGTTGTCGACACTTTGTTGGTTTCCACAAAGTGTCGGAGTTTTGCAGGGTGCTCAACATCTCCTAATTTCTACCTATGTGTCAGGTTTCACAAATTGTTCGATAGGTCTCAAATTCCAATTGGTGTGGCGGAGTGCAGTGGGGTTACTCGGCCCAAGCTTCCAAGCCCAATTGGTCAAACAAGAGTTATCTAGGCATTCTTTCTTCAAGAATTCTCATGTCAGATCCTGGATCATCTAAGGATAAGTTAGATAGGTCAGGAAAGATGAAATACAAGTACCGTAAAATGGAATATCCTTCCTACATAGATTACAATTATGACATCCAAGACACAGAGCTTGGTAACATAGATGTGGAGGAATTTTGGAACAGAACCAAGGATTCTTCTCAGAGTCCATGGATGAAGTCAATAACCAACAATGGCCTCCCTCTCGCAGCAGGATTCCCAATGTCCGCTCAATGCCTCGAGTTCATTCTGGCCTATACTTCCAATTATGACTCAGATTCCCGCTTTCGGTGAAAATCAAGCAAAAAACCATAGTGAATTTGGACGGAGGTTACTTTGATGACCTCTTAATATTAGCCAAATTTGAGGAATATGTCGATGTAGATGTTTCACCTTTTTCTTAGATTGTTTCTTTGAATGGTTGACAAAAGATATTGTAATGGGCATAGGAGTAATACCTATTCAAGTGTCGAGTTGATGGTTTTTGCACGTGTCGACTTGGATCCATAGCTGATCATGAGAGCTTCCTTTTGGCTAGGAGGAACTACTTATAATGAAAGCAAGACCACCAAAAAGAATTAAACAATATGGGCAGTGAACTACCTAGCGTAAGCTAGATCCGAGAAGTATGATACTTCCTATATGGTTGTCAATCCACTGTTTTAAACAAATTAATGCTATAAAAAGGTAAATCCTATTGTTATTTTTAAATTATTTAGGTATCTCACTTAAAAACACAATAAGAAATAAATCTAATCTAACAGGCTAAGCTAGAATAAAATCCACAGGTCAAATGGTTGGTTCTAGGTTTTGCAGGTATAATAAAGGTCTTGGGTAGATCACAACTGAGTGAGGGTGAGGTAAAATGGAGTGGATAGGTCTTTGTTTAAGGTTGTGTGGGAAAACACATAGACCGGTGTTGGTCAGGGGTGACCGACCACGGTTAGGTATAACCGGCGCCGGTTACTATGAGATCTGGGAATGTCACAGAATGGGGTTTTGGTCCTCTTTGTGATTACACAAAGGATTTCGGTTGGTCGGGATGAGGTAATGGGTGACTGGAGTAGGTTTTGGCAAGGTTTTTTTGGGTCTACGGAGGTGAAAAGTGTTGGAGATGGTCAATAAGGAGCAAGATAAACAATGGGTGATAAAATAATGATGAGATGAAATAACCAGGAAAGTATGATGTTATACTTACTTGGATTTCATTTCTGAAAGTCTGTGTGTGAAGGATGGAGGTGTTGATGATGGGTTTGAAGGCATAAGTGATCACCAACTAAAGAAAATATTCTGCATGGGCTGCATGCACACTCCTCTTTGCTTAGATAGATCCGAATGTGGTTGGAGATGGTTGTGTAGGAGAAGATGCTCAATCTCCTTCCTTGGATGTGAGTTCTTACTGGAATTGGCTCTCTAAAGATGCGTTATCTTTTGAGATCTTGTTCTTTCTCCCAATCTTTGCTAGGTTCAAGTTCCAAACTTGAGAATAAAGTTGTTTTAGGGTTAAAAAGGGGCAAATCTGTCGATGGTCTAGCTTAACCAAATGACGGTTAGGGGTAACCGGCGTCGGTCAAGGTGGGATTTTCTAGGTTTACTAAACTTAGGGGAGATCCTCCTTATTTCCTTGGATCTTATGTATTATCTTGTGGATTCAACTAGGAGCTTCTTGTGAGCATGCTTTGGAATGTGGTTAGAGGGAGTGTAGGCATTGATTTTTAGGGTTCGAGTAAGTCTTAGTTAGTTATGGTAACTTGCTAAGAATAGGTTTTAAGGTGAGTTAGCTTGATGAGGTGTCTGGGTGAAGTGTTTGTGTAGATATTATCTAAATTAAGATATTTAAATAATAAATATGGTGAGGATAATGAATTAATTAAATTAAATTAAATAAATTAATACTAGTGAGGTCAAGGGAGTCATGGCTAGGTGAATGTGATGAAGGGTGCTTATTTATCAAGGGACCAAGGGGAGTGTGACCTAATTTTAGTGTCTACATTTTTCCCTTTTTGTTGCGTAGCTTGTATTGGTAAGCGATGCTAACAAAAATAATGCGTGGTTGGCCCATGTGGGGTAAAGGTGATCCCCTCAAACCGGAACTAACGAAGTGGCCACCGAAGTGGTGAGTGGTTTGATAAAAGGTAAATGTAAGGGAAAGGGAAGTGGGTGCAGGACAAGAGGGTGAAATTTCTACTCAAGAAATCTAGGTAATGGGTCAGGGTCAAAGGTAGCATCAGTTAAATGCACGCACACGTATAAACTACAGTACACTACTAGGCTAAAGAGCAGGAAAATTCTACATCATCTAAGGTCAATAGGTTTATCCAAACAAGGGTGAAGTGAATCTGGTATCCAAGGTATAGGATAAGGTTAGGAAACACAACGTAGGTTAGGTGCAGGAACGTTTAGGTATGTTCCAGTACACCAAAGGTAGGGTCAGGATAAACGGTCACAACAATAGGCTAGGTAAGGTCATTAGGTCAACAACACAAGTAACAGTGCCACAAGGTATAGCAAACACATGAGATCAAAGGTCACTAGCGATGGTCCAAGTCCAAATATCTAGGTCACAGCACGAGTAAGGCCAAGGTAGTAAAATAATAAGGTGTCAACAGCGGATGCGAGGAGGTAGAAGAAGGTGGAGGGCCAGAGGTGAAGGTAAAGTGGTCCAGGTAGGTGTAAGCGGGGAAAAATAAAAGGGAGGTAAGGAAAATGAGGTAAATGTGATGGTAATGAGTACGCAGGGTAACCAACATTGGTCGTAATGAACCGATGACAATGTAGGGTAACCGGCAAGCGGTGGTAGTCAGTAAGCGTAAGACCGGCGTTAAGGGTTAACGACGTTAGTCGTAGGGTAGGGTATAAAAAGTGGAAAACCCACGTTTGAAAAGTCAGTTGTGCATTTGGAAAAAGGAGAAAAGGAAAAGAAGATAAAAAAGAGGAATAGGACAAAAGAGTACAACAGAGAGCTTGGTTGGTGAGCCACATAGGTGAGATTGAGTGATTGAGAGGTGGGGCCGTGAGAGCAGTGGCACGGTTCATGTGGTGAGGATTGGTTGAGAGAGTTGGAGGTCTATTGAGGATGGTAGAGGTAGGAGAGGGGTCGGGTGGTCCACCCGTATAGTGGCCAGATATACCACCATGGCGTTGGTAGAGGGATGAGGTAAGCTCTACACCATTGCTTAATGATTTGATTGATTAAGTAGGCTAAAATATGGGTTATAATAAAAACATGGGGGAGGTTTTGAATTTTTGATTGGGAGGTAAATTAGATATAATTGGGGTGGGGAGGTTGGAATGTAGGTCAATAGGAGTGGGAAGGGAAGTAGGGAAGGTTTACGAGAGGTTTGGTTGGGTAGTTAGGTTGATTTGGTCAAAATTGACAAAAATTGGGTGGGGGTTTTGGCGTCGTTCGGCAAAGCCCACAGGTGACTAGAAATGGTCACTTTGTAGGTGACATTAGTCATGTAGAAGTGGCCTCGGTCACAACATAGGTGACTGATGGCAGTTAAAGGCTACCGGTGATGGTTATGGGTAACAGTCGGTGTGAAAATAAGGAAATGGGGCCAGAAATGGGCAAAAATGGGTTAGGTAGTGGAAATGGATGGTCAATGGATAGGGTAAGATATGTAAAGGTGTGGGTTAAGAGAGAGGGGATGGTTTGTGGGTGGGTTGGTTAAGGATTAGGGTAGAGGGGTTTTGGGAAGAATAGGTGGTTTGGGGGTGAACACGGGGTAATTTGGAAAAAGGCATACTAATATATAGTGTTGGTTGGATGCAGGCCTGAGATGAGCTGCGAATGAGGGACCAGAGCCACTTATATTGCTAGAGCTACATGGACAGTGACTTTCAAGGAGTGGAGTCACATTGATGATGTTGGCCTGATTGGGATCCGCTATTATGGATGGGTTGTGAGAGAGCAGAGTTTGATGGTCGCACTCATCGAGAGATGGGATTCGGCGACTAACACCTTCCACTTGCCGACAGGGGAGATGACCATCACCCTAGAGGATATATATAGGATATTGAGACTACCAATTAGTGGAGACTAGATGTACTCAGTGACATCCAAGGTCACGAAAAAGTGTACAGATGAGGTATTTGGAGAGAGAGTAGGTGAGTTGTACTACCACAATGCCAGCTTGAGTTACAGAGAGAGGTTTATGTTGTCCATCCCGAGGAAATGAAGTTGATGAAGGTTGATGATGGAGGCGATCGGTGCTACGCATTACCAGATTCAAAGGGTGGGAGGTTCCCACGGTCGCTGATGGGTGTCCTTGGACATGATGATTGATCATACTAGTTTTGCATGGGCATCGGCTTTCTTGGTGTAGTTATATAGAGAGTTGTGGGCCTACAGGTGATTACAGAGATATAGTTTGTGTTGCATTTTCCTTCTTCACTGTTGGGCTTATGAGCACATTGTGTGTGTGACCGGTGAGCCTGCCCTAGGTAGATGCATTGTAGCAAGGAGTCATTTGAGTTGGTTGTAGGCGATGGGTGCCGAAGGGCAATGTATAGATATCTCGCTCTACATACGACGTAGCATATTATAGACAATGACTGGAGAGCCTGTCTAGTGGAGATATAGTCTGGAGACCCTATGTGACTTATCCCTCTTATAAAGGGATGTATGCAGAGCTAGAGGGACTATAGTTACAAAGGTGGATAAAGGGATGCCATACTAGGAAGAACGAGATGATACCTGTCGACTGAGTGAGGCGACAGTTTGGTTTAGTGCAAGATGTGCCCCGCCCTTCCCGCAATATAGGATAGAGGAGGTGGAGAGACCTTTGTCTCCACCCCATCCAACAGAGTTGATAGGGGAGGAGGAGGAACCTGTGGACCGTCACATAGATGATGTGGGGGTGACAATGGCATACAACCAGTGGTGGGTCGTAAATGCAGGTAGGGTCGGTAGGGACAGGTTGGGAGGTAGGGGTCACAGTGCAGTGAGAGAGGCTAGAGCCACGAGATACATGTAGGGAGGTGAGAGCCTCAGGCATAGGTACAGGTGGAGGAGCCTGAGCTGCAGATGTTAGTAGATGGTGTGATGAGATCACCATAGATAGTCTCGAGTGAGAAAACACAGTCTCACATGTATAGGGCCAAGAGTGTAGGTGGCCAGTAAGCCCAAAGGAGAGAGTAGAGGTCATCCCGAGCCACACGGGGTCGATTCATATGCCGAGCCGTTTAGTGGTAGATTGAGAGTAGCGAGCCACCGCTCCGGGTCAGAGGGGACTATCAACATTATAGATGAGGCAGATATGTTGTAGCAGATGTGAGATAATATATCACCATTGTTGGATTTTGGATGTATACTGGCATGTGAGCTAAAGAGATATTGTATTTATTTTTGTACATGATACCATCTGCCAGTCAAGACATTTTTGTATGGGAGACCAGCCTGCGAGCTAATGATGATTATTTATAGTATATCGGCCTACATGCTAACATTTTTGAGATGATAGCCATGATGAGATAGGCATGTTTATTGAGATACAAATTTATGTGATACAAGTGTACATTGTTTTGATACACACATGTATATATGAGGAGATAGACGATATGCAGGTGATGTTGTTGTGATGTGTATGATTTTAATTTACTTTTAATATGGATGGAAAATAGATGAGCTATGCATGATAGAGTTAGGTTAGTTTAGGCATGGATTGAGTCAGGTTGGTTTAGGCATGGATGAGTCAGTTGGTTAGGCATGGTTGAGTTAGGTTGTTAGGCATGGTTGAGTTAGGTCGGTTAGGCATGGTTGAGTTAGGTTGTTAGGCATGGTTGAGTTAGGTTGTTAGGCATGGTTGAGTTATTTTGGTATGTTGATAACAAATGGTAATATAAATGCATGAGATAGTGTAAAATGTGGAAAATGTTAGTTATGTATGAAAATGTGAAATAATATAAGTGGTAAAAGTTATGTGGTATATGGTTTAAATTTTGAGGTTTTTGATATGAACAGGAAATCAGGTAAGGGTGAGGAAAATGGTTAGGATAAAGAGTGGCCAAGCTAACCTTCTAGGCTCCCATGCCCTAGAAGTGCTGACCTACATAGTTCCGTTGAAAAGGGACCTCAGACCGATGTAGTTCTCCCATAAGCTAGGGAAGAAGATGAAAATGATTTGGTAGGTTTGTGGTCATGTTGTGGATTTTGGTTTAATAGGTGGAGGTGAATGATAGTAAAAATGTTGTACGTGAGGGAAAATATGGTGAAAGGGGAGGATGACCCCAAAAGTTAAGCGTCGAGGACTAAGTCCTGTATAAGAAAATCAAAAGGTGATAAAGAAGAGAAAAGATAAGAGGGGGCAAGAAAGCCACCCGATTGGAAAGGATCAAAACATATGAAACACATCTATAGATAAGCTAATGAATGTAAGACCCTAAAGACATTACATGATTGATAATTCTAAGAGTGATGAAGAGTCACATGATCACCAAATGTCATAGGTTCAGCAGGTCCCTTGAGGTATGAAGTGAAAAGACAATGGGTAGAGAGGTGTAGGTAATTGGGTCATAAAATGGGAAGTAGAATGCCTTGGGAAATAGAACCAAGATCACAATAGGCAAGTCCATGATGAAAAAGATTTTTTTATTTTTTCTTTTTTTGTAGATAGACTGATCGATGCGGGAAGTCTACACGGGATGATTATATGTCTCCTTGAGGTCTTCACGAAGTTGATCGATGCGGGAAGCTTCTGAATTTTGATTTTTGAGAAACAATAGTCTTATTTTTGGAAAAACTATGTAGAGAGTTGTGAGATTTTTATAGCTTTCCTTCGAGGGAGTAGTCTACTTATAGCAACAATTGAGGGCGAAGATGTCCTTTTGAGGGATTCATCTGTTATATTGGAAGTTTGACTCAAGGAGTTGATCCACATTTTGGAAGATGTCCTTCTGAGGGATTCATCTTTTTTTTTTTTTGGCTTTTAAGTCATGGACGAGACTATAACGAAGCATTTGGATCTTGTTGAGAAGGCAAGGGTGAACGACCATGGGATCTCATCTAAAATAAGATGAAAAGTATCCATGAGAATCATGCCATGCACAGAGCCATGGTGCACATATTTAAGATAAGGAAAAAGGGTGACGGGTAATCACATGATCCTTGTTTAGTCATTGGAGAGGAGGTGTGGAAAAGGTAAATGGCACTCAAGGGATGAGCATGAACTAGATAAATAGTGATGTAGGACTAGAGGTCAACAAAGATAACAGTCGAAGATGTAATGCGTTAAGGGGCTCAGGTTCGGGTTTACCCTCAAGTGAGGACAAACAATAGGCACCTGATCCATAGGTATGAGTTATGATGTATGGTCTAAGCCAATTAGGAGAAAATTTTCCCCATTTTCTTTTCTTTGCTTTGGTTACGTGTTGATTTTCTTTCAAAACAAGGTCACCAACTTGGAAGGTTTGTTCATGAACACATTTGTCATAAGCATGTTTGATACGTTGTTGATAAACTTGAAGGTGATCTAGAGCATTAAGATGACATTCGTCTAATAACTCTAGTTGTGCCAAGTAGTCCTGACAAAAGTCATCATCAGTAAGCATGTCATGGAGAGAAATGTGGAGTGAGGGGATCTAGACTTTGAGAGGCAAAATAGCCTCTATACCGTAGACCAAAGAAAAGGGTGTGGCCGCAGTGGAGGTGTGAATACTAGTACGGTATGCCCATAGGGTGAAAGGAATGTGTGTATGCCAATCCTTCCCAGTATCGTCAACCACTTTCATGAGAATTTTGTTGAGGGTTTTGTTAGTGGATTCAGCTTGGCCATTGGTTTGTGGGTAATAAGGTGAGGAAAAACTAAGCTGAATATCGAAGGCGTCACAAATTTTTTGCAGTGTTTTGTTTTTGAATTGTTTTCCATTGTCAGTGATGAGGTGATGAGGGACACCAAAGTGACAAATGATGTGATGGTTAATGAACTCACATATTTTCTCGACTTTCATGGAAATGAGTGGTATGGCTTCTACCCATTTTGTGTATTATTCAGTAGTAGTTATGATCCGTTGATGGCGTTGGGAAGAATGAGGATTGATTTTTTTGACAAGATCCAAACCCCATTGAGAGAAGGTCCAAAGGTCACAAGTGACCTGTAAGGCATGGCTGGGTTTATGATGAAGGTTGGAATGTTGTTGACATTTCATGTAGCATTTGACATAGTTGCAATAATCATGATTAAGGGTCGGCCAGTAATAGCCTAGGAAAAGAATACACTTAGCAATAGCAAGGCCATTAAAGTGGCCTCCACATATGCCATCATGAACTTCCTTGATGGTGTAAGGAATTTCAGAACTTGTGAAGCATCATAAGAGAATACCATCAAAACCTTGCTTATAGAGGAGTCCCCCTAGGATAACAAAATAGGAGACCTTCTTAAGGAAGGCAGGTTGTCCGTTACGGGTGAGATCAGGAGGTAAGATGGAGAGGGAAAGGTAGTCGGAGTATTGTTTATACCAAAGGTCACTCGGTCGTGGGGTGTCGGTTCCGATTGTGTAAACATCATGGGGTAAATAAGAAGCTGAATGGAGGCATTGTACAGTGACAAATATTTTGGAATCAATAGGGGAAGCGAGTATTTGGGAAGCTAAGCAAACCATGGTATCTACAAATTTTTTGGTTGAACGTGGGATAGTTTGAAGGGTGTAATGATCAAAGGTGGTCAATAGTATGTCTACATAATGTTTATACTTTTGAAGTATCTCGTTATGACATTGGTACATACCATTAACTTGGTTTATGACCAATTGTGAATCACCAAAGATGTGGATTTATTTAACATTGAGGGCATAGGTGGTCTAGAGACCAAGGATGAGTGCTTCGTACTCAGCAATATTGTTGGTGCATTCAAAGACTAGTTTGAAAGACAAAGGCATGGGTTCTCCATCTAGAGGGACAAGGATAACACCAGTTCCACCCCCATGCTGACACTTGGAACCGTCAAAGAACAGTGTCATTTGGTAAGGGGTTCATCTACGGAAGAGTAACAATGGACCCATCGGGAAAGTCCAAATTAGAGGGTTGGTCCCCAGCAATAGGTACGTCAACTAGTTGGTCAGTGATAGCCTAGCCCTTAATGGACTTTTGGTGGATGAATTCGAGGTCAAGATCAGCTAAAAGCATAAGCCATTGTGCGATGCGATTATTTTGATAAAGTTTATTGTACATGATGTGTAAAGGGTCGGTGTTGGTCACAACATAGGTTTTTTGGTTGAGTAGGTAATGGGGAGTTTGGTGGCAATGAAAACTAAGGCTAAGAAAAAAATTTCAGGGTGAGTGTATCAGGTTTCGTAGTCGAGAAGGTTATAACTTATATAATAAACCACTTGTTCCCTATGTTTTTCATCACGATGAGCGAGCATGGCTCCCAAGGAATGATCGGTAGCAGAGATGTATAGGTAGAAGGGTTGGTCATATTTAGGTGGGATAAGCATGGGTGGTTGGAGAAGGTATTATTTTAAGGCCTCAAAAGCTTTGTGATAGTCATCATCCCATTTAAAGGAGACATCCTTCCTAAGCGAGATGATGAAATGGTGACACCGATCTAATAATTGTGAATTGAAATGGCGAATGGATTAAAATTTACCTTATAGGCTACGTAGTTGTTTAAGGTTAGTGGGCGGAGGCATTTCCAGAATGGCCTTAACTTTAGCTGGGTCAACTTCTATACCACGTAAGGAAATGATAAATCCCAAGAGCTTTCCTGAGAGAATTGCAAAGACACACTTTTTAGGCTGAAGGCAGATGTAATATTTAATGAGGTGGTCAAAGATGGTTTTGAGGACAGTGAAGGTGCTCGGCGCGAATTTAGATTTAGCCAAGAGATCATCCATGTAATCTTCCAATATGTGATGCATGATATCATGGAAGATGTAAGTCATAACACGTTGATATGTAGCACCAACATTTTTAAGGCCAAAAGGCATGACTCGATAGTAGAAGGTCCCCTAAGGGGTAATGAATGTGGTTTTGTGCTGATCTTCTGGGGCAAGCAAAATTTGGTTATAACCCGAGAAACCATCCATGAGTGAGAGCATCTCGTGACCCATGGTAAGGTCCACCAGTTGATCAATACCGGGAAAGGGAAATTCATCTTTCGGGTAGGTGAGGTTGAGATCATGGAATTCCATGCAAATACGAAGTACCCTTGCTGAATTAATGTAATGAGGGACGATGTTAGAAATCCAATGAGGATAATCAATGGGTAAGATGAAGGAAATGGAAATAAGACATTGAAGTTATTCTTTGACGATAAGGGCAATGTGAGGGTGCATTTTTCTCAGCTTTTGTTTAAAAGGTTTGGCATCGGGAATGGTTACAATATTATGGACCACTATGGTGGGGTCAATACTGAGCATGTCTGCATAAGACCAAGAAAAAGTTTGGTTATGCTCTCGAGAAAAGAAGTGATGGCTTCCTGTTCAAAACATCTAAAGATTGTCTGATCTTTAGGATGTGCGGGTTGTCCCGAGTATGAATGTTGATCTCAATAGTCAATTCATCCAACATGGTTTACATCTCAGAGGGTAACGATGATGAATCTATGAGTCTTCTGCACTAAGGTAGGTGAGTATGGATTCATCATCCTGACATTAAACGTTGTTAATGGTTGGTGTGTTGTCGTCGATCATATTAGGATACATGAATGGAATAGTTAAAGGGGCCTCGCCTTCACATTGATAAGTCAGAGGCCCCAAGGAAATGGTGTTTATGAAAAAAAAAATTAGGAGGGATAGATTCAAGATCCATCGACTGGCTGTAAATGTGAGAGTGGTGATGAAGGTGTAGAAGGGATAGGGTTTGCTTTATGAGTTCAATGCGGGCCTATTTGGTAGGAGGTTCAAGGAATCCGATACCACTATGGTCATTATGTTTGCGAGTGGTACATGGAATAATGGTATGGTGACCTTTCTCATAGAAGCCAAAACCAAAACCCTTCCATGCACAAAGAATGTAGGAAGGTGTGGGAAAAACGGCGATTAGTAAGTGATTGAAGTCAACGGAGAATGGGCGGGGCTGTGATGGTGGTTCAGGTGAATAGGTGGTAGTATCAAGTCCCCCATAGGTAAGACTAGTATGAAGATGAGGAGGGCCATAAAGGAGGCATTCTATGATATGGTGATAATAGCAAGGGTTTTGGTGAAGGCTTCCATACTCGTGTGGAGTAAGGAAGGTGTTGATACTATATAGGTGGTTCTCCCCCAGAGTGAGGCATTGAAAAACACCTTCCAAGGGATCTATGGTTGGTATGTGGGAAGCTGGTATGGATGATGTGTCAGAGGTTGATGCAAAGGTGGTGTTAATGGATTGGGAAGCTAATGGGTCAGCTATGGTAGGCATAGAGGAGGTATGTGTGGTAAAAGTAGCGGCGGTACTAGTAGGTGTGGGTGTAGGTGTAGGTGAAGTGGTATTGGTTGCGGAAGTAGATAGCTTGACCGGTATGAGTACATTGTTGGGTTGGTAAAGCATGTTGCATGTTTTGAAAGGTGATGGGTTAGCTGGAATGGTATAAGTGTGTCCTTCATGTTCAAAATTTACACAATGATGCAAAGTGGAAGGAACGTAACCCATGACATGGATCCAAGGTCTACCAAGCAACAAGTTATATTGGAATTACCCTTCCAAAACATAAAACAATTTTGGAATAGTGTGGGGCCCATGCGAATGTGAGGGATGAAAGTGCCTAGTGTGGAGGTGATAGCATCATTGAATGAATGCAACATGACCGGATGTTTTTGCATGCAATTTTCAGGTATGCGCATTTGAGTAAATGCATGGGATGAAATGATGTTAATGCTAGTACCTCCATCAATCATCACACGGCGTACCCATATGTCATCAACAGTACATGAGAGATGAAGAGGTTGGGTCCAAGTCATCATTTTGGTATGGCGCAATCTCCTCCTCTGAGAAGATAAGGGAGGCCACTTGGTGAACAAGGTGAGGTGAGAATGAAGGTGGTAATTTGGTGAGAGAGGCTACATGATGGGTGTGATGATGGAGGCTACGGGTGTAGGGTCATTGGGTAAAACCTCAATAGATTGAAGAACCTCCATGAGAGCTTAACGATGGGAGTCCGACGTTTGGATGAGGTCATATAAGGACATTTTGAGGGAGATTGGTGTAATTGTTTGAGCATGGTGCGATGTGTGACACCATTAGAAATGGGGTATGTGGGGCCGTAAATAGTTATCTTAGGTATGGGTGTAGATGGTATGTTGGGTATAGGATTGGTTGGTGGGTCAGCTGCCTTTTCTTTACCCTTCTACACATGTGTAGTAATGTGTACCATGTTGATTTGAGGGAATTTTTCAAATGGAGAGGGTGTAGGGTAAGTGGTATAATGACATGAAGGGAAAAAACCTACGGGAGGAGAAAAACCCTATGAGGTTAGTTGGGCACAGCGACATTTGGGTGGTGGCGTGGCAAGTTCTCGATGCGAACCATGTTAATTTCAAATCTTGGGGGTGGCTCTAGGAGTTGTGAGGATGGAGGTTGTGGTTGTTGAGTGGGTAGTGTGGGAATGGGTGTAGGTGAAGCAGGGTCCTCATCTAGAAGGTCGTCGTTGTCAAAGTTGGTTTCCGGTGGACACAATTGGATAAGGATGGTTTTCAAGGCCTTACAGTTCTCCACATTGTGCCCTAGCACACGATGGTATGCGCAAATTTTAGTATCATAAAACCCTTTTGGCTTGGGTTTGAGGGGGTTGTAAGGTCGAGTGGCGGTAATGTGATAACAGAAGTCTCGAGGAGGTTGGTTAAAATTTTGGTATAGGACCCTGCTAGTGGATCACAATGGAAAGTGAATGTGGGTTTAGGTGTAGGTGTGGTTGGTTGTCGGGGAATTATTCTTGGAGGAGTAGGAACAGGTCAAGCTATGGTATTAGGCACCGGTGTGTTTTGAGGTAGCGGTCGGGTTCGTTTAGGTAGGGGTATTGTAGATGGACGGGTAAGAGGGTGTAGTTTTTTTACCACCTTGTTTTGGGGTAGCGGGGTTTTATTTTTGGGCTGCACCTTCTTGGGTAAAGGTGATGTGGGCGTACGAGGTCTATGAGGTAAAGCAGATGGAGGAAGAGGGTGAGTTACCCGTGGGATAACAGGGTGCTATGAAGGTAGATGACACGGGTCCCGCTTGGGGTGTGAGGGATAATGACCGAAGTGTAGTAGGTAGGGAAGCAATGGCTAAAGGTATTAGAGGTATTGGTGGTAAAGATATTGTAGGTGCGGGTATGATTCATGTTGTGTGCCTAGGTAGCTTAGTGATTTGTGAGGTAGGAACAAGTGGTTGTGTTATTGGGTTATGAATGGGTGAGGGGTGCTTGACCTTGTTGGGCAGCTGAGGTCTTAAGGCAGATGGGACAAGTGCGGGTGTGATTGGTGTGGTAGGGGTATAAGGTTGATGAGTTTTTGTTTAGTTTGGGTGTCAGAGTAGGTGTGGTTTTAACATTGGAGGATGTAGCTAAATCTAGTTTAATGGGTGGATGAGTAAGGCTAGTGATCGGGGTGACCCCTAAAGTGGTAATAGGTTTAGTGGAGGTAAATGTTGTGGGTATGGGTTTGGCTTTAGCCATAGGTCAGGTTATGGGTAAGGGTGTGGTGTGATTGTTAATGGGTATCGTAGAAGGTGTTGCAACAGTAGAGGTTATATCTAGTTTGATGGGTGGAAATGTGTTCGGGTAGATAGTGGAGGTGTCATCGAGGGATTTCTACATTTGTGTTGAGACAGGGAGCAAGAGGTGCCCCCATAACAAAGCTCAATCCACATAATCTAAGTGATTATCCAAACATGAGAATGGCATGTTTATGGGTGGAATTGGTGAAGACCTAATGGGAATTCCTGTAAAATGCATCTTAGAGATGGGGAATCGGTTGTTTTTAGATTCCATGGGTAAGAGAGCTGAAAGTAGGTCTGTTGGATGTCGGGTAGCGGATGGAGAATGTTCACCAAGAGGCAGAGGTATCCCCACCGGGTCTATGATGGGTGGAAGGGATAATGGGAGTTCCTTTATGAGTGGAGGAACTGATAGGTGCTCCTCTGTGGGTGGAGGAGGTAATGGGTGCTCCTCTATAGGTGGAGGAGGTAATGGGTGCTCCTCTACGGGTGGAGGAGGTATGGTAGGTAAAGGTTTGCTAAGTGGAGAAGCTAGGGGTGAGATGGTCTCAATGTCGGTAGAAAACTCCTTTGTAGGTGATGAAGGGTGTTCTTCTATTGGTGAAGGAACAATGATGGTTGGTTCAGACATGGAAGGAGGATTTCGGGCTAGGATTTCCTCTATGGAAGGGATGTGAGGTAATTGAGATGTAATAGGTACCTCGTTAAAGATCACATGAACCTCATGAGTATGGGTATCGTGAGTGGATGTCTCACCTGTTTTATTGGATGAAGGGGCATGATTGGGAAATGGTTTTTTAAAGATTTGTAAATTTTTGTTAGGGGTGGCATTGGGATTATCCACAGTCAACTCAACTTTCTCAAGCATTTCCTAGACAATATTCTTGAAAGTGATGCAGTTTTTGTCACTATGACCCTTCACTCGGTGATAGTTATAGAAATCCTTTTCCTTATACCATGTGGGCATGAGGTGAGCATGGTCAAAACTAGTGTGTGGTTTTATGGGTGGAAGGGTGATGGCACTAGCTTTGATCAACTTTTCTAAAATAGAAGATTAAGGTTCCCCAATTGGGGTATATTTTTGTTGCTCTTGTCTAAATCAAAAATCCTATACGGGTGATGAATTAGATGAGGGTGAAATAACCAGGAAAGTATGATGTTATACTTACTTGGATTTCATTTCTGAAAGTCTATGTGTGAAGGATGGAGGTGCTGATGATGGGTTTGAAGGCTACAAGTGATCACCAACTGAATAAAATCTTCTGTATGGGTTGCATGCACACTCCTCTTTTCTTAGATAGATCTGAATGTGGTTGAGATGGTTGTGCAGGAGAAGATGCTCAATCTCCTTCCTTGGATGTGAGTTCTTGCTAGAATTGGCTCTCTGAAGATGTGTTATCTTTTGAGATCTTGTTCTTGCTCATCAACTTTCTTTCTCCCAACTTCCAGGTTCAAGTTCCAACCTTGAGAATAAAGTTGTTTTGGGGTTAAAAAGGGGTAACCGACGACGGTCTAGCTTAACCAATGACGGTTAGGGGTAACCGATGTCGGTCAAGGCGGGATTTTCTAGGTTTACTAAACTTAGGGAGATCCTCCTAATTTCCTTGGATCTTGTGTCGTTATCCCGTGGATTCAACTAGGAGCTTCTTGTGAGCATGCGGGAATGTGGTTAGAGGGAGTGTAGGCATTGATTTTTAGGGTTTGGGTAAGTCTTAGTTAGTTATGGTAACTTGCTAAGAATAGGTTTTAAGGTGAGTTAGCTTGATGAGGTGTCTGGGTGAAGTGTTTGTGTAGATATTATCTAAATTAAGATATTTAAATAATAAATATGGTGAGGATAATGAATTAATTTAATTAAATTAATACTAGTGAGGTGAAGGGGGCCATGGCTAGGTGAATGTGATGAAGGGTGCTTATTTTTCGAGGGACCAAGGGGAGTGTGACCTAATTTTAGTGTCTACGATAGATCTTAAGTTAGCACAAAAGCATAGGACAAAGATCAAGAAGATTGCATCAAGCATGTGAATAAAATGTTCCTAATCAAGGTGAGCCAACCATCTCTAGGTCTCCCAAATTTTTCCCAGAGTGATTTCATCCTTGAAATCGGTGACATCATCACCCCGTTGAGTTGAGTATTTGGACTCCCAAGTCAAGAGACTTCCAAGGGTGGATGTATCAATTCATTGTCATTATAAAGAAGAATGAACAAGGGATTGATTGGATCGGTCTTATAAGTAATAAGATTGATTCATAGATGAAGACAGTCTTGACTACCGACAAGTTTTATATGTCATCATATGTCACCTATGCAGCAGCCGGGATGAGGAATTATCCATGGTTAGACTCTAAGGGAAGTAAGTCAACCAAACATACATATCGGTATTTCCCTCAGCTAACAATGAAGAGGTCCAAGGATCAATTCAAAAGACTGAATGATGCCTTCTTTTATGAGAACATCTACATGTTGAACCCTGATTTAAGAAAGAGAAGAGTCTCTGATGAGGCATGGGCCAAAGTATCAAAATGGGGTTGTATCTTCTTGCAGTTCAAGAAGTTCACATACCTTCGGGTGGTCATGTACCCAGGTGATCCTTTCGATTGCCCAGATTCCTAGGTGATAAGCTAATACTGATGGAGTTGGTTAGACAATTGTTGGATTTTCACAAATTCCAATAGAGTAAACACAAGGTTGTCGTATCCTTCCCTATTTCCATCGGAAGGTACACGCATTCAATGAGTGGTTAAAGCTAAGAATGTGGTACACGAGATTCAGGACAAGTTGAAGAAGCACATGAAGCACAGAGATGGATTTGATTTATGAGGAGTCCTTAAATCGTATGGGACTTTATATCTACATGTTCCCAACATAGAATATATTTGGGTTGATCTTCGGATGAAGTTTCCATCCGAAGAAAGGAAAATAGTAGGTTGAAAATTGAAGAAATCTAGATGCTAGATTTATCTGACATCCCAGAGGGCACCACGGATAATGAGAGTGTCCTTGACACCTCGTATGATGGGTTAAATGAAGACCGATATGTATTCCCAGCCATTGATTGGTCCATCGTTGAGAAAGCTTCTATTGAGGGAGAGCTACTCAAATTCTTGCTTGTACTAAGGTGTGGCTCATTTCTTGGGGAATGAGTTATAAAGAAGGGAGTTTTTCAAAGCTAGATACTTTGGAAGTGGGACCCTCCAAGGGAAAAAAGGAAAAGGATAAGAACCCTTCCAAGAGGCCAATAAAGGTTAAGTTTTTCAGAAAGGGAGAAGATCAAGTAACCACATCAGTGGCCACTCTCCCACAAACAATTGAGGTTCTTGATTCACCTCCACAACCAGAACAAGGAAATCCTCCTTTAGGAGAAGAGATTGTTCAACCTTCCATTCCTCTTTTGGTTGACAGTTCATCAGAGGTAAGTCTTCCTCTTATCTCTCAAGCTCTAATTTTGGAATCATTGCCTCCTCCCATTCAGCCTTCCTTGCCTTATATTTCTTCACCAAGTTCCTCAGCCATGGCTAGTATCTTCTCTAGCCTCTCACCTCTCCCCACTAGACCCCAATTAACCATGGACATGCCTCCTCCTTTTGCACCTTCATTCCCTGAGTCCATTACCATGGACACTACACTTGCAGTGGTCACCACTCCACAAGCTAACCTTCCTCCACCTAAGGATGTGACCATAACACCTACAATGGGAGCAAATTCTTCTAATACGCCTCAATGGTTAATATATCAAATCCCAAGGAAGTGGAAGGTGGTAATTCACCTACCAGCCTTTGATTTCAGTTCCCTCAAGGTAACTCATACCAAGTTGGCCAAGAAACCCAACATAGTTTCAAGGATTTCAGTGGATGCCTCAGGGCATAAATTTATAGAAATTGCTACTCCTACGGCTGATAAAACTAAGGATGATATAATGGTCACAGATTATCAAAGCACAAGGGTTGATCTAGGAAAAGTAACAATGGAGGGAGCACAATAGGATGCACAAGATGCCATCAATGTGTTATGCCATAAGCTAAAGGAAACTAAGGCAAACAGAGATGAGCTAAAAGAGAAAGTAGAGCAGGCGTAAGTACTACTCAAGCTATGAAAGCCTCCTGAGTCAACACTATCATTCTCTACTCCTATCAGTTTGATTTCTCATCGGTACCCATGATTGAGAAGATTAATGAGAAGGGAAGAATGGTTAATTAATAGATCCAGAGGCTACTCCTGCAAGAAAAAAAAGTCATTGATGACACCATAGAAGTCTACAAATCCTTGGAGGATATAAAGAGGGATGGAGAGAAAATGGATGATGAATTTTCAGCGAAGTCGAGAACCTAGTGTTAACTTTTAAAGCTCTCCAAATGCTGAAATAGGTTCTCGTGCCGCATCTTGATCGAAGAAGGAATCATTCCACATGAGGACAAGATGATTCAACTAACCAAGGCCATTAGATTCAGAATAAATATTCTCAATGAAGCTTGCAGCAAATTGAGGGAATCAAGAGATCAATTGTTCGATGACATGAATGACATAGAAGAAGAGCTAGTCAAGATCTACGCTAAGGTGTTGAATGAAAGCTCAGGTGTTCTCGCTTGTTGATGATCTTTACAATCAAATCCAAGAATCAATTTAGCATGAACCAACTTATGGCTTCAATCTAGAAATCATTGATAGGTTTGTGAATATTCTTTGGAAATGCTAGCAATACTAAGGAAACATGTGAAGTTCTGAGTGATCATTCCACCTTGCCTGATGAAAATGAGATGTAGGTTATAATCTGAAAATTCCAAGAATTTTGGGACAAGCAAGCTTTGTTGGAGGAAGACAAAGATGATGAAACAGAATAGGCATAATGTTGCATGTCATTTCAATCCTGAAATCGACATGTATTTTTCATTTTTGTTTTGTCACATAGGAAGCAAATTTTGACTTGGTCTCCTATGTGAGAGTAAAAAAAAATAGGACTCTCATTAAAAATACTATTTTCTAGGATTTATCCTATTTTCTCTCAACTCCTTTTATTATAAATAAGGGATGCTTATGCATTTCAAAGGATTGATATTTTTGGAATATTGAGAACTATTGTGAAGAAGAAAGACTTTGTGTTTTCTTTTAATCATTTGAGGAATAGAAGCTAATGCTATTTTGAAAAATTTATGTTGTGAGATGTATCTTTCTTAGGATATTGTTCTTATGTTCATAATCTTAAGCTATTCCTTGTTTAGCATCTTGATTGTTCTAATCATTTCAAACATTACATTTGTTGTCTAAAACTCATATGATTATTTCGTGATCTGTGTTTGCTTGAAAGAAAGTACGTTCCCCTCATTTCCTTTCCATTTGTGTTTCTTCCATAATAATAATTTCCTTTCTGATCCATTTCATTTCAAAAGTAGCAATATCTCCACCTAGTATGGATATAGATTTCGGATTCTATCCCAACCCCAATGGTTAGATTAGTGTGAATATTGTATATTATTTCTGTTGTGTTTTAGACTAGTAATAAATAGGTAGCCTCACCTATCTTTGAGGAGGGATTTAATCCCATGTACTATGGTTGAACCTCATATTTTGGCTTGACAAAATATCCAACCAACATGTAGAAATGAAAGGTATGGATTTAACCCATTTTGTCTAGTATTTGGTAGCGGTGATGATCCATTGATGTCGTTGGGAAGAATGGGGATTGATCTCTCCAACAAGATCCAAACCCCATTGAGAGAAGGGCCAAAGGTCATGTGCGACTTGTAAGGCATGACTAGGTGTATGATGAAGGTTGGCATGTTGTTGGAATTTTACACAACGCTTGACGTAGTTGCAACAATCATGGTTGAGGGTCGGTCAATAATAGCCTAGGAGACGAATATGCTTAGCAACAAAGTGAGACCACCAAGTGACTTCCACATATTCCATCATGAACTTCCTTAATGGTATAAGGAATTTTGGAACTTGTAAGGCACCGTAAGAGAATTCCATTAAAGCCGTGTTTTTAGAGGATGCCACCCATGATGACGTAATGAGAGACCTTTTTAAGAAAGGCTCATTTTCCATTACGAGTGAGGTCAGGAGGCAAGATGGAACGTGAAAGGTAGTCTGAGTATTGTTTATACCAAAGGTCACGCGAGTCAGGGGTAGAATTTCTAATGGAGTAAACCTCAAGCGGTAAATAAGAGGGTGATTGGAGTCTTTGTATGGTGACAAATATTTTAGAATTGGCAGGTGAAGCAGGGATTTGAGAAGCCAAGTAGGCCATGGTATCTACAAATTTGTTGGGTAGATGTGGGACGAGTTTGAAGGGCATAGCATTGAAGGTGGTCAAAATTATGTCTACCTGATGTTTATACTTATTAATTGTCTCATTACAACATTGGTATATACTGTTGACTTGGTTTACAAGAATTTAGGAGTCACCAAAGATGTTGATGGATTTGACATCCAAGGCATATGCAGCTTAGAGACCTAATACAAGCGCTTTGTATTTGGAAATATTATTTGTATAATAAAAATCTAGTTTGAAAGACAAAGGCATGGGTTCACCATCAAGCGGAATGAGGATAACTCCTACCCCACCCCCACGCTGACACTTAGAACCGTCAAAGAAGAGTGTCATTTGGTATGTAGGCTCATCCAAGGAAAAGGAAGTAATTGACTCATCTGGAAAGTCAAAATTAGAAGGTTGATCCTTGGAAATAGGTGCATCAGCCAATTGGTCAGCAATGGCTTGGCCCTTGATGGAATTTTGATGGATAAATTTGAGGTCGAGGTCAGCCAAAAGCATAAGCCAGCATGCGACATGTTGATTTTGGTAAGGTTTGGCATACATGAAGTGTAGGGGGTCGGTGTTGGTCACAACATAAGTTTTGTGATTAAGTAGGTAATGGCAGAGTTTTTGGTAATGAAAACTAAGGCTAATAATATTTTTTAGCATGGGTGTATCAAGTTTCATAGTCTAAAATAGTATAGCTTATGTAATAAACCACCTGCTCCTTGTGTTCATCATGATGAGCGAGCATGGCCCCGAAGGAGTGATCGGTAGCTGAGATATATAGGTAGAAGGGTTGATTGTCTTTAGGTGGAATGAGTACGGGTGGTTGGAGAAGGTATTTTTAAAGGCCTCGAAGCTTTGTGGTAGTCATTATACCATTTAAAGGAGACATCCTTCTTGAGAAGATGATAAAATGGTTAACACCCGATCGACAATTACGAGATGAAACGGTGAATAGATCGCAACTTACCTTGCGAGGCTATAAAGTTGCCTATGTTTAGTGGGTGGAGGCATTTCTAGAATGGCCTTGACTTTAGCAAGGTCAACTTCTATACCACGTAAGGAAATGATAAATCCCAGGAGCTTTCCTGAGAGAACCGTGAAGACACACTTCTTGGGTTGAAGGTGAATGCAATATTTAATAAGGTAGTCAAAGATGGTTTTTAGGATGGCGAGGTGCTCGGAGTAGCATTTAGATTTGGCCAGAGATCATCCACGTAATCTTCCAATATACAATGCATGATGTCATGGAAGATATAAGTCATAGCTTGCTGATATGTGGCACTAGCATTTTTAAGGCCAAAAGGCATGACTCAATAGCAAAAGGTCCCCCAAGGGGTGATGAATGTGGTTTTGTGTTGATCTTTTGGGGCAAGCAAGATTTGTTTATAACTTGAGAAACCATCCATGAGTGATAGCATCTCGTGACCAGCAGTAAGGTCAACCAGCTTGGTTATCTTGGGTTAGGGAGTCATCTTTTGGGCAGGCTAGGTTGAGGTTGTGGAAATCCATGTAAATTAAGTCCCCTATCACCTTAGTGACAGGGGACAATGTTATAAATCTAACAAGGATAATCAATGGGTAAGATGAAGGAAATGGAAAGAAGGTGCTAAAGTTCTTCTTTGACAAGAAGGGTAATGCGAGGGTGCATTTTCCTTAGCTTTTGTTTTACGGGCTTAGCATTGGGAATGGTTATGATATTATGGACCACTATGGTTGGGTATATACTAGGCATATTTGTATAAGACCAAGTGAAAACATGGTTATGGTTTTTAAGAAGAGAAGTGATGGCTTCTGTTCAGCAACATCCAAAGATTGACCGATCTTTAGAATGTGACGGTCGTCCTAAGTATGAATGTTGACTTCGATGGTCAATTAATTCAACATGGTTTTTTTCTTAGATGGTAACGACCAATGAATATATGAGTCTTCTGCACCAAGGTAGGTGAGTATAGATTCATCATCTTAGCATTGAATGATGTTAATCAAAGGTGTATCACCATCAATCATTTTAGGGTACAGGAAGGGAAGAGAAGAGGGAGCCTCACCCTCACATTGATAATTCAAAGGCCCCAAAGAAATGGTGTTTATGAAAAAAATTACGAGGAATGGATTTTGGATCCAATGACTCGCTGTCGGTAAAGGCAGTGATGGTGGTGACGAAGGTGGAGAAGGGCTGATGTCTTCAATGAGTTCAATGCGGGCCTTCTTGGTAGGTGGTTCAACAAAGTTGATACCAATATGGTCGTTGATACCACTATGGTCGTTATGTTTGTGGGTAGTACATGGAATAACAGTATGGTGGCCTTGCTCACAAAATCCAAAATAAAAACCTTTCCACACACATTGGTGCAGGAAGGTGTGGGTGAAATGGTAATTGGTGAGTGACTGGAAGTCAGCGGAAAATGGGTAGGTTTATGATGGTGGTTCGGTGTGTATGTGGTAGTATCAAGTCCCCATACGTGAGATTGGTATGAAGGTGGGGAGTACCATAAAGGAAGCACTCTCTTATATGGTGATCATAACGAGGCTATTGGTGAAGACTTCCTTACTCTTGTGTAGTAAGGAATATGTTGACACTATATAGGAAATACTCCCAAAGAGTGAGGCGTTGAAAAATGCCTTCCAAGGATCAATGGTTGGAATGTGGGTTCTGGAATAGATGATTTGTCGAGGTCACTTGGAGGTGGAGCTAACAAATTGGGAGGTTGATGATGTGGTTGTGGAGGTTATGGTAGTGGTAGGAATGGAGGAGTATGTGCAGGTTGAGGTAGCAGCTGCACTAGTGAGTGGAGGTGTAGGTGAAGAGGTAGTGGTCATGAAGGTAGACGCTTTAATGGGTATAAGCACGTCATTGGATTGGTAAAGCATGTTACAAGTTTTGAAGGGTGATGGATCAGCTAGAATGGTATAGGTGTGTCCTTCATTCTCAAACTTTACACAATGATGTAAAGTGGAAGAAACATAACCCATGACATGAATCCAGGGTCTACCGAGTAACAAAGTTATATTGAAATTCCCCTCCAAGATGTAAAATAACTCTGGAATGGTTTGGGGGCCAACATGAACATGGAAGATGATGGTGCCAAGTGTAGAGGTGATAGTGTCATTGAAGGAACATAACATGATGGGATGTTTATGCATGTAATTGTCAGGTATGCGCATTTGAGAAAATGCATGGGAGGAGATGATATTAATGCTAGTGCCCCCATCAATCATAACACGTCGTACATGTATATCATCGATGTGGACAGAGATGAAGAGGGCTGGATTGGGGTCATCGGTTTGGTGCGGTGTGATCTCTTCATCTGAGAAGCTAAGGGAGGCTACTTGATGAGTAGTTGGAGGTGTAGATGATGGGGTAATTTGGTGAGAGAGGCTACATGATGGGGTGTGATAATGGAGGCCATGGGTGTAGGATCATTGGGTAAAACTTCAATAGATTGAAGGACCTCCATGAGAGCTTGACGATGGGATTCCGATGTTTGGATGAGGTCATATAAGGACATTTTGAGGGGGGATTGGTGTAGTTGTTTGAGCATCACATGGTGTGTGACCCAATTAGAAATAGGATATGTGGGGCTGCGGATAGTGATTTTAGGCATGGGTGTAGATGGTATGTTGGGTATAGGATTGGTTGGTGAGTCAGTTGTCTTTTCCTTTCCTTTGTCCTTCTGAGCATGGGTAGAACGTGGATCATGTTGATTTGAGGCGGGGAGGTAGGTGAGGTCGGTGAGCCATGAAAATCATAGCGATAAGAGGGGAAAAGCCAAGTGGTGGGAAGAAACCTTGTGAGATGAGCTGGGCACACCGACATTTGGGTGGAGGTTTGGTAAGGTCGTTGATGCGAACCATGTTAATTTCAAACCTTGGGGTGGCTCTAGGAGTTGTGGAGGTCTCGGTCGCTGAGTGGGAAATGAGGGAAAAATTATGGGAATGGGTGTTGGTGAAATGGGGTCTTCATCGAGAAGGTCATCATCATCAAATTTTTCTTGGGAGGACACAACTGGATAAGAATGGTTTTCAAAGCCTTACATTTCTTTACATCGTGTCCTGGCACACGATGGTAGGCACAAATTTTGGTGTCATCAAACCCCTTTGGTTTGGGTTTGAGAGGGTCATAAGGTCTGAGAGGTGGTAATGTGATGACAAAAGTTTCAAGGAGGTTGGTTAAAATTTTGGTGTAGGATTCTACTAGTGGATCACAATGGGAAGTGAAAGTAGGTTTGGGTGTAGGCATGGCTGATTGTAGAGGAATGGTCCTTGTATGAGGTAAAGTGGATCAAGCAATGGTTTTAGGTGTTGGTGTGATCTTGGGTGTTGGTTGTTTTGGCTTGGGTAGAGGTATGGTAGATGAACTGGTAAGAGAGTATGTGGTTGGTTTGACCACCTTATTGGAGGGTAGTGGATTTTTGTCCTTAGGTTGTACCTTCTTGGGTAAAGGTGATATGGGCACATGAGATCTAGAGGGAAAGGTAGATGGTGGAAGAGGGCATGTTACCCATGGGGATAATAGAGGTGTTGTGAAGGTAGATGGTGCAGGTCATGCCAGAGGTGTGAGGGAGAGAGACTGAAGTGTCATGGGTAGTGAAGGAGTGATCAATGGTATTAGAGGTATGGGTGGTAAAGATGTTACAGATGTGGACAGAAGTCTTGGTGGGATCTTGGGTATGTTTGAGGCTTACGATGGAGGGATGGGCTGCTGTGTTTTTAGTTTACCGATGGGTGGAGGCTTCTTAACTGTGCTGGAAGGGTGAGGTCCTAAGATGAATGAAAAGGGTGAAGGTGATGAAGGTGAGATCGGTGAGGTTGGAGTATGATATTTATGGGATTTTTCTTCATCGTTTATGTGTCAAAGTAGGTTTGGTATTGGCCTTGGAGGAATTATATAAATCTAATTCGATGGGTGGATGAGTAAGGTTAGTGGTTGGGATGACCCCTACGGTAGTACTATGTTTAGGTGAGGAAGATGATGTAGGTGTGGGCTTGGATGTAGATACATGTTGGGTTATGGGTAGGGGTGTGGTTTGAGCCATGAGTGGTATCGTGGTGGAATTCGTTATAGTTGTAGTTGTGTTTGGTTCAATTGGCTAAACTATTTTTGGGAAGATAGTGGAAGTGTCAGCAAGTGACATCTACATTTGTGTTGAGATAGGAAGCAGAAGATGCCCCCAAAGTAAGGCTCTATCCACATAATCTAGGAAATTGGCTAGGTGTGAAAATGACACTATTGTAGGTGAGGTTGATGAGGATCTAATGGCAATTCCCATAAAAATTTTCTTAGAGACAGGGAATTTGCTAGCTTTGGCTTTCATGGGTAAGAGATTCAAAGGTAAGTCCACATGATCTTGGGTAGTTGATGGAGAATGGTCACCTAAAGGCAAAGGCATCTCTACTGGATCCTAAATAGGTGGAGGAGAAAATTGGTGCTCCTATGTGGGTGGAGGAGATAACGGTGCTCCTCGGTGGGTGGAGGAGATGATGGGTGCTCCTCATGGGTGGAGGAGATGAACAAGTATCTTCCATGGACTGGAGAAGTACTGTGGGTGATGGCTCTCTAGGTGGAGAAGTCAAAGGTGAAATAGTTTCGATGTTAACAGAGTCTCCTTCATGGGTGAGAGAGGAGACGAAGGGTGTCTCTCTATGGGTGGAGGAGTAGGTGAAGTGGGTTCAAGTGTAGGTGGAGGACTTCGGGCTAAGATTTCCTCTATGGAAGGAATATGAGGTAATTGGGTAGCAACGGATGTATCACTGAAAATAGCATGGACCTCGCAGGTATGGCTATCATGAGTTGAGGACTCTCTGGTTTGATCAAAAGATGGGGCATGATTAGGAAATGGTTTCTTGAAGATGTGTAGGTTTTGATTAGCAAGTGGATTAGGATTATCTAAGGTTAACTCGCCTTTCTCGAGCATTTCTTGGAAAATGTTTTTGAAAGTGATGTAATTTCCATCACTATGACCCTTTACTCGATAATTCTGAAGTCGTGTTATTTATACCATGCGGGTGTGGGGCGAGCAAGGTCAAAACTAGTGTCCGGTTTTACAGGAGGAAGGGTAATGGCCCCAACTTTAATGAGATTTTCTAAGACAAAAGAATAAGGTTCCCCAATTGGGGTGTATTTTTGTTGTTCTCGTCTGAATTGAAAGGTCTAGACCAGAGAAAGATTAGATGAAGGGTTAGCCTGATTTGATGGATGAGTTGGGCCAACTTTTAGTACCACTGTGTTAGTGGTTCCTTTGGCTTTTGAATAATTGTTCTATGGTTTTGAAGATGAAGAGGTATCATTCAGCTTGAATGTCGAGTTCTTATTGTGTAGTTGGATTTTCTTCTCTTTGATGGCCCGAATCTCTAGCTTTCGTGCCATGGTGAATGCCTCATCAAAGGTTTAGAAAGTCTGGACCTGTAGGGTCAGCAAGATATGTCTAGCACAAGCCCGTATGAAGAGCTCTATGAGTTTGGTTTGTGGTAGTTGGAATGTGAGTTGATTGATTAGGCTACGCCAATGAGTAACAAAATCTGTGATAGACTCGTCGTCATACTAACGTGTAGAGTAGAGGTCAGTCATGGTAACCTTCTTAACGACATTGATGGAGAAGTGATCCAAGAAGGCTTGGGCTACCTAATTGAATGAGAAGATACAATGTCTAGGTAACCCACTATACCATTCTAATGTCACCTGGTTAAAGACATGGGAAAGGTCCTCGAAGTAAGGTGTCATTATGGTTGATCGAGATAACAACCGTGTTTGAAATATTGTAAGTGTTGTTACGCATCCTCTTTGCTATTGAAATGGTTGAATTTAGGCATTTCCCAATGCATGGGATATGGACGGATAGGAATGGATGGGTGTATAGGCTCATTAAAAATCTCATCATATGTGAGAGTGTTATGGGAGCTAGAAATTGATGCTTCTAATGTCTACATCTTGTCCATCATTAACTTGATTAGGTCATTGGTAGGTTATGATGGTTGGGTGACTCTTGTAGTGTAAGAGGGTTGGTGTTGGGCATATGACAAGGGTGGAATTCTAGTATATGGTGCTGCCATATAGGTAGATTGAGAAGGAGGGAATGAAATAGGGGTACGTACCTAGAATGAATGATAGATGAAATGGGAGGATGCTGATAGTACGTATATGGAGGTGGAAGGGTCGTGGTGACCCTAGTGGCAATGGGGGATAAGGATTATGGAATAAAAAGAACAACATTTTGAAAAGGGGTAGGGGTCACCAACACTGGGTTTGGTTGTGTAGCTATAGGTATATATGAAACAATAGCTATGGGTGTAATATATGTGGTAGACACGGAGGTTGTAGCGGGTATGGGGCCTAGCTAAGAAACGATTTGAGGGGCAAGGTAGATGTGGGTAGCGTGGAGCCATAGGGGATAATGCAGAAGTAGGAGTGAGTGTCAAGGGGATAGATACGGGCATGCCATATATCAACTGACCTAAGGCATCTCGAGTGGATGAGTGGGAAAGATAAAACTGCAAGGCGGCGGGGTTCTCGGTCAGGATTCGTGTGAACTCCTCATCTCCCGCGGGCGATAGTGATTAGTTGGGTAGGATCCATGGGTGAAAAAATAGAAGGTGGTGAAGGACTAGGTTGGATTGGTTGATGATTGGCAAGGAATATGAGGGTAGTTTCTTAGCTTTGGGTCAGCACCATGTGAATAAGCAACGACGTGGCAAGACTACTTTTACGTAAATGATGCGAGAAATATAGTAGAGACAGGGATAATTAGGTGGTGGTAGGTGAATTGGGGTTAAAATGTTAGCTGAAAAATTACAGGCTAAAGCTAACCGATTCTCGTTAGGTTAAATCGCGCCGGTCACAAGTAACCATGGTTGGTCACTATGGAAAGTGGACAGTTGGTCAAAATAAGGTAAAAGGCTAATAATTTGTCCAGTATGCAAGATGTTGATGGAATTACCAGTCAATGAATATGATAAGAGTGACAGAGACTCTGAATAGTCAAAGAAGGTGAATAGGTGTCCTTTTGGGTAGGTTAACCAAAAGAACAGTGAACCAACACCAATTGAGTGAAACTGATGATGGTCAGAAGGTAACGATGACGGTCATTCTGACCGACACCGGTCACTGTGAAATTGAAACAACAATGAAGAAAATGTGGTTGTGAGTTAAAATTAGATGTGGAATCAAACCTAGAATTATGAGAATGATGAGAATATGGTCCAAGCACACTCAGATGAAGTTGGAATACACCAACTATGATGAGGAGCGTGCAAGGGGAAATAAGAAAAATGAAGAACGTGACCTCTCACCTCAAAATGCAAGCCAAGTAGAAACACTAAGAAAAATACGATCCTAAGAGTTTTTTTCTATTATGTTTGTTTAGCTTATGCTATTTAAGGACTGACTCATGAACTTTAGAATAGAATTTTTGGTGAGGATGGCTTCCTATGAAGAAGGAGATCTACAAGGAGAGGTTTCAGATATTTTATGATGGGGGTAGTCCATCCTCTGATGGGGTACTAAACGAGATACAACCAAAGATGGGGTGCCCACTGTGTACATGATCGTATGATCACCTATAGATTCTTCCGGGTGAGATGTTGTTTAAGAATGTGTATATATTTTAATTTTGTGATGTTTGGTAAGACTCAGAGAGAGAAAGAGAAAGGAAGTGATTTTCTACGATTCATTTGTCAACCATCAGCTGGGAATGACTTCCAACGTATAGGTTTCCCTCAATTAATGTGAGCTAATGCAGAGAAGCAGAATGAAATGAAACGAGTTTTAAACCCAAATTGAAATGTTGAATTCAATGAAAAAAAAGATGAACATGAGAAGGGATTCTCTTTCACTAATGCCATACTAATGAAAGGGAAGAAGTGTTCTTTTCAAAGCACCAAAATACGATTGATTTTAGATAATAGAAGAATAGAAGCTTCCAGAGGAGAAAATTTAATGTAAGAACATTTTAGAAAGAAAACAAACATGCAAATTTTCACCTAGAAATGAAATAATGCAAAGAACCCCAAATGGGTCCCACCAGTGTGCCAAAATGTTTCACTGATTCTAGAGTGTTTCTTTGAATGTTAACGCAAATGTGAGATAAGGGTAAAGGGCTAGGAGGAATACCTGTTAAGATGTTGGTTATAGGTTTTTGTGTGTGTATGACTTCTTGATCCACATCTGATTATAAGAGCTTCCTTTTTTCTTGGAGGAACTACCTGAAATAGAAAACAATACCACCAAATGAAAGTTAAACAGTTATATAGTGGACTACCTAGTGTATGCTAGATCTAGGAAGTGTGATACTTCCTAGATGGCTGTCAATCCACTATTTAAAACAACTTAATGCTAATAATAAAGGAAATCCTACTGTAGTTAAAATGATTTAGGTATCTCATTCATCTACAATAAGAAAATTCATTCACAATAGGCTAAGCTATGACTAAATCTGAAGGTCAAGGTCTCTGTCAAAGTGCAGGTATTGGTTAGGGTCAGGTTCTAGGCTGTTTTGGGTATTTGGTGGAGGTTTAGAAGCTCTATTCTTGGTTTCTAGTAAAATACATAGAGACCAACGTCAGTCTAGTATGACCAATTTTGGTTTAGGTTAACCGACAACGATCATGGGTAACTAGCGTTGGTATAGTCATGGTATCAGAAACTTAATAAAAATTGGGCGCGTAATAGATCTGAGGCTAGATGGGAATGGAAGGGCAATGGCAGGGTTCGTGTGGGTCTCAGGTATGCACAAGAATGATTAAAATCTGGATATGGGTAGTTCAAGGGTATGGGTAAAAGGATGGTCAAGTTTGCATGGAGGTAAAATGGTGGTGGAATGAAATGAGGGTAGAAACTAGTAACAACAACAAAAGAATCTACCAAATGATAAATGGACAAATGTTGGTTAACAAATCACTTACCACTTGTATGAGCTTGATGTCTAGTTGGTAATGGTGGGTGATCAAATGGAATGAACTTGATGTAGTTTTGGTGCTTCCCTAGATGCTCCCATGAAGGTAGAATGGCTATGTGGTTGCTTGTGCTGGCTATGGATGCTCTAATGTGTGTGCTAATGTTGGCTCTGCTTGCATGCAGCTCTGGTTTCATCCCTTGTTCTCAAAAGATGTGTTAACCTCTAAACAATGTGCCAACCTCGAAATAAGGTTGTTTTGGGGGTTAAATGGTAACTGACGGTGGTTCCAGGTTGACCGGCGGTGGTTTAGGGTGACCGCGTAAATTAGGGCGGGATTTCATAGGTTTTCTAAAATTGGAAGATCCTTTTGATTTTCTTGGATCTCACCCATTTTTCCCCACGGGATAGAATGGAAACATCCTTATAATATGCGGGAATGTGGTTAGAGGGAATATAGGCTTTTTTTTTTTAGGGTTTGGGTAGGTCTTAGTTAGTTATGACAACTTACTAAGAATAGGTCTTAGGGTGATGTGGCTAAGTGAGGTGGATGTGTGGGTATTATCCAATTAAGATATTTAAATAATAGTTATTAAGAGCTCATAGATTAATTAAATTAAATTAATATTAGCTTGTGGTGAAAGGGTCCATGGTTAGGTGAATGTGTTCAAGGTGTTTATTTGACAAGATAACAATGAGAGTGTGACCCAATTTTGGTGTCTACAAAGAAGCATTAACCAAACATGTTCCCCTATCTCCATCCATACCTTCTCAACACTACTTTCTTTATATTGGAGATAAATAACCACTTGATTATCTCCCCCTAAATTATTGACTTACTTTATGAATGATAGGAATAGGAATTACACCCAACTTGTGTCTTAAATTTTTAAATGTTTCCATTGGAATCTTCTTTGTTAGAATGTCTACAATCTGATTGTTAGTAGATACATACTCAAGATTAATATTTTTTTCACTAAACTACTCTCTTAGGAAATGATATTTTTAGGAATGCACTTAGTCCTTTAGTGTGTGACTATATTCTTTAAAAACACTTATGGCACTTGGATTGTCACAATAGATGGGACTATTACTGTCATACTCCACCTTGTATTCCTTTAAGGTTTGTCTCATCCATAGAAATGTATTACAACATGAATTTGTTACAATGTACTCATCCTCACAAGTAGATAAAACCACTGATGCTTTATTATTGATTATCCATGAAACTAGGCATTCTCTTTAGATGAAATCCCCTCCACTAGTTCTCTTCCTATCATCTAGACTCCCTTCCCGATCATCATCTATATAAGCTATCAATTTGAACTCCTTACTCCTTATGTACCACAACCCAAAATCCATAGTCCCCTTGAGATAGTTGTGTATCCTCTTGACTACATGTAAATGGTTTTCCTTTGTATCTACTTAAAATATTCCCACAATACCTATTTATTTCATGATATCAAATATAAAGGTTGTAATATAAAACAAACTCCCAATCATTGAGTTGTATGATGTCTGATCCACCTTTAGAGACTCATCTTCCTTTCTTAACTTACACCCTATGATCATATATGTATTAACTGACCTGGAATCTTTCATCCCAAAAAAATTCAACATCTCTCTTATGTATTTGTCTTGTGAAATGAATATACCTATTTCTAATTGATTGATTTGCAATCCAGGAAGAATGATAGCTGTCTAGCATAGATATTTCAAATTCCTTCTTCATAAAATATTAAAATCCCTTGGTCATGATCTCAATATTTCCACCAAATATTATTTCATCCATGTAGACAACCACTATCAGTTGATGATCACCTTCAATCTTTATGTGCAATTTTTCATCTACAACTCCTCTCCTGAATCCTTGTCCTAATGGGTACTTTCCCAATATGGCATACCAAGCTCTAGAATCTTTCTTTAGGCCATAAATATCCTTTTTAGACTAAAAACATAGTCCTTATCATATTATAATGAGAAGCCTTCACATTTCTCTATGTATACCTCTTCTTCCAAGTTCCCATTCATGAAGGCTGACTTGACATCCATTTGATATACATTTAACCATTTGAAACTTTCATAAGATAAAAACATTATAATAGCATATAATATTTCTACAAGAAAAAAAAGTCTCCTCAAAGTCAACTCCTTATACTTATACTTATGCATATCCCTTACATACCAATCTAGCCTTGTTCCTAGTGACTTATCCGTTTTCATTTAATTCATTCCTAAACACCCATTTTGTGACAATTACATTCTTATCTTTAAGCCTACGAACTATTTCCCAAGTCTCATTATTTTATATTTGGTCTAACTCCTCATTTGTAGAACTTATCCAAAAAAAAATTGTACTTGCTTCTAAAATTTTCTTAGGTTAAATATTATACAATAGAGCAATATTTTCTTAGTTAAGGTTACTTACCATCTTCCTCCTTGTCTTCACACTTACATCCTTATCAATTATTTTTGTTTCAGGAAGGTCAAGTTTTAAATATGTCTTGAAGGGCCTTTTGAATATTATATTTCCTAAACTTTTTATACATCTTCATTTGTATCTATAGCTTCTTCATTCTTGGAGTCCAAATTCTAAAAATGTGACTTCTTAGCTCGGAGTCTCATCAACCTTCATGTTGGTTCTTTCTACTATCTTCTACAATATTTTATTGAATCATCTATAGGTTAAGCTAACTGATGAATATTCTATGAATTTTTCTTTGTCAAACCTTAAATCAAACTTACCTAGGTCTTCCTCATCTATTTTGATGAATATTTTTTCCAAACACTCTAAAGTGCTCCACATTAGCAGGTCTACCTTTCAACAACTCATAGGGGTTTTACTACCATTAATCCTTATTTATCCTTTGTTTAAAAGGTAAACTACAGTTATTAATACCTCTCTCTAGTAGCTATCAGATAACCTTTACTTATTTATCATTGCAATTTCCATTTCTTTAACTTCCCTATTCTTTCTTTCAACTACCCTATTACATTTGAGGTATCCTAACTACTGAAAATTTTCTCCTTATTCCATGAGCCTTAAAAAAGTCATCAAATTCATTTGACCAAAACTCTCCTCCTTTGTCAGACATTATACACTTGATTTTTACATTCTTTTCATTTTCAACTGGATCCTTAAATCCATTGAATTTATCAATATCTTCTAACATCTCTTTCTAGAATGATAGCCAAGTCATTCTTGTGTAGCCATCTATGAGTAGCATGAATTAGTTATCTCCTTGAATGATTTTAATCCTTATAGGTCCATACAAATCATTTTGAATTAGCTCTAAAGTTCTTGAAGTAGATTATTCTTAGACTTGAATCTCCTTGTAGTTTTCTTACCATGTTGACATGCCTTGCAAAGTGTGTTTGTAGGTTTGGTGATTTTAGGCATATTCTTCACACACTTCTTAGATATGATCTTAACTATGTTATCAAATTTTAGGTGGTGCAACCTTATATGCCATAGCCAAAATTCATCCATATTACTCATAAAACATCTCTCCTTCTTTATATCACTCAAGACATACATATTGTTCTCAATTTTCTTAGCCTTAGCAATTAGTCTTCTTGAATTGGCTCTTTTTATATCACACCATTTTTCATGAAAGATCAATGTGTATCCTTGTATGCACATTTGACTTACACTCGCTAGTTATGTTTTAATCCTTCTGCATATAACACATTTGTTTCTTGGTCTTCTCATTTTCAAACTCAAGGTACCCTTTCCAATAGTATTGGAAAATGTGTTATCTCCAAATATATACTACCTAAAGCACTCTCCTTCAATGAAATTAGAATGTTCTTGTTCCATTTCATGTGGCCTAAAGAACCACTATCTATATACCAAATAATATCTTCTTTTTTGATGTGAAAGGTAGTATGAGCTATCAAATATTCTTCTCCTTTATTATTTTTCTCCTCCTTAACCTTATTCATAGGGTCTGACTTCATGATGTACATATTTTTGCATTGATTGATCTTCCTCATTTTTCTCATCTTGTAATATCTTACAATATGTCCTCTTTGATGAAAGTTGTAGCACAAAATTATACTTCTATTGTTGAAATGATAATTCATTCCATTCCTCCATGAGGGATTAATTCTACAATCCATATCTCTATGTCCATATTGATTGCATGAAAAATAATAGCCTTTGAAAGAATTTACATAATTTATCTTTTTTATAGGAATTTTCTTTGAGATTATACTCTTTGTGTTCTTATTTTTATCTTCTTTGAAACCAAGACCCACCTTATCATTTCCCTTTCTTTTCTTTTGGTATTATTTGAAACCAAGACCTACCTTATCATGTGGAGACCTATGACTACTCAAGATATCACCAAGAATTTCAGTTCTCTTTTCAAACTTCTGATGTGTCTTCAACTTGTTTATTTCCTGATCCAATTCTTCCTTCATGGAATCTATCTCTATTCCAAACTTGGAACATTCTTCCTCCTTGGTCTTAATACTTTTGTTACAAACTCAACCTATGTTTCTAGCATTGTTTGATGATCTCATCATGTCCATTAGCCTTGTTATTGATTTTTTCCTCATAATCCTTGATCAATGACCTCAATCTATTATTCTTCCTTCTTTGGTTCTTCAACTCATATTAAACACTAAAAATTCTACCTCAAGATTAACTTATGCCTCTTCTTCATCTGAGTCATCATATTTCATGAGGATTTTTATATTGAGTAACCTTCACTGCATGTTTCTATGGCCATGAATAGATTTTCATTACTATCATTGTGTTTGAAAATATTTCCACGCTACCTACTCTAGATTAGTGAAAACCCAATGATAAATCAAGCTAGCTTGAAATATGGGAGGTTTTAGGGAACCTCCTAATGTAGATAGGATGATATGGTTGTTATGATAATATCATGTTACTACTTACATGTGTGAAAAAATATATATTTGGGTTAGTAGTTGTAATATTATATTTGTTAGATGCATTGTTATAAGTTACAACAATACTACAAATATATGGTTGTTGGGAGGATGATATTGTTTGAAAGATTATTTGGGAGATATTAGAGGTACTAGAATCTCCTAGAAAATAGGAATATTCTCTCCTATATATTTGTATGGTATTTACACTAAGAAATCAACATGAGAAGATTATTACTATGTTGTAAACTTTATACAAAATTTACATCTGATATCATAAATGAAGTTATGGTGATCTAAAAAAATTATTTGAGGAAAAATCAATACTTGGTTGCCTCAGATCACGCAAGGTGTATTTTTGAAGAAAACTTCATTGTGGCATTAGCATATACAAATTAAAATATTTGAAGACTGCATAACAAAAAGACAATGCACTGCGAGTCCAAACAAGTAACAAGTTTGGATCAGATGAGAAATCTACTGTCCCAATTTATCAACTTGGTTCTATTTTGAGAATTTACTCAAAACTCATATTTTGTCTCTCTTACTATCATGTGCTTTCTTGTTGTTAGGTTTTCGAGGGAAGTTTTCACAATTTTATCTCCTATGCACAATTTATGTATTAGAAACATGCTTGGAAATTAACAACAAAATCTGATAGTGTAGCGGTTAATATCATCTCCACGATTCATCTCATAGTCGTTCGATTATGAATGTCATTACATTCATATGAATTCACGGTCCATATGTATTGGAGATTTATGCATTTTCTAGATCTACATAATTGTAGTATTCTATTTCATCTAATAATTTGTATCAAATATCCTCTATAACAACATTGCTCAATCTATTCAGCAAACATGGGCATCGACCATTTTTCTTATGTCACTTTATTGATTTAGATTGGGACCACATATAAATTTTTGGATCGGAATCATACCTCGGATATCCTTGCATACATGAGTTATTTTTTCAAACTCACCTCATGTTTCTCAACCGTAAAACCCAGCTATGTTTGAATACTTTTATTGTCATCCCTCTTTATCAATGTCAAACATTTCTTTTTCATCTCCATTCCACATGTCTCCCGGAGTTACGGGAAGGTGATTTAGCACTAACAATTTTTTGTAAGTTTATTTATAGGTATTCATTAATTATTTTCTATTGTGTAGTCTTGTACGATTAATCAAAATGTTTAATAGAGTCATTTGGTAGAGCTTATATATGTTAATAAGTCTCATACTTGTCAAATTTATAAAAAGGGGGTTATTTATGTTATTTAGAGTTGTCATCATTTCTCTTTTTTTAGTCAAAATTATCATTTTGTTTTCGGTAGAGTCAAAATTTTGCAAATATAAAAAAATTACCTCGCTTTTAACTAGACATATTTTCAAAGGAATTCAACGTCTGAATTGAACTTGAGGGAGGCATTCTCAAATGATCCTCCAATCAATATTCAAATGAGCTAGTAGCAAACAACTAGAGATTAGAGGTAATTGAGGCTGGAGGGTGATTAGAGCCTCTCATCATTCACCAACAATGGGGTTGCGTATAGCACTGGTGGCACTTTTTTATAATATTTTCATATTTTTTCTTTGAGTGGTGTGTGTAGAAATAAAACATGATATACATTCCTTGCCAAATATTGAAATGAGGAGGATGTGCATTTCGGATGATGAGAATATTTTTATAGAAGGGTAGTTGAAGTGGAGTGATCCTCTGACTTCTGAGATTCTTCTATTGTCATACTTCTAACATTGATAGGTCAGTGAAAGATAATTCACTTTGGAAGTGAAAGTAGGAAATGTTGATTTCACGTATGTAGGTGAATCAATTGAAGTGTGATCATCTGTTATGGGATTCATTGTGGTGAAGCAGATAGGTCATGTGCAGTAAGATCTAGATAGCAAGATCCAAGCAAATAGTATGTAGACCTAAAAATATGTAGAGGCGTATGATTCTATTTCCATTTTTTAGATGTGTTTTCTTCCCATGTAAACACTAAGAGGGGAATGTTAGGAAAATATCATGTTAGTGCTTACATGTGTGAGCGAATATATATTTGGGTTAGTAGTTATAATATTATATTTGTTAGATGTATTGTTGTAAGTTACAACAATACTACAAATATAGGGTTGTTGGGAGGTTGATATTGTTAGAGAGATTATCTGGGAGATATTATAGGTACTAGAATCTCCTAGAAAATAGGAATAATATCTCCTATATATTTGTATGATATTTGCACTATGAAATCAATGTGAGAAGATTATTATTGTGTTGTAAACTCTGTACCAAATTTACAATGGTGCGGTGCACAATAAATTATCCTCCACATGGAGAGTCTTCAACCTACACAACATTAAAAGACTAAGCACAAAAACATATTAATAAAATATATGGCGGCTTCTGACAAGAATTAGCTCTGAGAAGCATAAGCTTCCTTAAGAGGATGTCAACCCACGTGATGATAGTAAAGAGTGATTATCATATGATAAGAGAAGAGGAATATTGATAACAAAATATGAACAAATATATGATAGGATAAACTAAACTGATATGATGATCAAAGATGGAGTTGATATAAAACCAGAAAAAAACCATAGAGGGTCTATAGTGACACGAGAGTATCATAGGAAATCGATGGAAACTTGAGAGAAGAATAGAGAGTCGATGGCGATCCAAAAAAATAGTGCAAAGATATTTTTAAAATGGAAACTGGAGGTTTTTAGATGCTACATTAAATCACGAGGATGCTAACAGATGGGAGGGATTTCACATGAATGGGTTAGATGTAGGATATATCGAGACAAGTTCCACATTAAAAATGGATAGGATGGATTATAGATGGGATCTAGAAAGAAGTATGCTATGGGATGACAAATGACCAAGTCTAATCGGTGGTGACCAAACCAAAGATAAATTGCTAACAAGTACATGGGATAAGATGTTGGATATGGAGATGATTAAATCTTATCGGAGGTGATAAAAAGCTCAAATAACACCCACAAGTACCTACAAAATATAATAAGTGCATGCATGAACCAAAACTCCACAATATTCTTCAACTCCAAGCTCTCAATGCAAAAAAGAAACACCAAGATATCTCAACTGATCAAAAGGATTCACAAATAGCTCGTAAGGCACAATGTCACAAAATCACACAAAATGTTCAAGATTTTCCAGCCCTTTTCGAAGAGGGGTAAGGTGATTAAATATCTCGAGAGAAGGTTTGACGGCAACCGGGGTCAATCGCTAGCAACTAGGGTGAAACAGAGACTTCCACTTTGACATAATGGAGGGAGAAATTATATTTTGAAATGGCTAAATGGATATTTTTAAGAATTGTGTGTGTATAAGAGGGTTAAATGGGTGTAAGGGAGGTCGAATTAATATTAAGAAGGTATAAGATGAGTGGGGAATCCTAGGAAGTATTAATGAAGGGTAATAATGAAGAGGGATGGTGATCCCATGGGGAGATTAAATGAGGGTAATTATGGTAGGCTTGGGATAATTAAATGCTTAAGTATGGATTTATGATTAATTAAAATATTTTAGTATTGATGGGATTAATGGGGATTTAGAAATAGGAATATGATAATTATGGAGGATAAATGGGGAGAGTATGTAGGATAAATTAAGAGGGAAAGAATACAATTTTAAAATAAGAGGGAAATGTGCGTGTTAAGCAAGAGTTGGAGGCAAACACGAGATGAAATCATGGGGAGGTGTTGAAAATAAGTGTCTACATTTTGCCCCTTTTTGTTGAGGGGTTTGCAATAGCAAATTGTGAGACAAAAAAAACAAGAAGTGATTGATGGGCTTGATGTCGAAGAATAATTGGTGAGGTGCTCCCCCTCAAACTAGGGATTGATGACAACTGAAAGAGTGGAATTGGTCATGAGTTTGAAAGAGATGAATGAGAAGGGTGGGCTGGGAAGAATGATGGGGAAATGATGAGGCTAGGAAATATTCCCCAAGAAATAAGGATTCAAGCAAAAATAATTAAAATATGGATGTTATTCTAGGAGTCACTTCAGCGGAAATAAAAGGCATGGTCTTCAAGGAGATGATGGCAATGTCCTACGGACCTGTGAGTCGAAAAAATCACTACAAAATGGAGATAAGTCCAATGGGAAACCACTCAAGTGGATGCAAGCCATGACCACTAATATATTATATGCATACATAAAAATTATGCACAACCAAATGTGAAAATAATTTGAAATTCTTCATACTTGAGGAATCGGTACAAGGGTATGCATCTGCAAAGGATGAGGATGGAAATAATGGTGCCCCAAAGACAAGGCATGAAAATTTCCAAAGATGTAAATTATAATAATATTTTGTATAATACCCCAAGAGAGAACACAAATATGGCCACAAAATTGGACTTAAGATAAGATATGGATGATAATATGGTGCCCCAATAAAGGACACAATAATAGCCGAAAAAGGTAAAATAAGAAATGATGATAAAATTTGGGAATAGCGGGGAGAATGTGTTATGGGTAATACCCCAAAAATAAGATGGAAATAAATATGGTTTACATGGATGATAAGAAATCTAATAAAATGGGAGATTTTGATAGATAACATATAGATGATTTTAGATGAGATAAAAGTTATGGTGATAAAACAAAGAAAAAATAGATAATAATGATAGATGTGGAAAATTATAATAGAATGTGACTTGATAATTGGTGATCTTTTGATAAGAACAATGTTATGTTATAGAAAGGAACATGAAAAGAAATGATGCCTCTAACTGTGTTGGAGGTAAAAAAGAAAGGGAGCCAGTGTAATGCAATGCAAATGTGACCAAAACATGTGTTAGCACATAACCAACATTAGCTAGTTATATCAAAGATCAAGGGAAAATATGGATGAATGAACTTATGTAGCTATATTTTACATGACCAAGGGGTGCGGATGTGACTTATACGCAAGAATAGGGTTCTTTAAAGGATGATTTCCCTAGGACTATGCCCCAACTTTGTGAGAGGGGAAGATGTGCAAACTGGTCAATGCGGGAAGACTTCAATATATGAGAAAGTTGATCAATGCGGGAATATTTCTTAGGATTCTTTCTTATGAATTTGTTTTTGTAATCAATATGGGAATCCTTCACTTCCATGATATAACATAGTAGCCATCCTTCAAGGGAGTGGTCTAAAAAAAATTTTATAAATAATGGTAGGATATACATGATAGTTGTCATTCAAGGGATCAGTCTAATTTTATATTTATATTACATGAATAGTTGTCCTCCAAGGGATCAGTCTATTTTAAGATAAGATAACATGAGACATAAGCATCCAGAATTTTGAAATGGGGAAGATTTGGGTATAGCTAAGTAGACCACTTAGGAGGGGATGAAAATATGTACAAGAGACACCCATGGACCCTGAACATGGTTCCAATAGGTACATAAGAGGGTAATGGATGTAATGATCACGGGGTTCTCACCAAGAAGGGAGAACTTATCCATAAGTAATATGCTATGGGCATAGCCGTGGTGCCCATATTTAAGGTCGTGTCCTGGAAAGTGACAGAAGACAACATAATTCCAAATCATTACAGTGATGGATGGAAGAGGCTAATGATGAAGGGATGATCATAGACATGACTAAGCATATATCGGTAGGTGTGCTAACAATAGAATGGTCATAAGTGTAATGTGATAAGAGGATTCATTTCTTGTTTACTATCGAGGAGGCCAAGCGATAGACTCCCAATCCATATTTATGCATGATTATGTATGGTCCAATCTAGTTGGGGAAAACTTTCCACGTTGGATCCTCTCTAGAGTAGTGACATTCTAATTTTCTTTAAGGACAAGGTCACCAATATTGAATTCATGACAAGATATGATGATAGCTTGTAAAATATGGGATGACGTGAGATAGATGAGAGAAAATAAAAACTATGCACTACCTTTAAGGAAGTGGAGAAAATATGTGTCCTTAAATAAACAAAGAAATAGTGACAAAAGTGGACTTAGGATGAGAAAAGGAATAGAATATTAGATAAGATGAGATGGTAAACTAGATGAGATAGATACGATGAGAGGAGATGGAAACTATGTGCCACCTTTAAGGAAGCGAAGAGAATATGTGTCCCTAACAAGACAAATATTGGATGAGATTGGATGAGATAGATATGATAAGAGGAAAAATAAAAAACATGCACTACCCTTTTAAAGGAGAGAAAACGAAGAAAATATGCATCCCTAATGAGATGAAGATGGCCATAAAAGTGGACTTAGGATGAGATAATAGATATGATAAGATTGGATGGAATAGATGTGATAACAAGAGGTAAAATATATCGCCACCCTCCAAAAGTGAGGAGGTGAGGAAAAAATATGCATCCCAGTGAGACAAAAAATTTACAACAAAAGTGGACTTAGGATAATAAAATGGTTCCCTAAGAGAGGCACAAATATGGCCACAAAGGTGGACTTAGGATGAGGATATGGTTCCCCCAAGAAAGGCACAAATATGGCCACAAAGGTGGACTTAGGATGAGATGAGATGATAGATAGATTGGTTGGATAAGATGAGACAATAAACTAGATGAGATCGGATGAGATGGGTATGATAAGATTGGATGAGGTAAATAAGACAATGTCAAGGATGAAGAGGAAAGGAATTATTCTGATGGTACACTGATCCTAAAGTGAATTCCCCTAGTGTTAAGGGAGTTTTTGGATGGATAGGGGATGAATTGATGTGGATAAGATGTGTGGATGAGGAAGAAGATGCGAACAAATTAATAATAATGGAAGGATGGTCCCACGATAATGAGATACTATATTACGTTAGGTAACTTAGATATAGATGGGATAGTGGATGTCGAAGGAGATTGGATGGGATCATTAGAAGGAATATTGATGATGACTTTGGATTTTTATTGGATAGATGATTGGGGATCATAGGGGTGATTGGAAAGACAAACAATATCAATGAACAAGGGAGGACCTTCTTTAGGAGTGATATGCAAAGGAGAGATGATAATGGAGGATGTGGATGAAGGAGGAGACTTAGAAAATTTGATGGATGGAGGTGTAGAAATAGGAATTGGATTGGTTGTGGTGGATGGAGAAGGAAGATACCCTTGGATGAGAGATTCATCATCCTCAATAAGATCATAGATGATGGTTTGGAGGGCCTTATAATGTTTAGTGTCATGACCTGGGGTACGATGATAGGTGAAAATGAGATTGGGGTCAAACCATGATGGTTTCTTACTATGAGGATCAAAATATTTAATAGGAGGAAGCATGATGGCAGATATTTGAAGCAAGTGTCAAAGGATGTCTACATGGGATCTGATTGAAGTGTTGGGAGGAAGGTAACCCTTGTGGGATTTGATAGGAGATTTTGACTTGGATTTAGGGGAAGGAGTGGATGTAGATTGGAGGGGTAAGTTATATGTATTAGAAGATGAATCTAATTTGGGAGGAGGGTTAGATCATTTGGATTTGGATTGATCATTAGGAGATGTCTTAGATGAAGGGCTTGGCCCTAAAATAGATGGGGGTGCTCCTAGGATGGATGTTGTGACATTAGATTGTTGAGGAGAGATAAGATCTAAATTCTTACAAGGATGCATGAGAGACCTTTGGGGATGCTTACCAAGAGTCTTAGGTTTTTATTGAGAAGGTTTTTCCTTGGCAAGGATGACAATAATATCAACTAGAGGATCTGAATATTTTGGTATAGGGGTGGATATTGATAGATAAAGAGGTGTTTGAATGATGTGATTAATGAGGTCTATGTGAGATGTGGGTGGTGTAGGTTTTGGATGGGTTAATGTATAAATAGTTGGTTTTGTAGAGGAGGCACGAATACCATTTGTGTTTGTCTTAGGTGGGGTGCTTATTTCATAAATGTTTCAAGAGGTATCATTGATATGTTTACAAATTGAGAAGATGTGATTGGTGTGGTAGTGGGTATAGATGTGGAAATGGTATATGTTGGAGAAATAAATGATGTGACCATGGGAAAAGATGTAGGTATATGTGATGAATATGTCAAGGTAGATGTAAGTGAATTTGTTGATGTGGTAGATATAGGGGTAGTTGGGATTGATAGAGAGGTGGGTACAATTGGGATGTTTAGGGATATAAGTGATGTAGATGTAGTGATGGGTGTGTTTGATGTAGATGTGGATGAGGGGTTAGATATGATAAGTTGGGGCATGATATACATGGATGAAGTGATAGGTATAATCGAATTTGATGTGAATGTGGTAAAGGTAGGAATATATGTAGATGTAGAACAAGTGGTAGAAGTTGATGTGATAGGTGTGATAGTTGTGGATATGGTTGATGTAGATGTGGGGGTAGATATTAAAGAATTCATAGGCACAATGTCTAAGGTAGGAGTAGATGATGAGGTAGATGAGATAGGTAAGGATGGAGATGTTTGATGTATAGTATTAACTACATAAGGATTAAATTTGTAAGATGTGGAAGGTGGAAATTGATTTTTTGGTGGTGGATTAGGAAAGGGTTGTTTGAAGATGTCAAGGGGTCGGCTGAGAGATGAGGCAAGATTGTCTATTTGGAGATCCCCTTGATTTATAAGTTTTTGAACATGATCTTTAAAATAATGACACTTTTCAATGTCATGACCTATGACTTGATGATATTTACAATAGTGATCCTCGTGATACCAAGTGAGTTTGGGGTGTGATTCATCAATAGGTCAGATGGGAGGAAGTTGGATGAGGTGACATATCATCAACTTATTCAAGATTGAGCTATAAAATTCCCATTGTGGGGTATAATTATAAGATGGTCTAAAGCTTCGTGTAAAGGAATTGCATAAGAGGTTGATGGTTGTGGCTGCAGGATATGAGAAGTGGATGGATAAGGATGTTGAGAAGCTTGGGGGTATGTTGAAGTTGAAGGGAATGTTTGATAAGAGGGGATATAATTAAGGGACGGAGATTGAATTGGTTGGGGTAATGTGTAATGTGGGAAAGTAGGAACGTGATAGGATGGTTGGGATTGGATGGGAATATTTTATTTTTGAGGCACATGAGAAGTAGAAATGTGAATGTTAGTAGATTGGGATGGTTGGATAGGAATTCTAGCAATAATATCAAATGAAATGGGGATAGTGTTGATATGAGGTGATGGGGGTGGAATAAGATCCACCAATTGAGTGGATTGATAGGATTGAGAGATCATGGGAGATATACGAAATAGGAAGTCATAAATGGGGCTAGAAGGAGGCCCAAGAGTCTCTAAAGGAGTAGGAGATGGAGGTGTAGTTGGTCTAGAGGAAATGGATTGATGATGTTGAAAGGGATTGGTCTCCTCATGGGTGGTGGTTTGGAAAAGAGAATTTTGATGAGGTGGGTTGATGATCAAAGGTTGGGTGACCATATGAGAAGTAACCAAGGGCATGGATGAAACAATGGTCAAATTAGAGGTCTTTTGGGATGAAGAAAATGGATTGTTTGATGCAAGATTTTGTTCCATTTTCCTAGCTAAAGAGCATGTGATAATGGGCATGAAACAAAACAAGAAAATAATGACTATACTAATTAAATAAAATAAGTCAAGCATGTAATGTTTTATTTATCTTGATTAATTAGAAAATGTGAAAAATAAAAAGGGGAAGTGGATAACGAGGGTACCTAAGAAATGGAAATCTAAGGCTAGTTTTAGGTAGTTTTAGATGTGGAGTCCTCGATATACCCAAAGGTACGTGAGGCCTAAGTCTGTATAGGATTTATAACTCGGTGGTTTTCCTATTGGGTGATGAAATCCCAATTAGGTCCACCTGGTAAGGGATTGTTTTTATGTGTGTGAATAAATGTGAAATGCAACCAATTAAACTCCTACTTACACTAGATTTGCAAGAGGTTTGTTTTTAATCCCAAAACTAAATATGGAAATTCGATGAGAACAACCACACAAAGAAAGAAAAATTGATGCAAAAAAAAAAGAGAAAATAAATAAAAAGAGGAATACCTTATTTTCACTTTTCCTTTTTATCTGATCTTCAAGAGAAAGCAAGCAAAGAAAGCGATATCCAAGCAACCAAGAAGCCCAACACGTACAAGCAAAAGCAAGGCCCTTACCTGTAATGTTAGTGAAGATAGAAGAAATATGGAAAATGACAAATGAAATGAAGAAGTGTAAGAGACTTACCTAAGAGGTTCGAGTCCAACCTAGTGTGCCGTAATGTTTGTGAATATTTCCATGCTACCTATTCTAAATTAGTGAAAAGCCAACGAGAAATCAATAAACCTTTAAATATGGGAGGTTTTAGGGAACCTCCTAATGTAGATAGGATGATATGGTATGGGTGCACAATAAATGATCCTCCACATGGTGATTCTTTAGCCTATACAACAGTAAAAGAATAATCATGAAAAAGGATTAGTAAAATATATGGTGGGATTCCCAACAAGAATCAGCTCTGAGAAGCATATACTTCCTCGAGAGGATGTCAACCCACGTGATGATAAAAATAGTGATAATATGATAACAAAATAGCAATATTGATAACAAGATATGAACAAATATATGATAGGATAAATTAAACTGATATGATGATCAAATATGGAAATGATATAAAATTAGAACAAACCACAGAGAGTTGACGGTGACCCAAGAGTATCATAGACATTCGACGCCAACCTAAGAGCATAATAGAGAGTGGAAAGAGATCCAAACAGAATTGTGAAAATATATACAAAACAAAGGCAAGTGAGGTTTTTGAGATGTTGTGACAGATCACAAGATGCTAACAGATGGGAGGGATGTCACAAGAATGGATTGGATGTAGGATATATCAAAAAAAATTACATGCAAAATGTATAGGACGGATTATGGATGAGATCTAGCAAGATGTAGTTTATGGGTTGATGGTGACTACGTCTAATCAGTGGCGACTAGACCAAAGATAAAGTTCTAGAAAGTAAATGGGATAAGTTATTAGATATGGGGAAGGTTGAAGCTGACTTGAGGCTGATAAAGGGCTCAAAGAACACCCAATGATGTAGCCTAGAATTCACTACAAATAACCCAAGGCGCACTAGCACATCACTTAGCCTCGAATCGATCACTCACCCAAAGCACAAAAGTGTACCAAGTCCCTCTTTAAAGTTGCTTGTCTAGAATGTTAGCATGATTGCATATGTATATATCTATATTTATAACAGATAGTAAATAATCCACAATGCATAAACTAGATCTAGATCTAAACCATATGAAATATTGACTAAAAAATTATCATAATAAGATTTACCATGAAAGAACCATATTCAGTCACATCTAACACCAATATCCAGCCAATATGATCCATTATATTAAATATTGTAAAACACAGAATATTCATACATTCAATATCCCGTTTCCATAGTTATGTGCACCAAGAAATCCAAAACATAACTCTACAATAATCAATATTTTCTAACTTGTGCAATTCAATAAATTTATCTAGAGATGGGGACTTTCCCTTCACTTCCTATGCACCTTCAAAAATAGGCTACATGCTAATAATATCCATGTTCCTTTACAATGGAATACAAAGCATACAAGTGTTCTAACAATAGACTTCTTATAGTTAACTCCAAGTAGAAATCCTATTATTGGATCAAAACTATGCATGGCACTCAAACTACTACACATATCAAAATAGCATTGCATGACCTACAATTCTCCACGTCATTGTGTACTCAGTACTCTATCTCTAAAAATAACCTTAAAATAAAATGGCTAAGTTCTCATCCCGGGCGCTTCAACCTTACTATATTACCACACGCTCTTCTCATGCCCTACATTTGTGTGCCCAACACTTAGGATATTTTTTCAGCCCAACATTACCCCACACTAAATGGATTTCCACCCTTGGTAATGGGTAATCTCAACTTATCTCTCCAAAATAATACTGAATAAAAGAATGAATACATATGTCCAAAAATAATGGATTACCAGTGTTATGGAAATCAAGCTAATTGGTATCTTTCTTCTCTTCTAGAAAAACCAGCTGGGAAACTCACTCAATTTTTACCTCAAACATGTACCAGTTATTTAGCACTACATTTGTTTTTTTTTGTGATATCAACAACCACTCCATCCAACTCATCAAGAGTCATCTTACTACCCTCATTCTACAAAATCCTGTGTATATTGTCCATACTTGAGACCATCCCTTCCATTGCATCCATATTTTTGGCAATAAGTTTCTTGATGCTCTTGATCTAGTCCATGTGTTGCTTCCTGATAGCATTAAGTGCATCAAACTTAGTCTCTACCAATGTGATCCATTTTGTGTGCCAAGTGTTTCATTCTTCACCACTTACAGAACTTCATTTTATTTTTCCCTTGTCCTTTCTTGCACCATGTGTTATCGGGTGTTGTGAACATGGCCAATACTAAACGTTCCTTATTCATCTAATCCTTCAAGGCTTGCAGAATAGCCTCATAGCTGGATATTTTACTTGTAACTACAGCTTTGTATCTTGATGCTTCTTCTGTAGCATCCTTCAATTTTGGTAGGCACATTGGTCCTTCTTCTAGAAGCAAGTGAATTGTTGTCCTTCTTTGATAATTCTCCTTCATTAATTTCTCCATCTACCACCATACGTAGCATTAATTCCACTTTCATGCTTCCCTACATTTTTGCTTCCTTTTTTACACCTCAATCTTTCGCGTGCCTTACATTCTTACGCCTTAGTCATAACCTTTTGGCATGCCTACTACGTCTCGATAACAAATATCCTCTTCCGGCTCTTTCCTTGTGCCGAAGTATTTTGTCTAATGTGACTCATCCTAATGTAGTCTCCAATGTTGTAGCCTCCTTTGCATTATACTGAGTGCCCATCTCCTTATGCATGGTCTCAATTTTGAGCAATCTTCTTGAATTTTTCTTATTTTGAAATCATGTCCCTTTTATGGTCACAAGAGATTTTGTTTCTTCTATATACTAGAATTCATCGTATGGAACCAGAAGTCAATCCTTCTCCAACCACCCCACACTAAGGGTATGTGCGGTCCTTTTTGCATGTAAAATACTTCATGTAGTAATCATCTTCAAGCACACAAGTGTGCTTATTACACAAAACACTGAACTAAATTGACAAAGCATAACAACGATGAAGGAAACACATATAAAGGAAATGCATTAAGGAAATCTAATCTAAGTGGAAATATTGTCTTATTATAAACACCAAGAATACTTATTTATAGTAGGGATTCATCCTAATCTCATTAAAGTAACTTGGAAACCATGTTCCATCTAGTTCCTCTAACTGGAAAGCACCCGAATCAAGTATATGAGTGATAACATATAGTCTTATCCAATTCACTTTTATCTTTCCGGGATGGTGAAAAAACATTGAATCATACAGAAGTACCATTTTCCCAACCTCAAGCTTCTTATCCTTGATGTACTAGTCATGCCATACCTTCTATCTAGATTTTTCTTGTTATGGCACACTCTCATCTAGTTGTATCAACTTGTAAATTTTTATTCCAGTGCTTTCTCATGCATTATACCTCTTGCATGTGTAATACGCAAAGAAAGTAACATGAACTCTATTGGGAGAACTACTTCTACACCAAAAACCAAATTAAACGGTGTTTTTTTATTTAACCTATTGTAGGTTATCCGGTATGCCCAAAGTACCATAGAAACCTTGTCATCCCAGTCTCTCCTTCCAACATCACAAATTTTTGTCAAAGTATGGATCAATATCTTGTTGAATATCTCAACAGCTTCCATTTTCCCGAGGGTGACAAGGGGTTGTCCTATTATGTGTAACCATGAACTCATCCATAATATTTTGATAGTCCCATTAAGGAAATAAGTACCACTATCACTTTTCAATCTCAAAGGGTAACCATACCTGCTAATAATATTTTCCCATAGAAATCTTATTGTTGTAGTTGTTGTGCAATCCTTTGTAATCCCCGCTTCTACTCACCTTGTAAGATAATATGTATAAATTATAATATAGCATGATCCAATATTACATGTGCCTATGAAAATAGGGCCCACTTCTCAAAATGTTCTACACTAGTAATAGGTCTCAAAGGAATTTCATCTCATTTCCGAGGCTTTCTAAGTCATTGACAATGATCATAGGCCTTATAATATTCTTTGCAATCCTTGCACAATGTTTCCCACCATAGACTGGATAGTAGAATCTTGTGCATGGTGGCATCCCCTACATAGTTCTACCTGTAATACCGCCATAAACCTAGATGCCATAATTGCTTCACGCTCATGCTCAAGCACACACTCACGTAAAAATTCATCATGGCCTAACTTGTATAAGTCTCCACTGATCAACATATATGGTGCAACATGAATATCATGCTTTTTATTTTCTCAACCCTTCATTCCTTTGGGTTCCACACCCATGAATAGAAAGATAGCAATATCCTCTAATTCCGAGGGCGAGGGCGGTTCAAGTGAACAAATGTGTATCTAGAATTGTGTCCTCAATGCTCTACATATTCTATCCTAATTGAATCTGTGATAAATGGTCTGACCATAATTTCTCTAACATAGTGTGACCACCACTTGTAAAATTGAACTCCTAAAATAATAGTACCCAATGGCATATGCACCCCTACAAAATAGGCATGTTCACCAAGTCCTTGATGCCATGTGTTCTATATAAAATATGAAAGGTGTATCTAAAAATACTATCAAAATTTATAGAGCGCATAGATCACGAGACAAACCCTCACACTCTATCGTTGTATAATTATGTTCTGTTGGAGTCAACTTTCTGCTAGAAAAGAAAATAGGATGATCAACAATCCCTTCTCTAGGATGAGCTAATATGGCACCAATGGCCATGCCAGAAGTGTCTACATGAATGTGAAAAGGATTGGACCATGAAGGAAAGTGAAAAAATAGGCATTATAGTAAGCCTTTCCTTCAGTGTGTCAAATGTGCGTTGTTGTGCCTCACCCCAATAGAAATTTCCTTTTCCCTTGAGTAATTCTTCTAAGGGTGCAGCAATCTTGGCATATCCCTTAATAAACTTTCTGTAATAACCTATGTGCCCCAAGAATTTGTGCACCTCACTTTGGCTAGTAGGTTCCTCCAAGCCTAAAATCACAGCTACCTTAGCAAGATCCACTAGCAAGCCCTCTTTACAGATGATGTGCCTAGAAAAATTCCAAAGGGGCTAGAAAATTTACACTTATTAATGTTCAAGGAGATTTTCAACTACCTACATCTCTCAAAAATCAACCTCAAATTATCATAGTGATATTTCACAAGCCCATAGACTGTCCAATCATCCAAATACACCTGCAAGAACTTGTGAATAAAATCCTAGAATGTTTGTACCACTATGTGTGAAAACATTGCAAGTGCATTCTTTAATCCAAAGGATATAACCATGTATGTAAAACTTCCCCACTCGATGGTGAAATTTTTCTCTTGATCTTCTTCAAATATCCTTACCTAATGATATTCATAGAATCCATCAATAAAGGAGTATATTTCATGCCCAGCAACACCTTCCAATATTTCCTCAGAAAATGGTGTGGGAAAGGGATCAATCACACATGTAACATTTAACTCCATGTAATTCACACAATTATTAATTATGTCATCTTTATTGATATAGATCACCATAGGAATTACCCATTTCGACTCCTCAATTGACACAATAATTCCAGAAATTAACATTTTGTCAATTTCTTCCTTTTAACTTGACACACAAGTTTGGAGTCATTTGTAACACCTCTTGATCGGGCATACACCTTATTTTAGATTTATCTTCATTTCTCCCAATGATTCATGTACTCCTTTCAATTCATGATAACCTCTAGGGAACTAGTCCTAAAATTCACACAATAGCTCAATGATCTTAACAACTTCATAATCATACCAATAATCTCCTATAATATTCTTCATAGTTTGAGAATCAGTCCTAATGTTCATGTTCTTAGTCTTCATAGGCTCATGGTAGGTTCCAACCTTCTCATCTTCACTATCTAAAACTTCACACTTACCCTCTATGTGCTCAATATCTAGGTTCTCTACCTCTTTTCATCAACCATGTAAATCATCTTACCCCTTTCTCTCACTAGGAAGGTGCACCCAAGTTGCTCTGCATATGTTTCTTCTTCTTCAAATCGCACCACTAGGTCTAATTCTCCTTACAACTCTTGAAGTAACGCTTTGGCCTTTGCACTATCTCCTATAGTTAAGAACTTCATAGCATATAACCCCTCATTTATCGAGGTTTAGTGTAAAAGTAATCAAAGGTATGATTCATACCTTGATAAGTTCTGTCAATTTCCAATCACTCTATTCAACTTTGTGTAGACATATCATGCACATGTGCAGCCTCACAATGTGAAATAAAACTTGTGCACCCATAATGAAGGTGGTAAACCTTCCTGCCCCATCATCTAGAGTATCTCACACTATTGAACATGGTGTTAAACAAGATCATTAACATGATATGAACAGATCTCGAGTAGGCACATTACTTATTAGAAACGAGCGAGATAAAGAAATCCTTACTTTTATCCACTCCAAAATATTATCCCTGTGAACCATCCATCGGCGAGTTATCATCCCGTGAAAATTATATACTAACATGTTCCTTCTTTCCACTTAACATTCCCATTGAAATTCCATAGCAAGTAGGAATATTTCTAGATTCTCCTCACCTATATACTTTGGTGCCTAGTTGTTACCCAAATGCACGATATTGCGTGGCTTCTTGACGCACATAGCTATACTTCATAATTCATGCCCAACCATCTTAAAAGTTTCATGCACCCAATCATCACATGGAACACTAGTAGTATATCTCATTGATTGTGCATCACCTCATTGGAGAACTCATTCTTTTGAGGCTCAAGAACTTATGGATATCAAATTGTGCGCACGTAAATTTTGTTCAAGTCTTCTTTACTTAAGGGCTCTACATAAGGCTTAGATTTCCCATCTATCAGAGGTATGATGACACATTCTTATTTTTTCTCAAATTTGATATACTCCTTATTGAATAACAAAGTCAATTGTTGTTTGCATAGCACCAAGGGTGCCTAAGTAATGCAAGAAATTTGTCTTCTTCTACAATGTTGTTAAGACCTCAAAGTCCACAGTGAACATGGACCCATGTATAGTAATTGATGCATCTTTTAAAACTCCAATGGTAATTTCCTTAGTCTAATTTTCCATGAATAGCACATTAGAGGATGGTTGTAATGGAGGTCTACCCATCTAAACCCATGCATCCAAAGTAAGAACATTTTCTTCTGCGTCTATGTGAATCAAGATGTTACTCAATAACCAACCATCAACAACACCATTTGAAGTAATGTTATTTTCATAATCCAAACTATCTGGAGGAATATTAACATGTAAAATTTGTCTCTCATGTTCGAGTCCTAGTGTACATCATTTCCCTTTAACTAGCTCCCTAACAAGGGAATCATGTTCTCTTAGCATAGCATCTTGAAAACTTCTTTCAAATCATCAACATTTATCGATGGATATCAGCTACTTTCTTTTATTCCAACTTTTATGACTGTTAATTCAAATATTGTATCTTACCCTATAAATTTTGAATTACCTCCATGTTTTCTTAATAAGCCTCATTCTAATGCATAGGGTTTGGATACTTAGCATGTGGAACTTCCTCCTTTATAATTGTAGGCTTCTGTTGTAGATTTTGCCTAGCATGCGTTGCCTCGGTGTGTGTATTAATCTTTATAGGTACCAACTCAATATCGATGCTAACTTTTGCATCCATTGGTCTTCCACAACACGATGTACTCTAACCATTCCTACGCCCTTATTTTCCTATTTGTGTTTCTTTCTTAATTTTTCATACAAGTCCAGGAATTCTTCATAACTATTATTCTTTCTGCAAAAAAAAACATGATATTTTGTGGACATTCGCACTGTGTAGTGATCAAAGGATCCACATGCATAACAAGTTCCACAAGGAAATCAATCTTTCATCCCCCATGACCTCAACCTCTGAATCCACCTCTGTAACCTCAAATTCTACCATGGTCGCCATCATAACGTCCCCACTATGATCATATTCTTGATGCTCATCCTTTTCCTTGGAATTATTTTCAACACCAGTCTTTCATACGCTAATATCAATGGCATCATGGATCTGATCAATCAAGCTGTAATATTTAGTATCATGAGTCGAGGACCTAAAAATCTTACAGTAACTAGACACATTCTTTCTTATTGTGTGCTGCAATAATGGGCACCATCTTGAAATATGGTCAAATTAACATATCTTGTAATACTGATATGAAAGGAGTGCACCAATTTTCAAGCGAAACTATCCTTAGTATGCCCCTCTACTTCACAATTTGTACACTAAATTCCATGGCACATCTCATGTGTTGAATTATCAGATAACTTATACAACGGTTTTGTCATTTCTAAAATTTGTGCTTCAAATAATGGGTTCACTCTTATGTCAACACTTCCTACTTTGCCTCGGTGTGAAGGTATGCCTCATGTGCCTCACGCAGATCTATATAAGTCTTGTGAGAAAACACTCTTACGAAGGGAGGGATCATTCCTCCAATGAACCACTATGCATGTTGGCTTACATGGATGTCATAAGATAACTTAGACATGAGAGTCTTGAACCGAGCATCATATTCATGGACACTTTTAGTAGTTCCTTCTTAATTTATTTAAGTGCTCTTATGATTTTCTTCTCAAACTTAGGGATATTAAATTCCTTTAAGAAAGCATCTCACAACACCGTATAGTCCACACAATTCTGATTAGGATAAAAAAATTGTATTGCTTGTGTGCAAGCCCCTGCAAAGTACTTGTAAATTAACTTTCCTTACACTCTAGAGCTATAATCCCCTTTGTGCACCATAGTATCTCACACATATGCACGTTCTTGGTTGAATATTCAATTCCTCTATACTTTGGGAGATGGAGAGACATCTTCCTATAATTTTTTTAGGTTGGTGCAGACCTTGCACACCAAACCTAGAACCTATATTTCCATTGCCTCCAAATCCACCAAATATTCCAGCACTTGAGCCACCTAATCCTCCTGATCCACCCACTCCATTAGGTAATGGAACGGAATATGTACTACCTTGTGCTACAATGGTTGTGCTAAACTAATCACCCATAGTCTATGAAGTTACACTACTTCCAAATGTGATGCCAAATTTATGTGTGCCTATGTTCTATGTCAATGATTTACTATAAAAGATACCTCTGATTGGTCCTTCAAATAAATTAGATGACGATTACACCATAGATGAATAAGTTCCCTGATCAACTCCTAAACTTGACTACAAATTAATTCTATCTATCGTAACTCTCTCAGACACACTAGCTTTCTAATTACTAACTATCGTAGAAACTAGAAAACCAAGCACAAGGGCTAGGCCACTTGGTAGATTAAGATGCATTCCCAAGGCCCATTTCATCTCTTCTAGTGCACTCTCATCTAAGGTTGAAGAGGGTTCCCTACCATGTTTTGCCAAATGGGGTAGATCCATATGCTTTGGATCCATGTCTTCTACATGAGCTCCAAATCCTTCATGAGCCATCTCTCTCCACAACTCCATCCATTCTACAACTTCACATTGCTTCTCTAAATCCCTCTTGCACACCTTATTGAACTTAAGCCACCTTTCTTCCCTTTTTCTTTCTACTACTAGGTCCTCTATCCTTACCAAACATGTTCCTGCCCCCATACGTGGTGGAGTTTAGTTATCCATCAACTTCTATCCCAAATCCAAGGTTACAATCAAGATCTTGATTGCCATTGGAATACCATGCAAATACGATCCTTTGGGCTTGCACAAAAATTGAAACTCAGCAACCTCTGGGAAAGAGTAAGTCAAAACTGCATACTCAAGAATATGACTATTCAATACACCACATAACCAAACATCCACAGAGCACGTCCAAATCAATTCTACATCATACAAGGCCTAGAATTCTTCCTACATCAAAACAAGTGTGTGAAACCTCCAATTCCTCGTAGATACTTAAGAAACCAGCCACTCATACGGACTCTATCTAGAAGATAACAAAAATATCTCATTTAAGAAGTCATACAAATTTTTCTCCACCCGTGTGTGCGTGGATTAAAATCATGTCCAATTTTGAATCTATGAGCATACTCTTCTTCCAAATCTACTAACCACTCCTTAATACTGGACAAGGTCAATTAGTATGTCTTCATCATGCAACATCCTAAAATATAGGTGAGAAAGAGGTCCTGGAAATGGAACCAATGATGTAGCCTAGAATTCACTACAAATAACCCAAGGCATGTTAGCACATCACTTAGCCTGAACTTACTGCTCACCCGAAGCATACAAGGGTACTAGGTCCCTCTTTAGAGTTTCTTTTCTAGAATGTTAGCATGATTGTATATGTATATATATATAGATTTATAACATATAGTAAATAATCCACAATGCATAAACCAAATCTAGATCTAAACCATATGAAATATTGACTAAACAATGATCATAATAAGATTTACCATGTAAGAACCATATTCAGTCACATTTAACACCAATATCTAGCTAATATGATCCATTATATTAAATAATGTAAAACACAAAAGCTTCATACATTTAAGATCTAGTTTCCATGGCTATGAGCGCCAAATCTATAGCATAACTCTCAATAATTAGTACTATCTAACCTATGAAAATCAAAACATATATATAGGGATGGGGACTTTCCCTTCAAAGCACCTATACACCTTCAAAAATAGGATACATTCTAATAATAGCCATTTTCCTTTATAAGGGAATATAAAACATGTAATTGCTCTAAAAATAGACTTCCTATAGTTAACTCCAAGTAGAAATCCTATTGTTTGATCGAAACTATGTATGGTGCTTGAATGCTACACATCTATAAATAGTATTACGTGACTTGCAAGTCTCCACATCATTTTGTGCTCGTGATCTATCTCCAAAAATATCCTTAACAATAAAATGGCTAAGTTGATCATGTGTGCTTAGACCTTACTATACTACCACGTGCTCTTCTTGTTCCCTATATTTGTGTGCCCAACACTTAGGCTATTTCTTCATCCCAACATACAAGTACATATAAAATATAACAAGTGCATGCACAAACCAAAACTCCATGATATTGTTTAACTATAATATCTTGATAAAAAAGGGAAACACGAAGATATCTCAAGCTGATCAAAAGGCTTCATAGATAGCTCGGAAGGCACAATGTTGCAAAAGCATGTAAAAGATTCAATTTTTTCCATCCTTTTGAAAAGATGGATAGGGGTGATTAAATAGCTTAAGGGAGGGTCGATGGTGACCTGGGTCTATCACCAAAAATTAGGGTGAGCAGATGCCACTTAAACATTAGAATGATAATGGAGGGTGAAATTAGATTTTGAAACAAACTAAAGGGATATTTTTAGGAATGTGTGCATGTAATAGGCTAAAATGGGTGTAAGGGAGGTGGAAGGAATCGAGGAAGGGATAAGATGAGTAGGGGGAATCCTACGGAAGGATTAATGAAGGGTAATAGTGAAGAAGGATGGGAATCCCATGGAGGATGATTAAATGAGGGTGATTATGGTAGGCTTAGGATAATTAAATGGTTAAGGATGGATTTAGGATTTATTAAATTATTTTAGGATTGATATGATTAATGGGGATTTAGAAATGGGAATATGAGAATTATGGAGGATAAATAGGGGGAATATGTAGGATAAATTAGGAGGGAAAGAATACAATTTGAAAATAAGAGGGAAATGAGCGCGTTAAGCTAGAGTGGGAAGCAAACATGGGATGAAAGCATGGGGAGGTATCAAAAATAAGTGTCTTCACATTTTTATCATCACTCTCAGATGTACTATTATCACTTATATCAGAGGAGCTACTCTCTTCTTTGGTATAAAAACTTCTCTTATTCTTGAATGACATTTTCTTTCCTTTATACTTATTGAAACTCCATTTTTATCATGCTTAAATGACTTCTTATCCTCACCATGATGTTCATCATACTCTCCATCATCCTTATATTTTTAGGGAAATTGGATGTAAAGTGAGAAACCCTACCATAGTTAAAACACTTAAATGGAAACTTACCTTTATACTTACATGATCCTCTCTGAGATTTCTAAAAAACATGCCTTTTATCTTGTTATTATCAATATATGTATCAGTATCATCCTTGGCCATTTTACCTTATGAATTATTCTTATCTTTGGATGTAGATTCCTTCTTGGAGGATCTTCCGTCATTGTCTCTCATTTCATAGGCGAGTTAAGATGCCATGAATCTCATCCATCTGTAATGTGTTTAGATCCTTTATTTCCTCCACAAAAAGACTTTTGAATCAATTTTGGATATCAGAAATCTCAATACCTTTTTTACCATTTTTTATTCTTATAATGTTTCTCCTATACCTCTGATGACATTTACCACTTCATCTAATCTTAACATAAAAGAAGCAATGTTCTCATCCTCCTTCATTCTTGTACTTTCAAACTACCTTTGGTGGATTTGTAACTTTGCCAACTTTACTTTAGTGTCTCCTTCATAGATGGTTTACAACTTATCCCAAATGTCTTTAGTTTTTTTAAAATGGATGACCTTGAAAAATTATACCTATGAAATGCCACGTAGGATGGAATTCATTGTTTTAGAGTTGTTTTCACTAGCCCTTTTTCCTATTGCATCAATTGGGGGTGTAGGAGATGAATTTTTTTCCATCAACCATTTATTTCCATATGTGAAAACCTAATGACATTAGATACATCTTCATTCTAATGGTCCAAAATGCATAGTTAGTCCCATTTTAACAGAGGATCCTTATTATTTGAGAAGCCTCCTTGAAAGTAACTAGAGATTCTTGTGCTTTTAGGATCTCCTTTAACTTGTTAGACCTGATCTTAAATACCAATTGTTCAAAGTAAAATTCACTTGTGAGTTGAATCAGTGACCTTACAAAACTTTATTTCAATTATGTTTTACCATTAAATACATATTAACCATATTGATCTTATAATGCATAAAAACCCATTCACAAGAACATGAAACAAGATAAAACACACATACATCAAGGGAGGAAAAACCACTAATAAATTTGAGAATGGACTATTGTCCTATAAATTATTGCAAAATATCAAATTCAATTAAGAACCCACTCAACTTGGAACACCAACCCCAAATAATTTAAGCACCTACTTAACTAGATTTTAGCAAGCCCCAAATTTCAAGGAAACACCAAATCCTTAAATGACTCAGCACCAACTCAGCTACCTTTTTACTTTTTCCCTTCTTAACCCTCTTTTTCTTGATCAATAAATGATGACCATATTTGTGCCATTCTGATCTTGATCACTCTTCAAACTATATTCACCCATAAATCTTCTTCACCTTGATATAGACATATAAATTCACTTTCATAGGTTGGCCACCTTCATGATATTCAACATAAACCCTCTTCCCATGGTCTACAATACCTCCTACTACTCAAACATGCACTATATTTCTCATGCACACTTCTAATAGGCCTAAAATTTCCTTAATATATATACATGATTCACACTTGGTCCGCCATACACACCTAAAACCACTTATGTCAGTCATAAAATATGTCTTATAACATCTTATAAACATGAATTAATCACAACTTAAACCTTTTTTCTCTACCACAACTCAATTAGGCCTTTTTACCTTTATGTCTCATGAAGACCTAATTGCATTAGGTGTACCTACATAATGACACATCATGATCTTCATGGGCTCACATAACCTTATTCAAAACTCAAGAACCTTTCAAAAAAAAATTATTTGAACTCTATTGACCTCCTCCATTCTTGATTATGTCTACACTTTACATTCATTCTATGAAAGTTCCTTAAGAATAAAACTTTCAAATCACCTCAAAAACTAGTCATGATAATTTGACCTCATAGGATAACTTGGAGAATAGAACCCATCTAGAAACCATCATAGATATGAATAATGGGTCTTTAACGCATTCATTCATCCATTTATTCATCTTGGCCAATGCAACTTTTTAGAGAAAATATAACTTCATTACAAAATAGGCTTGTACCTACACATTTTCTCTCTCATCTGACTAACCATCACCATTTGGAGGTACCTAGGATAGTTTACTACATGTTCCAATAGTTTATTTGGAATTTTGAATCTATTCTAAGCTATTTTGAATAAAATATTTCTTATCAAGTCTTTATTAGGGTTTTAGGGAGGTTTTTGACTAGTTTTGGTGTTAGCGATTGTTCATAAAGGATAGGAATTAAAATATAAAGCTAATACCTAAAGTTATTAGCTAGGACCCTTACCCATATCTCCTAAATAGATCATTTTTTCATGCGGACGTTTTACATGCCTATGAACACTGGAAGTACTTCTCAAGTTGGAAACCTTCATTATGTGAGCTCAAAATGTTTAAATTGAAATTTCTTACAAAATCCTTCCAAATTTTACTTCAAATTTTATCAACATACCTAAAAAAACTTATCTTACCTCTTTCCAATCTCACATATGCATTATTTATTTGAAAAATTGGCCATCATGACTCATTATGTCGTGGCAAGGTTTAGGAGGGTCTAGTACAGGACCTAGAATGGGGTTTTTGTTAGGTTAATTATTTACCTAATAATTATTTATTAATTAATTATTGTTGTATTTTGTTATATGGTTTTATCAACCATATTTGGCTTATTATTTTCACGGGTATAATTGTTATGTAGTTATAACAATTATGTGCTTCCCGGATGTAATATTGGAAGCTACCATATTGGTTATTACATTGTTGCAACTCCTATTTTATTTGTATTCAGCTTTACAATAACTATAAGTATTGCATCTAATTCCTGTGTAAATGGTTGATTATGATTAATAAAATATTCAAACTTCCGTCCCTGTTTACATTAGGTATCAGAGCATATTGAAGCTCCTGGCAAGGTTGGAGAAGGATTCAGAGGAAGAAGAATTCATGGAGAATAAATCTGCTTCGTTGGAGAGCCACTGCTACCTCCAGCAGCTTCCCACATCTCTCTGCAGTCCCACAACCTCCTATTTCCAAGTAAACGTAAAGAATTTTTTTTTTTCCTTGGTGGCCTCTACACCAGGCATATTTTCTCCCTAAAAATTGATCATTTGCATAATATTATCAAAAAAAAATTACCCCATCAGGGGTTTCTCCTCTAAATTTAGAGGTGCAGATAGTTACAGGTAACTATGTAGTACTCTACTAAGTTTGCTAGATTTTTGGAGTAACCGAGCTCCTAACACAGCTCCTAAATGAGCTCTTGGGTGAGCTAAAAAATTACGACCGAGTTTCTCTTCCATTGCATCCAGACCTAGTTGTGTCTGGTGGACCAAGACATCATTAGGAAGCTCTCCCAAACCCCTCTGAATAGATCTCCATTGAGTTGAACAATGCGTTGGGGCTCCATAACACCCATTTTATCACTGCATACATTGGCTACATGCCATACAGATTGAGTTGCATTTGTAATCGAGTTGCACTTGGGGTTACTTTCACCATGGCTGAGCTAGCATCCTGAGGATAAGAGGAAATGTTTCATATAACACCTAGGCTTCAAACAACGTTCAATCCTCCCCTTTGACAAGACCAAGCCGTCCTCGGAACCTGCAAGAAGAGGAAAAAGCAAATCAATTGGTAGCAGATCAAAGCAAAATGTTGAGAGCATATACCAGTAGCTTTCTCACCGGACCCGAGCCATATCCATCCTCCGACACACTGCAACCTCTGAATGACCCTATCTCCATCACATCTTTACCACATAATACATCTCCATGCGACCTACAACTAAAAACACAAGTGAATGGAGTCTCCAAAAAGCATTCAAATGATCTGTTGGAGCTATTCTGAGCGGCCATCCCTGCACACAATACAAAGAAGAAAAACATGGTGAAAATAAAATGCACAACAAATAAAAATGGAGGCGAGGAGCTAAAGGTGTCTTAGATCCGTTTAACACGAAACCCTATTCCACCACGCACGTAGCCATATAGACCCACCTCCAAGCTCATGCCACGTAAGCTCCACGCAGCCTCCACTTCAGCCAAGTCATTTTTTCCAAAGGTGAGTGAAATTCAGCTTTATTTAAATACAATTTGTTCTTTTTATAACACAAATGCATAGGCACCTTGGTGGATAGCACATTAGCTTTGGGAATGGGAGGTGCGTGGGTCAAATCCCACTAAAAACACAAGTTTTTTTAAAAACAATTTGACTTTAGCGGCCAAAATAGAGAAACCACCAATTCTGGAGGGCTATTTAGCTGAAAAACCCTCACTAAATAGTTTAGTCATAACTAAATAGACTTCTAAAAATTTAGTGAGAAAAACCCTAAATTTAGGGTTAAAAAAATTCTCCACTAGGCCTATTTTTTCATTTTGGGCATTTTTGGAAAAAGGAGGACCATCCAAAAACTTCATCTTGGGCATTTTTTTATGGTTTTGGCATTTTGGGTCATTTTGGGCTCCGGAGGCCACCAGGGCCCGCAAAACAAAAAAAAATTGCCTGCTATTCAATTTTTCTAGATTTTTGAATGTAATTTGACTCTTTTGCATTATATTTTACTAATTTCGAGTTGTCATAATCAACTGCAAACTTTATGCTAACTCGAGAAAATGGTAGAATATTGTAATCACAAAAAGTAAAAAAATTGGTTCTGTAACACTCACAAGATCCTAGATCTCATTCGCAAAAGTTCAATATATATAGTGCCTCTGGAAAGTGCTTACGGGTAAAGTCGTTGCGACTACTACTACACTTAATGCCTAATATATCTACAACAACATCATCTGGGTATCATCCCTTTAAATTGATGGGGAGTAATAAGGTCACAGTGTACACACTATGAGCCATCCCATCCGTCTGTGAATGATTGCATGACATAAATTTGGACTAAGAAATTATCCAAGTATATAGCAAAGTTACACGTGCGTATGAGGATATTTCTTTGAGCTGATGTCAATAATCACACAGACCCCATCCGTATTGTCTTGGTACCACGTATTGAATTCTTTCATGTACGTTAACACCTCTTTCACGTACCACCGGGTATATAGAAAGGGTGAGCTTCTTCCACATACCGCCGGGTATATCGGAAGGGTGCATATATAGAAAGGTTTGGTATATCGGACTGATGGTATATAGATTGGGAGACCTTATACCTGGAGTGATAAGAGCCAAACCCTGTCAGTGATATCTGCAAAATGGGCACCAATGCCCCCAATTTTTTTCTTCCAAATTCACAACTACTCAGAGGAAACAACAATGTTGCATGGAATACAAAAATTAAGACACGTCTTGAGTTTGAAGAAATTTGGTCTATTGTGAATGGTACTCTGACCAGATCAGCTACTGATACAACACAACAGTGGTAATTTGATAAAGCATATCAAAAGGCCAAACTCATCATCTTGTTTGGAGTGTCTGATGATGTGCAAACACACATTTGAGATGTCAAGATAGCCAAAGAAGTATGGGATAAGTTGAGAATAGTATACAAGGCCAAGAACAAGAATGTTATACTAAATTTGTAGAGTCAGTTACACACATTAAAGTTCAAGTAGAATGAAAAAATGGAATCTTTCCTAAGAAGATTTGTAGAGTTGAGGGCTTCACTTCTAGCCCTAGGAGAAGTGATCAAAGATGATGATCTCATTCCCATTGTTCTGAGATCACTCCCTTCTTCATACCATATTTTTGTAACAACACTAAACTTTTCAGATACGACAGTTAGTTTTGACAAATTAGTAAACTTACTACAACAAGAGGAAGCAATGCACAATAAGGATGATGAAGAGGAGCAGACACTATCTTCACATCAAAAATGGAAAGGAAAAGGTAAAGGAAAACCTAATTCCTATCAAAAGTCCCAAAATCAAAATCAGTATCAAGGGGATAGACAACAAAAGAAGCAATGTCCAATCTGCAAAAGAGGACATAACCTAAAATATTGTTGGTATAATACTTACAAGAAAGGTTCATCAAGTAACTCGAACCTCCATAACAATCTAACAAGGGACATTCTAACTACAATCAAGGGCAGAAAAAGGGGAACTAGAAAAGAAGACCCCACTAGCAAGGTAATATTGTTGAGCAACAAGAACAGTCAGACAATGAAGACTTCTTGTTCACTGCTTGATCAAGTGAACCATCCATGTCATCTAGTGATGTTTGGTATGTTGATTCAAGGGCCACTCGACACATGACCAGCCATAGAGACTGGTTTATTTCAATGAGGGACATGCCATCAAAAAATCATGTTTCGTTGGGAGATGATTCTTCATATATAGTTCAAGGGATTGGGAACATTTCTCTACCCCTTGGTTCACACAAATGTAGACTATCAGATGTCCTATATGTCCCTAGGTTGACAAAGAATCTACTTTCAGTTATTTAACTCCTAGATCACAACCTAAAATTGGCTTTGATGGTAAATCCGGAAAGAAAATGTGTTTGATTCAAGACAAATCAAGAGGCTCAAAAATAATTATAAAAGCCTCCAATGTGGGACACATGTTCTAACTTGATTTTGTTCACAGAGACAGTCAAGCACTTGTGGCTATGAACTCCACCTCAAAGACACGGTTGTGGCATCAGAAATTTGGTCATGTAAGTTTCAAATATCTCAAAACACTTTGTTGGCATAATATGGTACATGGGCTACCATCTCTTCAGAAGGATACAAACAAGTGTCCTCACTTTGCCTAGCAGAGAAAAACAACATAGAGCTTCATTCCAGAGGAGTACATTTCGATCTCATGGCAAACTTGACTGGTTCATACTTGATCTTTTTGGTCTAATGTAACCAAGTCATTACGGTTCTAATACTTCATGCTTTATGTTGACGACTATTCAAGGAAAATGTGGATTTTTGTCTTCACAAGAAAAGTGAAGCGTTTGAAACCTTCAAAAGTTTAAAGTAGCAATTGAGAAAGAAAATGGTCATCACATCAGAACTCTCCACTTAGATCGAGGGGGATAATTCACCAGTGATGAGTTCAGAGACTACCTACAAACTCATGGGATTCGTTGAAAAATGCCTCCTCCACACACACCACAATAGAATGGTGTTGTTGAGAGAATAAATTGTACTATCATGGAAACGGTATGATGTATGATCGATGACTCTAGACTTGCAAAGACATTCGAGGAAGAAGCAGCAAAGACAGTAATGTATTTGTTGAATAGAGTGCTCATTGTTGCTCTTAATGGAGTAACACCATAAGAAGCATGGTCAAAATGGAAACCATTTATTGCACATGTCAGAGTATTTGGGTGAAAAGCAAGCATGCACATACCCAAAAATAACAGAAATAAATTGGACATGAAGTCACAGAAACTCGTCTTCATTGGGTATAGTGAAGAGACTCTTGGGTATAGATTGATGGATCCTAAGACTAGAAAATTCTACACCAGCAGATATGTTGAGTTTTTCGAGAAGAAGGAAGTAGAGACTCCTCATTTGGACTTACAAGAAGTAGATGTTTCACTTGTTGTAAAAATTGAAGTTAATGTTCCCTCAGAAGATGAAAGTGATGATGGGGATGATGGTGTTGATCAGATAGAACCACGACCCATAGGAACAGTTCGGCATGTGCCTAAATGGTGTACAAGTACATTATGAGATGCAAGAATGGATGCTCCACCAGATACATCCACCCCTAGACCATGGACTCGTAGTAAAGCAAGAGAAGTTAACTTTTCCTTGATGAGTAGAGTTATTGAATCAGATGAGCCCTCAATAGTCTAGAAATCCCTACAGTCAAAATTTTGGAAAGATTCCATGGATTCTAAATATCAATCAGTGATGAAGAATAACACTTGGCAACTTGTCGATCTTCCACCAGGGAAGAAACCCATTGGATGCAGATGGATATTTAAAACAAATTACAAATCAAATGGGAAAGTGGAAAAGTATAAATCAAGACTTGTAGCAAATGCGTATACACAAAAATAAGGTATTGACTATGAGGAGACATTTTCTCCCACAACTAAGATCAAAACAATCAGGATGATCTTTTCTCTAGCTGCTCAGTTTGGATGGAAAGTCCACCAAATGGACATAAAAAGTTCCTTCCTAAATGGAGATTTACAAGTAGAAGTCTACATGACTCAACTTTGAGGGATATGTAGTACACAGGTCAAGAAGTAAAGGTATGCGAGACTCGGAAATCTCTGTATGGCCTTAAACAAGAACCCCGGGCATGGTACATCAAGATTGATGAGCATCTTGTACAACATGGATTTGTTATAAATCCATATGATCCCAATATTTACCTCAAAAAGAAAGGGGAGATTTTGATTGTCATTGTCTATGTCGATGATCTAGTCATCACTGGCAATTTAGTGAGGATGATCGATGCAACAAAGAAATATCTTAATCGATCGTTTGACATGACCGATCTCGGGATGATGCATTATTATCTTGGATTAGAAGTATGACAGAAAGAGAATCACATTTTTGTTTCTCAAATGAAATATACCAAGACAATGCTCAAGAAATTTAGGATGATGGATTGCACACCAATTTCTACACCCATGGAGAACAGATTACAATTATCTTGTTCAGATCCATCTCTGAGGTAAGTGCCACTCTCTATCGGCGGCACTAATCGAGAGTCTCATTTACCTGACCTACACTAGACCAAATATCAACTTTACAGTGAGCTATCTATCCAATTTCATGTAGGAACCCAAAGTTTGTCATTGGAAAGCAGCAAGGCACATTTTGAGATATCTCAAAGGATCAATGGATCTTGGTCTAGAATACAAGAAGAACGACAACTTATTCTTGATTAGATATTCGGATTCAGATCAAGCAGGTAACATTGATGATAGAAAATCCACTTCTAGATTTTTATTCTTTATGGGATCTAGACCAATACCATGGGGAAGCATGAAACCACACTTCATTTCTCACTCTTCCACAGAATTCGAGTATCATTTTGCAGGAGAAGTTGTCTGTGAAGCGATTTGGCTACATCGCATACTAGAAGGACTTGGAATACCACAAGACAAACTAACCACCATGTATGTTGACAATGAAGGTGTTCTAAAACTTGTTTGCAATCCATTTTTTCATGAGAGAACAAAGCACATTGAGGTATAAGTTCATTTCATATGCAAACATGTGTTGAAGCACAACATCCAGCTTCAATTTTGTCCAACTGCTGAACAACGAGTAGATATTTTCACAAATTCACTTACACGTGACAAGTTCAAGTTGTTTAGATATTTCCTCTCCTCATCCCTTCAGACAATGCACAATTAAGGGGGGGGATGTTAGGTTAATTATTTACCTAATATTACTAATTATGCATTATATAATTAATTATTTATTAATTTATTAATGTTGTATTTTGTTATATGGTTTTATCAACCATATTTGGATTATTATTTTCACGAGTATAATTGTTATGTAGTTATAACAATTATGTGCTTCCCTAATGTAATATTGGAAGCTACTATACTAGTTGTTGCATTGGTGCAACTCCTATTTTGTTTGTATTCAGCTGTATAATACCTATAAGTATTACAGCTCCTTCTATGTAAATGGTTGATTCTGATTAATAAAATCTTCAGGCTTTCATCCCTGTTTATAGTTTTACCCCTATAAGTGGACTCTGAGTGACTTGGACCCTCACTACCATGATCAAAAAATGTTTAAACATCCTTCACATTCATATGACCATCTATTTATATTTCATCTCTCTTCATGCCTCATGACCAGGCTTCCTATGTAATTGACCTTGACACCACTTCTTCAACAATGACCTACATTTTGCAAGTTGACCTTGACAACATTAAATTTTTCTTCAAAATATCTCTTAGTTTTCTTAAAATTATCTCTTTCTCCTCAGGATTAAATCATCAACCTTTGACATCAATGATAGTTTTCTCTTTCTCCTCAAGATGACATCATCAACCTATGACATCAATAAGGCACATCATTAACCTTTAACATCAATGACAATACTTAACACTCTAGAAACATGACTTCTCAAACTAATATGTTCAAACTCAAAAAATAACACGTGAACCAATGTCTTCTTCTTCAATTTTCAGCTTAAAGTATGACCATGCTAAACATTCTTGGTACTTCTTCAATATTTTGGTATAAGTTTGCTTCTCATTTTCACTTAATTTTCCGTTTAACTAAACTTTTCTCAAGATCATTGCAAGTATAAAAACTAAAATTAGTTCACCCACATATAATTGGGTCCAAATTGATAACTTCTTGTGAAAAACCAATTTTCTAAACTAATCTATCATGTTGGAAATTCATATGATTTTACAAACGTCTCTTTCTCAAACATGGGATTTACAATGATCACCAAGTGATCTACTTCACATTCGAGACAAGGGGATCTAATCTACTCTCAATTGAATAACACTTTTTCTAATAAATATCTCATTATTTATCACAAACTTCATATTGCATCATAAACAAGGAGGATCCAAGAAACTTCTTCAAATAAAAACCAGCATGGTGATCTATAACTTGTACACACAAGTCAAAACACATGCTCTCAAAACAAGAACTTAGAACAGCTGTGATTACCAGACTCAATTTGAATTTCTTCATGATGAACAATGAAATAAGGATAAAACAACTTAGTCAAATCAAGATCAACATAGGGGTCCTCAATGTGTGCTTCCAAATAAATACAATAATCATGCAAATCAGAATTAGGAACCATAGAATTTATATCAACACAAGATTTCTAAACACATGATTCATATGATTTATTTTTCTTAAGAACACCCTTGAGGTCATTATTCAATGAATAATATCATTCTTGGAAGTAAATGCAAATTTCCTTTATTGTTTACTTCTCAACTTTTACTCTTTTTCTTTATCAACCGATGCATTGATTAAAAACCATCTATTTTACCACTGAAGGAACCGTCTCATCATACTTACCAATCATTACATTTCTTAGGTATCCAAATCTATTACATCATCACCTTGAGGGAAGACAACATACCTTCTTGATAACTTCCCAAAATATAATTTGCTATCTTGGAACACAAATGATCAGTTGAGGTAATACCATTTTAAATGTTCACTTGGTCATAAATCATAAAGGTACCATCGATTCTAATTCATCTTGAATAACTACATTTGTCAAATCAACATGTTCACAAGGAATATGAGGCATGAAGCACTTATCACACAAGTCAATGATGTGATCTTCTTCTTCAACTACTAAAACACCATCATTTAAATGGGAAATAACTCCTCTATAATTCTTAGGTTAATTTTTTCTTTACATTGACCCATATGAATATTTCCTTTATCATTACCTTTATGATCCATTCTAGGATGAGGCTCATACTTATTTTAAATCTAATTCTGAATTGATTCTAAATTTTTGGACCAAAAATGGTCCCTTCTTATCCTTTTCCAACTTGGACGATATGCCTTTAATAGCACCAACTAGAGTGTTAACCACTTTAGCTTCTAAATTTGATGATTTATTAACTTGCTTCTCCTCAAGATCGGATGATTTAACACCTTCTCTTTATGGAGTTGTATCATTTTCCTTGATATTGTTCTTAATTTTAATTACCATAACAAATGTTTTCATCAAAGTCATAATATTTTTGTCTCTCAAAAAATAGGCTACCTTCTTATCAAATGCATCACAATACATGATCAAGCAAGATTATTCACTTGGTCTCAAGTTGACCAGTAATCTCATCAGGTTTTATTGAATCTAGTGTTAAATTCTTATACATATTCACTTAATTTTTTTCTTAATGTTTTGAAATTCATATATGAGGAACCTAGGATCGGTCCTATCACCAAATTGAATTACAAAAACATTTATCATTTCATCATAAGAATTTATTGAACTATGAGTAAAAGAGCTAAACCATTCCCTTGCATCCTCTTCTAATATGTGTGTAAATAACTTGAAAAATATCTTCATGTTCAAATTCATAATCATCCATGACATTTTAAATAATCTAAGATGTTTCTCACCAATAATGGAATTATTTCCTTGAAATTTGGGAAATCTAATTTTGATCCCATCTAGGACATTATTAGGATATTTTGGCATGCCCCTAAAATTTATAGGTCTAAATACATTAAATATGAAATGGGATCTTGGTGGAAGATGATCCATGTTGTTAACAATAAAATTTTCAATTATAGGATCAATAATACTATACCCATATGTTTGTAGACTCTTACCTTTTGAAATCGTCATCACTTGATTACCAAACTTCTCTCCTTCTCAAATGTAAAGTATCCAACTCAAGGAAAATATATTCTAAAAAATATGATTTGAATAAATACCTAAACACTTCGAATCTTGGAAAGATGAATCTCGATAAAATATAGCAATAATAAACAACGATCGACCCGATAATGAAATTAGAGTTGCCACTATAGTTTACACTTTAGAAATTAGATTAATCTTGAAAAATGAATAAATACCTTTACCAAAACAAATTGATTAAATGATATAATATTCTTTGATAAACATTAGGTAATAACAGCTAAGGGCTCACAATTAAACCCTTTTAAAACCTCACGAATTTGAAAATAAATAACATTTTAATTCAATGGATCTCTCTTTGAACATAATCAACCTAATAACTCTATGTAAATCTGATTGAGAACTTATGATAAAATTTTCTCAAAGCAAAATGATGATAAATAAACCTTGAATGACCTTGAAGTCCCTAAAAACTGAACTAATAGCTTGTTGATGGGAAAACAGAACTTGTAAGATCACCAAAAATTAAATTCTTTGAATGATTTGTGATCAAAACCCCACCAATGGTCTCGGAGAAAAATTCAGACACTTAACTCCCTTGAAATGGCACTAACAAAGTGTTGTTTCACAATATAACACCCCAAAAGGATTAATATGAATGAGGGGATAATGAGGAAGAACATACCTATTGATGTATTGTTTTGTACATGTCTTATTTCACTCACTTTGCACCATTCCTTTTAGGAATGATAGGGAGGAACTTGAATGAGGGTGTGGTTGTCCACCTGCTACTTCTAGCTTTGCCTAGACCAAGATGAGAGGACCTAATTTGTAGCTTGAAAGAGAGAGGGAGATGTTATGATTCAATCCCTCAAACTTGTTAGGAAGGTCAATCGATACCAAGTTCAACCATCAAATGTAATTCTCGTTTGAGAGAGTGGTCAAAAAGCATTTCAAACACTTGGTGGGTTAGACACGAGACTACTAAACATAGACTTAGAATGTGATCATAACCTCCATATCCAAATAAATTATTAACAACTTGTTATGGAATGATGTTTGGGATAATGTCGATTTTCCAGTAGATCTCATGTAGGATGTGTAATGGTGAAGAGATTTGCAAAAGGGGTAGGAAAAAATGATGGATAGAAAAAATAAAAGGGGGGTGATGGATGGAGATGGTAAAAATGGGGAATAAAGGGAAGAAGGAACTTCTTGAACCATCTTAGCCTGATATCTCTATTCCATCCAAACCTTAAATCAAAACAAACTCATCTTCCCAACGTTACTTACCTTTATGGATACCCAAGAAAGGTAAACAATTCCCTCAACCGTAAGTGAGGAAAATTCCTTACTTTATACAATTATGTCTTAGACATAATCTAATATGTTTTGTAAATTCTCAATTAATTGTTAATATTGTGATCCATGTGTTTAATAATGAGATCAATAAAGAACCACATTATAAATAAGATGAAGGAAGGAAAAATGACTAGGTGTTCATTCCAAAACACTTTGATCAATTAATCATCACTTGGTGGGGGAAAGAAAAACATATCATGATTCCAAAATCATCTTGGGTCAAAAAAAGATCATAAGAGCATCTCTAGCTATCAAATATGTCATTACATTCCATGAAAACGATGTTTTTAGCTCCCAAAAAATTGTCATTAACATGTCATAAATTCCTTCACCGTTTGCCTCAAACTTGGTCTCTAAAGAAATTATTTTTCAATATGGTTCCAACACAACAAATTTCATCAAAATGGATTCCTAGAATGAAATTTATGAGTAAAGTTGTAAAACAATTTCGGTCCCCAACATGAGATTCGTAGTTGTAAAACTACAATTGACATTGAACCCTAAGCAGATTGACATGTGTGAGTCACTAATTAGTTATCGGCTTCAAATTTTGATTTATAAATTGCAGTTGAAAAAAGAAAACTACAAATTTTCATTTTGCATCTACATCATGTGAGCCCTAAAAGTGCCACGTGGCATGCCCTAATTAGTTCTTGGTGAATAGGATAACATTGTAACTTGTATGAAAAACTATTTTTACACGCAAACTACCAAGAATGTGCCACATGTCCTTATACCATTAGTTGTAGGCCATCCAAATTCCTTTAGAAATTTATATTTTACAACCTTATAAAACTAAAATATGCCTTTCTACTTCTCTCCACGGAGTTGTGAAATGATGGCACATGTACGAGCTATAATCGGGCCTCAAACCTCTATTTGTAATTTGCATTTGTTTGTAAAAGTTGCAGAACTACTTTAAGGACTTACACTCCCATGATACATAAAATATTCCCTTTTACGGGGTCGGGATTTGGGTAAGTAATCTATAGACTGAATCTGTAAAAATACAAAGTACCCTCCACTAAAAATACTTAAGTTTTTGATATGGGTATTTTGCATCTAAAATTGCAACATGAAGGAGTAGTGATCATTATAGAATCTCGACAATGCCCCTTTGTCCTAAATTGAAAGAAACATGGGAAGTATCTTTAATTACAATGTTAAAAGGTTTAAGTGTGGTGTCAGGGGCTTAAATGATGCAAGTAATATCATGAAACTACAATGTCATTATTTGAATGGCTCCAACCTATAAATAAACCTTAGGGATCCCTTAAAGTCTTCTTGAAACATAATAACAAGTACCTTAGGAAGCTGGGGAATAAAATGAGGTTATTACAATGTTTATATCATTTTGTTCGTGAATAACATTACAAGGTAAAGGTAAAATGGAGGCACGGTGAGGAACAACATGGGGAGTGGAAGAATCACACTGAGAAAAAAATGAAGGATTCTGCAAAGATGACGTTGAGGATGCAAAGGGATCAAAATTGGAAGCAATAGAAAGTACATATTTCAATGAAATAAAATGAATTCCACTCACCATAGAATCTCTTCTCATGTTTATCTCTTTCCACTTTTTCTCCTTCTTGGAAAAACACTTCTACTTGTGTGCATGTTATAAATGTTGATTAATATATCTCTCTACTATTGTGTAACTTGGAGAAACTTTGTTTGAATTTTATTATTAATGAACTGCCTCTTTAACCATATTTAAAAATGCTACGAGAAGTGGTAATAAAAACATGCTAACACAAATGTCAACATGAACATGAGAATGCAAAATAAAATGATACAACCTTTTAAATGGGATACTCATAATGTGATTCTCAACCTAGATGGTTGCTCCATATTCACCCTCAATGAGTTTTATACCTCCACACTTACCCAAAAAAATGGAGATAGTTTCCTTCATGCTTCTTCACAATGGAAATTGAAAAATTGATATGGAGGTGCTACAATCATGCTGAATAAAACTTAGCTATGTAAAAATAATATTCATGAAAGAAAGTACTTTTGTACCAACCCAAGATGAAAATTAAACCAATAGAAGAGTAGCTAAAAAAATATGAGGTGTTGTAAAATCATTGGAAAAATCAGCTCTAATACCAAATCTAATCCAAAAATGGGCATTTTAATCCAAGTGACTAAATTTCTCCATTTCTTATTACTTATGAAAATTATCTCAATTTTCTTGTAAAACATTACAAATTGGCTTAAATTGATCGAAATTGATGTGAAATGCAAAATAACTCTACTTCACCAGTCCCAAACATTTAAATATATATTTGTTAATTTTCTATTTTTTTATGTAAAAAGTTATCACAATAATTAAAAACAACATTAAAAACTAAATTTAAATGATGAACAAATGATAACAATGGATAACATATGTAAACCGATTTGGTAATGGATTTCACCCTGTTGGGCTACATATCTAATTTCACCCTTGTTGGGATACATATGAAAACCACTCTATTAATAACATAAATACACTTTTGATACAATTTTTACATTAATAATGCATTTTTGGTATGCAAAAATACCTCTACTCTACCTGTAAGAAATCTTTGGTTCCACCTTGATAGATTTTCCACAAAAATTATTGACTTACTCCAATTTCCCAAAAGGGGCTTCAAACTTAGCCAAGTTACTCTTAAAATAAAACTTGAGTCCTTTTATAGAATTTTAAGTCCCAAAATTAAAGGATGAAACCCTTATCCTTTGGCTAAAAATCCTAAATTTAAAAGGGATAACATGTAATTATTTGTTTTTCACGCCAAATATGGCATGGCTAAGTTAGTATAGGATAAAAATGGTAAACATGGAGTGAGGGGTTTAATCCCTAGCCATGTTTCAATTATTTTGCATAATTTAGGGTTAAGCCTAAGAACCTTGGGTGCACTTGATATGTTTTGGGATACTATTAATCCCATATTTCCCAAGAAAGGAGAAAATCATGGATTTTAATAGCCATTCAATCATGTACTTAGTTGTGTGAATAAAACTTGGTTATTTTTGGTCAATGCGCTTGTGTGCTTAGTTTTTGTTGACTTGTCATGATGCATTGTGTGGTGGCTCAATCATGAACTCGGTCTTGTATTGTGATGACTCACCATGTAGTATGGATATTGAGTTCAAATAGCTATTGCAATACACTTAAGCACTCCATGTGTTGAATGCATTGAGCTTGGCATAGATCTCTATTGATTTGTGAATCTATTCATGTGATCCCATCAATGTTAAACATTTTGTATAAATGTGATGAAAATGTATTTGGGTCCCCATCTTGAAAAAAATGGACCCCATTGACTAACGGGCCTCTAACGGTAAATAGCGCGGGTCCCACATTTGACCATCAAATATCAAAGGAAAAAAACCAAATAAACTTTTTCCAAATTGTACTCTACCACTTGCCAACATCTCATTGGTCTAGTTAGAAAGGCATGATTGGGCTACATCATCACTATGCAACTTGATTCATTTTATCATGTTGATGTAAAACTTCAAAAATCCATATATTTCACATCTGAAAGTCCATTTGACCTCATTAAAAATATGTTGGAAAGATGTCGATGAAATTTTTTTATACGATCATTTCAAATTGATACCATCCCATCTAGTCTATAGTTATGATCTATATCACATCATGCCTTCTATATATTACATCTAGATATAGTTTTTAATGCTTCTCATTACCATTGTAGTCGTTTATCTTACGTTAGCTACTTTGTTCATAGATTACACTCATAATTTTCATACACCATTATTACAACATACATATACCTTGATTATAAAATTATGACATTTATTTCATTATAGTTATCACCTCATCCCAATTATCTTTCTATTTGACCTAAACACACATACGACTTTACACAAGACATCTTTCTCCATGCTTTGACTTGGTCACCTACTAATCATCATGAGCCTCTTTAATGTATCTCTTCTATAACACATACTATTAATCCTACACAAATTATACACAAGCATCCTTCATTTCTTCTCAAACTTATGGGGCGTGTCTCCCGTCCACCTAGTGAGTGTACAATACCTTCTCATAAGGCCTTTACCATATAGATATTATGTTATCCACTTTCTTATATATATATATATATAATATAATATAAAAACACTTTAAAAATTTAAATAATCAAAAATATAAAATATTCGGATATGTGAAAAAACATAAGTAGGTATCGCTTTTGTATATTTTCATATTCTTTATCATATTGGCATGATAGACAACAAATTTACTCTTTACACATGTGAATTCATGAGGTATATCTAGCATGATACAGGACACAAAATATTGATACATGATAATATCCTTATTCGTTCCTTACACTAATATTCTATGGGAATCCCCACACTATACATGTGTTTATGTTTAATTAAATGTCAATTTATACATTCCTCGTCATGCCTAGTTAAATGCATAGTACTTATTGATATCTTTTGAGATAATAATACTAACACATGTATCTTATGCGGTGTATAATTATATTGTTATCTATGTATTTGTTGTCTATACTTTTTCATATTCTATTGTCACTACTTGATTATGTGGATTGTTTCCTTATTGGATTACATTTTTATGACCATTTTCTTTATACCACCTATGTGATTTCATTTTCTTAAGACATTGTGGGTGTCTAATGTTTGTGGATACATTCCTATCTTGCGTGTATGAAATTATTTATATGATAGTGGCACATTTTGCCTTTTATTTTAATTATTTTATGATACCATAGGTTTCCCATGGTTTTGGATCCATACCTACATAATACTATGTTTCTATCTACTATGGTACTATTATATTTAATGACATATTTGATTTACACTTTGTTATCTTTACTTATGGATTTTGACATGTTTTCTATTGAAAATGTTATTTCTACTACTATACTATTACTATTCTCACTTATGAAACACTTGGTTTCTACTCCATTTTTACAATCCTATCTTAAATATGGATTCTTAATTTTTTTCTACCTACTATGTTATTTCTATGCTCATACTAATTATTATTGTGACATGATTGATACCTTTATTTAATGTTTCTATTGTTATACACATGAATTATTGTTTATTGTGTGTTGTATTTTGATTTATCTCTACACCATGGTCTCTACAATCCACAAACCTATTTACATGTTTAAATTCTCAATGATGGAAATCATTATAGCCTTCTATATGATCTTTGCAATAACTCCAAGTTTCTAAGGCATAACATGAAAAATATCTCATATTTTTAAAAAATAAATAGGTTGATTCCTTCCATGATTTTATTCTCTTCACTTAATGTAGTGAAAATTTAAAAGTCACATGCATTATCTATATTTTGAGTTAAATTTAATTTTCTATCATAAAGATTGACAACACTCTATATTATAGGTTTTATCATGGAGCATGCTAACAGTTGGCATTTTGTTTTCATTGATGTCAAAGTATGTTGTTTTCAGTTTTGTATGAAGTTTCATTGATGTCAAATAAGGTAAGAAGCATGAAGGTTGATTGGTAGTGTCATGCCAAGTTGAGTTTCTTATTGAGATACATGGTGACTCATGGATTTTGAGCAATGTAGTGGATTTTAGGAGTGTGGTAGTGACTTATAGAGATTTTAGTGATGTTTTTGAGGTTTCGTGAAGTATGTTGAAGGATATTTCAGGTTGACAAGAGTTCCAAAGTGATTATAAGGTAATTTTTGGTGAAGCAAACATGTTCAAGGTACTTGTTCTTGAGACATGGTCAGTAGAAAGAGGTATGACATGATGAAGTGAAGTATGTATCAGCTGGTTATGAATTGTTAGATCATGGAGAGCATGATTATGAGGTGTTGAGACACTCACAAGTGTCTTATAGTGTTGGTTCAAGTGTTAGACATTGGTTTTAGGTTTGTTCCTAGACCTAGTCCTTAAGAGAGAATTTTGTAATGAAGTGGAATCATCATTTCAGATTTCATTTGATAAAATTTTATTATTTTAGATTATTTTGCATGTTGATTTAGAGGTTTTTTTCCAAATTTTAGGTCCTTTTTTTGAAGTTTTTGCAAGCTATTGCATTTTTTATCCTATTGAGTTTTTGCAAGTAAGAATCCCACCTTGAATTTGACTTTATGATGCTCATTGTCACGTGAAAAATTTGCATGGGAGTATTATATATTCAATACATGTGGGGAATGGTTCTATATTCAATTTTTGGCATTATTTTGGACATTAAGGCCAAGACTTTAATGAACAATCCTTAAGAAGTTAAACTAGTTTTATACCTTCCTAAAACCCTAGTTCAAAAGTGATGGGAGAGTTCTTGTTAGTTATGGCCCAGAATGGATTTTTGTGCATTTTTATGATTGGAAGTTGTAAATTACTCCTCCATATTTAGCTAGGTTCAATTTAGGTGTCATGGATGTATGTGGACCCCAATCAAAATGTAAGTTTCTAAAGTTATGTTGTCTCCCAAGGTGACTAAATTAGTTTTATAGGAATTATTTTCTCTATAATACATTTAAATGGTGGTTTCAGACCATGATTTATCCCTTAGGAGGTTTAGTATGGATTTTTTTGGAAGAGTGGTTTTGGGGTAGTTTTGAGCGGTTTTAGGTGACTAGGTTATAGAGGTGTTTTAGTGGATATTAATTCTCATTTATAGTATCCTATGAATTTTTGATGACCCTGAGGTCATAATATTTCAATTTATACATTACACTTGCATGGATGAGGTCATTTAATGGGGGTTTGAGCTTCATTTCTGAAGACTAGTTTTGGGGCATGTTGGTTTTCCTTGTTCTCAAGTGGCTTCATGTTATGATATGGTGGTGCAGAATTGATCTAGCTTGATGGATGTTTATATTGGTATTATACAACATTTATAAGTGGATTCCAAATTTTTTTGTGGTCATTTTTGTTTAATAACATTATATTTTGGTGAGTAGGCTTTTTGGGTTTATTAGGCCTTCTCGAGTCTTAGTGAGATATTTGAGTGTGAAGATGGTAGTGCCAACCTATATGGTCTCTTTCATTATATTTATAGGATGTTATAATAATATTTTAAGTTATTTTTCCTTATTTTGGAAGACATATATGTAATTAATTCATTATTCATGTATAAAAGTAAGTTATAAATCCTAGTTGAGCTAGTTTAGCATGTGAGGAAAAGTACGAGCTAGAGGGGTGTATCGAAGAGGTGAAGGAGTTATTTGTGACCAAAAAGAGAGAGAAGAGAGTGTATAGATATTTTCTATAATGTGTGAAGGTTTTGTAGAGATAGGTCATTAGGCCTAATGAGCTTGTTAGAGAATATCTAAAGTGAAGTAACATAGATAGCATATTTGAAGAAGGAAGGAAAGAGAGCTTCATTGTGTCATCATCAGTTGTTGCAAAAAAATTTCAGAGGTGGAAAACATATCAGGTGGATTTGGTTAGTGTTGATTCATCTAGGGGTTGGTGCCTCCTTATAGGGTTGGTTCTCTACTAAAACTAGGGGTTGGTGTTACTTGTGGGGTTGGTGTCTCACTAAATCTAGAATGAAAAAAATGAATTTAAACATGGCCATAGCCATGTAATGTTATCACCATCCAAGAAATTTTTAATCCTAATTTTATTCCACACATGCTCAATTTTGGATATAAATAATTTAAAATGCAATACATTGTGACATAAAAGGATTTATGTGGAATGTGGGGATTGAACCACTAACCACTAACATGCCAATTTAAGATTTTATATCTTAGGTCACACAACCTATATCCTAATTAAAACATAAGGATTTGTTTTTACTTTATAAGTATATGTGGAAAACAAAAAAATAAAGTGCATGGAAGGGAATTTGAACCCCTTACCATGCAGATATAATTATAAGTCTCCACCACTTGACTATGGGGTGTTGGAACACTATAAAAGGTGTTGTTGGCATGTGTAGACACCCTAAAATATAGCATTACACATTATAAACCTTTGAAATCACCCTATATTTACTTCATATTACATTACAACAATTTTTGACCACTTTCAACTACTTTTGATACATTCCGCTATTTTACGACCTTTAATGTTATTTTACGACATTATTCTCGCAACTTTCCTAAACATTATGATCACTCACACATGGTATATAATTATTAAATACCTATTTTATGACCCATATTACACTCATATCCCATTCTTAGGAATAATTAATTAATCCTATCACTCTCAATATTCATTCCCTATCCCATTAGCTAATTTAAATATAAAAATACTTAAATAAATCCTGCGTATATCTTATTCCACCTCACCTCTTATTCACTTTCACTTCTCTAATTAACATCTCAAGTTAACTAGAGTAAATAAATAAATTAAAGATAAATTCATTAAATATATGCAATAGGACAAGTTTAGATTAAATTAAATCATGCATTTGAGTTACCTAAACATATCCCATAAAAGCATGGCATTCAAAAATTAAAGCAAATATCCCCATAGCTAAAACTCGCATCACTTTTTTGGGTGAATAAAAAAAGACGTGAATTTAATATTTCAATAAAAAATATTTTAAAAATATTCAAAATACATGCCACCTTTTCCAACTCAATATTGCCCCATCTATGCAAACTCAAAACAACAATTCAACTCCTCAATCAAGTTGGAAAATCAAAAAAATCTCTCCAATCATGGTTTAGTTAGCTTCAGATCAGACAAATCAATCACACAAATCAGGGATTTGGAATTCTCTTCCTTTATTTATAAATAAGCATGCATTCCTCTCCATTTATCATCTTTTGGAAGATTTGAAATTTGTATCATTGTTGTGTCTAATTGTAATTCAATTCTATGTGTCGTTATGTTGTCTAATTGATCACGAATCTATCATCAAAATCAATCATTCAATAAATTTTCTCATAGCTGAAATCTACTTCCATTTGGAACATATTTGGAGCATCCACAAAAATTTGATCAATAGATTCAAAAAGCTCGGTACTTCATTCCAAGCTTCAGCAATCTCATTTGAGGTTGCAAGGAGATACGAAGAAGGATAAATTTTGTAATTTATGTTTTGGTTTCTTTATATTGTGTAATATTTCTTTCTATACATTTCAAGCATGCCTAGTGGGACATCCCACATATTTTTTGTGAAATTAACCTTGTTTTTTTGTTCTTCTTTTTGTTTAGGAATCACTGACCAATTTTTAGGGATTTTTATGGAGTAAATTATGATTAATTTCAAAAAAAACAGTCAAATTGGTCATGTTTTGACATTTTCTATACAACTACAAGTGATTTATACTATCGTGACATAATTTGTGCTAGCATTTCATGAAATATACACTAGTGTTACTAAATCTACATTTATATTCATATACCTGCGTCAACATGGATACAGGCATGTACTATTTTCCTTTTTGCACTAACGTTTCTTATTTATTTTTCTCTATTTTGCATATTTGTGCTACGATGACTTAACTCATGTTATCTATGCATTAGCCACACTACAATGTTATTAAATGCATTTCCTTGACCTACACTTGCACTCATATTCATGTGTTTTCATTCTCTTGGCAATGCTAGCATCACATCAAAGGTGCATTTCAATTATAAAGTGCATTTATATTAATAGTAGGTGCACTAGTATTTTTCTTCAATTTTTATTTATTTTCTCAATTTTATAGCATTTTAATTTCATTCCTCTTATGTTTTTATTTCTTTCTAAATCTGATGTGCAAGTTAAAACATAGCTAATATTTTAAATTTCCATTCATAACTTTTTGTTTATTTCAATCAAAATCCATATATGTTCTTTTCTTTTGCTCTTGAGAAATCTTGAGAATCAAAAATGGCAACGATCATTTTTTTCTTCTAACATTATGTTTGCGGGAAAACTACAAATCACTTTTGTGTAGGGGCCTCTTTGTTGGACACAAGGAAATGGATAAGTATTAGATGTACTACATAAGAAACATGTGGAAGGATATACTTGGTGAGCATGCTTTGTAAGGATGGGTTTTTGTGCATAGAATACAACAGGAGATGTGCGCGAGAACTATGACAAAAAGGGTGATTTTTTTGTATGTGGAGCTAAATATAGACTTGGAGTATGCGACATGCAAGGAGGTTTGAGTAGTAAGGAAGAGTCTATTTTTTAGGAAATAACATGCAGTTCAAACAGGAACATGGGGCTACTAATAGGATTAGAAATAGAATTTAACTATAGATGATCTATTAATAGGTGGAGCTTGCATGCTTCTATAGATATCTTGTAGCGGTGCATGGCTATTATTAGCATGTATCCTATTTTGAGAATGCATGGGTGGTGAAGGGAAAGTTCCCCACCCCTATATATATATATATATATATATATATATATATATATATATGTATGTATGTATGTATGTATGTATGTATGTATGTATGTATGTATGTATGTATGTATGTATGTATGTATGTATGTATGTATGTATGTATGTATGTATGTATGTATGTATGTATGTATGTATTGATTTGCACACACTTTAGACCATGAATGATTTGTAAGGTTATGTTGTTGGTTTATGAGCACGTCTAACTCATAACGGTAATATATATGTATTCAGTTATTATGGATTAATATAATGGATCATTGTGGTTGGATATTGATTTTGATGTCTTTGTTACTAGTAACTATATGGTGAATATGATCTTATTGGTTATGTGAACTGTATGTTTACTTATTTATGTGTGTTTCCAAATTGAGCTCATGGATCTAGTTTTTATGATTATGGAATATATATTCATGTATGTTAACTCCTTGACACGTTGACATAAAAGATAGATGTAGTTCCTTCGAGTGCTTTGGGTGAGCATTCATATCTATCTAAGTGATGTGCCAGTGTGTATAGGGTTTGATCAATAAATATAGACTATATTCTTGTTTCTTTGTCAAGACCTCTTTTCAACTTGTTTCAAGGATTATGCACATTGATTTCTTATTGATTGACTCTTGTGACCATTGAATATTGGATTATTGATGGAAAAGATAATTTTTCTCAAAGATATGGTTATAGACATGATTTAAATGCACACAAGTGGGTTGAGGAACACCTTTATCATGAGCTTTATGAGTTGTTCTTTTGTTGCTTCCCTATATAATTGTTTGAGTGGTTTTCCACGTACACATCAACAAGGAGCTGGTATTATAGATCAAGGGTTTAGATGCAAGAGGAATACCATACCTTATTTGACATAGATGAACCTTACACGTGTGTTATAGATCATTGGTAGGCTCGTGTTGTGAATTATTATACTCTGGAGTACATTTTTTCCATGTATTCTTGCCCAAAATTTGCAAAGTTTAAGTTTCTACGCAAGCCCTGGAGGATCTTACCTTCACATTGTTCCTTTAGAAATTAATATCTTGATGGTGGTTTTGAATTTAGATTGCCTCCCTATGGCTAGCTAAAATCACCACCACACGTGGGGATAAGAGTAGGTGTTGTGAAGGATGGAAGACCTTGCGGTAAATAGGTACATAGAAGAAAGGCGGCTTAAGTATAATGAAGTGCACGAGAGTGAATTAGTGAAGTAGTGTGATATTGAGGAGTGAATAGTGTTGTGGAGAGATATATTGGGAAGGATTTGTAGTCACATAGAAGATGTGGAGCCAGAGCATCTGGTTCTCCCCCATTTGGGTAAGCATGGCAGAGAACCCCTTTCAACTTCAGATGAGAGCACATCAAAAGAAGGTATAAGGACCGTGGGTGTGCATCTAATCTCACCTTGTAACCTTTCCCTTGTGCTTGGTGTTCCATTTCCTAAAACAATTATTTATAAACAAGCTATTATTGGTGATAGAGTAACAACAAGTAGATTTTTTTGAGTACGGGGAGTTAGTCATATATCACATTCATTTATAGTGGCGCAGACGTCATATTTTATTATTTGGGGGTCTAGTTAGAGGTATATTCTCTTGTGTGTCATCTAGAAAAAGTGTGGGCACACAAAATCTTGGTGCCATGTCTCAAAGTACTATCACTTTTCGGACTATGGGAGTCCAATTTAGTACAACCGTGTTGGAACTCAAGGAATTACATCCACTGGCCTGGTTCCCACTACAAGAGGAAGATTTGGAGGATCAAGAGGATAAGGAGGCTCGGGATCAAGTGGATTTGGTGGTTCTAGAGGTGGAGGAAACATTGGAGGTAATACAGGTTCTAGATCTTTTAGGCATGGTTCGCACTAACCCAAAGAGTTATCTATGAAATGTCACTTTACCTTCCAAAATATAGAGGCATTTAAGATACAGAGAAGCACGCACACATGTGTGATATATTATGGTGTGTGAATGGGATCATAGCTCCTGAGCATAAGGAAACCTAGTTTTCTATGACTTTGTAAGGGTGCGTGCATAGCTGGTATAGGAAGTATGATCCAAACCAAACTGTTATAGATTACAATGCACTCCATGATGCTTTCTAGGTAGATTTTCATATACCTAAGTTTGAAAAAAAAAGCATCAATGTGTTGAAAGATATTAAGAAGGCCATGATTGAGAGCATAAGAGAGTATGATGCATGATTTGAAACTTTTTATAAAAAATTTCCTATGATATTCACCCTATCCAAAGATACATAGTGGTTTTTAGTGGTTTGATCATGCCTTTTACGGGGGTTTTTTCTCATAATATTTTTATAGATCCACGTTAGGATTTGGAGGTATCTCTACATGCTGAGGAAGTTAGAAGTGTAGGCATTGGAGTTAGCCATTTTGTAAGCATGGATTGCATCCATGGAAAAAAAATTGGAAAAATTATCAACCAATTCATCTCATGAGATGCACATTGGGATTTGGTGTATAGATTGTGAGGTGGAAGGGCATACTAAGGATATTTTTCCTTGTAATTCAGTTTGTGCCATGTTGTTGGAGTGTGAGATATGTCATTTAGACCATGATGTAAGTAGATGTCCCATTTTATAGCATGCGGTCCATAAGAATGTATCCATGTACTATAAGATTTACAAGTCGCATACTCATAAAATTGTTAACTACAGAATAATTGATCATATTCATGAGGTTATTTAGACTTTTGTGTGCTAGACCAATGTAGCATGTGGATCTAAGGATCAGGGAGAGTCACATAATGAAGTGCGCAATAATGGTGACAACCGAATAGGGGATTCTGTGGAGGATACAAGAGGCTAAGGTCATGGCAATGGAAGAGGAGGATTTCCTAGAGGTACTTTCTTTATATGTGGATCACTAATGATTATCAATGTGAATTCCCTCATAATATAGCTTACTCATAGTGTGGGAAACAACACAAGTTTGAAGAGTGCCCTGATTTGTATGAATACATGAGTAAGTAGCATAAGTAATACAAGGGTGTAACTATGATTAAAATATAGCATGTTGATGGAGGTCAATGGATACCAAAGGTTGCAATAGATTCTAAATTACAGCCTTTGCTAGTCACTACCAGTGCTAAGGTAGCGCACCCGCATGAGGCTCCATGAAGAAATCCTATTATAAAAAAGTAGGTAGTTACTAATGTTAAGTACCACGATCTTGAACATTAGAAATAATTCTATCTAGAGACTGTGGATGTCATCGATAATTTACAAGGAGAAATTTAGGGCTTGAAGGAACATGTGCACGCTATGGATAGAGCAAAGAAGGTTGACCTTCCACAGAAAGACATAAATGATTTGAAAGAAGTATGTCGGATGTTGTGATAGGAGAACATCATCCCCTTACTAGGTGAATGGTTGAGAGAAAAGGTACCACGCATAGGACACGATCACGAGAGGCATATCCTTCATGTAAATCTACCTCCCCATAATCATGAGTATGATAAATAAATTACACTAAATGTGGTCATAGATGGATGGCTCTTGAGTAATATTTTGATAGATATAGGTGCAAGAAGTTAATGTGCTCACATTGGATGCTTGGAATCAGATGGGAAGACCACCTTTACAACCTTCTACAAATGTTTTGTACATGGCAAACATAACTAGGGCTAATCCTATTGGGGTGTTAAAGGATGCTACTATTGTGATTCAAGGGGCCAAGTTTACTAGAGACTTTGAGGTACTGAAGCTTGTAGAGGAAGATAGTTTTCCAACATTTCTTGGGCACCCTTGGTGTTATAAAAATAATGAAACAAGGGGTACATTAGCTTTGAGAATAAAGAAGAGTGTGTCATTATACCATTGATAGATGCAAAGGATACTCCCTATGTTGAGCCCTTGAGTGAAGAGGATCTAAACAGAATTTACACCTACATAGTTAGAGATCCTGAAGGAAATAAGCAATATAAGGAGGGAGTGATATAGTGGGATGATGCTTATTTAGTTATAGATACCACCAGTATTTCTTGTGATAACTAGACACATGGAACATATGAAGTATTAGGATAGGATACTAAGAATATTATTACTTGTGTAGTCATACAATGCATTGTTCGGTGCTTGGGTCATATCTAGGTACCTCAGTATATTAGTGAAGGGAACCCTGACTTATTATTGCATGCCATGTAAGCCCACTAGAATCCCACTAGATGGATGAAGGATATAGAAGGAATATGCTTGTATATACTTTTCTCAGGACCATGGTACACTGGTGGATTACACACACAGATAACCTTCTGGAGTGGTGGGAAGTGAGAATCACCTTCTCTACTAGGTTTCTTAGGAGCAATGTACCCTCACAAATATGAAAATTTCATGGGAAGGATTCTTCTTTGCACAGCTTTCAGAAGTGTGAGAGACTACGAAATGAGGGGAAAAAATCCTTTCCACCATCACTCTGGGTACATAAGTTCTATGCTACACGTAGGTATTTGTGCACACACATGGTATGTGCATCTTTGAGTTATCAAGAGTAATGAGAAAATTGCTAGGAGATGCCTCGGGTATGATTCATACTTTTTATTATTTTTCAACTAAACCCCACGTCAATGAATCATTGTAGGTTAAAAAATGCCTTACCATGGGGGATAGCGTGAATCTTGATTAAATCTTGCTAGATATGTTTAGGGAATTGGACCTAGAGGCGCGCTTTGACCTTAAAGAGAGTGAAGAAGAAGAGATGGTCCGCACCTGGGAAGAAAAAGATAAGGGTAAGCTGTTATGTGTAATAGATGGTGAAGATGATGAGGATAATAATCTGGATGTTAGTCACACTAAGGGTTTGCATGAGGTGATGGATAAAGCTGATGCAAAGGCATGCGCATATCATGAACCTATGAAAATGAAGAAATTAAAAATTGGGATAGATGCAGAGCCCAAGGAGGTCATCATTGGTGACTATTGGTTAGAGAAAGAGGTTGTTAAGATTATTGAGCTCATGCGTGACTTTCAGGATCTGTTTCTAAGAGGATATCATGAATTAAAAGGAGTACACCCTTCTTTAGGAGAGATGTAAATCAAACTTAAAGAAGGCACGCACTCGATTAGGAAGATACCTTACAGGATGAATCCTAATCTATGTGTTAAAGTGAAGAAAAAATTGATAAAATTATGAAGTCTAGTATCATTGATCCCATTGAGGAATCTAAGTGGGTGATTTCCATGGTCATTAGCATCAAAAAGGATGGGTGGGTAAGGATCTATGTGAATTTTAGGGATTTGAATGTTTCATGTGTAATTAATATTTTTCCCACCCCATTTACAGAAGAGATACTTGAAGGCATTGTTGGGCACGAGATCTACTCCTTTACAGATGGGTTCTCTGGTTATCATCGGTGTGTATTGCTAAGGAAGATTAGGAGAAGCCCACTTTCTCCATAGAGTGGAAAAAAATTTCATACATTGTGATGTCTTTTGGGTTAAAAATACACTGCAGGTGTTCTCGCACATCATGGTACAAGCTTTTCAGGACTTCATTCATAAGTTTTTGCAAGTTTATTTGGATGATTGGACAATATATGGTTTGGTGAAGGACCATTGTGAAAATTTGTGACTTATGTTTGAAAGGTGTAGACAATTGAGTATCTCATTGAACATTAAAAAGTACATCTTTGCAACACCTTTTGGCACTTTGTTGGGGCATATTATCTACAGAGAAGGATTGTTGGTAGATCCAGCCAAGGTTGTTATAATCTTGGGTTTGGAAGAACCCAACAATCAAAGTGAAGTGCACAAATTTCTTGGACATACAGGGTATTATAGGAATTTCATTAAAGGCTATGCAAGGGTCGTCGAGGCCCTAGAGGAACTATTAAGGAAAAGGGAAATTTTTATTAGTATGAAGTGCAACTGACTAGCATTTGAAACACTAAAGGAAAATTTAACCATTGCACCTATTTTTTTCCTTCCTAGGAAAAACCATTCCATGTTCATGTGGATGCTTCGGGATGTAAATTGGTGTGGTACTAGCCCAACCAGGTGAGGGAATAGTGGACCACCCCATTTGTTTTGCGAGAAGTAAGTTTATAACAATCGAATAGAATTATACAACTATTGGTCGCAAGGATTTATATATGATTTATGCATTGTACAAGTTTATGAAATACTTATTGGTGACACCTTTCATATTCTTTCCAGATCACTTGGTGCTTAATTATTTTATCAACAAGTATGTTTTACAAGGGTGCATATGTAGGTGGATCCTAATTTTTCAAGAAATTTAGTTTAGAGTTGGTGAAACAAGAAAAAAATAACTCAGAACCTAACCAATTGTCAAGGATCAATTCTAGTGAGAATGCACAAAGCATTGAGGACACAATGCCAGATGTAAAGTTGTTCAAATTGAATCACGTGTCTACTAAACTTGAGGAAATTTTATTATTCTTGCACACTCGGCCATGCACTTGAGGGGATAAAGACTTTAGAACATAAGTAACTTGTAATACACACGGTGCCCTATCAGTTAATAGGTGGAGATTTGTATAAACTTGGTCATGATGAGGTTTTGTGCCTGATGTGTTTTGGAACATGAGCGCAAGGGAATAATGGAAGAAGCTCATGGTGGGATTATAGGTGGACATTATGTTGGAGATGCCACCACATGTAATATTTTGATGGCTAGATTATGGTGGGAGACTCTCTATAAGGATATTAAAGAATATGTCAAGGCATGTGACCATTTTCAGTGCCTTGGAAATCCTAGAACAAGAGATGAGATGCCTTTAAGGCCTATTGCAAGTGTTAAACCATTTGAAAAATGGGAAATTGACTTTTTGGGTCCTATTTCCCCACCCGCATGTAGGAATAACATGCACTACATCATAACTTGTAAATATTATCTAACAAGGTGGGCAGAAGTAGCACCTACAAAGGATTGCATGGTAGCTATAGCAACAAGATTCTTATGGGAGAACATTATCAGTCACTATGGATGTCTATTGAGTCTTACAAGTGATAGGGGCACACACTTTTTGAATGAGACCATCAAGATTTTATTGGTAGAATTCATGGTGGTGCACCATAAGACAATGCCCTATCACCCACAAGCTAATGGGACTGCTAAAATGTTCAACAAGATATTGGGTCATACATTAACAAAGATTTGTGATGTTGGATAGAAGGACTGGGATGATAAAGTCTCTATTGTACTTTGGGCATATAGAACTACCTATAAGAGGTTAAATAAGGCCACACCCTTTTAGTTGGTGTTTGGCATTGAGGTTATGTTACCTATTGAGTTTATGTTTCCCTCTCTATGTATTGTGTGCACAAGAGGCCTAGATGATGAACAAGTGGTGGAAGAGTGCATATGTAAGTTGATGCAATTGGATGAATGGCATGTCATTTCTTGATGGAGTCAAAACATATAAAAATACATAAGGCATGACATGACAGAGATATTAGGATCAAGTAATTTGAGGTGGGAAAGATGGTTCTTTTGTATGATTCAAATTTTGTGTGCCACCCTGGGAAGTTGAAAGTTCATTGGTTAGGACCATTTGTAGTAACAAAAATATTGGAATCAGTGCTTGTCAGTTATAGGTGTTAGATGGCACTTTATTACCTGGTTACTTCAATGGGAGTAGGTTGAAGCCCTACTATAAATAATTTTCTTGATGTTTGTAATAAGGAAATATTTCCATTTAGATTAGGTTTTCCTTTAATACATTTCTTTTATATGTGTTTTGATTGGTCGTTGTATTCTCCAATCATTTAACTAACAAATTCTTCTGCTAGTGTCATTATAAAACTAGGGTTGTGTGTCCAAGGTTGTATGCAATGAAGCTCTATGCAACTCAATTGTTTGGTGGTTCCTTTTGGGGTTTTGGTTATTATGTTTCTCTCTGTCTTTGCTAATCTATGGAAATGTAATGCTAAACTATTGAAACAACATTACTATAATGAAATGCATTTAATGGAAATACTTTGCTGGAATTGAAATGGACACACCAAATCAATATAACAAATTCAAACAACACACACTCTGAATCAAAATTGCATAATTGAAATGACACACTCATAATTGAAATTACATGAAAGGAAATAACACACACTGAATAGAAATTGCAGTAAAGGAAATAATTAATTGCATTCAAACTATAACTTATTAGAAACCATGAGCATGCATAAATGTAAAAGCCTCCAGTCACCTTGGTTTAGATGTCCCTTGCTCTTCCTCAAAATGGAGATAATATCAACACCACAAGATATTCAAAACAACATCTAATATATTGATTTAGAAAAGTTCCATAACATACTCAGTACATAACTGGAAAATAGATACTAATTGTTATAAACTATATTGTAGATTACCAACATCAACTAAATACTAAATTACTCTTCAAGGAGAAGTCTATATAGACATATTCAGTTACACATCATGCCAAAATTGTAGGCACTAATTTCTTCTACTAATAACCCTATTAAAGTTCATTAAATCCTACGGAATCTGCTAAAAAAATCCATGTTTAAAGGTTGTCAATGGAAAAAATATTCCATGACCGTACGATGGCTCCGGACTTAGAATCCTTGATTGCGATTCCCAACATTGGCGTAAGTGTCCACTATTAACTGTGCATGTCACCACATTTCACTCACAGAGGTTATTAGTAGGAGATCCTACGGTTAACAAGTTACATGAAACAAAACAAGAGAAATGCATTGAACTTACTAAGATATAACTATATAAAGCATCCCCATGCACTAATTAATCATGTTTAATGACAAATCAATAATCACATAGATGATATAAACAAGTCAATTAATGCACTCATCATGTTTCTTTTGATCATTGTTACGCCTTATGAATTTAATTTTTTATGTTAAGTTTGCTTGTGTGCATGTAGCTAAGTATTATCTATGTGATTTCATGCGCAAAGGACCACACATATAATTAGTGTGGGGTAGGAGGAAATCAAGAGTGCATGGAAGAGATTTGAGATTCAAAAAGGCCTAAGTACTAAAGGAGTGTGTGTGTCGTTGGTGATGTTGGTTGTTGAAGAATGGTGGTAAGGTGTCATAAGAAAAATGGTGATAATGAGGACAAGGCCAAAGGAAAATCCACATATAGTAACCACACGGTGTAACACGATGTAGGAAACGACTTACATAGCTACATGGTATAAGGTACAAAGGCTAATGTAATTCAGCACATGGAGTGCACAAAAGGAAGTATGCGGTCGAGTAGTTTGCGTGCTAGAAGATTGTAGTTGGAGTGTGCAATGATTGCACATGTTAAATGTGATGGGAATTGCAGAAAAGGTGGGAAAAGTGGAAAATTTGAATTAAATGTAGTTATATGGTGGTAGTTTATAAACAATGAATGCGGGTAAATTTTGAAAACCTATAAATAGTGTATTGAGGTAATCTCATTTTCACCTTACCTTGTGTCAAATTTGTGAGTGCTCATGTGTGACCCAGGGAAAAATTGAGAAATTTGGTGAAAAATCATGTGCCACATTGAATAATATTGAACCAGAGTGTGAAGGAGGACACGACCATGTGAGAAGAGAGTTCCAGTGGAGGGAACCCCATAATTTGAGACAGTGAAGTGTATTTTTGAAGGAAACAAGACTTCTCTGGTTAGGGTTTCAAAAATTTGGGCACGGCATACAAGATTTGAATGATGAATTATTTTAGTATTATGCCAAGGGTGAGTGGATAGATACTTAGAATACTAAGGAAGATCAAGGCATAATTTGAAATTTTGAGTTTTCACGACCAAAATGGCACCAAGGAAAGTAGTAACTATGTCACTGAAGAAGATGGCCAAGGGAAAAGAAAATTTGACCCCTACATTAGACATTCAGGAGGAATGGTAATCATAGATGCAGTACCTAGTTGGAGTATTAATGGGAAAAGAGTGGGTATCTCATATTAGGAGCATGGCCATAAGTGATTATAACCATCGAATAGATTTGATAGCATGCGACATGGTAACAGAACTTGTTCATCTGATGGAGGAAGGAACCTCGGATAGTAACTGGTATATGATGACAAGGTGAAGATATTGTTGAATAACATTTTACTATTGTGGTTTAATAAGCTTCCACTCTTTGGGAAGCCTGAGAGATTACATCAACGGTTGATGTCGCATGTACATGAGGACTATTTCTATTTTGCGAGGCATAAGGATGCGTATTACTACATAGTTAATTGAAAATTATACTAGCCTAATTAATTTTAAGTTTTTTTATGATGACTTAGCTAATGATGCCAAAGTAAAAAAATTGGAGCGGAGTTTGAGTACAAGAAATGAGGGAATGCAATTGATATTGTTACGCTTAATGATCTTGTCATGAGGATGGCCACATGCTTACTCACTAAGATGAATAGACAAGATAGATGGACACACGTGAATAAAATATGGTTTTATGTATGTAAGGAAATATTAGAAGGAATGATATATAATATTGTTTTCTTTATAGCAGAGGATATCATTGATGTTGTGTGTGATGGTGATAAGATCATGTTGGAAAAATATTACGGTGATAGTGTTCTCTGATATAGGGGTACCCGATGGGCCAAAATACAAGATATGGGAATATCCTACAGAAGATACCTCCCCTAAAAATGGTTTTCTAAATATACTTATGATACGGTGACACCAGCATACAAGGCACATGTGGAAAAATGGTATAAACAGATGCATGATGTGTTCAATGTGGAGTGGATAATTCCAGCTACGTTTCATGCTCCTGTAGAGAGAGTTTCCAATTTTTCCATATATCAACAATTTTGTATTGGGAGGTTTACGTTAATTGATGATGGTACTTTGAAATCCCATGGTGTAAACTCCCATTTTATTTTACAGTGCAGTACTTTTAAAGTGTTGTGAATAGGTTTAAGGAGGTTTAGAAATTTATATTTGATTTGAGAAAGGGTACACCTATGAAGAGCGGTATGTATCGTAAAAGTATACATTTTCTAAGACCGAGTTACATTACCAATAGCTTCGGTGGATGCAGCATGAATATACATTTATCTAAGGCCTTGGTTTTTTTATGGAGCATTTGTGGAGGATGATGTAAGTATTCCTGAGGATCCCTCTATGTAGAAAAAGGTCAAACCAAAGAAACAAGGATGTGAAGATACTCCTTCAGTCAGTAGGATCAAAGGGGCAGGTAAGAATATAGCTCCTCTTCCAAGTGTGTTGAAATGATGTCTTAGGCATCCGGTGTGATTGCACAACATGGAAACCTCTCTCCAAGTGTGGGACTTGTGAGCGAGAGAGAGGAATCTCCAGATTAGAGGTGGTTCCTCAAACTCCTCGATTTAGATCTATATTTGCACAACTACAGAGGTTCAGATCCTAATCCTACTCTAAATTGCAAGGAGACAAGGATAGAAATGCAAAAATTGAAACTAACTAAAGATGGTGATGCACCAAAAGGAGTGGTGAATATTTTTGTCATGCAAATAGACACAAACCAAAGATTGCAACATAAAACATACACAGGCTGATAAGATATAATTTAGGATCTGAAATGAAGCAAATAATACAAACAAAGGATTGAAACCCATTCACAAAGCTTGCATTATCATTTCCAATGTCAAAACCACTGCATTACAACCTCAGAGAGGTAGAAAACTGTTACAATCTTTGAAGAGGTCTGATTCTTGCAACAATCACTTGCTGGAGGTGAAAGAAGAAGTTTTCTATGCCAAAAAGTGTTCCCCCTTTAAAAAATGAGCCAAATCTGGCTTTTACATTGCATGGGTCGAGCCCGGAGAGAGAAAACATACAAAACATGGGAGCCCATTCCTCATTGACTAAAATGCATTAAAAATCAGCATGGAGGACCTTACAAACCCATACCCTATCATTTTTGACCAAATTGGAGGAGAGTGCGACCCATTCTGCATTAAATTTAGTCGCTGAAATGTCATTTCTGGCCATGGACACGTACCAGAGCCATTTTTGAATTTTCTCTCTTGAAACTGAACCAAAATTCAAAATTGACCATGAAATCCTATGTAGAGAATTTCATAAGCTTTCCAATGATATGAAGAATGTGCAAATCTGAGCTCTGGATCAAAAGATATGAAGGTCTGAAGTTTTAGGGCAAAAACGGCCCAAAAAACGGATGTCGGGCAAAAAAATTTTAAATTTTGACCTTTTTGCATTTTGGAAAAAAATTTTTGAAAAATTTCCGCGCTCCACCGGTCGGATGCCACGTGTCAGGTGCTGGTTCATTGAGCAATTCTCTCTCCTCCACCTTTCCGCGGGCTTTCCTTTGAAATTTTGACCTTTTTAACTCTTTGGAAAATTTTCCATTTTTTCCCCCGTGCCCCGCCACTTGGGACACGTGGCACACTTTGGTTGGTTGACAGGGGTGCGGGGGCATCTTTTACCTTTTAGTTTTTTGGCCAAAACTTTTTCCAAATTCTCCAAGTCCTCCCCGAGCTCCGCACTCCCCTTCTCCTTAGGACACGCGTCCTCTTTTTATTGGCTCGGGCCAACGCTCCAAACTTCGCCTTTGGAAACTCGGCAAAACATTAAGTAAAAATCTCACCCTTTCCTCCCCCTCCGATCCACGAAGACACGTGTCACATTCGATTCATTCGGCTCTTTCGGCTCCCCGCGTCCCGTCGCGTACTTTTTGGCCGGATGTCCCAAACTTTGCAGGACAAATTCCGATCCACCCGATTCGGGCTTCCTTCCCTCTTTGAGGCGAAGACACGTGGCACACTTTCATTGGCTCTCGGCTCTTCTGGCTTTCCACGTCCCATGCGTCCCTTTGTCCCAACTGTCCCCGGACAAATTCTTCCTGAAAGCCCTTGATCGTCGAAGGTTCGCCTTCGCGTCCTTCGCGTCCTCACGGCCCAGATGTCCCGAACTTATCCCAGGACATTAGTCAATTTTTTTACCTTTGGCCGGTTCACCCTTTCGCGTCCCGCATCCCCATGGCCCGGATGTCCCTTTGCTGCGTGGACCACCTGGCGGCCTTTCGGCCGATTCGCGCCCCGACGTCCCAACTGTCCCAACTGCTGCTGAGGACTAGGACTTAGCCATTTTCATGATTTTTTCTGCCCCAAGCTTGTTTTTTGCAACTTTTTCACCCTTTTTTAGAACTTGCTCTTTTCTTCTTGGACAGGAGAGTTAGAAAAAAGCCGAGGGGACCCCAGAAACATGATTTTTTGCCTTGAATCAATCTATCTTGCTCGGGACCAAAGAATTTAATGCATGTTATCAAAATTACCCTAGGGGTGAATTTTGGATAACAATTTGGTGACTTCAGTGGGGGTCATCACTGCTTTAGATGAAGTTACCAATTGCCTGAAGCAGTCCATTGGGCATGGAGTCATCAAATATTCTGTTTAGAACCCCAACTGACTTAGAATGTGTAAGGAGGAAGATGGAATATCACCTGATGGAAGCAAGGACTGTAAAACATCTCCATGGACAGCAAGTTGTGCCAAAGCACTTAGGAAAACAAAACTAACCTACAAAAAAACAATGTGCACAAGCACTTGGAGGAATGAAAATCTAATCTAATATTTACAAGGTAGTGAATTTCCCTCTAGAAGCAATGCTTGAGATAGATTCCATTCTTGGAATCTGCGGTTCTTCACCATCGATGGGGCCAATTGGAAAGCATTGTTGTTCTTGCACTTCGTGACCATGTATGGGCCACTCGAAATGGCATCAAATTTTGAATGCCTTCCCGGTTTTCTCTATCCACATCCCATTTCAACACTAGATCTCCACACTGAAAAGATCTATCCTTGGCCTTCTATCAAAGGTCTTTTGATCAAAGCTTGATCCTTTTCCATTGCTTGGGATGCTGATTTCGATCTCTTGCAGCTCCATCAACTCTGCATACCTCACCTCCATGGGCTCAAGCTCTAGCAACTCCAGCTGTTTCATGAGTTCCAATGTTGGCAACTCAAGTGACATGGGCAAGATTGCCTCTCTTCCATAGACAAGTTTGAATGGAGAGTTACACTGGATCTTTTGGGAGTTATCCTATCAGCCCATAAGGCTGATTTCAGTTTGGTATGCCAAGACCTCTGATTCTCGTCAAGAGTCCTCCTAATGATCCTCAACAAGTTCTTGTTTGTAGACTCGGCCTAGCCATTACCTTGAGGGTAATAGTTTGATGAAGTGCTTAGGTAGATACCGTTCTTGACAGCCCACTCAGTCACCTTAGATCCAATGAATGCCATGCATTATCGAGAGATTATTGTAGCGGTACACCAAATCTGGTTGTTATCCCCTCATAAAAGTCTAAGATCTTTACTAGACTCATTTGCCTCTTTGAGTGCTCTTTGCTTGTCCATCTGGTGAAGTAGTCATGGTGTCAAAATCCATTTGTGCCCTTGGCTTGAATTGGGATTAATGACTCCAATGAAGTCCAAACCCCATTGCATGAATGGCTGGTCAACTGAGATTGGATGTAATGGAAGGGCAGCAAGTCTCTCTTTTCCTGTGAAGAATGCACAATTCTTACACCTCTTGATCCATGCATAGCAATCACTGAAGATTTTAGGCCAATAATAACCAGCCTTCATGATTTTTAGAGTTGTCACTCTTGGTGCAAAATGACCACCAGCTGGTCCACCATGGAACTCTTCCAACACCCTTTGAATCTGATTTGTGCTAATGCATCTCAACAGCACTCCATTCACATCTTTCTTGAACAAAACTCCATCAACAATGGCATACGGGACAGCTTGCAATCTGAAGTGTCTCCTTTGGGTCTTGTTCATCTCCGGAGGGCATAGGCCTGTGCCTAGGAAGTGTATAATACCTTGGGTCGCAGGAGTGGGGGCAGCATTGTCTTCTTCTTGATTGCCACTTGGCTCATGGCTGTCCTGGACTGTCAAAACAGCCTCTTCTTCATTGCATACTTCTTTTTGCTTCCCCAAAACCAGCTGCTCACACAATCCTTTCCCTCTTACCAGCTTGGTGATCTTGATCTCAATGTCATACTCCATGACACGGGTGATCCAACCTGCCCTTTTCTCATTCAAATCCTTGTTGAGGAGGAAGTCCTTAACCCCAGCATGTGAGACCAGCAATCTGGACCTTGTTGTTTGAGACTAAATGCTTGAATTTCTTCAAGCTTCTGATTCTTGCAAGTACATGCTTCTCAATAAAAGAGTACCTCACCTCATAGTCATCTAGGCTCCGGCTGAAGAAGGCAATTGGCTGCTCATCATTATCCTTGTTCTGTTGTACCAAAATGGCGAAATAGTGTCATTACCTCCAAATGCATAGAGGATGAAATCCTTGGAGAAGTCTGGGTTGATGAGAGTTGGGCTTGAGAGATGGCTTCTTTGATTGCTTCAAAACTCTCCTTGCCTTCTGCTTGTCCACTTGAAAGCCATGCTCTTCTTTAACATTTTGGTGATGGGCTTGACAAGGGCTGCAAAATCTGGACAAACCTCTGAACAAAGTTTATCCTTCCCAAGAAACTCTGAAGGGCTTTCTTGTGGCTTGGCAATGGTAGTGCTCTTATGGCTTCAACCCTCTCTGGATCAATTGCTAATCCTTCTTTGGAGACAATATGGCCAAGGAGCTTTCCTTCATGTGCAAGAAAGATACACTTCTTAGGATTCAAAGACACTCCAAATCTCCTGCACCTCGTGAAGACTTGTCTCAAATGAGAGAGGTGGTCTGCTGCATTTTTGGAAAAAATAGTGATATCATCAAGGTAAATCAGCACCACATTGTTAATCAAACCTTTGAATGCCATGTCCATTGCCCTTTGGAAGGTAGCACCAGCGTTGGACAGCCCAAATGGCATTTTCCTGTATGCAAAAGTTCCCCATTTGGTTGTGAAGGCTGTCTTGAACTGGTCCTCTTCCTTCACCATAATCTGATTGTAGCCTGAGTAGCCATCAAGTAGTGAAAACCTCTCGGAGCCAGCCACAACTTGCAAGATTTGCTCCATGGAAGGGAGTGGGTAATGGTCCTTGAGAGAGGCTCTATTCAAGTCTCTGAAGTCAACACACAATCTGATCTCTCCACTCTTCTTTCTGACTGGAACTAAGTTGGCAACCCAACTAGAATGCTTGATTGGGAATATGATCCTTGACTCAATCAGCTTGTCCAATTCTTTCCTCATGAGAGGCTCCATGTGTGGATTGACTGGTCTTTGTTTTTGCCTGACAGGCTTAGTATTTGGATCCAATTCGATGGTATGCTGAGCTAAGTTGGGATTGAAACCTTTCAAGTCTTCATAGCTCCAAGAAAACACGTCAGGGAACTCTTGACACAGTTGTATGAACTCATACCTTTCTTGTTCAGTTGTCATCCTTCCAATTTGCAATGGTTTGTTCTCTTCTACCAAGATGGATATTGAATCCTCTCTCTTGACTTGAATGTTTGCTTTCTCCTTTCTAAACTGATCATTGGGGTTAAAAATGGACTCCAAAGTGATAAGTCCCTTGGGCAGCTTGTTAGTTCTCAGCTGTACCACTTGGTCACCATCTTTTTGTTCGATTTTTCTTGATTCTTGGTGAGAACTCAAACTTCTTCTTCTGAAAATGGATGATTTGCTGGTCATTTCAAACACTTGCCAACTAACATTGTTATCACGCCTTTGAAGGCCTCACAATCACGTGGATGTTTGGCTTGTACCTTGTCTTGTTGAATGCTTTCCACAATGTCAAAGGCTGCCCCTACTTGCTGCTGCAAGCTTTGTCAGCAGCTTGATTCTCTTTCCTAGGAATGGATTTGATGCCAAAACCCTCAAAATCTTCCATGAGGTCCCACACCCTGTTCTTGTAGCACTTGAGTAGATCATTCTTGGCAGCATGTTGTCCCTTGACCTGATTTACAATCAATTCACTGTCACCAAAGACTTGCAAGTTCTTTATTTTCTTCTTTATTGCCCAATGCATCCCTTGCACCAAGGCTTCATATTCAGCAGTGTTATTGGAGCATGCAAACTGAAATCTAAAAGCTGAATAGTACTTTACTCCTTGAGGTGAAACAAGCATAGCTCCACCTCCTGCACCTTGTCTACTCCTTGATCCATCAAAAAAGCTGCCATACCTCATTGTCATCTTTGTGGTTTGGCTTGGTGATGCTAGGAATAGGCTGATTTTCTTCGTGTATGCAATAGACCCCTAGCTCAGATTCTTCCACTTCTTGATAAGGATCAAATGCATGTATCTTGTTTGCCCATTCATCAAGAGTTAGATCCGGGATGCTTCCAACCTTAGTGTCAGCTTCATCAGTGCTTGGGTGATCTTCTTGATCAAATGCTGAGCAATTGGCATTAATCTGACTTGGAGTGTAAGGCTCAATATGGAAGTTTGCAATAGGTTCTGACCTGATTGTAGCCTTAGTTCCATACCTCATTCTGAACAGCATGTGTGACCAATCAGCAGACAAATATCCCCCAATCTTGGTTGTGAAGTCCCTTGACAAGCATAGGGCAAAAGAGTGGTGGAAGGTCTATGACTGATACATCTTGTAAAACAACAACATTTGGACATGCATGCAAGGTAAGACTCAAGTTTCTAATCACTCCAACTGTTGCTACTGTTGTCCCATCCAGCTGCACTACCCCTTTGGATGTTGTTTCATCTTTGGAGCCCTAGGCTGATCAGCTATTTGTTTAGGCATTACTGAGCTACTTGCCCCGGAGTCTATCATGCAATTGTGCACTAGCTGATTTCCAATGATCAATGAAACATAGAAAGGAGGGGGCTTCAACATTTTACCTTGCTGTCCTCCATGATTTCCCTCAGGTGGGCAGCATTTGTAAGTACACTTTGTCTTGCCTTTGGACTTTTGATTTGAAGTTGGCCGAGTCCTTCATGGCGCGCAGCGAGATCTCTTTGGCCTGGGATAGATAGGGATTCCCACATTGATATATTAACATTTGTCTTCTTCATCTGATCAATGATATTGAATGGTGATGAAGGATCTCTTTGTTGTCCCTTGGTTTGCACATTCACTCCTTGCATGTGGGCAGCAACAACTAGTATTTGAGTTGGCCTAGGGGCTGTTCTTGGCTGCCCTTGTGCATTTGAAATTGGATTTTGTTTGCCAACCATTTGTGGAGCCATGGAAGGTTGTGGATTGGTTGGGGCTAATGGCTGTTCTTCACCCAAATTCCTCCTTTTTGACCTTGTGTTGGCTGCAACACCTTGAGAAACTGCCTGGTTCATGCCACAAAAATCCTCTGCTTGCCAATTTACCAATGTGGTGTCATTTGGGGCTGATTGCTTTGTTGGAATGTTTCTTGTTGTTGGTTGTTTCCTTGACTACCCTCACCCTCCACACCAGTAGTTGTCACCATTAATGCTTGATTCAAAGCACCATTGAAGCACATGGATTGGTTATGAGGCTCATTGCATGGAAAACACCAATCATACTCTGAGCAATGTTGTTTTGTGTTGGCACCAATGCCTTAGAGGCAGATATGGCATTTGGATTATAGGGCTGAAATGGTCTATTGGCAGGAGGCCTTGTTTGATTCATATTTGCAGCTGGATTAGGTGGCCTTTGTGGTTGGTATGGCTGCCTTTTAGGCTGAGCTTGGGGTTGATAAGAAGGTCTAAAACCTTGGGCTTGTTGCCTTTTGAGAGTAACCAGCTCATTGCCTAGGTTTTGCAATTGCTTCATGACTTCTTGAAGCTCATTTGGGGCACTTGGAGATGAAGTGGAAGCTTCATTTGAACTCTGATTTCTAGGAGTGGGAGAAGGAGCCAAATTAGGTGCTTGATTGGTGTTTGGACTCTCTAAACTTGGAAACAATGGCATGGGAGGTCTAGGGGCAAAGTTTGCCAGCTTGGATCAAACAATTTTCAGCCCTAATGGCAATGCTTATAAGCCATAGGGATAGTTATGCCTCCCATGGACTGAATCAACATAGAAATATCAGAATTTAGAGCTTTGAGATAGTAGAGAAAAGCACCTTCTACTTTGTTGGCTTTGACTTGCCACTTTGGAATTCTCTCCCAAGTCTTTTGAAATCTGAAGTTGAAATCGGTCAGTTGCTCATTGGGAGCTCTCTTGATGGTTGTCATTTGCTCCAAAAGAGACAAGTTGTCTCCCTTTTCTCCAAATTGCTCATGAAGTGCTATACACACAGTGATTCCAATTTGTGATAGAACCAGCTCAAGGCTCTAAACCATTGCAATGCTTTACCCTTGAATGAAGATGCGGGTAACTTGTGACCACTTGCATCATCATTGATTTCATGGATTACACAAAGGTTAGCAATATCTTTAACATGATCACACAGGTAGTCTGATTTTCTCCGGTGAAGTAGGGAATGTTCTTGAAGGCTGCAATAGGAATTGGATGTTGTGCATTGAGGGCAAGTGGGCTGCTTTGTGTGAAGAATTGACATAGGGGTTGTTTTGTGCCATTCTAATTGGTCTTAAAACCCTTGTTGGTGAATGAAAGGCCTACCGGTGGAGGAGTTGAGAGAGTTACATTTTGGTGGAGATGGAGACCTTTGAATCCTTCTTCCTCTTTGCCTTCTTCTTGGAGATAATTGCAGGTATTCAAACAACACTTCTTCTTCTCCAACTCTTGACCTTGTGGTGACTCTTCTCATGAGTTTTCGGGCTGCCTTTGCTTTGAAACCGAGTTGATTCTTCCCCTTGGAGTCGCGAGATATGCAAATAATAGCTCTTTTCAAGCAAGAAAATTGCAGCAGATGCACATCAACTTTGCTGCAATAAAAATGAGACCTCTAGTGTCCCACCGGGCATGCCAAAACTGTTAGTGCAAAATCACAGCACCCCTGGATGCAAATCAAGGTTCTAAATGATGTCTTAGGCATCCAGTGTGATTGCACAACATGGAAACCTCTCTCCAAGTGTGGGACTTGTGGCGAGAGAGGAATCTCCAGTTAGAGGTGGTTCCTCAAACTCCTCTGATTTAGATCTATATTTGCACAACTACAGAGGTTCAGATCCTAATCCTACTCTAAATTGCAAGGAGACAAGGATAGAAATGCAAAAATTGAAACTAACTAAAGATGGTGATGCACCAAAAGGAGTGGTGAATATTTTTGTCATGCAAATAGACACAAACCAAAGATTGCAACATAAAACATACACGGTGATAAGATATAATTTAGGATCGAAAATGAAGCAAATAATACAAACAAAGGATTGAAACCCATTCACAAAGCTTGCATTATCATTTCCAATGTCAAAACCACTGCATTACAACCTCAGAGAGGTAAAAAACTGTTACAATCTTTGAAGAGGTCTGATTCTTGCAACAATCACTTGCTTTGGAGGTGAAAGAAGAAGTTTTTATGCCAAAAAGTGTTCCCCCTTTAAAAATGAGCCAAATCTGGCTTTTACATTGCATGGGTCGAGCCCAGGAGAGAGAAAAATGTACAAAACATGGGAGCCCATTCCTCATTGACTAAAATGCATTAAATCAGCATGGAGGACCTTACAAACCCATACCCTGTCATTTTTGACCAAATTGGAGGAGAATGCGACCCATTCTGCATTAAATTTGGTCGTTGAAATGTCATTTCCGCCATGGACACGTACCAGAGCCGTTTTTGAATTTTCTCTCTTGAAACTAAACCAAAATTCAAAATTGACCATGAAATCCTATAGATAATTTCATAAGCTTTCCAATGATATGAAGAACGTGCAAATCTGAGCTCTGGATCAAAAGATATGAAGGTCTGAAGTTTTAGGGCAAAACGGCCCAAAAAACGGATGTCGGGCAAAAAATTTTAAATTTTGACCTTTTTGCATTTTGGAAAAAATTTTGAAAAATTTCCGCGCTCCACCGGTCGGATGCCACGTGTCAGGTGCTGGTTCACTTGAGCAATTCTCTCTCCTCCACCTTTCCGCGGGCTTTCCTTTGAAATTTCGACCTTTTTAACTCTTTGGAAAATTTTCCATTTTTCCCCCCCCCCACCACTTGGGACACGTGGCATGCTTTGGTTGGTTGGAGGGGGCGGGGGATCTTTTTACCTTTTAGTTTTTGGCCAAAACTTTTGCAAAATTCTCAAGTCCTCCCAGAGCTCCGCACTCCCCTTCTCCTTAGGACACACGTCCTCTTTTTATTAGCTCGGGCCAGCGCTCCAAACTTCGCCCTTTAAAACTCGGCAAAACATTAAGTAAAAATCTCACCCTTTCCTCCCCACTCCGATCCACGAAGACACATGTGGCACATTCGATTCATCGTGGCTCTTTCGGCTCCCCGCGTCCCCACGTGTTTTTTGGCCGGATGTCCCAAACTATGCAGGACAAATTTCTCGATCCACCCGATTCGGGCTTCCTGTCCCTCTTTGAGGCGAAGACACGTGGCGATTTTCATTGGCTCTCGGCTCTTCGGCTTGCGTCCCACCGTACGTCCCACTTGTCCCCATATCAGGACTTTTCCCATTGTCCCGATTGTTCCCGCCCACGTATCTTGCCCAACCGTCCCGACAAAACTTGGCTTTTTACACTTTCGGCGGTTCGCGTCCTTCACGTCCTCGACGTCCCATTCGCGCGTCCGGCCCAGCCTATGTCGCCACAATTCTGCAACGCTTAGTTAGTTAGCATTTTTTTTTTTACTTTGGCGGTTCGCCCTTTTTTAGCGTCCCGCGTCCCCCATGGCCCGATGTCCCTTCTATCTTGCCGAAGAATGGACCACTGGCGTGCTTTTCGGCGGTTCGCGCCCATGAGGTCCCGTCCCAAGCTTTGTCCCAGCATCATTCTGGACTAGGACTTAGCGATTTTCATGATTTTTTTGCCCCCAAGCTTGTTTTTGCAACTTTTTCACCCTTTTTTAGAACTTGCTCTTTTCTTCTTGGACGGAGAGTTAGAAAAAAGCCGAGGGACCCGAAACATGATTTTTGCCTTGAATCAATCTATCTTGCTCGGGACCGAAGAATTAGCTTACAAAAAGGCTGAATACATAGCTGATGTGATCTTACTAACATGCCCAGATCCTGCCCCTTTTGATGCAACCAAGTATGAAACTACCTTCCATTTTCTAGAAGATTTAACACACATAATCACAACTCAATAGCCACCCCTTGCATTATAATCTGTAGAAGAAGTTATGGCGTGGCAGAAGCATCAAGAAAGAGAACAAATTAAATCCACCATAACACAATACACTTTGAAACAATGAATCATTGAAAGTAGCGAGCTCACATGGTAGAATTCATCTATGACAATTGTGATGATAGAGATCATGTAGTGGGACTTCTTGTTGCAAAATATGAGGTAGATTTGAAAGATTTCTAGGCCAAGAATAGAGGAAATAGGGTGGAACAAGAAATAATCTTAGTGGAGGTTGAGAATAAATAGGAGGCAATTAATTCGTTGAGAGCCTCGATTAAAAATAAGCTGAAGGAACTTTACCCACAAGTTACGCGCATGATGGACACACTAACTAATGTAGGAAAACAATTAGAGACTCTGGTTGACACACCGAAAGCTAAGGGTGAGGATCTGACTTTTGAAGAGGTTCTTTGCTATTATAGGGGATGCCTTTACTCAAGCAAGCAGTGAATTAGAGGGGTGGAAAACATTAGAAGCATTAGTGAATAAGGAATTCCCCCTCCTTTTTACACAGTAGCACTTGGATTATTTCATTATTTGGCATAAGTCAGACAAATATTATTTCATTATTTGATTCTTGGAGGATTCTTTATCATTATTTGAGTGATCAAATAGATTGTTGTCGAGGAAGGAAAACATACCTAGTGTGGGGTAATGTTAGGAACATGAAAATGGCTAAGTATTAGAAGTGCTACAAAAAAATGCGTGGAAGGATATACCTAGTGAGTGCACTGGAAGGATAGGGTTTCTACGCGTGGAATACGGAAGGAGATTCGCGCGAGAACTATGACAAAAATGTATAAGATTTAGTGAAAAATTGGTATGTGGATCTAAATATAGACTTAGAGTACACAAAATACAAAGAGGTTTTGGAAGTCGGAAGAGTATATTTTTTTAGGAAAGAACTTACATTTTAAATAGGTGGATGGGGCTAGTAATAGGATCAAAACTAGAAGTTAACTATAGATGATCTATTTTTAGGTGGAGCTTGCATGCTTCTATAGATATCTTATAGTGGCGCATGTCTATTTTTAGCATGTAGCCTATTTTGAGAATGTATGGACGGTGAAGGGAAAGTTCCCCACCCCTCTCTGTGTGTGTGTGTGTGTGTGTGTGTGTGTGTGTGTGTGTGTGTGTGTGTGTGTGTGTATGTATGATTTTCACAATTTAGACAGGTGAATGAATTGTAAGTTTATGTTGTTGGTTTATGAGTACACCTAACTTATGATAGTCATATATATGTATTCAACTATTGTGGATTAATATAATGGATCATTGTGGTTGGATATTGATTGTTGATGTCTCATTATTGGTAACTATATGGTGAATTTGATCTTAATGGTTATGTGAGCTATATGTTTACTTATTTATGTGTGTTTCCAAATTGAGCTCATGGATCTAGTTGTTATGATTATGGAATATATGTTCATGCATGCTAACTCCTTGACAAACCTGACATAAAATAGGGACCCGGTACCTTTACGTTCTTCAAGTGAGAGATCAGATCTATCTGAGTGATGTGTCAGTGTGTATAGGGTTTGATCAAGAAATATAGACTACTACCACCTTGCATACAAGTTTCCTTGGTTAAAGATAATTTAAAATAAGTAAAATAAACAAAACATTTTCATTTCAAGTTCGGATAAGGGTAAATACCTATCTACATAACTGTGGGAAGTACTTGGACATAAGTCCTAAAATACATTATGAGGATTACCACAAGAATCCCAAAGTAGTTGGAACATTGAGAGGACCAACCAATGAAAAGGGTAGTGCCCCATCCTAATTGAGTATTATTACCCATAAGGAAAACCAAACTTTGTTTGTGGTAATGATCCCATTATAGTTAATTAAGGGGTAAGGTATGTAACTAGAATTTTATTGGTGTATGTACTTATTCAGATAATATTGGTGATAGAATATCCCAAATCCCTAGGAATCCTAATAAACCGGGATGAACAAATCTTATATTGTTCATATTTTTATATTAAAAAATTTATGTTCCACATCTTATATCAATCAAATTCAACCCAATAAAATAATCAAAGCTAAAAATCCTATCCCTTAGATACTCACATCCCAATTTGTCAAAATTTGTTAGAACATAATATTAAGTGTGTTATAAAACTTAGTTTATAATTAAATAATTAGGAATATTTATATTCTTAATTATTTAACATAAACTATGTTGTTTATGGTTAATTGGTTTTATTAAATCAATTTTTTTAAATCGGGTGCTTCACAAGAAGTCACATCTCATCACTTAATATTTATTTGACCCATGGGGTCAAATGATTCATGTGGCATGATCATTGTAAAATTAAATCACTTGGTGAATTGTGTGGAGAGAAGTGAGGAAGGGAGATAATTGGACTGTAATGTTTCTTGGTAAATGGAATTACCTTTTTCTTTGGTTTTAACCCCTCGGGATTTTCCATGTTAAATATTGTCTCTAGTGTTATTTACTTTATTTCATTTATTTCATGTAAATATAATGTTGTTTATAATGCTTGTTTAACATTATTTATATGTTGATTTAATACCTCGGTCCTAACATGGTATCGAGTGGTGTGGTAATTTTTTATTTAATTAACAAATCAAAATGGCGGTTGGATTGGTTGGTTTTTTGGTTAGTTTTAATAAATACCCCCTTCTACACTCGGGATATAATACACATTTTCAAACCCTCTCAAAAATTTAACCCATAAGTGAAAAAATCTCTCGTGGTGAAAATTTTGTGCATGGGCCCTCTAAAAATAAAGGTAAGGGTTAAAATGTTTTTGAATTATATTATTAATGTTGTATAGTTTGTAATAGGGAAAAGTAAATTCCATGGTAAAGGATGAAAAAATAATTTGACAAGGTCTCCCAAATTGGAGACATCTTCCACGAATGTAGTATTTTGAATTTTTCATTGGATTGGGTGAAGACCCATGGAATTGGGACATAAACAATAATTTATCGATAACATTTACAATATTTACATCCTATTTTGGCACCCTTATTCCTATTTTTACATTTAAAAATAAATATTACCTATAATTTTGCTAATATCTAAATTCCTAACTCTACATCATGTTAAATCACCCACATATGTTAAGTACACATTTATTTTTTTAAATCATAATTTTAAAAAATAATATATAGTTAGGACCCTCAAACTACAATATTAAAATTAAACTATAGTAAAAGTTTAAGTTTTAAAACTATGGTGTGTGTGTGCATGCGCGTGCGTGCATGTGTGTGTTCCTAACATATAGTGTTTAAATTATACTATGTTAAACCTATATTATAGTTTAAAACCTATGCTCCACGGGGCCTATATGTCCCCCTTACCACCAAAAAATATCCTAGCCATATGGCCATGGGCCATTTTTTGTGTTTTTTAGGACTTTAGTCCCACATGTCATGTGTTTGGGTGTAGAGAAGGATTTAAAAGCCATGATGGGAGTATGGGTCGATGTGACTTCGGTCAAACCTTCCAATGTTTTATTTGGATGAGTAACTCAGTCATGGTGGTAGCAATGAGGTGTGGGTTTGATAAACCCTTGGGGCTTGCGGTTGGCTTGGTTGCGATAGTTATGTGGTGAGTTGTGGTTAGAAAATTATGAGTTGGTGTATGTGGAGATATGTTAAGCGGATCAGCCATACGGTTGAAATTTTATTAAGTGACTACCCATCTCAAGATTTAACTCAGCCCGTAGTAATAAACATATTACATCCACCCATATCTTACACAATATATTGACACTCGCCTATAATAGATCTATTTGATTGATTGGATTTTTGTTTTTCTTTCCGCTTCACAAAATTGTTTTGGCAATTATATAGCTACCATAGTCTTATGCATGGTTGTTTAAATCTTGTATGATCACTACTCTTTGACTAGCACCATGAATAACACATTTCTTACTTACACTAAACCATGGATGCATACGAAAGGAAGTGTTCTCACTCATGATTTTATCTTGAATGAAATACAACAAGAGTGAATTTGATTCTTCAAGATATCTCCTAAACCTCTCAACATATCTGCATGATCATGGATATTCTCCTCTGCCATATTAGCATGGAAAGTAAGGAATTAAATAATTCATTCAACTTATTAAACACCCGCAATGAATGATAATTTTCATATGTGTTGACAATTTTTGTCTCAAACTCCCCACCTTACAGGTGTACATCTACTAATATCTTAAACAAACTTTAGTAAGCATTGGGCATTGCACTTAGACCAAAAAAAATTGTTTTCCTCAATATTAAAGTAATAATAAAATCACTAGCCTTACCTCCTATCATCTGTGTACATTGAGATGAACTGAAAGTATTGCACGTACATTATCGACTGAAATTGAAATTTTTACACATGTAAAACCACATGAAGCATAATGTTTTTGTATTACAAACTATAGAAAAATAATAATAATAGTTCCAAAGAGGTCTCTTACCTTCAACAACTTTTGGTTGTTGTCAAAAACTTGGCCCATTCATCCTCAACACCTCTAAAACCTTGAGAATATGTTTAAAATTATTTCCCAACACCTCCCATGGACAATCACATACATGAAAATGTGGGCCATGTCTTCTAAATAAATACCAAATCATGCTAGAACTTTGGATTCTCATTGTATATGAACCTAGGAAATTATTAATTTAAATACAATCCATATCTAGGATTTCCTTAGCCCTCACTTTAAAAGTTAGAAGTTTTCTCTCCTTATTGTAATTAGTCGAAACCAAATAGCTACAACCTATTTTTGTGTCTATAAAATGGTTCTACTTTACACACAAGAGTATAGAATATATTTTCCATGTGTCTTTTACATTTCCTTTTTCAATCACAAAGTTAGTGTTTCTTTAAAAATAGTGGTAGGTTTCAATGGATGCATTGGTATCTTGGCTGACATGTGTGAAATATCTAAAAACATTGTCCTACACATATGCAAATAAAAAGATGTGTGATAAGTATCATAATGTAACCTAGAAGAAACATTTTTAAAATAACTACATGTTTGTAAATCTTCCATTCATAAATTTGTTCATTTTCCTCATACCATGTATTCTTGAAGTATTTCATGAATTTGGTTTGTTCCTTGAACTCTTCCAAGAATTCATCTATTAGGATTAGTGTCATATCTTCATGCTCATCCATTACAAACATGATCTTACCCAGCCTCTAAAATATTTTCATCCCCACATCCTTTGAGGTATACCTATAACACATATATTGTGATAAGTCAACCCTTAGGAAAATAGAATATATATTATAACTATTTCAATTCATAACAGTTACCTGTAAACATTCTTTATCTATGTCATGTATACATGAAAAATAAAAATAAGGAAAGGTAATATAAAACCAACACTACATTGTATATAATAATTGGTGTTAGTGGGACACTTTCAATAAGTAGCCATGGGGACACCTTGAGGTAGGGTTCAAACTTCTCCATGTGGACCAAGCGAGAGAAATTGGGGCACTCTCGAATGTGGATCTCTCAACATACATTGAGGACCCAATCCCACCTCGATGTCCCACTTAGAGAAAGTGCTCCCCACCATTCCAATTCATAGCTCTGGTATGATATAATTTTTCCCATCCAAATTTGGACTCAATATCTTAGTATATTGTTGAGTTACAAGTAGTTTGTAATCATCATCCCATGTTTCATGCCCATTTATTCCATTAGACACTTTCAATAAGTATCCATGGGGACATCTTGAGTTAAGGGTTAAAGTTATCCATGTGGACCAAGAGGAACACAGTTGGGCACTCCGAATGTGGATCACTCGTAAGACACTAAGGACCCAAGCATACCTCCATGTCCCACTTATATAAAGTCCTCCTCCACCATTCCAGTTCATAGCTCTAGTATAATAAACATGTTTACCATCCAAATTTTCAACCCCCATGGTTGACCTCAATGGTTTTTCCTTGCACTAGTGACCACTAGATCATGAATTAAATCCTAATTTAAATTTTGGTGATTTAGGTTGTGGCATCGGTTGTATTTCTAAAAGAATAGTGCATTATAATCACCCTATAACTACGTGCCTTTGGGATGTGCTAGGTCATTGGGTCCTTCCAAGGATTGGGGATAAAATGTAATACACCGATTATCAAAAAAATTGGTGTTAGTGACATCACATATTTGCATACATTTTTAATTATAAATACATAGAAAATTGTTCCCACATATATATATCCATAGAATTTTAGTTATAGAATCATTTTTCAAGAATGTATTGACTTTTTAATCAAGACATTTATTTTCCTAATGTATGCACCCCTTCTAACCACCCGTATATTTCCTCAAGCCTATTGCATGATGATACAACCCATGTAATAGGCACCCTAACCTATCGCTCATCAGAGATAAGTAAGATGTATAATTGGTAGTACACAAACAAAGTAATATAATCATGGTCAGCATATACATGATGTGTGGTTGTATTTTTTACATCAACTCAATATTATAATATATTCAATTTTTAGACTCACCCCATATTTATTGGTGGAAATGTAGAATCCATCAATATGATGGAGTTGTGTGAATGGAGTACCATCATCTCACACATCCAAGGAGTTTTAATGCCCATAATAAATGGTACATTCTTCCCTAATCTTGCTAAAAATATCCCTCTCCTTTATGTTCCACAAATTGATACCAATTACATCATCAACATGTTTTTGAGCCAACTTTGAATGCACCCTTTCTCAATCATTTAGGACATCATTTCTAGTTAAACACTTATTTCTATTATTGAGCATGCCAACCATAATATGATATAGGATGTCTTTCATATATAATATCCACAGACACACCCATTAGTAGAAGAGACTTGATGTGATTTTTTCACTTAGGAGATAAATTAGGAGAAAAAGTGGTATGTGGCTTAGTACTAGTGTCATTGACACCGTGAAAATAATCTCCATTTGAATCATTACGAAACTAATCATTATGTGTAATGATTTCCACATCAAGTCTCCCATATATGACTTTAACAATGAAGTGGAATTGGAAACCCATTTTTAAAACATCCTAACTCTTTCTTTTATTGGAGGTTTGTCCTTATTTTCCTCAAGACAAAATGCACACCAATACTTGCAAGAAAAAACCCACTATCTATTTATTAGAAAAATTAAAATTAAATAGCAAGCTATTTGATATGACATTCACAATGTGAATTTCAAACAATTGAAATATTTCATATTCGTAAAATAGGAGATAAATAAAAACTAGGAGTACATCTTTGTTGTATGTTATTTGTAGGAAACAATAAATTTTATCCTATGAATAGTGTGGATGAGCGTAGTCTCTATGTTATGAAGACATCCTTCACCCTTTATGAAATCCTCAATTCTTGTAATAGGGATCACTACACAAATATGCATCCCATTTCCCTCACCAATGGGACTCCATTCTAAATTTTCACTTGAAAAATGATTTTCCATCACCTACATCTCTCACTTGGAAATTGTACAGACTCTCCCATTTCACATTGTTCTCTTCCTACAAACAAAAAAAAAGTAGGATCAAATGAAAAACATGGTCAAAAATAACATATGGTTGTAAAAACAAACCATCTATTCTTTAAATATTTTTCAACTGAAATTTTAGGAAGACAAAGTATTATTAATGGCTACCTCGAAAAATAGAGGTAGTAAAAGCATATCTAAGGACTAAGAATTATATAATAATATTGACATGTGGGCTTGCATTTGACTTCCACTACGCAAGGAATTGGGAGTGTCAATTTTTAATTAAGGTTGGGAGGAATAAAAATCACATGGTGTATGTGGTAGGTTTGGGAGGCTTTATTGGTTGGAGACTCGTTACAGGACCTCATGGCACGTGTTTTATTTCTAAGATCCCAGAAAAAATGATTGTTAGACATTAAAATTTGGTACAAAAATGGTATTGGTGAAAAACACATTGTGTATTTCAACCAGTTTTGTTTACAACATTTACACGGGAAGAAATGAAACCCGAACATTCAATCACATGGATGACAGGGAAAAGGATACAATAACACTTACATATGGGATTTCATTTGAATTCCACTACATAAGGAGTTAGGAGTATCATTTTTTAAATTTTGGGAGGAATAAAATATCATGGTGTACATGGTGGGTTTAGGAGGCTTTGTTGGTTGTAGAGTCAATACCGTTTTTCCCTCATAGGGGAAAACTTATTTCTAAGATCCCAACCAAAAAAAAAAAATTGAAGTTAAAATTGGGTACAAAATAGGTACTGTGAAAAATATATTGTGGTTTTTGACCAGTTTCATTTGTAAAATTTTGAAGGGGAAGAATTGATACCCACAATGTTTAAGCAAGTAATTGGCAAAAGGATACAATAACACTTACATATGGGCTTGCATATGACTTCCACTACGCAAGGACTTAGGAGTGTCATTTTTTGGGAGGAATAACAAATCATACTGAGTATGTGGTGGTTTTCGAGGCTTTATTGGTTTTAGACTCGTTACATGTTTTTCATCATGGGGGTTGACTTATTTCTACAATCCCAACAAAAATGGTGTTTAGAAGTTAAAATTGGGTACAAAATAAGTAATGGTGGGAAAACACGTAGTATTTTTTGACCAATTTCATTTGTAAAATTTAGAAGGGAAGAAATGATACTCACAAATTTTGAGCATGCAATTGGCATAAGAATACAATAACACTTATGTATAGGCTTGCTTTTGACTTCCACTATATAAGGATTTGGGAGTATGAGCTTTTATTGAGTTTGGGAGGAAACAAATCACATGGTGTATGTGGTGGTTTTGGGAGGCTTCATTGGTTATAGAATCATTATTGGTTTTCCCTCATGGGGGCTAACTTATTTCTAAGACACCATCCAAAAAAGGTGTTCAAAAGTGAAAAATGGGTACAAAACACATACTTGTGGAAAACACACTATGTTTTTCGACCATTTTCATTTACAATATTTATAAGGGGAGGAAATGATACCCACAATGTTTAATCACACATCTAGTAGAAGGATTCAATAACACTTACGTATAGACTTGCATATGACTTCCATTATACCAGGACTTGTGATTGTTGGTTTTTATGAAGTTTGGTATGAATATCAAATCACATAGTGTACGTGGTGGGTTTGGGAGGCTTTATTTTTGTATACTATTTATGGGTTTTCCCACATGGGGCTGACTTATTTCTAATATCCTAGAAAAAAGGTGTTCAAAATTTAAAATTGGGTACAAAACACATACCGATGAAAAACACAATTTTTTTAACCGAGTTTTGTTTACAACATTTAGAACAGGAAGAATCAAAACTCGAAACATTTAATAACATGATTAGCAAAAGGATATAATTTTTTAGGGGTATAGTCTTATGAGGGGTTTTCATATTTGTAAGATTCTATCAAACCAACATTTTTAGAAGATATATAGGCTAAAGAAGACATACGGTTGAAAAACACGTGTTTTTAACCAATTTTGGTTGTGGGATTTATAAGAGAATCATATAAGGCATAAAATAATATTGTATGTCTTCATAAAGAAGATGGTAGAAAAATAGATTAACATTTTTCTCCAAGCCTGCATTTCACTTTCATTTTATAGTAACTTGAAACTCTGTGTTTTTAAAAATGTTGATAGATAAAACCAAACATCTTGTTTACATATTAATTTTGGAAGCCTTTTTACAAAATTAATATCAAACTATCATCCATAACTGTATCTATAGTGACACCATTTGTCAAGTATTCATGGAAAATTTCACATAAGGAAAATGAAATTATATAAAATCATGGTTGGTGAAACATCTAGACTAGAACCTTAGGGTTATCTATATGTGTTTATGAAATATGTGTATTTGGGATATTTGTAGTGTTTCTTTCTTTTCCATGTATTTCCCTTACACATAGTTGGCCTTTAATTTAAAATAAAATTCCATTAAATGGTTGTATCGTGTACAAGACTAAGTAATAAAAATGGTTGGCTTGGAAAACATGATAGGACAACATGGCGAAAAACACAACCATTCAAATTTTAAAAACTAGCAATTTTTTTATCACCCTACCCATTAAATTATATTGGTAGGGAATTACTTTCATGGGGGGTTGAATTATTGGTGTTATACATCCCAAACAAAATTTTGCATGACAAAATCATGGTTAAAAACACATGATCGAAAAACAAACTAGTTTTTTCCACCAATTTCAGTTGTAAAATTTGTAACAATTATATGACATGTGATGAATAATGACTTTGTGGTAGTAATGTACATGAATGCATGATATAGCTTGATATCAATGAAAAAAATACATATAAAATTTCATGTTTTTCTCATTTGTATTCCTTGATGGAATGCATACACAATAATATGGATAATATTACAATTTTTTTGGTATTTTGGTAAAGCGTAAAAGAATGTTTGTTTGTTTCATTTTATACATTCACAAGGTCATTTTAATAATATCATTCTATTTATTTACTATGGTATAGTTATTTTTACTTGTCAATTGTAGGACCTACATAATGCTCTTATCTGTTTTTAATTTTCAACCCTTTCCTCTTTCAAAGAGAAAAACACTACAAAAGTGTATTCATGGACATGAAGAAGGGAATTAGTACAATTTCCAAAATAACAATAATGAATAATAAAAAAATCATTAATTCTCTTTTCCGATTCATTAACTTATTGAAATACACACATTATTTTTCATTTGGCATATATCGATTAATTTACTAACTATATACAAAATGGGCGGTAATCACTTTTATTCCTCCTAAATGATATTCTCTTGAGGAGGATTATTATTTCCATATGTCACTATCTCCTTGGAATGTATCCTCTTCTATCACTTGAAACCTAGCATATTCAACACAAACACAACCCTAACTTCCACCGACGACTCCTTCATTTTCCTTGCCCACAAACTTTGTTTCATTTTTTCCCCGCATGCACAATTATTGTTGTTTCGAGGAGCTTCCAATCCCTTACATTTCAATTCAATCCACCTACCAACTTCCACATTAAAAAACAGGTGTTAATACCTCTATTGCATAGCATTTTTGACTAGTTGGTGGTGGTTGAATCAGAATATAGTGGACGACACACATCACGTACCAAACACTCTACAAGCTCAACGGGCCCACTCCTGAGCCCATTTTCACCTACAAAAATTGATTAAGAAAAGAAATACATTTATTATGTGTGTATGCATGTTAAAATGTTTTATATTATGACCATCCACTTTTGTATGGATAATAGACAACACCACATGAATATGAGGTTGTTTCTCCAAGTATTAACCATATTCAAAGGAAATAATATTATAGTTTATCTACAAAGAGAGAAACCCTAGTCCATTCATAATAAGTGGATATATACGGTTAAGTCACCAATAGGTTTATGTCTTGAAATATATTCTCCCCATTAAATGACTATTACAACCAACTTACCCTTGAGTTATGGTTATTATCTACTTAAGAAAAGTAATCAAAAACAATGTTACAAACACCACATTAATCTCTTTCACATGCAAAAAGCTCAAATCACATACTTTTGAATGGAAAGAACGAATTTGAGGAGAAGATCCAAAACAATCATCCAAGCCCTAAAATCCTCTAGATCCTAATGAGATGGACAAAAATTGTACCCTAATTTCCAAGTTTTACACATGTTCTTCAAAATATAATTCACTAGTATTGGTATGATCTTTTTAGCAACTTCACCAATTGGAAGATAAAAACACCAGAAATGTGTGTGTCTGATATTCTCCACAAAATCCTCTTATATTATTATTTTCAAATGTCAAGAGTACAATATTATATAGTTCCGTGGCATTTCTTATGGTGGGATAAACAAATATAATCTCCCCACATTTAAGATTGTTAAAAATATTTGGCCATTATAACAAGATTTCCTTCCGAATGACATACATGAGGAAATAAGTGCTCATGTTTTCCAAAACAAGATTAACTCAAAAGGAGTTACATTAACATCCCTCAATTCAATCAACAACTATTAAATTTGGGGGTCCAAATCAATAGTCACTTAATTGGTGCTTAGTGAAGATAATGGATTGGTCATTTGTCCAATAATTCTAAAGACCGAGTCAACTCCACTAAAGTGTGTAGTTTTCATGGTGAGGTGTCATATCACTAAGGGGGTGTTGTAATATTCTTTATACCAGTAGTCTAAGATGTCTCATATTTTGTCAAAGGAAGGGGTATGTAAATACCATAACTCAAGATTATATAGTCAATTATCATTAAAATTAGTCTCAAAAGTATAAGTTGTATAAGAATTAATTTTTGGTAGAGCTTGAGTCACCAAAAAATTGCTACAAGGAGAGGTGTGCGTACCAAGGATATTCTAATTACTTGCACCTCTCAAAGTATCCTAAGTGGTGAATACCACTACTTTCACTCAAATGTGTAAGATACTTTGAATGTGTTGAAGTAAGAAGACACCAACATACATTATATACATTTTGTAATATAATACATACAAGAAATCCTACAATAAGTCAATTAAAATAATGACACACACTAAAATAGGCAGTCGATCAACCAAGAAATGTATGTGTATTAAGTTCTCGAAAGGTCTTATTACGGAATTTTCTACCTCAATCTATGTCCTTATTCCTATGATGTCCTCTTGTTTTGGCATCTATGAGGGGGAAGTCTTGTTTTGCATGTACCTTAATCCAAATAAGTGGAAGCTAGTCTAAATCGGGATAAGATAATCGAAGAAACAACATAATGAGATAAGATATTACATGCTACTATAATACATCAAATAATATCTATGTTGCACATTATTATCAAATTGTGAGTCTACATAACCAAAATACTAATATTTGATAAAGAAAAGTCACAACTATCCTAATCATCATGCATCTATATATGAAACAAAGCTGACATATAATTGTATTCCAGTAATTAAACAATAAATAAGTAATTTTTAATTTAAGTAATAAGGTTTTCTAGGATATGAAGTTAGGAAATTAGTATTTAAGGATAAGGTTTTACTTTGCATGCTTGATAAAGAGCACATCCTCATTGGGTAGGTCATCCTAGATAGGTCGTTCGGTGGGTATTGGATCGGAGGAAATTTGATTAGTAATCACCTTCATCTTTAATGTTTTTAACTTGATAATGTGCAATTCAAACTCCATGAGGAGTGGCGTCCATTTTCGATCGATTCATAGGTGAGACAGATGTGGGAAAAATGGAAAAAGAACTTAAATATGGACAATAACATAGGTGGTTTGATATATCTTATAGTTTTAGATCTTAGAAGTGAAAAAATATATAGCTTATAAGAACATTTTAAGTTGGTGTAGCATTTCTCATAATCTAATCCAGTTGAGTTGCAACCCGTTGGAAAAAACACTAACAATGGTGTTTAATGTGCTATAACAATAAAATTCACAATGAAAGAGTTATAAACACAAAAATATATTGTAATTCCAAATGAATACAAATTGGAAAACTCCATAAGAGAGATGTATGCCCAGAGATCTATCTCTTTATTCAAAATAAGTTACTTTATAGCTATACAATGGAGAATATAAAAAACTACTAAAACTAGAATACAAAGGATTATTGAGTGTATCGAAATTCCATCATTCATAGATACCATTCGTATCCACCTTAGGGATGGATTTAAAAATATAAAATTTGAAAAATTTAAAATCTATCCTATTATTACTATTATTTTATTTATTGTTACTTGTTGGGGTCATATCTCCTAGCTTGTTGACCCATTTTGTGAATCATGGGGATCTATTGGAAATATTAAGGAATGAAATTGTAAAACATCACCACTACAATGGAAATTTTTCCATTTTCATATAGTCCATAGCCCATAAATGATCCAAAGACCCCTAAAAATGTAAAATACTAAAAGTTGTTGAAAAACTGCTAAAAATAGATTTCATGACTTTCTAAAGTTTTGGGTCATGTGTCCCTCTTTAAGAATCAATGGGACCCATTGCTCCTATATTTTTGACTAGATGTGGGAATTATTTCTCAATTTTATGCTTGGAGAACCATTTCCTTTTGTGTTCCATCTACCCTTCTTTCGTTATGCAGTAGAGTGTGATTTATTAATGCTTCATGTCATTAACCACTCCATCAATGATATGATCGGTGTTCACTCGTGTCACACATTCAAGGTTCACCTTTGTACTTTGTAAATATTCACCAATGTCTGATGTATCCAAGAGTGGAGGAAAGTATGGGTGAAGAAGCTCAACATTGAAATTTGGATGTAACTTTAGGTGGGATAAAACGAGCTCAAATACATTCTCACCAAAAAACGTATTATTGTGTATGACCCATATCATAGAGGTCTAAGTTTCTAGTATGGACCAAGGAGTCACTCTTTCTAGAGATGTAGCCAAACCTTATCCCCTCTTGGAATTGATGAGGAACGTAATGGGCATCATGACATTACTTGTACTTTTTATTGTTTTATTCTAAGATCTCATGAAATTTTTGAATGTGTCAAATTCATTCTACAAATTTGGTTTCCTTATCCACTTATTTTTTTGTATGGGAATATTATTCTTCCAACATGAAGGGAAATACTACATCAATGGGAGCTAATGGATGGAATCCAATACATACCTAAAATTGGCTATAGCCCATGGATCTATGAAGAGCATGGTTGTATCTATGTTGGACATACACAATACTTTCATCCCATGTACGTGGATGTTTAGAGTGATACATTTGAAGAAGATGTAAAATCATCTAGTTGACTACCTCTACTTTCTCATCAGTCTAGGGTGGAATGCGATGGACTTGTTCATTTTTATGTCCATCATGGACCATACCACAGACCAAAATACCCACAAACCTATAATCATGATCTGACACAATAGTAAAATGAACCCAAACATGCTCAAATAACAACTTTGTAGTCTCCTCTATTGATATTGTCTTCTTGTAAGGTGTCAAGATTTCTATTTTTGAGAGAACATGTCAACCACCAAAAAAACACAATCATTGTCATGCCTAGTGGAATGGATACCTAACATGAAATCCATCAAGACAAACTCCCATTGTGTTCCTAGAATTGGCATAGGGGTATAAAGGCCTTTTTAAAATGGTTGGCTTGGAAAATGCACAAGATATGCGGGACCTAATTTATCTGGTAACATCATGACAAATATTTTTCCAATCAAAATATTTTTCAATACTTACAGTGCTTTCTCTACTCCAAAGTGACCTCCAAACCGATGTAGTGATCCTCCTAGATAAATATGTGATGTTCCCCTGTAGGAGCGCAGAGGTGTCCCATGTGGTAGAGAACCCATTCCTTTAAATGATATTCTATAATATTTTTCATCCCTCACCTTTAATAGATATTAGAAAACTTGGGATCATGTGTATATATTTTAGGTCAATATGATGTCTTATGCCCACATGAGTCGGGGATTGTTTTCAAGGAGTTGATTGAGGATAACTCAAACAATCGAGTAGCTCAATTGGCACTCCCCTTTTCATGCGGGATGTTAAGATGGAATTTTTGTAGATATGTGGACTACCTTTGATGACAATAATTTTACATCTTGCATTAGTTCTACATGAATTGCAAAGGCTTGTGATCTATGTGCATGATAATTTATTTCCCAGGAATATAGTGCTTCCACTATTTTTAGGATTGTAGAATGGTGTATAACTCTTTGTCATATGTTGGGTACTTACGCATTATATCATAGAAGGTTTCACTATGGTATATCTAATGGATGTCCATATTAGGTGAGGGCTACTCTAATTGTGTATTTTGAATCATATGTTTCTATCTCAAAAAAAAATGTAGATCTAGAAAGACCAAAATTGGTGTAGAGAAGAGTCTCTCCTTCATTTTTGAAAATGCATTTTGATGTTCCTTTTTCCATATGAACTTTAATTTTTCTCCTTCATGTCTCACATGATTCAAAGGCCATGTAATGTGATAGAAACAAAGTACAAACCATTTATAGAAGTTGTCTAGTCCCAAGAATTTTCAGAATTCATTGACATTCTTCATTTTCAGCTAGTATCGGATGACCTAGATATTTTATGGGTCCACATGTACACATTCCTTCTTAATGATGTATCCCAAGTATTGGATACTCTCCATGACAAAGGAACACTTGTCTCCATTGGCATAGAGCTTTTGTTGATGCAGGTCCGAGAGAACCTATTGTGAGTTTTGAACATGTTCCTCCCATGTCTTCTTGAAGACTAGTGTAATGTCCCTTTTAGGATCAAATCAAAGATATGGAATTTGCATAAAACCCTAATGATATCAAATTGAAATAAATTTTCAAACCCTAGCAGAGAATAATTATTACTAAGTTATGACACCTCGCATACACAAATAAAATAGGAAATAAAGATTAAAAACCCTTGAAAAATATTTTATTAATGAGCTAGAACAATTTTAAGAGAAGATATCACCGGGAGTTTTTTTGTATTTTTGGACTAGCTAGAATAAATGAATGACAACAACAAATACACTTCACAAATATGGCTGGAAATAATGATTCCAAATCCCAAATACAAGTTTAAAAGTGCAATCAACCTATAAAAATGAGTAACCCAATTCTTGATAGAAAGTGAGTTTTCGTGCCTAGAAGCCAACAAAATTCACCCTATGCGGGGTCACCACCCTAGGAGAGGGTCTAAAAATCCCAAAAAAGTCCTAGCAACCCTTTATCACAAAAACCCTCACTAAAATCATTGAATCAATTTATTGAATCCAAATGGAAACCACTAAATGGATAATCCTCAAGGATAGAAGGGTTTTGTCATTCAATTAGAGGACAAGGATGGTTTTCATCCTCACTTAAATCCCTACAAGAGGTTTTGTCCTCAAGTGGAAAGGAATGAGAAGCAACCCAAAAACCTCTCGAAAATTATGATAATGAATAGTTGGTCCTAAAATAAGCCAAGTGACCTCCTTTTCTACACAAATTATGGCACAACCCTTTAGAACAATCTCTAAAAGGGGTTTCCCCACTGGAGAATTAATTTGATTTAACGATTATATTTTCCCTCCATTTTCTTTCTTCATCTTGGGTCATCCATTTTAGCATTCACAATAAATTAATATTTTAACACTTTTCTCCTTTTTTATGTTTTCACTTTATTCCATAAATTTCCTTCTCATCCCTTTAGCTGATATATAATAATGAATAGGCTAAATACTTGAAGTATTTTAAAAACCTCTTAAAATTTATTATAAGGAATAGTTGATCCTCAAACAAGCCAAGTGGCCTCCTTTTATACACAAATGATGGCACAAACCAATCTCCAAAAGAGGTTGCCCCACTTGGAGGATTAATTTGATTTAATTATTACCTTTTCCCTCTAGTTTCTTTCCTTCATCTTGGGCTAGTCATTTTAGCATTCAAAAGAAAATAATCTTTTAATATTTGTCTACTTTTTATGTTTTAACTTTATTCATAAAGTCCCTTCCTTTTCATCCCTTTAGCTGACATATAATAATGAATAGGCTAAATACTTGAAGTATTTTAAAAACCTCTTAAAATTTATTATAAGGAATAGTTGATCCTCAAACAAGCCAAGTGGACTCCTTTTATACACAAATGATGGCACAAACCAATCTCCAAAAGAGGTTGCCCCACTTGGAGGATTAATTTGATTTAATTATTACCTTTTCCCTCTAGTTTCTTTCCTTCATCTTGGGCTAGTCATTTTAGCATTCAAAAGAAAATAATCTTTTAATATTTTTCTGCTTTTTATGTTTTAACTTTATTCCATAAAGTCCCTTCCTTTTCATCCCTTTAGCTGACATATAATAATGAATAGGCTAAATACTTGAAGTATTTTAAAAACCTCTTAAAATTTATTATAAGGAATAGTAGATCCTCAAACAAGCCAAGTGGCCTCCTTTTATACACAAATGATGGCACAAACCAATCTCCAAAGAGAGGTTGCCCCACTTGGAGGATTACTTTGATTTAATTATTACCTTTTCCCTCTAGTTTCTTTCCTTCATCTTGGGCTAGTCATTTTAGCATTCAAAAGAAAATAATCTTTTAATATTTTTCTACTTTTTATGTTTTAACTTTATTCCATAAAGTCCCTTCCTTTTCATCCCTTTAGCTGACATATAATAATGAATAGGCTAAATACTTGAAGTATTTAAAAAAACCTTTTATTGTAATGATAATATTAAGTTACTTAAGATTTGTAAATGATATAGCCCAACTTAAAACATCATTAATTATTTTATTTTAGAAATGGGGACATTATAGTCCCCTCCCAATTTTACCATCAAGAAAATGCAAGATCCATTCATCCACTCCTTGTACCTACCTACAAACACCAAGGTCCCAATTTGACCTCCATAACTCTTTAGATTTTGGAAAAACTTCAGCAACCTCTTCCACCCTTCTTTTCATCACCAATATCATGCCAACAATCTCAACATACCTTTGGGCCTCCAAATGATCACCCAAATCCTCTACTACTACCTTGAGGAAATAATATTGTCCTCATATCTTGTTATCTCCATTTATAGGGAAAAAAATCTTCATCATTTTCTTGGGATGATAATAGAATCAGTTCTTCCTTCTCATGCTCTTCAAGTTCTATGAACCTTGCACTATCCCTAGTCATGTGAAAATTATGCATTCCTTGACTCATAAGAGTCTCTTCACCAATAAGTATATGGGTTGTTCACACATGTGTAAGGTGTTTCCACGATGCCAAAGTGGCTACTATGATGGATTTTTTCAGTTGAACCCCTTCCCAAACTTCTTCTATTTAAAAATATCCCTAAAGTGTGCCAACATACAATTTTACATGACTGATGAAAATTGTTCTAGTGCTTTATAAAAATGTCATGACATCAATGAAATTGAAATATTTTTTCCCCAATCAAGGGTGTGAGCCACGTAGGATCTGAAAATTCTACTAGTATTAAGTGTGTTAATGAAATAGAGGTGTTGTAGGGGTTCTTAATGTTTATGACAACAACATTGAGATTGGAAATTTTGTGCATGGTTTTTTCAATTATGCCCCTTCCATTTTTGGGTCGAGAGAATATCATCGTACCTTATTCTTTGCATGTGTATGCCACTCATTAGGATCACTTATTGTCTTTTATTCTTATACATATGAGATTGTTGGAATGAACCACATGTATGTCTTGTTGTTGCAAATCAGCGCACCCACGGATGTAAATCAGGTTTCTAAGTTGATGTTTCAGGCATCCAATGTGATTGCACAACATTGAAACCTCTCTCCAAGTGTGGGACTTGTAAAATGAGAGAGGAATCTCCATATTAGAGGCTGGTTCCTCAAACTCCTCTAATCAGATCTATTATTTGCATAATTGCAAAGGTTTGAATCCTAATCCTACTCTAAATTCCAAGGAGACAGAGATAGAAAGTGCAAAAATTGAAACTAAACTAATAGGTGATACACCAAAGGAGTGGTGAACACTTCTTGTTCATGAAAATTGACACAATTTCATGAAATGCAACATGAAACATCATACACAGGCTGATAAGATGTAATTAGAGGTCTGAAATGAAGCAAGACAATACAAACAAAGGACTAAAAATTGATCACAGAGTCTGCACTATCATTTTCACTGTCAAAATCCTTGCATTTGCAACATCAAAGAGGTAGAAACCTATTACAATCATGAAGAAGGTCTGATACTTGTAAAAATCACTTGTTGAAGGTGAAAGAAGAAGCTTGCTATCCAAAAAAAATGTTCAACCTCAAAAATGAGCCAAATCTGGCTTTTACAATGCATGGGTCGAGCCCAGGAGAGAGAAAACATGTAAAAAACGTGGGAGCCATTCCCCATTGAATGAAGATGCATTAAAACAACATGGGCATCCTTACAGACCCATGCCCTGACATTTTTGGCCATGCTGAAGAAGAATGCGACCCATTTTGCATTAAAACTAGTTGTTGAAACATCATTTCTGGCCATTACCACGTACCAAAGGTGTTTCTTTATTTTCTCTCTCCAAACTCAACCAAAATGCAAAATTCACCCCAAAATCATGTAGAGAATTTCACCAGATTTCCATTGGTATAAAGAACACAAAAATCCAAGCTCTGGATCGAAAGATATGGTGATTTGAAAATTTAGGGCAAAAACAGGCCAAAATCGGATCGGCGGGCAAAAAGTTTGAATTTTTACCCGTTTGGTTTTTGGAAAAAATTTCAAATTTTCCCCATGCTCCACCACTCCAGGTGCCACGTGGCACATTCTGATTGGTCACGGGCCCTTCCTGCTCCATTTTATTTCATTTTTGCCTTTGGAAAAATTTTCAAAATTTCCCCACCGGGCCGATGAGGTGAAGACACGTGGCGTGATGTGATTGACTCGGGCCTGTCTCTCCTGAATTTTCCGTGGGTCGCTTGAATTTTTGGCCTAGACATGTGGTGAAATTCCATTGGCTCACAATAAGGGGTTGGGCTTTTTCCCTTCTAAATTTTCCTCTATTTCCTCCTTGGGAAAATTTCCCAAATATTCCCAGCGCTCCGCTCGGTGGGACACGTGTCAAAATTCCATTCGTTGGTGGGGGCAGCGGGCCAAAACTCGCCCTTTGGACTTTTGGCAAAACATTTTGCCAAAAATTCTAATTCTTCCCCCCACTCCGCTGGTGTCGACCTCCTTGGACACGTGTCACATTGTGATTAGGCGCAAGAAAATGGGCGAAAATTTCCTTCTTTGAAATTTCGCCAACACTTAGCCAAATTTCCAACTTTACCCCCATGCTCCACTTTTCGATTCCTTATGACACATGTCATGTTTTAATTGGCAGCGGGGCCATCTCTCCAAATTTCCCCTGCACAAGCACTTAGCCAAATTTTCCAATTTTCACCCTTGGATGCGTGGCGGCTCCCGATTCGTCGGCGAGTCCCATGAGAAAAATTTTCCTTTTGAAACCTATGCCAAAACAGCAGTTGGCAAAAATAAAATTCTCCTCCGACCCCCCACCACTTCTTGGACACGTGGCAGCACGCCATTCGCTGCGGGCCAAATTTCAAAATTTTACCTTGTGCCAAACACTTAGCAATTTTTTTCAACTTTCTTCCCCTTCTGACACGTGGCACGTTCTGATTCGTCTGCGGGCCCGCGGGCAAAAATTTTACCTTTGAAAATTTTGACCAAAACTTGGAAAATTTTCTAAGTTCTTCTCTTTTCCCCACCACTTCCTGGGACACGTGGCGGCTTCCTATTGGCCGTGGGCCTCCTAAGGGAAAATTTCCCACAAAAACTCCGCCGAGCCATAACTTGAAAAATATGAGGAGTTAGGAGGAAAACTTTACCTTTCGGAAATTTGAGAGAGCTCTATCTAATGGTGCCATTTTTAGAAAGATTTGAGTGCCTAAAAATCAAAAATGGAGACTGAGGCACAAGAGAGGTAAGAACACAAGGAGTTAGCCACAAAAATGAGTAGGGGCACATTTTGGATAACAATTTTGGTGACTCAGAGGGGTCATCTGCCTGCTAGATGAAGATACCAATTTCCTGAAGCAGCCCATTGGGCATGGAGTCATCAAATTTTCTGTTGGAACCCCAACCGACTTAGAATGTTGCAAGGAAGAAGATGGAATATCACCCGATGAGAGTAAGGACTTCAAAACATCTCCAGGGGACAATGCAAGCTCATGCCCAAGCACTTAGGGAAAGCAAAACAACCTACAAAAAAAAATGTGCACAAGCACCGAGGAATGAAAACCTAAGCTAATATTTACAAGGTGGATAATTTCCCTTTAGTAGCAATGCTTTAGATAGATTCCATTGACTAGAATCTACGCTTCTTCACCATCCAATGAAGACAATTGGAAGGCATTGTTGTCCTTACACTTTGTGACCATGTATGGGCCACTCCAAATGGCATCAAGTTTTGAATGCCTTCCCGGTTTTGCTCTATCTGCATCCCATTTTAACACTATATCTCCAACTTGGAAAGATCTACTCTTGGCCTTCCTATCAAAGGTCTTCTTGATCAAAGCTTGATCCTTCTCCATTGCTTGGGATGCCTGATCTTTGATCTCTTGGAGCTCCATCAACTCTTCATATCTCACCTCCATGGGCCCAAAATCTATCAACTCTAATTGCTTCATAAGTTCCAATGTTGGCAACTCAAGTGACATGGGCAAGATTGCCTCTCTTCCATAAACAAGCCTGAATGGAGAGTTACCTGTGGATCTCTTGGGAGTTATCCTATCAGCCCATAAGGCTGATTTCATTTTGGTATGCCAAGACCTCTGATTCTCATCAAGAGTCCTCCTAATGATCCTCAATAAGTTCTTGTTTGTAGATTCAGCCTAGCCATTACCCTGAGGGTAGTAGTTTGATGAAGTACTTAGGTAGATCCTGTTCTTGACAGCCCACTCAGTCACCTTGGATCCAATGAATGCTAATGCATTATCTGAGATTATTGTAGTAGGTATGCCAAATCTGGTTACTATTCCCTCATAGAATTCTAGGATACTAGCTTCATTTACCTCCTTGAGAGCTACTGCTTCAGTCCATTTAGTGAAGTAATATGTGGCTGTTAAAACCCATTTGTGCCCTTGACTTGAATTGGGATTAATGACTCCAATGAAGTCCAAACCCCATTGCATGAATGGCTGGTCAACTGAAATTGGATGCAATGGAAGGGCAGTAAGCCTCTCTTTACCTGTGAAGAATGCACAATTCTTGCACCTTTTGATCCACGCAAAGCAATCACTGAAAATCTTGGGCCAATAATAACCAGCCTTCATGATTTTTAGAGCTGTCACTCTTGGTGCAAAATGACCACCAGTTGGTCCACCATGGAACTCTTCCAACACCCTATGAATCTGATTTGTGCTAATGCATCTCAGCAGCACTCCATTCACATCTTTCTTGAACAAAACACCATCAACAAGGGCATATGGGACAACCTGTAATCTGAAGTGTCTTCTTTCGGTCTTGTTCATCTCTAGAGGATAGAGACCTATGCTTAGGAAGTGCATTATACCTTGGGTCTAGCAAGGAGTGGGGACACCATTATTTTCCTCTTGAGTGCTTCCTTGCTCACGGTTGTCTTGCAACGCCAAAACAGCCTCCTTCTCGTTGCATGATTCCTCTTGTTTGCTCAAGATCAGCTGCTCACACAATCCTTTTCCTCTTACCAACTTGGTGACTTTGATCTCAATGTCATACTCCATGACACGAGTAATCCAACCTGCCCTTTTTTCATTCAAGTCTTTGTTGAGGAGGAAGTCTTTAACCCCCACATGAGAAACCAGCAATTGGACCTTATTGTTTAAAACTAGATGCTTGAATTTCTTCAAGCTCCTAATTACTGCAATAACATGCTTCTCAATAAAATAATATCTCACCTCATAGTCCTCCAGGATTTGGCTGAAGAAAGCAATTGGCTGTTCATCATTGTCTTTATTCTACTTTGTACCAAAATTGCAGAAATAGTATCATCACCTCCAAACACATAGAGGATGAAATCCTTGGAGAAATCTGGGTTGATGAGAGTTGGTGCTTGGGAGATGGCTTCTTTGATTGCTTAAAACTCTCCTTTCCTTTTTCTATCCACTTAAAAGCCATGCTTTTCTTTAACATTCTCGTGATGGGTTTGACAAGGGCTACAAAATCTGGGACAAACATCCGAACAAATTTTATTCTCCCAAGAAATTCTCAAGGGCCTTCTTGTGGCTTGGCAATGGTAGTGTTCTTATGGCTTCAACCATCTTTGGATCAATTGTTAATCCTTCTTTGGAGACAATATGGCCAAGGAGCTTTCCTTCATGTGCTAGGAAGATACACTTCTTAGGATTCAAAGACACTCCAAATCTCCTGCACCTTTGGAAGACTTGTCTCAAATGAGAGAGGTGGTCTACTACATTCTTTGAAAAAATAGTGATATCATCAAGGTATATCAGCACCACATTGTTAATCAAGCCTTTGAACACCATGTCCATTGTTCTTTGGAAGGTAGCTCCAGCGTTGGACAGCCCAAATGGCATTTTCCTATATGCATAAGTTCCCCATTTGGTTGTGAAGGCTGTCTTGAACTGATCTTCTTCCTTCATCATAATCTGATTGTAGCCCGAGTAGCCATCAAGTAGTGAAAACCTCTCGGAGCCAGCCTACAACTTGTAAAATTTGCTCCATAGTAGGGAGTGGGTAATGGTCCTTGAGAGATGCTCTATTCAAGTCTCTCGAAGTCAACACACAATCTGATCTCTCCACTCTTCTTTCGACTGAACCAAGTTGGCAACCCAACTAGAATGCTTGATTGGGAATATGATTCTTGATTCTATCAACTTGTTCAATTCTTTTCTCATGAGGGGCTCCATATGTGGATTGACTGGCCTTTGTTTTTTCCTGATGGGCTTAGTATTTGGATCCAACTCAATGGTGTGCTGAGCTAACTTGGGATTGAAACTTTTCAAATCTTCGTAGCTCCAAGCAAACACATCAGGGAACTCTTGACACAGCTGTATGAACTCATACCTTTCTTGTTCAGTTGTCATCCTTCCAATTTGCAATGGTTTGTTCTCTTCCACCAAGATGGATACTGAATCTTCTCTCTTGACCTGAATGTTTGCTTTCTCTTTCCTAAACTGATCATTGGGATTGAAAATGGACTCCAAAGTGATAAGCCCCTTGGGCAGCTTGTTGGTTCTCACTGTACCACTTGATCATCATATTACCGCTCCAACTTTTCCTAATTTTTAGCCGAGAACTCAGCTTCTTCTTGTAAGAAATGGATTATTTGCTGTCATTCTCAAACACTTGCCAACTTACATTGTTATCCGGCATCAAGGCCTCACAATCACATGGATTTTTGTTATACCTTGTCCTTTTGAATGCTTTCCACAATATCAAAGGCTGCCCCAATTGCTACAAGCCTGTCAACAGCTTGGTTTTCTTTTCTAGGAATGGATTTTATGCTAAAGCCCTCAAAATCTTCAATGAGGTCCCACACCCTGTTCTTGTAGCACTTGAGCAGATTATTCTTGACAAAGATGTGCCCCTTAACTTGGTTTACAATCAATTCACTGTCACCAAAGACTTGCAAGTTCTTTATTCCTCTCTTTATTGCCCAATGCATCCCTTGCACCAAGGCTTCATATTCAGCAGTGTTATTGGAGCATGCAAACTAAAAACTAAAAGCTAAATAGTACTTTACTCCTTGAGGTGAAATAAGCATAGCTCCACCTCCTGCATCAAAAATAGTTTCCATACCTCATTGTCATCCTTGTGGTTTGGCTTGGTGATGCTAGGAATGGGCTGATCTTCTTGATTTATGCAATAGACCCCTAGCTCGATTCTTCTACTTCTTGATAAGGATTAAAAGCATGCACCTTGTTTTCTCATTCATCAAGAGTTAGATTTGGGATGCTTCCAACCTTGGTGTCACTTCATCGGTGCTTGGGTGATATTCTTGATCAAATGCTAAACAGATTGGCATTGATCGACTTGGAGTGTAGGGCTCAATGTGGAAGTTTGCAATAGGTTCAGATCTGATTGTAGCTTTGGTTCCATACCTCGTTCTAAACAAAGATGTGTGACCAATCAGCAAACAACTAACCTCCAATCTTGGCTGTGAAATCTCTTGAGAAACATAGGGTAAAGAGTGGTGGAAGGTCTATAACTAATACATCGTGTAAAACAACAACATTTGGACATGCATGCAAGGTAAGACTCAATTTTCTAATCACCCCAACTATTGTTACTGCTGTCCCATCCAACTACACTACCCCTTTGGATATGGTTTCATATTGAAGTCCTAGCTAATCAGCTATTTGCTTGGGCATCACTGAGCTACTTGCCCCGAATCAATCATGCAATTGTGCACCAATTGGTTTCCAATGATTAATGAGACATAAAAAGGAGGGGGCTTCAACATTTTACCTTGATGTCCTCCATGATTCCCTTCAGGCTGGGTAGCATTTTTGAGCACCTTCTCTTGCATTTGGACTTGCTGATTCGAAGTTGGCTAGTCCTTCATGGCAGCTTGTAGCAAATCTCTCTGGCCTGGGATAGATAGGGATTCCCACATTGATATATTTACATTTGTCTTCTTCATCTGATCAATGATACTAAATGGTGATGAAGGATCTCTTTGTTGTCCCTTGGTTTGCATATTCATCCCTTGCATGTGGGCAGCAACAACTGGTATTTGAGTTGGTCTAGGAGCTGTTCTTGGCTGCCCTTATGCATTTACCACTGGATTTTGTTTGCCAACCATTTTTGGAGACATAAAATGTTATGGATTGGTTGGAGCTAATGGATGTTCTTCACCCAAATTCCTTCTTTTTGACCTTGTGTTGGCTGCAACACCTTGAGAGACTGTTTGATTTATGCCACAAAAATCCTCTGCCTGCCAGTTCACAAGTGTGGTGTCATTTGGAGCTGATTGCTGCTGGAATGTTTCTTGTTGTTGGTTGTTTCCTTGACTGCCCTCACCCTCCACACCAGTAGTTGTCACCATTAATGCTTGATTCAAGGCACCGTTGAAGCACATAGATTGGTTGTGAGGTTCATTGCATGGAAAACACCAATCATACTCCTGAGCAACGTTGTTTTGTGTTGGCACCAATGCCTTAGAGGCAGATATAGCATTTGGATTATAGGGCTGAAATGGTCTGTTGGTAGGAGGCCTTGCTTGATTTAGATTTGCAGCTGGATTGGGTGGTCTATGAGGTTGATATGGCTTCCTATTAGGCTGAGCTTGAGGCTGGAAGGAAGGTCTAAAACTTTGGGCTTATTGCCTCTTGAGAGTAACCAGCTCATTACTTAAATTTTACAATTGCTTCATGACTTCTTGAAGCTCATTTGGGGCACTTGGAGATGAAGTAGAATCTTCATTTGAACTCGATTTCTAGGAGTGGGAGAAGGAGACAAATTAGGTGCTTGATTAGTGTTTGGGCTCTCTAAACTTGGAAACAATGGCATGGGAGGTCTAGGGGCTAGTTTTCCACTTGGATCAAACAATTTTCAGCCCTAATGGAAATGCTATAAGCCATAGGAATAGTTATGCCTCCCATGGATTGAATCGAAATAGAAATATCAGAATTTAGAGCTTTGAGATAGTAAAGAAAAGAACCTTCTTGTTGCTTTGACCGCCACCGAATTCTCTCCCAAGTCCTTTGAAATCTGAAGTTGAAATCAGTCAGCTGCTCATTGGGAGCTCTCTTGATGGTTGTCAGCTGCTCCAAAAGAGACAAGTTGTCTCCCTTCTCTCCAAATTTCTCATGAAGTGCTACACATAGCTGGTTCCAATTTTGAATAGAACCTGAGGCAAGGCTTCTAAACCATTGCAAAGCCTTCCCCTTGAATGAAGATGCCAGCAATTTGATAGCAACTTGCATCTCATTGATTTCATGAATTGCACAAAGGTTGGCAATGTCTTTAACATGATCACCAAGAGTAGTCTGATTCTCTCCAGTGAAGTATGGAATGTTCTTCAAGGCTGCAATTGGAATTGGATTTTGTGCATTGAGAGCAAGTGGGCTGCTGCCAATGAAATTGACATAGGGGTTGTTTTGTGCCATTCTAATTGGTCTTAGAACCCTTGTTGACTGAATGAAAGGCCTACCAGGTGGAGGAGTTGAGAGAGTTCTGTTTGGTGGAGATGGAGACCTTTGAATCCTTCTTCCTCTTTGCCTTCTTCTTGGAGATAACTAGAGATATTCAAACAAAGACCTCTTCTTCTCCACCTCTTGACCTTGTAGTGATTCTTCTCATGAGCTTTCAGTGTCCGTACTACTAAAACCAGCTGATTCTTCCCTTGAGTCATCAAATGTGCAATTTATAGCTCTTTTAAGCAAGAAAATCACAGCAGATGCATATCAAATTTTTGTAATGAAAATGAGACCTCTAAGTCCCACCGTAAGCATAAAACTGTTGTTACAAATCAAGCAGCACCCTGGATGCAAATCAAGTTTCTAAGTTGATGTTTCAGGCATCTAGTGTGATTACACAACATTGAAACCTCTCTCCAAGTGTGGGACTTGTAAAATGAGAGAGGAATCTCCATATTAGAGGCTGGTTCCTCAAACTCCTCTGATCAGATCTATTATTTACACAATTGCAGAGGTTTGAATCCTAATCCTACTCTAAATTCCAAGGAGACAGAGATAGAAAGTGCAAAAATTGAAACTAAACTAATAGGTGATACACCAAAGGAGTGGTGAACACTTCTTGTTCATGAAAATTGACACAATTTCATGAAATGCAACATGAAACATCATACATAGGTTGATAAGATGTAATTAGAGGTCTGAAATGAAGCAAGACAATACAAACAAAGGACTGAAAATTGATCACAGAGTCTGCACTGTCATTTTCACTGTCAAAATCCTTGCATTTGCAACATCAAAGAGGTAGAAACCTATTACAATCATGAAGAAGGTCTGATACTTGCAAAAATCACTTGTTGAAGGTGAAAGAAGAAGCTTTCTATCCAAAAAATGTTCAACCCTCAAAAAATGAGCCAAATCTGGCTTTTACAATGCATGGGTCGAGCCCAGGAGAGAGAAAACATGTAAAAACGTGGGAGCCATTCCCCATTGAATGAAGATGCATTAAAACAACATGGGCATCCTTACAAACCCATGCCTTGACATTTTTGGCCATGCTGAAGAAGAATGCAACCCATTTTGCATTAAAACTAGTTGTTGAAACATCATTTCTGGCCATTACCACGTACCAGAGGTGTTTCTTGATTTTCTCTCTCCAAACTCAACCAAAATGCAAAATTCACCCCAGAATCATGTAGATAATTTCACCAGATTTCCATTGGTATAAAGAACACAAAAATCCAAGCTCGGATTGAAAGATATGGTGATTTGAAAATTTAGGGCAAAAACAGGCCAAAATCGGATCGGCGGGCAAAAAGTTTGAATTTTTACCCGTTTGGTCTTTGGAAAAATTTTCAAATTTTCCCCATGCTCCACCACTCCAGGTGCCACGTGGCACATTTTGATTGGTCACGGGCCCTTCCTGCTCCATTTTACTTCATTTTTTCCTTTGGAAAAAATTTCAAAATTTCCCCCCCGGGCCGATGAGGTGAAGACACGTGGCGTGATGTGATTGGCTCGGGCCTGTCTCTCCTGAATTTTCTATGGGTCGCTTCAATTTTTTTGGCCTAGACATGTGGTGAGATTCCATTGGCTCACAATAAGGGGTTGGGATTTCCCTTCTAAATTTTCCTCTATTTCCTCCTTGGGAAAATTTCCCAAATATTCCCCAGCCTCCGCTCTACTGGGACACGTGTCAAAATTCCATTCATCATGGGGGCAGAGGCCAAAACTCACCCTTTGGACTTTTGGCAAAACATTTTGCCAAAATTCTAGTTCTTCCCCGCTCCACTGGTGTGGACCTCCTTGGACACGTGTCACATTGTGATTAGGCGGCAGGAAAATGGGCGAAATTTTCCTTCTTTGAAATTTCGGCCAACACTTAGCCAAATTTCCAACTTTACCCCGCGCTCCACTTTCGATTCGTTATGACACGTGTCACATTTTAATTGGCCACGGGGCCATCTCTCCAAAATTTCCCTGCATAAACACTTAGCCAAATTTTCCAATTTTCACCCTTGGATGCGTGGCAGCTCCTGATTCGTCGACGGGCCCGTGGGAAAAATTTTCCTTTTGAAACCTACACCAAAACACTTGGAAAAAATCCAAATTCTCCTCCAACCCCCACCACTTCCTAGACACATGGCAGCACGCCATTCGCTGCGGGCCAAATTTCAAAATTTTACCTTGTGCCAAACACTTAGCAATTTTTTCAACTTTCTTCCCCTTCTGACACGTGGCACGTTCTGATTTGTCTGCGGGCCCGCGGGAAAAAATTTTACCTTTGAAAATTTTGACCAAAACTTGGAAAATTTTCTAAGTTCTTCTCTTTTCCCCGCCACTTCCTAGGACACGTGGCGGCTTCCTATTGGCATGGGCCTCCTTAGGGAAAATTTCCCACAAAAACTTCGTCGAGCCATAACTTGAAAAATATGAGCAGTTAGGAGGAAAACTTTACCTTTCTGGAAATTTGAGAGAGAGCTCTATCCAATGGTGCCATTTTTAGAAAGATTTGAGTGCTTAAAAATCAAAAAATGGAGACTGAGGCACAATAGAGGTAAGAACACAAGGAGTTAGCCACAAAAATGAGCAAGGGCACATTTTGGATAACATGTACCTTATTTTCTATCATCTCCATTTTTAGACCCACACATAGAACAACCATATTAATGAAGTCGTGGGATTCCCAATATCACTCCTTCAATTGTTTCATCATGCCTCATAGGCATTTTGTTTAACTCTATTCTATTTCTTTTCTTTCCCTCATATATTTCCTTCCCATTATGGAATTCCAAACGTCCACCCTTAATACCCTAAGCATGGTTGTAGAGCTATATCAATTTCTTTTCTCACTCACAAATAGAATTTTAGTGGCTAGAAACCACCCTATAACAACTACAAATACCCCAACCATGTGAGTAGGATGGATTTCCTTTCCCCATGTAACTAAAAACCCTGTTATGATTTTCAAAAAAATGTTAGGAGGTTAGATCTATTGCAAACATTAGAAAAAAATAAGATAAAGCAACAGTCATACTATAACTTATTCACAAAATTCATCAATGGCAATAATATAGGGGTAGAAATCAGCCATATACTTGACTGAAAATATTCAACATCAGCCATAAACTAAAAATTAATTAATTCAATGACTGAAACTATGTACATGGAAATAAAAATATTCTTTTATATTGATCTCCTATCAATCCTTGATAAATGACATCCAATGTTCAACTCCATGGCATGTTGGACACCACTATCCCTTCATGATCCTTGAGTTATATTATTGAGAAAACAACTATGTTGTATGGGAAGTGTTTGAAAATAAACATAAATATCATATGGTTTATCCATTTTCAACATCATGTATCTCATTTCCCGACAATGGTGACTTCCTTCATAGTCTTGTCTCCAAGTGTAGGATTTGGTTCTAAAGAGTGACTAGCAATATTGAACTCATCCTTCACAATCAAGTTTGAATGCTCAACAAAATATGAATATTTTATTTCATTTCAAATGCAAGAAATGGAGAACTCAATAGTGACATATACCTTGATCCTCAAAATATCATTTAGGTTCCCCATGCCAAAACAATCTTGGACTTGAATTGAATAAGTAACATGCCCATAGTTGCAAGTTGTGTCTTTGAACTGAACATGCTTCTTAAATTATTTCCCATGTTGACAATAATCCTTACTTTTTTACATCAGAAATCCACTCATCTAGAATGCACTTATTTATTGTCCAAAAAGTGCATTCATAGGCTTCCCCTTGTAGTTGTATGGAGAAAATTCCATATGCAGAGTGACATGTCTCTTGACCTTGCATATATCCCATGGGGTGTAACCAATGAACTTCTATGATATGGATAGTACTCACACCATTTTTTTCAATACAAAGAATGTTATTCTTATTCAATGCCACATTTTAGAAACATTATTTTCATACCTTTTGTTTTCCTCTAAGTGTTTACCTTGTTTTTCAAGTGATTATTTGTTGGGATGTCATTAAAATGCTCACCTCCCTAGGATGAATTATAAGCCTTTGATACCCTGGGCTGAAGTAGGGGCCTTTGATATATTTTCTCTCACATCATTGCTTGCTTCAAGTATCTTCCCAGAGATTTCTTGAAAATCCACCTCCTAGGCTAATGACTCAATCTTTGCATTGATATGTGCTTCTAGGTTTTTCATGGGTTGTTCCTTCTCAATGTCTAATGATTTGATTATTCTTCTTGCTCCATCATTACCATTTTGAATTTTTTTCCTCTTCCTTCCTTAAAACATGTTGCAAGTCTCCTTATGTAGCTCGTTTTTAGGTCTTGGTCTAATTCCAACTCGGTCTTTCTTCAATCCCATGAACTTGGAAAGTGGAAATTATTTCAAGATCTCAACTGGAAGGGATCTATATTCGATGTAGCCGAAATGATTTCATCCACTATGGAGGGTTGAGTTTCCCTCTCCTGAATGGTTTCTTCTTTTGGAAGGAATGTAGGTTGGGATGACCTAGATAAAGAATCACTCATGCTTCTTGGTGGATAAATTTCATTGTTTTCCCTTGAATATTTTCCTTCACCATTTAGATGTTGCATAGTATGGATCATTTGTGCCATCATATTAGCTAATATCTCTTTCCCATGGGAAAACCTCTCAAACCTAACATCATAAAAAAATATGTCTCTCATTTTATCTTCTCCTTCAATCACAGGATGGTAAGATCAAGTGCTCTAATACCATTGTAATGTTCCTTTCAGGCTCAAATCTAGAAGATGTGGAATTTTTGGAAATCCTAATGATAGAAAACTAAAATAAATTTTCAAACTCTAACAAATGACGATTTTTTATTGATTTATGGCATCTCACATACAAAAACAATTGGAAACTAATATACAAACCCTTCACGATATTTTATCAATGAGCTGGAAAAATTTTAAGACAAGATCCCATCGGAAAAAAATTGGACTAGTTGGAATAAATGAATTCCAACAACAAATACACTTCATGAATATGGATGGAATTAATGATTCCAAAGCCCAAATAAAATTCCAAAAGTGAAATAAACCTCTAAAAATATGAGGAACCCAATTACCAATAGAAATTGAATAGTCGTGCCCTAGAAGCAAACAAACTTCACCCAAAAAGGGTCACCACCATAGGAGAGGGTATGAAAACTCCCAAAATATCCCTACCAACCCTTTATCAAAAGAACCCTCGTTGAAATCATTGAATCAATTTCTCAAAGCCCAGTAGAAACCCCTAAATGGATATTCCTCAAGGGTTGAAGGGTTTTCATCCTTTAATTACATAATAAGGAGGATTTTTTCCTCACTTCTAGCCCCATAAGAGGATTTCCATTCTCAAGTGGAAAGGTGTAGTCATTTTTACACCCATCATAAAGGAAATAAATCCCATGCACATTGGCCTATCACCCAACGAGTGCTTTGGCGCTCACCCGAGGCACGTGTGGGCACCGAGTCTCTCTTTTATGTGAGTTAAGTGGGAAACCATCATCTATGTCATGAACTTAATGAATAAAAGTGGAAATGAGACATACAATCATCATAGGGCTCATAACAGCCTCTAGAAAAATGTATTCATTCCAAACAGAGGGTACTTACAAATAATAGATAGAACTACAGATAGAAAGGAAAATACATAAGGATTTACATCTACTCCATAACATCCATGAAAAAAATGAAAAGATATAGATATGAACCGAATCAATTACACTCATACTCATTCATGTTTGTAACCTCATTACATTTAATGGATCCATTATACTACCACAACTTGATTAGACTGAATTCATGCATCACAACAGGGATCATGTCCTTCATCCATACAAAGAAAAATTTACAACCCAGCCCCTTAATACATTACTCCTTTATATAGCCTCTACCCAATCCAAAGAAAGTTCTCACATTATTTCTACAAAGCTCCACTCTGTATAATCTCCTCTCCTTTCTATCTGATCTCTCCCTCCATCTATCTAATCTATCTCTCTTTTTCTCCTATAGGCACTCGTATATATAGGCATCCCAAAGTGCCAACTCATCCTTCTACGGCCTCAGATCCGATGCCAAGTGTCTGAATGTGGTCCTCCATGGGAGCATGCTTCTCCAGGCCTGAGCTCTCCACTTTTTTCCATGATGTCTTCTAGAACCTTCTATCATAGGGCATATTCCTTTCATGGGCATCACATTTCTAGGTTGGCACCTTATCCACTCCACATGTGTAGTCAGGTCACACTTTTCTTATGTCCTGCCCAAAATTCCCAATATGGCTAAGTCTTGAAACCTTGGCTCTATCTACACACGCACCATGGGTTTTCTTAAACCCTTCCTTAAACCCTATCCCTTGCACGCCTTCTCCTTGTGCGCCCTTCTTCAACTAGGCCTTGTGTGCCTATGTGCCTTTTTGTACTTAGCCAATATTTTGGGGTCCCAACATCACCCCACACTATGCATGTTCTCCATCCATGGGAACACTTCTCCAAAAGAATTACAGTATGTTCCAGAAGAATAAAAGAATTTTGGAAGAGTAAGAATAAGGGGATGAAGGAATGGGAAAGAATAAAAGAATGGAAGGGTAATTATTTCTACAAAAGGAGTGGGAAGTCCCTCTTTAGGTCAGCCTCCAACTTGTTCCAGGCATCTACTTCATTCTGCACTCTCGACGAGGTCATCGACTAGGGTGCTTACCTCCCCAAAACTTAGTCCATCTCCTTGAGTGTTCATAGTGTCAACAATTTTCTCCAACTCCTTGCTCATGTCTTCAAGTGCGTCCATCCTTCTAGTAATCTATGGGTATAGTTCCTTCAACCAGTTTTTGATTGAACCCCTTAAGGTTTCAATGGCCTCGATTTCTTTTCAACCTCGAAAAGGATTATGTCCCTCTCCACCCTATTTCCCTTATTCTTCTCTTGAAACTCCTTTAGCTCTACTTTGTGAGTGGTGACCAAGATGCTCGCCACTCTATCCTTGTCTGCGTAATTATCATATGCGGCCTCAATAGATTGGGTAGCAATCTTAACATCCGCAATTACCTTGCTATACTCAATAATGATTACTACCACCTTTAATTTTTCCTCCCTCTAGAAGTGTGTTGTCACTTCTTCTATGGACTCTATGGCCAACAGCTTGTCTCTTTGTGGTGAGGATGCACATCAGATCTTCTAAGCATTCAAGATCAGATCCATACTTCTGTGTGGGTGGTGTTAGGTCTAGATGCTTCAACATAATGGCACTTGTGATAGTCTCCATCTTTTTGTATATTTCACGCACCTTCGCCTTCTCATCCCTTAGTTCATGCTTCAGCTACGTGCTGATCAACTCTTCTTGCTTCAAGCCCTTAGTTTTCTCAACCAGCTCCTCTTCCTTCTTTTCTAGCTTTTCCTCTAGAAATATTACTCTATCATTTCTTCTAAAGAGCCTAGCCTTAGTCTCGACCATGACCTTGTTCAGCATATTACATAACTTGCTCATCCGAGAGCTGGCAGCATTTACCAAGGGGTTAGTTCCTTTAAACTCTGTACTGCTGTATGATTTCCCTTAGTATATTTCAAACGCGTTGGCTCATCAATATGGGACTCAAACGCCTAAGAGAGCATCTTCCTTATCCTGGGGTATGCGTCCTCTTTTTCAAATGACTCCATAGCTAGAAGTTCTTTGTTGGGTATAGTACTTTGGAAGCGCGTACGTAGCACCTTCTTTGGTCATCAACATAGCCCATGACTTTTCCTCATTTTGTATCAAGGCTCTTCCTTCCTGAGTGCACGGCTTTGGGGAAACTCACCATTAGACTAGGACCTCCTCCCATATTGACTTGTTCTTTCTCAACACTTTCCTCCTTATCCCCTCCCATCACTAAGTTAGCACTTTGCGCTCTAATTCTTGTTCTACCAAGGCCTCGATTATTTTTTCTTCTTCTCTTTCTACCACCTCATTTACTTGCTCCCGCGTAAGGCTTGGAGTTTTCTACCTTTGCCAACCTCCTCACTTCTTCCCATGTCCTGGTGCCTTCCTTCTCCTGGCTATCCTTGCACCACATGAAAAGGAACTCCTGTTCTTCTTCTCCTCCCTCTTCTTCTAAATCGTGCATGTTGAAGACAAGTGGCTCTTGATCTCTTTCAGGATCATCTTCTTCATCATCATCATCCTTTTCACCTATGTATTTCTCCAAGCTCTTTGTCTCCTCTAAGTTAGCTTCCTCTTCTATCCTCTACTTCTTTCTAAGAGGTGACTCTTCCATAGGGGATCCAACCTTCTCTGCTTCCTCTGGTGACTTCTCCTTGGCGAGGGGTTGCTCTAGTGCCTCTTCTTCCAAGGTCTTCTCCTTTACTGGATTTCTTCCTACGTGTATAGGTGCTAGGTTTGGCACTTGCTACTAGCGCACTTACTAGCTGGGTAGTCTGCACACTTGGTGTTTTTTCCTCTCTTATCTCCCTTTTACTAAGTGTGGGCTTTCTTATACCCATGGGATCTTCAGGTATGGAGACATCATTCTCCAGGTATGCACCTTTCTTGAATTTTGGCCTAATGTGGAGATATACACGCACTGCAGACTTTCCTGCAATTATTAGGGTCAGGGGTTTCATCATTCTTACTTCATGCGCTACATACTTTTACACGTACGCACACTTCTTAGGGTAGACCAACGTCGTGTGCAACTCCCTATGGTCCTGATCAACTTCACTAAGGTCAACCCTTAGTCTCTTTGCTTCTTTTAACCTGTTAACTCCCGCTTGGAAGTATTGGGTGGTGAAGGAGAATGGGAGTTTATACCATGGGCTCATGGTTTCATCCACCATCTTTAATTTTCCCATGTATAAGTGCTAGTAAACAAAAACTCAACTTATCCTATTGTAAGCACTTGGTAGTTGTTATGGAGTTCTCCACTCTACCCCGAATGCATCCCTTAAGTGCTTATACCACTTGTCTAGGCATGCCTTGTGGGAGGCTATCATTGTTTCACATGTATAATTTGTAAATATTTTCATGGGTGAGGGATCTTCAACCGGATACTCCCAAACAAACTTTTATGCCACGTCGAGCACTTTTATCTCTGAAAATACAATTTTCGAGGAAATTTCAAAGAGTACCTTGACTCCTTCCCGCATAGCTGATTATCTAATCAGTAATGAAGGCCGATAAACCGTAGATTGTGCCGTCGATATTTTCCTACATACATTCAACCAAGCCTTATGTTGGGAATTTGGGATCGTGGAATAGCGCTATGATTTAATAACTAACAAAATCATGCACAAACGATCTAAACAATTCCCAAAATCTACAACGGTGGAAGTATAAACTAGAATAATAAAAATCAAAACAAAATACACACACATAACACAGAATTTACCATGGTTCAACCAATGTGGGCTACATCCACCAAAGATATAGATCTCATATATATAATACAATAAGAGTACAAACCAACTCTTCAATACAATAGTATAACGTATCTCTCCAAGATTATCTCCTCTCCTCTAGATCTCTAAATGGATCTCCATGAGTGCACTACAATTGTGCCTCCAAACACCACCAACAGATCTCACATAACCAGGAACTATTGCATCTCTGAACTGCTACCAAGTTCTCTGTGGATCTATAATCAAGACCTCTCACATGGGTCTACCATATGTGCAACTATAACTGTGCACCAAGAAGTAATTATGTCTCTCCATCATTGCATAACCTATGTAAACATGAAGACAACCTCCTCTACAATATCTAGATCTACATGGATCAACAATACAATATGATCTCATGGATCTACAATACAAGACTAGATCTACATAGATCTATAATACAAGATCTCACCAACATGTGGATCTACAAGAAGAAACTCTATGTGCTTTACATACTATGCAAGCCATTACAATGAGACAATAACTATACAAAAGAAATACAGTAGAAGATGTTACCCTCTTCTCACCATTCAGATGTACCTGTTATTTCCTTCTGTCCATCTCCTTTCCATGGAGACTCTGTCTTCATGTAACCTATTCTTTCTTTCTCTTCTTCTTCTTCTTTTTCTTCATCCTCTCAATCTAGGAGAATTAAGGATCTAATTCAATCCTTCTCTTAATTCTATTTCTAAACCCTAGCTTTTATGCTTATATAGTCGTTTATAAACTTAGGGCACTTAGCCATGCAATTACATCCAATAAATCTACTTTAATGCTAAAAATAGATTTAATTCCCGAGAGTTAATTAAAACTTTCTCACACAGGTAACCGACGTCGGTTAACCCGATCCGGCATGGGTTACTTTTCCTAACCTAAAGCGAGCGACGTCGGTTAGCCACGACGACGATGGTTCTTGTCCTAACCAATAACATGTAAAACATGCAATCTTTGAAGCAATTCAGCTCCACAACCTAACAATCTCCCACTTGGAGATAAATTTTTGAACCTTTGTACCTATACCTGTACCTGTACATCACCATCCTCTAACACTATGAAGACCATCTATTCTTTCCTTCAACAATTCTCTCAAAAATAAAACCAGGAAGATCAAACCATCTTCTCAAATTAAGAAGATAAAAACATGACTTACCAAATACCTACACAAAGCTACTACTGATTTGTGATAACCGAGCTATCCATACATCAAGCTCCCACTGAATCATAACATGAAGCCTCTCATACACCCAAGCCATCATGACTAACACACCTGCAAGAGCTCCCACTCAAACTGAAGTACTGAGCTTCAACTGCAACCATATCCATACCTGTAAAACCAACCATGTTCTCCATCCATCTATCCATGTCTCCATACTGACCGCCAATGCAACAGTATCCAAAGACAATTCAAACTGGAATATGTGAAAGCAAAACAATATCCCAAGTAAAAATAGCCCTGAATGATTTCTACATTCAACAGTGGGTGATCAATTCACAAACACCTACATAACTCAAAGAAATCCAAATACTGAAATCTGTAAATCCAACCTTGCATAAACAACTAGCATGTCTAAGACATTCAATTGTAGATAACATACCTATCAAGGAGTAACATAGTAATCAAGAGGAAATACAAACATCCCCTACTCATGCTCAAGGCATCTAAACCATGCTCATAGGCATCCATGTGCAAATCAAACATCTGCATCATCATAGACTCACAAAATTGAATCTATCCACATGTATAAACTCACCTATACATCCATCCATATCATTGGGATCTCCAGAAGCACCAAGTCTCTTATTGAATAACTCCAAAGCAATATATGAATCCTATGCTCATCAATGTCAATAACAAACAACCATGCTAAACCATGCAACTAATACCAAGTGCAAATACCAGCAAACATGTCATCAACATACTCTGCACAATAAACCAAGATGAAAGAAAAACAAGGGCACCATCTAAAAATGGTAAATAAACACTGCTTTGTCAAACCTATGACCAAACCAACCATGGTTTCCCCTAACCGACCCGGTCACTATATGACTAACCACGGTTACTAGATGACCGACCACGGTTAACACTAACCGACACCAGTCTCTATAATAGTCATATTTTCTCCTTTTCACCCTTCAAACTCTAAAAATTTCTCTATCATCTAAAATCAGTTGAATCTACCATCAACTGCCATCCCTAAGGAATATCCAGGCACCATAAAATAATCCAGAAGTGACATCACAAAGCAATAAAATCAATATACCTACAAATCCGTGATTGCCCTCCAAAACCAACTAGTGCCTCTACCACTCTAAATAGTAGCAATCTCCTCTCACTCTACATGTGCATCATGTATCCAATCCTGCAATGCCAACAACCATGGCTTGCTCCCACTGAACATGAAATTCCCTGCACTACCTCTAACACCAAGCTCAAAAGCTAATATGTCAGTGAGAAATAAAACCAGATGAAAGAAAATATAAATTGATTCCCTTCTTATCAAAGAATAATTCTACATCACAAAATTTTGGACTTCTTGTGAAGTAGGTGAATCAACTTCTTTTCATCATGTGTACTCAACATCTTTTGTTACTTGCAACTGTGTCTAACCATGACTTTTCATTGAGGATCTCATCCTTAGACTAGATATCCTTGTCCTCAAGATTCCACACAAATGGGAAATAAAATTCAAACAACACCCAAAAACATGGTGTAAATCATGCACACTATCCAAACATAATATCAGCTGCTCCAAAAGAAAGAAATAAAACATGAACCATATAGAGATACCTGACCCAAAGTCTCACTGGACTAACCAAGCCAAATCCGTCCTCTTTCTGATCCAAACATTGAAGTGATCTACACCATCTCTGCCATATACACTATGTGCAAGAAACTTGATCCTCCAAAACAGACACTGAACCATCCATGCCCTCTTCTACTGTAAGAAACCATGTGCAAACTTGTTGTCACAGAGACTAACTATGGTTTGCTAACTAGTACCGGTTACCTTCTGTGACCGATGTTGGTTCCCTGATCAACATCGGTGCTGTTGGAACTAACACAATGCCAAAAATTGGCATAGGTCACCAAACCAGGTGCCTACTCCGACCAAAGCTGATAGTTGTGTTGAGCCAGTCATTTCAAGAAGCACCCAACCTTGCACAAAAACTTAACAGTAATAATACATGCAATAAAACTGCACCAAGATGAAATACATCACCTTACCAACACCAAGATACTCAACCGCATCTTCAACTGAAGAACATGTTTCTATGATGGAAACCCCATCTTCATGTTGTGCTACTATATTCTACCTCTCTAAGAATCCCATGCATCTAACTGCACCAAAGGATGCATAACTACTCCTTTTCTCTCATTCTTAGATCTAGATCTGTAATCCTAAACATGCATGTGCAACCAAAATAATATAAGCACTATAATACCAAGATAAAACCATACCTCAATAACCGGATCTATAATCTGACCAACATGCTTATGCCTCCAAGAACTAGGGACACCTTAGCAAACAAGATACATTCCATGCATCTTTTCAATTCTTCAAATCTGTGATTTTCTATTTAAAACTAGGTTTCCCAATGTAACCGACCACATTTACCCTGCCGATGTCGGTTGCCACTTAACCGATGCCAGTCACTATAATTTCTAGCAACCTTACTCTTCCAACTCCCACTTGAGATTAAATCTCTTCCTGTGATCTTCACATCAAGAAAAACAAACCCTGCTCTCATACACCTGTCAGTAAAACACTAACAATATACTGAAGCAAAAAATTTCTCTGAAATAACCAAGCTAACCAAGATAACCAAGCTCTAATACCATTTGTTTGGAATTCGAGATCACAAATAGTGTTATGATTTAATAACAAATAAAATAATGCACACATGGTCTAAACAATTCCTTAAAATCTACAAAGAGCGTTGGAAGTATAAACTAGAATAATCCAAATCAAAACAAAGTACACACACATAACACAACATGTACCATGGTTCACCCAATGTGGGCTACATCCACCAAAGATAGAGATCTCGTATATATAATACAATAAGAGTACAAACCAACTCTTCAAATACAATAGTATAATGTATCTCTCTAAGAGTATCTCCTCTCCTCCATATCTCTAAATGGATCTCCATGAGTGCACTACAACTATGCCTCCAAACACCACCATTAGATCTCACATAACCAGGGAACTACCGCATCTCTCGAATCTACCAAGTTCTCTGTGGATCTATAATCAAGACCTCTCACATGGGTCTACCATAGGTACAACTATAACTATGCACTGAGAAGTAATTATGTCTCTCCATCATTGCATAACCTATGTAAACATGAAGACAACCTCCTCTATAATATCTAGATCTACATGGATCAACAATATAATATGATCTCATAGATCTACAATACAAGACTAGATCTACATAGATCTATAATACAAGATCTCACCAACATGTGGATCTACAAGAAGAAACTCTATGTGCTTTGCATACTATACAAGCCATTACAATGAGACAATAAATATACAAAGGAAATACAGTAGAAGATGTTACCCTCTTCTCACCATTTAGATGTACCTGTTATTTCCTTCTGTCTATCTCCTTTCCATGGAGACTCTGTCTTCATGTAACATGTTCTTTCTTTCTCTTCTTCTTTTTATTCATCCTCTCAATCTAGGAGAATTAAGGATCTAATGCAATCCTTCTCTTAATTCAATTTCTAAACCCTAGCTTTTATGCTTATATAGTCATTTATAAACTTAGGGCACTTAGCCATGCAATTACATCCAATAAATCTACTTTAATGCTAAAAATAGATTTAATTCCTAAGAGTTAATTAAAACTTTCTTGCACAGGTAACCGACGCGTCGATTAACCCTAATCTAGCACGTGTTACTTTTCCCGACCTAGACTTATTGACACCGATTAGCCCTGACCAACGCCAATTAGCCTTGACCAATGCTTTAGTTCTTTATCGAACCAAGTAACATGTAAAACATACAATCTTTGAAGAAATTCAGCTCCACAACCTAACATCTTATTCACCTATGTCCACCATTCTTGATCGTTTAACTTTATGACCAGGTGCACACCATTCTCATAACAGATTTGGGATTTCTGCAATATCAAAATACCTCGACCCCTTCTTGTAATCATATGTAGTGACAGTTGCTTTGATGGCTTCCTTGTCACCCGTGTCATCATATATGCTATCGCCCACACGATGAGGCTGTAAACTTAGAAATCAGTTGAGGGGTTATGTGCATCTTATGCCCCATGAAGTAAAAGTGATCCTCGTGCATGTGCAACATCATCCACTGATAGAGGCACTCAGGATTTCCAATGTAGGGCAACTCATAAATTTTTAATAACCCTGCCTTCTCCAACTTCACTTTTACCTCATTGCTATATATGGGAAAACCCTCGTGTCCTTTTATTTGTCGTGCACGCTAAATATAGTGTCATTTCCTTCTCTATTGTGCTTGTGCGATGGTTATAATCTATCACCCCCATATTTCTCAAATGGTATTCCCACTCCTTCCCAAGAAAAACCCCATCTAGGTACTGTATTTCTGCATACCACTCCTCATTCATGCTTGTGGTGGTTGTTGTTGGCTCTCTGCCCTTGCCCTTTCCCTTGCCCTTTGGCTTCTTAGGTGACATAGTTAGTTTCTTGGGTGCCATTGTCTAGGTCCTCTTATCACTTCAATATCTTCTTGTTACTCTGCTCTTCCACTCCTTAAGATCTCAAACTTGTGAAGAAAACCTCTTAAACATGTGCCCTATTTTTTCAAACTATGGTTGGGATAATTCCTTCACAAGATGGTGCCTTCTCATAACTTCTCCTATGCCCATGATATCCCTTCCTTCTGGTTTGTAAATCCAAATTGGTTATTCACGCTCAAACTCTTCAAATTTTTCTTCACACGGATCAGTTCTGGAAGCCCTAGTTTGCAAAGATGCAAAAGTGCTTCTTTCTTCGTATACACAAAGTAAATAATGAAAGGCCTCGACCATCTATTTATAATTTTTCCCACTTTGTAACTTTAAATGCTACCTTACCTACCATCGTACTTTAACACTTAATGTGGATTTTTCAAACAAACCCAAATTTAGCACTTTAACTCACATACCCAACATTACGTAGATAGTTTTCCAACCTTTTCACGCGCAACCAATCCATCTTGACATGAGACTCTTTCACATGCGTAACCTGTGTTGAAGGAACTTATTTTGTCATGATTTTATCTCTAGCCTACCTTGTGTTGCTTAATGTGCTTCTTCTTCTCTTATATGTGGATCCCCAATGTAGCCTTATCCTGACACCAACCATCCTTTTTCACCTTTCCTTGCATGTACTTTCTTCACAGGGCCATTCAATCAGGGATTTCCAATGCATTCCTTCATGGTGCTTCATACTTCAATTTCTTCCACCTTACTCCACCCCACACTAAAATGATGCATGGTCCTCTGCACAGTTACAACTTCAAAAAGTAATGAGATTATCGACACCCAAGGTGCAACACAAAATAGCAATGAGAAAAGGGAAACACAAGAAAGGAAAATTCACTAAAGAAAATCCTAAACTAACTGGCAATACTACCTTATTTACAAACACCAAGAAGACTTATTTATAGTAGGGCTTCATCCTACTCCCATTAAAGTGTCCTGAAATCTCATCCCATCCAGTGACTTGTAACTGGCACACACCCAAATCAAGGATGTACAAGATGGTGTAGGGACCCAACCAATGCACTTTTAACTTCCCAAGATGGCATAGAAACTTAGAATCATATAATAAGACCATCTGCCTACCTCAAACTTCTTGTTCTTAATGTGGCGATCATGCCATGTTTTTGCTTTTCTTTTTCTGTTGTTTGGCTCCACCTAGCGAGTGATCATCTTTCATCCAGATTCATTAATTTATCAATCCTTTCTTCCAGTGCTTTCTCATCAGCCAGCCCTCCTGCACACGCTATATGCAGAGAAGGTAACATAAACTCAACTGGTAGGACAGCTTCTGCGCCAAACACCAATTGAAATGGTGTGGCTTTGTTCAGTCTTTTATAAGTTGTCTTATAGGCCCATAATACGGCTGATACCTTGTCATCCCAATATTGTCTTCCGACATCACAAATATTTATCGTGTATGACTCAAGATCTTGTTAAATTCTTCGTGATTCCATTTTCTCCTGGGTGATAAGATGTAGTTTTGTGATGAGCCACCATGAATTCTATTAATAGGATCCTCACGGTCTCATTCAAGAAATGTGTACCCCTATCACTAGTTAAACTTAAAGGGAATCCATACCTTGTGATAATGTTCTCCCATAAAAATCTTGCTGCTGTAGTAGTTGTACAGTCTTTAGTTAGGGTTGCCTCTACCCACCTTATCAAATAGTCCGTGCAAGTGATTACATAGCGTGATCTATTCCTACGTGTTGCTGGTGCAAAAGGACCTACAAATTCTATTGCCCATTTCTCAAAAATTTCAGTGCTAGGGATAGGGCGCAAAGGCATTTCATCTCTCCTTCCTAGCTTGCCAACGCACTGACAATGGTCACATGCTTTACAATATTCCTTGTAATCCTTATACAGAGTTTCCCACCACAATGTTGTCATTAATATTTTGTGTGATGGCTTTTCCCGCATAATTTCCACCCACACTTCCTCCGTGTGCTTCCTCTATGATGGCGAGGCACTCATGCTCTAGTACACACCTATGTAAAACTTCATCATGCCTTAGTTTGTATAAGTCCCCACTGATCAACATGTAGGGTGTGGCGCTTATGGATAGTTTTTTTTCTAATGTCCTCATCCCTTCCGACACCATACCTATTTTAAGGAACACAGCAATATCCTCAAAGTTTGAGGGTGCGCACCACAACCTAAACACTTTACATCTGGCATGGTATCTTTAATGCTTTGTGTGTCCTCCCCTGAATCAATCCTAGATAAATGGTCAGGTCCAAAATTACTTTTTCCGGTTTGACAACCACCATGAACTCAAACTCTTAGAATAATAGCACCCACCAACATATGTGCCCTTGTAGGATGGGCTTGTTCACCAAGTATTTTAATGCCATGTGGTCAGTGTAGAAGACAAAGGGAGTTTCCAACAGATACTTCCTGAACTTATGAAGTGCGTAGATCATAGACAATGCCTCACACTTGGTCGTAGTATAATTCTGCTCTACTGGTGTCAACTTCCTACTTGCAAAGCATAGGGGGTGATCAAAAATTCCCTCACCAGGCTATGCAAGAACTGCCCCAATGGTCATTCTAGAGGCATCTACATGAACATGGAAGGGCTTATCCCAAGAGGGGAAATGTAATATAGGCGCGGTGATAAGCCTATCCTTCAATGTGTCAAACTCCTTCATTGCACCTTTCCCCAATGGAAGGCACTTTTATGTCTAAGTAATTCTTCTAAAGGCACGGCGATCTTGGCATACCCCTTGATGAACTTTTGATAGTATCTTGTGTGTCCAAGAAACCCACACACTATGCACTTTGACTAGTTGGCTCCCCTAATCCCACAATCACTGCAATTTTGGTAGGATCCACTAGCAAGCCTTCTTTGCATATGATGTGTCCCAACAGGGTCCCAAATGGGGTAGCAAATACACACTTCTTGATGTTGAGGGATATCCTCAACTGCCGACACCTTTCAAACATCAATCTCATATTGTCACAATGGTCCTTGACCAGTCCATACATGGTCCAATCATCAAGGTAAACCTAGAGAAACTTATGGATGAAATCTTGGAAGGCCTACACTACAATGCATGAGAACACAGCAGGCACATTCTTCAACCCAAAAGGCATGACTGTATAGGCAAAACTTCCCCACTCGGTGGTGAAGGTTGTCTTTCTCTGGTCTTCCTTTACAATCCTCACTTGGTGATATCCTAAGAACCCATCCGTGAAAGAGTAGACTTTACGCCCTGCCACTCCTTCTAGGATCTCTTCAGTGAATGGGGTTGGGAAGGGATCAATGACACACACTGCATTCAGATCCCTATAATCAACACATATCCTTATCCTTCCATCCTTTTTGATACTAATCACCATTGGACTTATCCACTCTAAATCCTCCATAGCCTCTATGATTCCTAATGCTATCATCTTGTCTATTTCCTCCTTGACCTTCATGCATAGATTAGGATTCATCTAGTATGGCCTCTTCCTGAACCGGTCACAAACCTTCCTTCAACTTAATTCTCATTTCCCCCAAGGAATGGTGAATGCCTTTGAGTTCATGATACCCATGTGGGAATAAATCCTCAAACTCATGTAAAAGATCAATGATCTTAGAGACTTCCTTCTCGACCAATAGCTTCCTTGGGTTCCACCTCTGACCCAATATTAACCTTCTTTGTCTTTAAAGGTTCATGATAGGCACACGTTCTTTCATCAGCACTATCCATCACTTTGCACAAGCCTAGAGAATGGTTAACCTCCAAATTTTCCATCTCTTCACCGTCTATGACATAGACCATCTTTCCTTTTTCATTCTCGCAAACACACATGCTCAAGTTGTATCTTGTTTGTTTCTTCTTCCTCAAAGCACGTCTCAAGGCCAAGTTCACCTAGAAACTCCAATAGCCTATCTTCTGCCATGGCACTATCCCTAATGGTAAGGTGCTTGACAACCTGCAATGTCTTATCCACTAATGGTTTGGTGCTTTGATACTCAAATGCTTGGATTAGATCAGCTGCTAATTCTTACCAATTCCCTATTTGGTGGTGTGTCTCAGAGTGGATGTACCATATGCATGCGCAACCTTGCAATGTAGAATATAGTTTGTGTACCTAGAGGGATGGTGGCAAAGCTTCTGTGCCTTCCCTCCAGGCTCTCTCATAAGATTGGATGTGGAAAGAGGTGGGCTCCTTACCATGGTAGTCTTTGATGGTGGTGGGTGCGTTGCTTCTAGAGAAACAAATAGAGAAGGAAATTCTCACTTTGTGCCATTCCAAGAGATTATCCCGATGTGTTGCCCACCAATGCATGTAGTAGTTCTCGAGTAGGACGTAGCTTAACATCCCCCTTCGTTCATTTTCCTCCTTCCACTGAGCTTCCATATTCTACAAAAAGACCTCAGGGGAGGCTCCTCTTGAGTACTTAGGTAGCTCCTTTCCTCCTAGGCACCAAACTATGTGTGCCTTTGTCACCTTTGTCACCGATCCTCTTAAATGTTGTCCGATCAACTCATAGGTTCCATGCACCCAATTATCACATGCTAGACTAGTGGTGTCACTTACCGACTGAGCATCCTCAAACTGGATAATTCCATTGGTAGGATGGATTATCTTTGGATCCCTAATTGAGTGCACATATATTCTATCCAAGACCTCTTCTCCTAAAGGTTTAGTATAGGGTGTTGACTTCCCATCAGCCAAGGGTATGATGACTTGTTCCTCCTCATTTTCAAATCTTATGTACCCCTTGTTGAACCAAAGATCCACATTTTTCTTATAACACCATGGGCACCCAAGTAGTGCAAGTAAATTTTCTTCCTCAAAGAAGTGCCAAGACTCAAGTCCCCAAAACTTAGCTCCTAAATGGTAATAGGGGTAAGTGCGAAGTAAGTTGGTGGACAAAAAAGGGTCATAAGTGGACGTCATATTGTAAAAAATAGTGAAATCTCAACTTGTAGGGATTATTAGCAATATGTGCACTCAAAATAAGGAAAATTTATATAAATATTAATCGTAGCATCTGGAATCTAGTTTCTAAACTACTAATTTTTTTTAAAAACGGACAATTTTAGCTATATTAAACACTTAAAATTATATTACTTGGTTCTTTTTAAAAAAAAAAACTAAAAGATTGTAGTTAATTTTTCCTCAATTTGAATGACCAAATCTTGTTATTTTTTTCATTTGGTAAAAAGTTAGATGTAGTTGTCTATCTTGGGATGGATTTTATTTTGTATTTTTTTGAGCAATATTTTTTTATGATTTTTTCCATGAAAGTGGTCTGAAAAGATTTAGAAAATAGAGTGCTTTCCATTTTCCCGCCATAACTATATCAAAAAATATCAAAATCAAATTTTTTTAACGTGTATAAAATTTCTCTACGCTTGGGATGGTATAAGTTTTATCACATTTTGATAAGTGAAAAAAGTTGCAGTCTTAAACGTAGACATGAACATTCACAAGAAAAAATGTCTTAAAGACCTATTATTAGTAAAAAATTATAAAATGATATTTATCTTATTCTATTCACTTTAAAATCAATATTTCTATGAAGCTAACAGTCTCCCCTACGCGATGACACCATTTTTGTGAAATGTTTTCAATTTTTAGCATGGTTCAAGTCTGATGGAAGAGCAATTTTGAATTTTTTTACCTTTTACACTTCATAATGACCTTCCATAGCTTTGGTTGGGGCAAAACAAATATTTCTTGAGCCTTAGGGTCGGATTTGATGATACAGATAGAACCGCAATCGCGATTTATAAACCATGATTATGGGTTTTAAAACAAGAACCATGATCACACTTTATAAACCGTGAGCACGGTTTATAAAGTGTGATTGCGGTTCATAAATCATATTTACACACATCCCAATGTTCTAATTACCATGTGATTTTTACTATTTGACTTTACCGTATGAATTACTATGAAATTCTATCATTTTCTGCATATTTTCTTATCACGAAGTAAAACATCATGGGAGACAAGAAATGAAGTCAAAAAAGGAATTCATTAAGTAAAAAAACACCAAACAAATTAGAGGCAAATAGATTTCAAAATGTTGAGCGAATGCAGAATCTTCATGAATCAAGAAGAGGTTCATCTTCAACCCCTACTATTGTAAGCAATGAGGAACCAGGTAATGTTTCTACTATCAATGTTGAATTTGAATTAAATACTCGTGATGAAGAAGTTTTTACCATCAATGTTGAAGAAGAATTAAATACTCGTGATGTAACAAATGTTGAAATTGAAGGAGAAAATGTAAATGTGAATAAGGAAATTTAGGTTTGAAAGCGTAGACAAGCAAAATTTGAAAAAAACACCTCCTAGGATATTCTGTAAGAAACCTAATTATTTTATTGAAATTGATGAAAACATTCTGAAACCAATGTCTCCAAAACTTTACGAGCGAAAAATCAAAAGAAAAGCCAATGAAATTTGGGATAATCATTTTGAAATTTTAAATGATTCGTGAAGATTTCAGTTATTGGTTAGTTTGATGAAATTGATTAAAATGAGACCTACATTAAACACCTTAGGATGACAACATCTAATATACATGGTCAAACCTCTACAATTGTTGAAAACCTTCATGATGCATATCACATTGTTGGTGTCAAGAGACGCACTAGGGATAGTAATATTGTGTGTCATGTACTTGCTACTAGTGTTATAAGTGAATCAATAAAAAAACAATGTTTGATTACGTAAACAAGTTGAATGTTGCAAGTTAATCGAAAAACTCTAATGAAAGCAATTAAAAGACGTAATATCCTTCAATCACTCAATAACACCGATTTTTGGGCATTTTCTGCTAGAGCACCACATAAGGACAAATATAATTATGATGCTATAAGAGAAGTTGTTATTTAATTTTGGTATGATAACACTAGAGTTTACCCTAATACAAGAGATGTTGTAAAATGGAGAGTTGGTTCTACTAATCGTGAACCACATCTAAAGCATTTCTTAGATATGACTCAAACTCAATTTTTCGTAAGTTTGAATAAGAGCATCTGGAAATTTAAATTAGTCAACATTTTTTTGAAATGTTGAAACCATTCTATGTGAAAATCAACCACACTCGCACCGGTGGATTACCTAAATTGGAAAGTTACATCCATGAGAAAATTGAAGGTGCATAGGACATTATTTAGTTGAGTTTGATAAATATAAATCGATTACATACCGGTTAAAAGATGGAAAAGAGTCTAAACAGGTGTGAGCTATTTACGAACATATGCCTATTTTTTAATTTATGAGAAAATTTAAGGATGAAATTGTTTATGAGTATGCTTGGCATACACACATAGCTCGATGATTGGATGAACAGATTCAAGATATGCAAAGACATATTTCTTATTAGTACTATTGTTTCAATTGGTCGATTTTGTAGAGAATTACACATTACAACCACAAATAGAGGCTCAATCATAATATTACAACTCAGTACAAGTTTCCATTTTTTTACATATAGCATTTATACATTCTCCCGACAGATCTGAGAGAATGATCAAAAAAATTTAAGAGAGTACCACTTTTATATCAGTGATGATCATACTCATTCTACTTGAATTTGTGCAAGGTTGTTTCCAATTATTTTATGGAAACTTGTATGATAGGGACATCCACTTCAAACAACATTATATATGGTCAGATAATTACACGTCTCAATTTAAGAATGCACAAATGTTTTATTGGATGAGCGGGATGCATGTCAAGATGGGTTTGTAATAGATTTGGAGTTTCACCGAGGCTAGACATGGAAAATAGGAGCATGACGGTGCGGGGGCATGTGTGAAAAGAGTTCTTGCAAGAGAAGAGTTGAAGTATAAAGATGATGCTAGATTGAAAGATGCAAAGAGCATAGTGGAATGGTGTATTGACAACATGGCCCGAGGTTCTCAAGAAAATTCCACGGTTCATAGATATTTTTAGTTGTTATAGGAACAAAAATTGCTAACTACGAGGATTGTAAAACACTCACCGGGTCCATGTGATATGCACTCATTTTTAGCTCAACCGCTACTTTGTGGGCCACATGGACAATAAAGTTGACATATTTTTGTGCATCTTGTATTTAATTTTCACTACTTGAGTGTGATTTACAAGAATGGGTGGATGGATGGATTTGTAGGCCTCTAACTCCGCTTCACGGTTATCAACCTCAACAAGCATTACGACTTGTTTTTACGGATGAAGTTGCAACATCCAAGGAATTTGATGAAATTTTGATTTAGGTGTGACATGGTATTTATGGTTATTTATAATTTTTGTATTGAGTTATGTCCATTGAAATTTTAATATGTATAATTTAAATTTGAGTTGAAACATTTATTTTTGTAGGACATGTGTTTGCAGTTATTACGATAAAAGAAAATGAAGAAGGAACAAACTATTTCTTATGTCATTGCATCAAGGAAAGAAAGAAGTTGACTTCTCCTGTTATAGATGGAAAAGATATTGAGTACCCTATAGGGTCAGTGGTAGTTATTGGAACTTGGATTTGACGGTATCCATTAAAAAACTCCTCTATTTGGGTGTTTGAAGACTTTGAGACACATAGGAAAATGCTCTTATATTCGCATCTAATTCTAGCGACAAATATTCAGCTGTATAGATATCGAGGAAGGCCTAATAACAAGATTCTTTGGAAGATTTGAGAGTCGAACATGAAGCAAACATATCCGCTATTCGAGTAGATCCAATCGATGGTTCATTAGAATGAATTTACAATGCTCATGTCTGGTATATATAATTTCTTTGGTATATATAAATTTGTTAGATAAATTTAAGTTCATATATTTTATTAAATTTGTGTATTTTGTATATATCTAGTATGGTTTTGATTTGAAACTTAAATTTCTTTGAATAACACTTTTATGTGTAGGTTAGTGGTGCCATAAAATCTTCCACCTTCACATGGTTGGCACTATTAGTAGAGAATTATAAATTCTCGAAGCTAAGAGAATCTTTCATTGTTTTACAAGAAAAGAGAAGCAATTAACAATGATTTATGTACCTATGGAGGGGGTTCTTAGCTCCGAGGAGGTAACCCAAAAGGACCTGGAGCTTAGAGAACTGAAATGATGCCTCCCAAAGTGTTTACAAGACCATCGCTACGCATGTGCACAGTTGGTTCAATGCCATGACCCATTGTTTGCAAAATATATTGTTTGACAGCCTTACACTATCTCAAACTACACTATTCCATGTGTTTGCAAATAATAGGACAGTGATAGCACCGATTGGAGAAGGAAAAAACTGAGACATGATATTGTAGAGGGTCCCTACACCAATGTGTAGGATCAGATGAGACATCTCTAGGTGCCACGGAGTGCACGTAGTCACCCGTCGAAGTTGAACAATTTTTTGGTCTCAGGGCTCTTAAGGGACTACGCCCGATCGAGGTATCCTGAAGCGATGACATTTTCACACACCGAAACAATGCCTCCTTTAGCATTCACCTAGGCACCCAAATTTTTTGACGTAGTTAGTTCGGTGCCATGACCCACCGTTTGTAAAATATACCATTAGACAACCTTACACTATCTCAAACTACACTATTTGGCATGTTTGCAAACAATAGGGTAGTGAGAGCACCGATTGGAGAAGGAAAAAATGAAGACAAACTATTATATAGGGTCCCTATGTTGAGGTGTAGGATTAAACAAGACATCTCTATGTGCCACGAGTTCACGTAGTCACCCATCGAAGTTGAAAAAAAAAAATTGTCTCGGGGATCTTAAGGGACTACGCCCAAACGAGGTAGCCCAGAAGCAATGACATTGTCACGCACTAAAAAAACCCTCCTCTAGTGTTCACCTAGCCACCCGGATGTTTCAAAGACAGTCATTTTGGTGCCACGAGCCACCGTTTGCAAAATATACCATTAGACATGACCTTACACCTGTCTCAAACTACACTATTTGGTGGGTTTACAAACAATAGGGCGGTGAGAGCACCGACTAGATAAGTAAAAAGCTGAGACAGGATATTGTAGAGGGTCCCTACGCTAAGGTTTAGGATCAAACAAGACATCCTTAGGTGCCACGAGTCTGTGTAGTCACCCATCAAAGTTGAATAATTTTTTGGTCTCAAGGCTCTTAAGAGACTATGCCTGAATGAAGTAGCCCGAAGTAATGACATCATCACACACTTTGAAATGATGCCTCCTCTAGTTTTCACCTAGCCACCTAGATGTGTCACTTTGTAGTTGGTTCGGTTCCATGACCCACCATTTGCAAAACATACCGTTAGATAGCCTTACACTGTCTCAAACTGCACTATTTGGCGCATTTGTAAACAATAGGGCAACGAGAGCACCGATTGGAGAAAAAAAAATTGAGATAGGATATTGTAGAAGATCCCTACGTAAAGGTGTAGGATAAGACGATATGTCTCTAGGTTCCACAGAGTCTGCGTAGTCACCCATCGAAGTTGAACAATTTTTTGGTCTCAGGGCTGTTAAGGGACTACGCTGAATGAAGTAGCCCGAAAGCAATGACGTTATCACGCACCAAAATGACACCTCCTCTAGCATTCACCTAACCACCAAAATGGTTCGATTCATTGGTTTGGTGCCACGACCACCGTTTGCAAAATATATCATTAGAACCTTTACATTGTCTCAAATTACACTATTTGGTGCGTTTGCAAACAATAGGCGATGAAGATAACCGATTAGAGAAGGAAAAAACCAAGACAGGATATTGTAGATGGTCCCTACACCGAGGTGTAGGATCAAATGAGACATCTCTAGGTGTCATGGAGTGAACATAATCACCCTTCGAAATTGAACGATTTTTTGGTCTCAGGGCTCTTAAGGGACTACACCCGAACGAGGTATCCCGGAAGCAATGACGTTGTCACGCACCAAAATGACACCTCCTCTAGTGTTCACCTAGCCACTTGGACATTTTAGCACAATCACTTTGGTGTCATGACCTACCATTTGCAAAATATACTTGTTGTTAAACACCTTACACTGTCTCAAACTGCACTATTTGGCGTGTTTGCAAACAATAGGGAAGCGAGAGCACCAATTGGAGAAGGAAAAAACCAAGATAGAATATTGTAGAGGGTCCCTACACCAAGGTGTAGGATTAGACGAGACATCTCTAGGTGCCACGGAGTGCACGTAGTCACCCGTTGAAGTTGAATAATTTTTGGTTTCAGGGCTCTTAAAGGACTATGCCCGAACAAAGTAGCCCGGAAGCAACGACTTTGTTGTGCACCAAAACAATGCCTCCTCTAGCATTCACCTAGCCAACTAGACATTTCAGCACTTTCAGTTTGGTACCACGACCCACCGTTTGCAAAATATACCGTTTGACATCCTTACATTGTCTCAAACTACACTATTTGGCGTGTTTACAAACAATAGGGCAGCGAGAGAACCGATTAGATAAGGAAAAAACCAAGATAGGCTATTGCATAGGGTCCCTATGCTGAGGTGTAGGATCCTCCAAGATGTCCTTAGGTGCCACAGAGTCCTCATAGTCACTGTATGATGGAAAAGTGACAAGCGAGTGTGGGAATCTACAAGTAACTCTTCCTTGCACCCGACCTCCCGAGGTCGTGCCGAGATAGACGGAGGGAATGGAATATACATGGGGTATGGACAAATTAATTGGGAAATCTTTTGTCTTTGACACGCACTAATGGAATCTATGAATTTAAGGAAACGAAGGCCCTCCTAACTTAAACTGGTGTGATAGATCGATTGGTGAGGATGACTACTCAAAGGCTCCAATCAATATCGAGCTCTGGCATGATCCGATCTATAGGTTGTGGGATACGAGGAAAATGACCTAGGATTGTTTTGTGTATATCTCCAGATAGGGTCATAAGATGGATGATGGATATATAGTGGGTTCTATGGGTGATTCTCTGGTCTAGTCCAGAAATCTTTAGCTTTGTTAGCTGCTATATCTAACAAGGATAACTATGTGATAATATCCGGTGGAAGTGGAGTGGATCTAAATACTAATGTGTGTAAACCAGCATCTACGTCTGATTTTCCTATGGACTCGTTGGGTTGTGGGACCTGTGGATCACAACCATAGATTCATGGTTGTTGTGGACCTCCTATGGTCATGTATAGAATCAATCCCTAACCCCTAGTATCTAGTAGTCGTATGCCTTTTCGGCCTCTATATTTAGAATTAACAGTTGTGTAATCTTCTCAGAGTATGCTACAGGCATTCTAGCAATTTGAATTCTTAAGCTAGTGTCTATATCGGTTAGAATGTCTCTTGCGTCATTTGTGGGACCAAAGGATCACAACCGAACATTTTCTCTTTCTCAAGCCCTTCTACAGTCATGTGGATATTTATCTAGGGTAGCTGTAGCTTGGCTGGTTTGACCAAAACGTATGCACTTTGTCGTCTTCTACATTTAGTCCTCTTAATTATGAGCTAATTTCTTGTAGGTCTGTTGTTGTTCGGAAGACTTGGATTCTGATATTTTGATCTACGTCAGTTATTGCTGCCACAAGATTGGGTTGGGGCACGATTGGCTCGAATACGTATTCTCTGGGCTCCCTAGGTCCCGTGATTGTCATACAAAAGAAACAATGTAAATCTAACTGAAGCAAAGTAAAACTAACTATATAAAGTATATATAACATATATAACTTCTCTATTTTTGTGTTTTTGATGAACTATTTGAATGAAATTGAAAGAGAAATTATTTAAAATATCTAGCAATTGACAACTAAACTAATGACAAAATTAAAACAAACAAGGCAGCCGAGTATAGCTACTTGCCTGTGCAGTTGTAAGTCTATTCTAAATAATGAAATAACTGATCTAATCTATTTGAAAGACTCTCGATCCTACCTCAGAAGTGAGGAATGAATCATAGTTTCTCAGAAACTATCAATCCCCACAGCTTCCCCGGCAATATCAAAAGTGAGATTAACTGAAATGAAATGCTTTTACTATTCTATTTGATATACTTTAACTAGAACTTTGAAAGCTTGAACCTGGATTTTGCAGAATAGTGGTGAATCTGATTGTGTGTGGCTTTTGTCCCCTCAGTGTGGTCTCCTCATTCCTTCGTGCTCACATGAATCTAGAAAAGCATGTAATGCTAGCATCAATAGAAGTAGGTATTGGAACAATGGCAGTTTTGGATGTAGACTGAATACAATGCGAGTAGGAGAGGGATAGCACAAGAGAACAGAGCTTGGCTTATGCAATTCCTAGTGGGATTTATTGCGAGTCATACGACACAAAACATCCAGAACCTGAAGCTATCTTGTTTGACAAACAAAACCTGCAACTTTAATGGCTTCCAACTGAAAATGAAACTATCCTATCTCAATTGATTGTGTGAAACAATAACAACACTTGCACAAGGAGAATATGTGGCTTCTAAACAGCAAAACAACTTAACTATGCATGAAACAACTGAAAAACTATGAACTCCTAAGAACTGAAAGACTAAAACTATGAAATGAGAAGATGAGAGGCAATTTTTGAGGGGCCATTTGCTTGAAAACCAACCAGCTATTTATAGAATCCCCATTTACCCAAAGGTGAAAACCAATTTGAACTCTTTAACCATAAACAATGCAAAAACACTATTCCAGGGAACCAGAATCATAAATACGAGCAAAGGCGGTGAAAAAAGCTGGTAAACATTGAAATTTTACATGAGTCACATTAAAAAGAACATTCTAGAAAATGCGTGAAGGACGCCACCACACGAGCGGGGGTGGCGATTCTGGACCGCCGCTTGGGCGCGGTCACGAGACCGCCACCCGAGCGGGCAGCATTTCATAACTAAAGACCAAAACAAAAAGAAAAGGAGGGGAGAAGAGAAAATAAAAACATGTAGGGGCTAAGCGGGACATGTGGGATGTTAACACATGCTTGGAGAGATTTTCCGGATCCCGAACACCTTGCGAGGAGACCTGTATCATCATTGGGGCACGTGTAACATTGTTCGGTGGTGTAGTACCCTACAATTTTGGGTACATACATATTGCCCCCTCGAGAGAATAATTTTAGCCATGAAGAGGTGTAAAATGGTGGATCCGAGTATGGTAGTCCCGAGATGGGGGTTAGAAATTATACACGACATGCCCGTGTGTCGAAATGACGCCATCCAAAATTCTCGCTACCTACAAAATGAAAAGTGGACTCAAGTGCAGATAGATAAAATATATCGAAAAATAAATACTAAAGTAATATGAAATGAGGACTTACCATTCATGCGGGGATAAGAACTTACCTCCGTCGGCACTCCAAACCTATAAAAGGGGGCATTCAAAATGAGTCAAGGTGCTATATATGTGAAAATGGGCCCATTTTCCTATTCATTTGCGCGTGTTGATTTGATTGATTTTGAGCTCTGGGACCCACGGTGATGGTTTCTGATGAGAGTATAGTCAAAACGTTCGTGATGAGATAGTGATCATGCCTCCACGAGCGAACATCGACCCACGAGATCACAGGTTAGTTTTTCTTGATTTAATGTTTTTATCCCCAAAATGTTAAAATGATGAAATCTTTGTCATGGGGGGATTATTTTTGAAAATGTTAGTTTTAATAGGGTCACTTAGGGGGCACCTAATGGGTAGGCTTTGTTTTGGTCAAATAGTCTTTGTTTTGTGTTTTTAGGTGTTTTTAGGGCACGTGACCCGTGTAGAAATTTGGGACACGACTGCCGCCTACTGAATAGGGTGGCGATTACACAACCGCCACCACGATCGGGGTGCGGTTATAGGACCGCCACCTTTAAGGTGGTGATTACGAACAACCGCCGCCCGCTCAGTGGGGTGGCGATCCTTCTGAAATGCCTAAATAATACTTGTTTGAACTTATTTTTGCATTTCTAGCATTCTTATATGTTTTCATGATTTTTCCAATGTCATTTGAATACTAAATTACTCTTTTTTGTGTGTTTTTAGGTGGATGCAGGTGAAGGAGGAATATATCAGATGGAGATAAGAGAGAGAGTGTGATTGGCTTCCAATAGTGTTGGATGCACTTTCTCAGGCTGAGTAGGATACGCTTCAGAGGGCCGGCATATTGTGTATATCATGGGTCCCACATGTTGCACCTTCTAGTCACATACTTTGTGACTTGTTTTCATATTGGGATGTTGATCGGAACACTTTCTGATTTCCAGGAGTCAGGGTGAGTGGACCATCACCTGGAGGATGTTTACCATATCTTGGGAGTCCCGATTATCGGGAGATGACTCACACTTGAGACAGTAGGGTCACGGGCTCAGATAGCACAGTGGGCTTCATACATGGGAGACGCAGTTATCTCCACTGGTTCGAAGAAGGGGGTGAGGGTCTGATCTATTCCTAGCCTACCTATCCCCTTGATTCATCAAGCCATTATGGGGATCCTTGCCTCGAGATTGATCGGGGACAAGGGAGGAGACACTTTACTTTATTGTTGGTCCCCCATTATTGCATAGATTGAGGGACATGGCGGATTTATGCCTAGGGAGCCGACATTCTTGCACCACCTATCATGATTTGTACCAGGTGGTTCATTTACGAGGCAGTCATTGAGCCATCCAACCCTAGTTATGAGCTGGGTCTATGAGTGTTTCATCCCTTATGGGAGAGGTGTAGAGGTGGCGGATCCGGAGCCATGAGGGCAGCCAGATGGACAAATATGTTGGTGCTCAGAGCACCCCACCAGCTAGTCACCTCCTTGACTACTAATGATATGGAGGCCACACCCTATTAGGCCATGGCAGGGTTATGGGGCGAGGAGGCCCTCACTTTGATCTCTTACTCTACCACATGGCAGCTTGTGGATAGGACGGGGAGGGTGGAGACACACCCCTTTGATCGAGTGCCTAAGCAATTTGGGCTTCCTTGCATCGGTATGATCCCCCAGTGGTGCTAGTATTCAGATCAGTTCGGGAGGCTAGGGGAGGTCCTAGAGGCCGGGGTTGGACCGTTGTTACTCCTGGTGTCCCTATTACAGCTAGGTGGGTAGTATGTGCTCGAGGGAGAGCCGGTGCTCCTCAAGCACCCTTACTTTAGATTGCCACCGGTCCCGCCCACAGCAGCGACGACCCCATTGATATAGACTCTAAGTCCGAGGAGTTCACAGGGGGAGAGACAGAGGAGGAGACCGAGGCTGAGGTCAGCGAGTCGGGTGGAGAGGAGGATAGCGATCCCGAGTGGCATGACACTCAGGATATCTTACGGCCGAGAGGGCAGAAGAGAGAGCACGGAGAGGGTGACTCTAGTTTCAGAGGAGCCACCTTCTCAGGACCTAGGAGGGGAGGATGAGTCCTGTAGCAGGACGCTATGTCATCCCAGGCATAGGAGGAGGACATCAATTAGCGGTAGCATCTGTGGTAGGTGCTGATCCTAGGGATCCCTCTTGGAGGCCCGGAGATCCGAGTGAGTTATCATCTTTCTCTTAATATTTGTTTTTAGCTAGGATTTGTCTTAGTTGCTATCTCTACTCTTGTTTGTTTTGTTTTTATATTTTGATTATTTCTAACTTGTTTTCTCCTTTACTTGTAGAGACTATTGATGAGTGATGAGACCTAATTTGTTAGGTATGCACTGATACCCTGATGATCCCCATGGAGAGGACTCACGCGAGCTATCTGTGGATGCGGGAGCCTTTAGTAGTTGGTAGACATACCGAAATTTTTCCCCCGATCGGCATGTGGCCAAGATGGTGACTACCCTCCGTACCGAGTTCGGGCTGGTATAGGAAAATAGAACACCGATGAGGAGTCACTCTCATAGCGATACTGAAGCTACTCCTCGGGACCATGAGACTTCCATGCACTCAAAGCAACGGGCATAGCGAGTCCTAGACATGGTCATGCACCATCATGGGGGTCTCATAGGGGTTGAGAGGCCACTTGGCTCTCATAGATTGTTTATACGATTCATTTTGTATTTCCTGGGCTCATTGAGCGTTTTGACCATGCCTAGCACATGATGGCATTATACAGGAAACTTGATTATATATATATATATATATATATTCTTTTTGGATCAGACTCTTGGTGTCTATGATTTTGTGATTCGTTTCCACATGTAAATTATAATGTTGTTTTTATATGCTTTTCAGAATGTATGCAAATGGAGAACAAAAGATACAAATGCTTTCTTTCTTTTTGTATTTCGTGATGCTGATATATGATAATGCAGACACAATGTGATCTTGAACCTTAGTTTCTATAAGCAATTTTTTGGTACTTCATGTTTGTTTTGACAAAATGAGATGATAAACCGGTATGATGAGCAAGATGAACTTTCCCCACTCCTAACTCCACAAAACTAGTAAGATGCAAGGGCTCTCCACCGAGAGCTAGAAAGGGCACAAGCTATGAAATTTGTTGAATGATAGTGATGAGAGATAGACAAAGATTTGGTGGAACCAAATTAGGATGCTACAAACCTACTCTACTCAAGTGACTCCATAGTTTAGAATGTGACTTGCTTTGTGGTTTATCTATACTTAGATTTGTAGATGGCCACATGGTAGACAAAATATGGTTTTCGGGGTTTTGAGCTCTCTTGGAATTTTGGACATCTGATTCATTTGTTTTTGACTCAATATTTCAAAGGTTTATTTGAACTATTTGCTTATGACCTTCAACGTTTATTATCAAGAGGACCCCCTGCACCTTGCCCCATGCTTCTAGTAGGAAGCATGGGCTTATCACCATGGACAAGGCATAGGCAAGTAAGGTAATTACCATCCTTTCCCAACCTTACGTCATTACTAAGAGATGCAAGTTCATCACCAAAGGTTGGTAGGGCAAGGAAATGTGTAAAAATAAAATTTTCTGTTTGATCTACATTTGACTTATTTATTTGAGCAAAATGTCAGTATGTTCTTATTTCCAAAGAGATATGCATACGGGATAGATGTGACACTATGAAGCTTCTAGAATAGACCATAGGCAAGACACCTATCCTAGGAAGAAACCAAAAGTGAGAACAAGCATGCAGACCTTGGTATGGTTACCATTAAGACTTTGTCATATCTAGCTTTATATGGATGAAATGATCTAGAAATAGGTGATGATGTTATGAAAATGAAGAAGTGCCATTGGAAGGAGTATGCCAACACCATCAGAAGTTTGTAATGCATTTCTTTGAGAATAAGTTCCTTGATCACAAAATTTTACAAAACGAGTGGAAAAAATGAACCTAACTACATGAAGATGCAATGTAGATGTAATTATACAAGTAGTGCTAGTTGCTTATGCATAGAATCGTTTAAGATGCAAGGAATTGACTATTTCATTGAATTCCTTGCCTTCCAATGTACATAAGAGATATGCACCATTTCCATAGTCTTTCGTGACTCGGTATGGGCCCAACCATTTGGGCCGAAATTTCCTTCCTTCGCCGGTCTTCTTATCGATCCGGTTGTCTAGTCTTAGAACTAGATCTCCTTCATATATATCTCATTTATAGACCTTTTTATTATACTTCCAGCACATCCAGTCAGCATAGACTCTATGTTGTTGTTCAGCGTCTAGCCTGGCCTCATCTAGGATTTCTAGTTGGGAGAGACGTGCTTCTCTATAAGCTTCTTCATCCAGAATCCCTTATAGTGAGATACGAACCGGGTATTTCAACCTCAAGTGGGAGAATCTGTCGCATCGAATACCAATGAGAAAGGAGTTGCTTGTTGGTGTTCTTATCAAGGTTTAGTGGGCCCACAAGGCTGGATATAACTTTAAATTTTAATCTCATTTGTTTTCTTTTACCATTTTAAGGAGAATAACTTTCAATGTTTTGTTTATTGCTTCACTGTCCATTGGCTTGAGGGTAATACAGGGGAAGTCAGTATGATGGTTTATTTTAAATTTACTTGCATAGCTCATGGATTTCATCATTCTTAAAAGAAGTACCATTATACGAGATGATGATTTGTAGGACACCGTACTGCCGAAATAATCAGTTCAAAATGAACTTGGCGATCACGGAACCTGGTACAGTGGTGAGAGGCATAGCCTCTACCCATTTGGTGAAATACTCAGTGGCCATGATTATGAAATTATGGTCATCTATTGACGAGGGAGATAATTTCCCTATCAAATCTAGGCCCCATGTAGAAAAGGGCCATGGAGTAGCGATTGGTTGTAGAGATTGTGTCGGCATGTGAATCTCGTGGGAAATTTCTTGACATTTATGGCACTTGTGTACAAACTCTATTGCGTCGTGCTCTAGAGTGGGCCAGAAATAGCCCATCCGATGTATTTTGTGGGTAGTGGCATGACCACCGAAGTGACCTCCACATATTCCATTGTGAGATTCGTAGAGAATCTTCTTAGATTCTTCTATGTCAACACACCTTAGAAGCATTCCATCGAAGGCCTTGTGATAGAGCACTTGTTCTATAATAACATATTTAGCTACGATAATGCGTAACCGCCTTCTTTGTTGTGGTGTAGCACCTTCTGGATACGCATGGTCCATGATATAATTAACGATATTAGTATACCAAGGACATTCAGAGATAGGAGGTCTGGCTTCGATGTAGTATATGCATTCATCGGGAAAATCTAGATCTACTAGATCACCTCCATCTAACGGGTTGTCGGCTAACCAATCCACAATGATTTATCCCTTAACAGACTTCTGGTTTATAAAAGTTAATTCGAACTCACCCATTAAGGTTATAAAGCATCCGGCTTTTTAGACAAGGACCCTTACGTGAGGAAAGTTTGTAAATGGTTTGTTTTTACAATGACCCTTGTTTCTTGATTTAGCATGTAATCTCTTAAGCGTTTGATTGCGAAGACTATGGTAAGGCATTCTCATTTTGCTTGCATATAACGTGTCTCATAATCAAGTAAGTTCAGCTAATAAAATAGATCACACTCTCTCATTTGTCATCATCTTCTTCAGCCAGCATCCAGGCTAGCGAGACATTGGTAGCTCATGAATATAAGATTAAAGGGTGATCTCGGCTTGGAGGCATTAGTGTAGGTGGTGACAACAAGAAATTCTTAACTGATTCGAAAGCCTCATTATAGTCTTTGGTCCAATTAATACTATAATCTTTCTTAAGTAGATTGTTGATTGGATGGATGACAAAGCTTAAATATGGGATGAATCTTCGGATTGCACTAAGTTTCCCAAGAAATGACCCGATTCAAGATTCATCCGACAGTGGGATCATTTCAAGAATAGCCCAAATTTTGGTTGGGTCTACATCAATCCCTCGTGATGATATGATGTAACCCAGGAGTTTCCCCCTGTCACACCAAATACGCATTTTTCAGGTTTAGTGTGACTCGTATTCTATCAAACGTGAAATAATGACGTAGAGAACTTCCGGGTGATTGTTGGTTGGATATTTTTTCAAGTCAAAATATGAGGTTCAACCACAGTACATGGGATTAAATCCCTCCTCAAAGACAGGTGAGGCTTCCTGTTTATTACTAATCTAAAACACAATAGAAACAATGCGTAAAATATTCACACTAATCTAACCATTGGGGTTGGGATAGAATCCCGAAATCCATATCCACACTATGTGAAGATGTTGTTTTTATAAATGGACTAGGTCAGAAATTATTATTATGGAAGAAACACAATGGAAAGGAAATGAGAGGAACATATTTTCTTTCGAGTAAACACAGATCACAAAATAATCATGCGAGCTTTAAATAACAAATGTAATGTTTGAAATGATTAGAATCATCAAGATACCAAACAAAGAATAGCTTAAGATTATGAACATAAGAACAATATCTTAAGAAAGATACATCTCACAACACGAAGTTTGCAAAATAGCATCAGCTCCTATTCCTCAAATGATAAAAAGAAAACACAAAGTTTTTCTTCTTAACAATAGTTCTCAATATTCCAAAAATCTCACCCCTTTGGAATGTATGCAAATCCCTTATTAATAATAAAAATAGTTGAGAGAAAACAGGACAAACCCTATAAAACAGGTCTTTTAACAAGAGTCCTATTTTGCTTGGTTCTTACGCAAGAGACCAAGTCACAACATGATTCCTATGTGACGAAACATAAATGAAAAAGACATGTCAATTTCAAGATTGAAATGACATGGCGCATCAAGACTTAGTCTGAATCGTCATCTTTTTCTTCCTCATCTTTCTCTTCCTCCAACTGAGCCTGTTTGTTCCCAAATTCTTGGAACTTCCAGATTATACCTTGTATCTCATTTTCATCGAGCACGGTGGAATGATCACTCAAGACTTCATATGTTTCGTGAGTGTCACTGGGACTACCGGGAAGTTTCCTCAATCTTTTGTTGAGTTTTCTCAGGGCCTCCAAAGAATGTTCAACCTTTACAAACCTGTCAATGATTTCAATACCAAATCATGAGTTGGTTCATGTTGAATGGATTCTTGGATTTGTTTGAAAATATCATCAGCTGGTAAGATGCCCGAGTTTCCAACCTGACACTTTTACACAAATTTTTAGCAATTCTTCTTCCAGTTGCTTTTGCCATCAATCAATTGATCTCTTGATTCTCTCAATTTACCACAAGCTTCGTTGATAATATTTACCCTGAACCTGATGGCTTTGGTCAGTTGGAAATGCTTATCCGCATGTGGGATGACACCTTCTTCTACCAAGATGCATGATGGAATTTGCTTCAATACCTAGAGAGCTTCGAAAGTCAAATCAAGGTGTCTAATTTCTTGGGAGAAATCATCATCCATCTTTTCCCCATCACTCTGTATATTCCCCAAATATTGATAGACTTCTATGGTGTCTTGAATCACTTCTTTCCCCGTTGGAGTAGCCTTTGGGTCCATTCATTGACCACTCTCCCTTTTTCATTAATCTTCTCAATTATAGGCACTGATGAGAAATCGAATCCGACAGGAACAGAGGAAGATGGTATGGATTCAAGGGGTTTTGAGAGCTTAAGCAATACTTCAGTTAACTGCTCCACCTTTTCTTTAAGCTCATCTAAGTTGTCTTTTGTTTCCATCAATTTCTGGCACAGCACGTTCATAGCATCTCGTGCATCTTGTTGTGCTCCTTCAGTTGTCACTTCTCCTAGAGCCACCCTGGTTATCTGATAGTCAGAGGCTGTTATGTCCTCTTTGGTTTTTTCAATCATGGGAGTGGCAATCTCTACAAACTTATGCCCCGAAGCGTCCACTAAAACCCTTGAAACTATTTTGGGTTTCTTGGCTGATTTAGCAGTAGAAGCCTTGAGTGAACTAAAATCAAAGGCTGGTATGGGTACAACCACCTTCCTTTTCCTCGGAGTTTTCTCAAGTAACCATTGGGGCATGCCAGAGGGAGTTGCCATTGTTGTAGAAGTTGGTATCATACTTTCAGGGAGAGGGAGATCCACTGGTGGAGTGGGGATAGTTACCAATGTGGTAGCAGATTTAGTGAAAAGAGGTGCAAGAGGGGGCATGTTTGTAGTTACTTTGGTCCCAGCAGAGAGGGGTGAGAGTCCAGAGAAAATGCTGGCCATGACGGATGAAGCGAGATGGAGAAAGAAGAGGTAGAATCGGTTATGAAGGAGGAAGCGCAAATCCTGATGCCAAATCCTGGGAGGCAAGAGATAAGGTCACTTCAGTTGGGCAGTCAATAAATGGTGAAACTAGGGGCTGGCTTACTTCTCTTTCCAAATAAATTTCTCCTATTTCTGGTGGTGTTGGTGATTCTGGCACATTCACCATTTCAACTGGAGTAACAATTGAAGAGGTTTCTTGTTCTCTTCTCTTCTTGACAAACTTGACCTTTATAGGTCCCTTAGAAGAGCTTTTGTCCTTTTCCTTTTTGGAGGGCCCCGCCTCTGCAGCAACCAACTTTGAAAAATTATCTTCTTTGAAACTCATTCCCCAAGAGGTGAGCCATGCCTTGGTGTGTGCAAGAATTAGGGCTGATCTATCTGTAATGGAGGCTTTTTCACCGATAGACCAATCAATAGGTTGGAAAACATATTGATCTTCATTCAATTTGTCATAGGAAGGATGCAAGAACACTTTCATTATCACCAGTACCTTCTGGTATGTCAGCGAGCTCAAGTGTCTGAATCTCTACAAGTGTTAACCTGCTATGATCTTTTCTTCGGACAACAACCTCATCATGTAAATCAATCCAGATGTCTTCTATACTTGGCACGTGCGGGTGCAGAGTTCCATATGCCTTAAGGACTCCTTGAAAATCAAACCCATCTCGGGGCTTCATGTGCTTCTTCAACTTATCTTGAAGCTCATGTACAACGTTCTTGGCTTTCACCACCATTGAACAAGTATACCTTCCAATAGAAATTGGGAAAGATACAGCCTTGTGTTTACTCTGTTGGAATTTGTGAAAATCCAACAATTGCCTGACCAACTCCATCAAGATTAGTTTGTCCCCTAGATATCTGGGCAAATGGAAAGGATCCCCTGGGTACATGACTACTCAAAGATATGTGAACTTCTTAAATTACAAGAAGACACAACCCCATTTTGAAACTTCAGCCCATGCCTCATCAGAGACTCTCATTTTCCTTAGTTTGGGGTTTAACCTGCAGATGTTCTCGTAAAAGAAGGCATCATTTACCCTTCTGAATTGGTCTTCAGACCCTTTTCTTGTTAGCTGAGGAAAATATTGATAAACATGCTCCACTGTCTTGTTCCCCTTGGTGTCCAATCCAGGATAGTTCCTCATGCCAGCCAGCTGCTGCATAGGTGACATACGAGGACATATAAAACTTCCCTATAGACAGACCATTGTCATTTGAGAATCTATCTCATTACTGATAAGAGTACCCCAATCAATTCCCTGTTGACTCATCTTAATAATGATCATGAATTGGTACATTCATCCTTGAAAAACATTTGATTTAGGGAAACCAAAACTTTGACTCAACGAGTAATGATATCATTGATTTCCTAAATGAAATCACTTCTAGGAACAAGTCTTAGGAACCTGGAAATAGTTGGTTTGGCTTTGATTAGGAACTTCTTATTCACGTACTTGATGCAATCCTCCTGATCATTGTCCCAAGATTTTTCAGCTGACTTGAGATCCACATCTCCATATTCCTCAAAATTAGGCAGCTTGAGAAGGTCATCGAAGTAACCTCCATCCAATTTGATTACAACTTCTCCCACCTGATTTTTCACAGAACGAGAAGCAGAGTCATAGTTCGAAGCACAGGCTAAGATGAACTCGGGGCACTGAGCGGACATAGGGAAACCTGCTGCAAGAGGTAGACCACTACCAACTATTGATTTCATCCATGGAGTCTGGGAAGAGCTCTTGACCCTATTCCAAAAATCCTCCATATCTATGTTTCTGAGCTCTGTATCCCGGATGTCGTAATTACAATCAATGTAGGAGGGAGACTCCACCTTCCTAAATTTGTATTTCATCCTCCTTGATTTTTCAGTCTTATCTTGTGATGAACTAGGGTCTGACATGAGGAATTTCAAAGGAGAAGAGTGTCGAGATCGAAGGTGTTGAACACTTCAAAAAACTCGACACACCTTTGGAGATGTCGAAAGTTGGAAATTTCGACACACCTGGGAGGATGCTTAAAGATGGAAATGTCTGACACACTAGGAGGATGCCGGAAAGATGGAAATTTCTGACACACTTTGGGAGGATCTTTGGAAAGATGGAAATTTCCGACACACGAGGAGGATTCGGAATGTTTGAAGTGCTCGACACCTTAAACTTTTTGATACACTGCAGGTTTTGAACACTGCAAAGCACCCTGCGAAACCCAAAAAGAGGGAATCGGGTAATTGTTAGGTTGAAACATGCAAGTTCTTCTTCACTGTTGATATCCCAAATATATTTTTAATTACAATGACATTCTAGGGAATAAAACAAAGTGAGCATTCCAAAGGGGGAACCCTAAAACACAAACCTGATAGAAACAACCCTAAAATGGAAAAGATAAAACCCCAATAACCCCAACAAGAAAAAGACAGAAACTCGGAAGAATCCTTTACACAATTATTCCAAAAACAAAGAATAAAGGAAAATACCTTTAATCAGAATGAAAAATGATCAAAAATGAGCAATGCAATCAGGCACAGAGGTGAGTCGGGTTTCTGGGTCGAAGATGCATGCACGAAAATCCACGAGGTAAAAAGTACGTCTGGTAAAAATGACGTGGAAATCCAAATATTTATAAGAAATTTCACATTTAATACACTTCAGTTGACACGTGTCAACTACCTAAAAACTCAGCATTAATGCCATGTCAGCATGCTTGGGATATCCAGAAACCCGACACAAAGGATTTCGTATTAATTCGGGTTTCGGGTTGCGGGAAACAAGCGACATGAAGCATGATGCTTGATGGTCCTGAAAACCCGATACAAAGGAGTAAATCGGGCTTTGGGGATCGAAGACATGTGACATGAAGCATGTTTTGATGAAGGCATGTTCCGATGCTCGGAAGACCCGCAAACCTGAAACAAAGGAGTAAATCGGGCTTCGGGATTGGAAGACATGCGACATGAAGCATGTTTTGACGAAGGCATGTTCCGATGCTCGGAAGACCCGCAAACCTGAAAGACTTACTTGATGTGGGTTTTGGGTTTGAGAACACACAACATGAAGCATCCAAAACACATGTTGTCTTGCTATTGAAACCCGAAAACCTAATTATCTCTCTGAAAGGGCATTCTTAGAAAAACCAACTCAAAATTTTCTTAGGGTTATCTTATTTTTGGCGTAAACTCAAAAATGAGATAACAACTGGCTCTAGTTGGGGACTTTCTTTGTGATATCAAAGGAAGAGAACTCAGAATCTCTGGCTTTATCCATTGGGCTACGGAGTCAGAAAAGAAGAAAACCGAAAAACAAAACAAGGAAAGAAAGAAGACTAAAAGAAAACACACGACAGAAAGTAAAGTATGTACAATGCAAAAGAGCATCTTGCATTAATGATGGAACAACTTTAGATGTTGGCCACTGAAAGGAAAAGGGAGTAACTCTCCATCAAGATATGATAGATGGAAACTATTTTCACCACTCAGCTGATGAATCTTAAAAGGTCCTTTCCACAAAGAATCAAACTTTCCGTGCATTCCTTTCTGCTCCCTCCTCTTATCCCAAAGCAACACCAGGTCTCCAATTTGGAAATTACGTTGCCTTGATTTCTTGTCAAAAATTTTCTTTACTTTGCTTTGATGATCTGCAATGTGATCAACCACCTTGCTCCATTCCTCTTCTAGCCTAGCTAGGTACATAACCCTTTTTCAATTAGAATTTTGAAAGTTCACATCTTTGACTGCTTTGGCCAACTGTAAGGCTGACAACTCTACTAAGATATGTATCTCAACATCAATCAAATATAGTACTTGGAAAGGATACATTCCTATAGCTCACTTTGGGGTAATCTGATCAGCCCACAATGCATCATACAATGCTTTGTGCCATGTCCTCTAGTTTTCATCTACTAGCTTTCTAATTATGGTAACCAGGTTCTTATTGCTGGACTCAGCTTGCCCATTGCCTTGGGGATAATAATCAGATGAGTGAGCCAGGGTGATGCCGAATCCATAGCAAAATTCTGTCAACTCATGCGATGAGAAATTGGAGGCATTGTCAGCCACAATCTTGTGAGGCACACCGAATCTGACAATTATATTTTCTTTAAGGAACTTGCACACGGCTTCTGAGGTTGCTTGCTTGATTGGCACGGCTTCCACCCACTTGGTAAAATAGTCTGTAGTAGTCAACACGTAATTATGTCTGGCACTGGAGGTAGGATTCAACATTCTAATGAAGTCAATTCCCCACTGCGAAAAGGTTCTTCAATCACTACGGGCTTCAGGGGAAGAGCTGCTAGCTTAGGATGACCAACGAAATGTTGACAAGCTTCACACTTGGACACCCACTCTATTAAATCCTGAAAGAGAGTAGGCCAATAGTACCTAGCCCATAGGATCTTATAAGTTATTACAGAGGATGAGAAATGTCCTCCGCATGCTAGGCTATGGAAGGATTCTAACAACTTTAACTGTTGTGATTTATCAACACAACGCAGGAATACACCATCAATACCTTTCTTATATATTTTGTTATCCCACAGGAGGTATCTTACAGATCTTAACTTGACTGTCCTCTTCTCCTTTTGGCTTAAATGTGGGGGCATTCACCATAAGTCAGAAAGAAAGCAATATCTGTGTACCATTCATCAATTGTACTCACAAAAAGCACCATGGGCAACTTTGAAGAGGTATCTTCAGTCTTTTCACATTCTGTTTCAGCATGGTTTTCCGCAATCAATTGGCACAGGCCCCTTCCTCGTACCAACTTGGTAGGTCTAATGTCTAAGTCGTACTCCTAAAATTTATCTATCCAAGTACCTCGTTGACTCCCAGCTCTTGTTGAGTCAAAATGTCTTTAACGGCGGTGTCGGGAACGAGAACGAGGGTATGGGACTTCAGCACATAGTACCTGAAATGTTTCACCACTCGTACCACTGCATAAGCATGCTTTTTAATTTGTGACATTTTTAGCTCATGTTCCTTTAATGGACAGCTCATAAAAGTGATGGGATATTTAATGCCCTCCCCATTCTCCTGCATCAGGATGGCTGACACTGTGTGAGCAGAGGCGTAGCTGTACATGATGAAATCTTTTTTGAAATTTGGACATACTAGGATAGGAGTGCAAGCAACTACCCTTTTGACTTCATCAAATGTAAGCTTCCCTTCAGTACTCCATTGAAATGGAATTTTTCCTTTCATCATCCCAAGGATATCCTTGGTTTTATCAGCAAAATCAGGTACGAACCTTCTTAGGAAATTGACCTTTCCAAAGAAGGAATGAACTCCAGTTTTACTTGTGGGTAGGGTAAGGCTCTGAATGGATTTTACCCTCTCTGGGTTGATTTTGGTTCCTTCTCTAGTCATGATATGACCCAGCAACTTTCCTTCGGTCACTCCAAACATGGACTTCTTGGGATTTAATGAAATCCTGTGATGCCTGCATCTCAAGAGTACTTGCTCTAAATGATCATAATGATCACTCCATTTTTTAGAGAAAACGGTCAAGTCATCCAAATATACCACTATGAATTTTCCCATCAGGTCTCTGAATGCCAAGTCCATAGCTCTCTGAAAGGTGGCTCTGGCATTGATCAAGCCGAAAGGCATCCTCTTATATGCAAAGGTCCCCCATGGGGTTGTGAAGGTCATCCTGTGTTGATCCTCCGCAGCTACCTCAACTTGATTATATCATGAAAATCCGTTGAGCATGGATAGTATTTCTAATCCAGTAATAGTTTGTAACACCTGATCCATGATAGGCAAGGGATAGTTGTCTTTTAACGAAGACTGATTTAGGTTCGGAAATCAACACAAATTCAGATTTCGCCATTCTTCTTCCTGACAGGGACAATGTTAGCAATCTAGGTGGAGTGATGGATTGGAAAAATAATTCTGGCATCTAACATTTTCTAAATTTCCACAAGGATAGTCCCTGAGATCTTGGGATTGTAATGTCTTTTCTTCTTCCTATAAGGTTTTACATCAGGCTTCAAAGGAATATTGTGTTGTACGTCTTTGGGCTTGAAGGATTTTAAATCTACATAGGACCAGGCTAAGACATCCATGTATCTCTTCAGGAGTGAAGTGAATTTTTCTTTCTCCTCAGGGGAACAACATTTCCCAATATTCACCATCCGAGGTTGATCAGACGAACCTAGATTGACTTGATCTACTTCCGAGGAAGAAGCTCCTTCAACTTGTCTCTTGTTTTGAATAAAACGGTCATGCTTGTCAAACAAACCCTCCAGTGAAACCAGGCCTTTAGGTATCTTGTTGCCTTTAAGCTGAATAAACTCACCATCAACCTCTTGATATGGATCTAAGATAGATTCATGGAAAGCTGATTCTAAACCTTCAAAGTATAGCTCACTAAAATTGTCAGCCTTTTCTAGAAAAGTCAACACTTGTTGATCATCATTGAACACTTGCCAGTGAGCCGCATTATCTGGGATACTAGGACGGTACACAATCTCAATGGTGTATGTATCTTGTTTGAACTGGGATGAGGGAGAAGGAGGGATGCAGATACACGGCCAAAGAATCAGCCTTGTCATTATAATCTCTCAAAACTGCCTTAATGGAGAATGCATCAAAGCATTCTATATTATCCCAAACTTTATTCCTGTAATGTCTCAAGCGATCATTTTTTACTTGATAGATTCCCTTGACCTAGTTGACAATCAGCTCCGCATCCCCTTGAACCTTGAGATTTTGAATTCCCTTCTATCTGGCCATTTCTAATCCTAGTAACAGAGCTTCATATTCAGATCGTGTTATTAGTATTATCAAACTGCAATTTGAGCGAGGGGAAGATCTCGGAATTAGGAGATATAAGAACTACACCAGCACCTAATCTAGTGGTTGAATAGCTACCATCAAATTTGAGGGTCCAAATAGCATTAGGATCTTCTTTCTTGATGTCTACAGCTGGTATTTCTGATGTCATGAAATAATTTCCAAAACTAGCATCTTCGAAAAGAATTTGAGCCTTAGGGTCATCTGATTTAGTTACCAAATACTTTGCCTGAGGTTCGGGATGGAGAACATGATAAACCCCATTGACTGGAATCCTGGCCTTGGTCCAATCCATATTAATCTCTCCTCCGACATCTTTACAAAAACCTCTACCCAAGAGGATACCGTAAGCTGCAGGAATGTCAGCAACTAGAATGGTCATTTTCACTCTCTTCTCTGGGAAGGCAACGAATGCAAACTGTGCATCTTTGATTTGACCAATCAAGGGAACTTGTTTGGTTTCCATGGAGTAACACCATCCATATGACTTATTCAAAGTAAGCCCAAGGGCATGGGCTACTTTTTGGGCATAACATTTTCGGAGGCCCCTGAGTCGATGATGCAATTGCTGAGTTTAAACCCATTTATTAGCAAAGACAAATAAAATGGTTCAATATTTCTTGAAGAAGAAGTAAAGGTTATATTTTTTTAAGGTGGGGGTTGAGTAGGATTTGGAAAAGACCTTTTGAAGGTGGGGGAATGGTGGCTTTACTTCTAATGAATTTGGTGAGTTTTTCAAACTGTTCAGGATTTGACTGAAGATATTCTACTTCTGACATTTGGATCTTGGTTCTTTTTGCATGATCAATAATGTCAAAAGTAGTATAAGAGGGGTGATGGTAAGTTTAGTTCTAATCTCATGAGCTTGAGCTGGGGCACTGACCTTAGGAGAAAGAGAATGAGGAGAAGTTGTTACCTTTTTGTGACTTCTCTTTCAGTTTGCGCTGAAATAGGAACACCTCTCTTAACTATGGCGATGGAAGGTTCCTTGTTCTTCTCCTTGGGGTTTCCAAGAGGTTTTCTTGGATTCTGAGATTGGGATCGAGTGAAGATGGAAAATGACTGGCCATCCGGTGCACATTCATCTTCTTCGTATTCCAAATACCCAATGCTGGAGTCGCCAGCTGAATCGTCATAAGACTCATCAGCATATCCTGAAGCTTCAAAATCCTCGGGGAATCTTGTTCTTCTGGTTCTTCCTCTTCTTCAACTATTTCTACTACCACGTTAACGGGAGGAGCTTCGATCACCAGTCTTGGTTGAGCAGGAGTTAACCGCCTATCTCTTACAGCGCACCATTGGTGTTATTGAAATTCCGTCTAGGGATATCCCAATACGGAACATTGCTCACCTGCTGGGACATTTTATTTTTAAAGCAATCAAATCATTAGCCATCTTTTGAATCATAGGGTCAGTATTACCTTGGGAAGAACCTTGATTTTTAGGTTTGGGTACATCTTTCCTGATTCTTGGCCAAAATGAGATCATCCTCTATTTCAATAGTTGTTGACTGAGTGATAGACAAATCTGGGATAACCGACCTTATTAATAGAAAGCTCACATCAAAGTGCGGTGAGCATTGATGAAGAAGCATTTCTAATTTTCTCAAGTAGAGTACGGCTATTTCCGAATCTTTTGGATCGATTATTAAAATTTTCCATGAAGTCCCGCATGGGTTCATGAGATTCCTTCTTCATATGGGTAAGTTGTGCTAACAAAGAATGAGAATCTTCAGCTGGTTTGAAATGTGCTTTGAATCTGGTCCTCATGGTAGCCCAGTTTGTGATGCATGCATTTGGAAGGTGATAAAACCATTCAGCTGCTGCACCGTGCAACATTTCAATGAAGAGTCGAATAGAGACATATTCATGAGCTACTCCAAGGACACTGGACACTACAAAGAAAGATGCAATGTGTTCATCAGGATGCTGCTTCCCATCCCCATTGAACTTGGGAATGTTTTTTCGTGATCCATGTGGTAACTCATCCAATGGTGGAGTTAAAGAAAGAGGACCAATAAATGCGCCCGGTGGCACGAGTTTTTCTCGCCATCCTTCGAAAAGAGTGCATATGGGGATCTAAGTGTCGGACAAGAATAACGCATGACAAGTTGCTGAGACACGTCTCATTCTACGGGGATCCGATTTCTTTGAACAGGTGAATAACTTCTGGTTCGATTAGAAAAAACATTGTTGGGGAAAAGACGAAATTATCTGTTGTAGTAACTCAAAGAGTGGATCAATTTCACCTCGGGCTCGGTGGGACCGAGTGAAGATCTTTCGGCCAGCTTGAACTGGGAAAGAGATCTAGTTGAAAATAAGGCAAATACGGAGTCACCAGACACCAAGAGGATAAGCTTTATACTATTAATCCATATTCCCCAATGAGTCGCCAAAAACTGTTGGTTGGATATTTTGTCAAGTCAAAATATGAGGTTCAACCACAGTACATGGGATTAAATCCCTCCTCAAAGATAGGTGAGGCTTCCTGTTTATTACTAATCTAAAACACAATAAAAATAATGCATACAATATTCACACTAATCTAACCATTGGGGTTGGGATAGAATCCCAAATCCATATCCACACTATGTGAAGATGTTGTTTTTATAAATGGACTGGGTCAGAAATTATTATTATGGAAGAAACACAATGGAAAGGAAATGAGAGGAATGTATTTTCTTTTGAGTAAACACAGATCACAAAATAATCATGCGAGCTTTAAATAACAAATGTAATGTTTGAAATGATTAGAATCATCAAGATACCAAACAAAGAATAGCTTAAGATTATGAACATAAGAACAATATCTTAAGAAATATACATCTCACAACATAAAGTTTGTAAAATAGCATCAACTCCTATTCCTCAAATGATTAAAAGAAAACACAAAGTTTTTCTTCTTCACAATAGTTCTCAATATTCCAAAAATCTCAACCCTTTGGAATGTACGCACATCCCTTATTTATAATAAAAATAGTTGAGAGAAAATAGGACAAACCCTATAAAACAGTCTTTTAACAAGAGTCCTATTTTGCTTGGTTCTCACGCAGGAGACCAAGTCACAACATGATTCCTATGTGACGAAACATAAATGAAAAAGACATGTCAATTTCAAGATTGAAATGACATGGTGCATCAAGACTTAGTCTGAATCGTCATATTTTTCTTCCTCATCTTTCTCTTCCTCCAACTGAGCCTGTTTGTTCCAAATTATTGGAACTTCCGGATTATACCTTGCATCTCATTTTCATCAGGCGTAGTGGAATGATCACTCAAGACTTCACATGTTTTGTGAGTGTCACTGGCACTACCGGGAAGCTTTCTCAATCTTTTGTTGAGTTTTCTCAGGGCCTCCAAAGAATGTTCAACCTTTACAAACCTGTCAATGATTTCAATACCAAATCTGTGAGTTGGTTCATGCTGAATGGATTCTTGGATTTGTTTGAAAAGATCATCAGCTGGTAGGATGCCTGAGTTTCCAACTGACACTTTTGCACAAATTTTTAGCAGTTCTTCTTCCAGGTCGCTTTTGCCATCAATCAATTGATCTCTTGATTCTCTCAATTTACCACAAGCTTCGTTGAGAATATTTACCCTGAACCTGATGGCTTTGGTCAGCTGGAAATGCTTATCCGCATGTGGGATGACACCTTCTTCTACCAAGATGCGTGATGGAATTTTCTTCAATACCTGGAGAGCTTTGAAAGTCAAATCAAGGTGTCTAATTTCTTGGGAGAAATCATCATCCATCTTTTCCCCATCACTCTATATATTCCCCAAAGATTGATAGACTTCTACGGTGTCTTGAATCACTTCTTTCCCCTGTTGGAGCAGCCTTTGGGTCCATTCATCAACCACTCTCCCTTTTTCATTAATCTTCTCAATTATAGGCACTGATGAGAAATCGAATCTAATAGGGACAGAGGAAGATGGTATGGATTCAAGGGGTTTTGAGAGCTTAAGTAATACTTCATTTAACTGCTCCACCTTTTCTTTAAGCTCATCTTTGTTGTCTTTTATTTCCATCAATTTACGGCACAAAGACGCGTTCATAGCATCTCGTGCATCTTGTTGTGCTCCTTCATACATGTCACTTCTTCTAGAGCCACCTGGTTATCTCGATAGTCGAGGGCCGTTATGTCCTCTTTGGTTTTTTCAGCGGCTCAGGAGTGGCAATCTCTACAAACTTATGCCCTGAAGCATCCACTAAAACCCTTGAAACTATTTTGGGTTTCTTGGCTGATTTAGCAGTAGAAGCCTTGAGTGAACTAAAATCAAAGGCTAGTATGGGTACAACCACCTTCCTTTTCCTCGGAGTTTTCTCAAGTAACCATTGGGGCATGCCAGAGGGAGTTGCCATTGTTGTAGAAGTTGGTATCATACTTTCAGGGAGAGGAAGATCCACTGGTGGAGTGGGGATAGTTACCAATGTGGTAGTAGATTCAATGAAAAGAGGCAGGAGGGGGCATGTTGGTAGTTACTTTGGTCCCAGTAGAGAGGGGTGAGAGTCCAGAGAAAATTTTGGCCACGACGGATGAAGCGAGATGGAGAAAGAAGAGGTAGAATGGTTATGAAGGAGGAAGCGCAGATCCCGACGCCAAATCACGGGAGGCAAGAGATAAGGTCACTTGATTGGGCGATCAACAAATGGTGAAACTAGGGGCTGGCTTACTTCTCTATCCAAAGAAATTTCTCCTATTTCGAGTGGTGCTGGTGATTCGGCACATTCACCATTTCAACTAGAGTAACAATTAAAGAGGTTTCTTGTTCTCTTCTCTTCTTGACAAACTTGACCTTTATAGGTCTGTTGTATATATCTTTCCCTAGGTAGATATAGACAAGCAGAAGAATATATAAATCAAAGAAGCTTGAATCCCTAAAAATTTATGCACCAAGGCGCAGGAAAGTGGCGCACAGAAATGGATGTCGACAGGGTAAAGGATGTGCCCTTGGCACACGGAAATGGTGCATGACAATGAGTGTTGACACTAAAATGTATGCGCCAAGGCGCAGGAAAGTGGCGCACAAAAATGGATGTTGATAGGGTAAAGGATGCACCCTTGGCACACGGAAATGGCACATGAAAATGAGTGTTGACACTAAAATGTATGCGCCAAGGCGCAGGAAAGTGGCGCACAGAAATGGATGTCGACAGGGTAAAGGATGCGCCCTTGGCGCACGGAAATGGTGCATGACACAGTGTCAATAGGGAAAAAGTTGTGCCTTGGTGCATGTAAGAGGATGTCGACACACACACGGATGCACCTATGGCGCACCTTCAGGAGGTGCAACATTTTGAGCGCTGACAGGAAGCAGACCCTGCGCAGAGATATTCAGATGGCCATAACTTTTGACTGGGAGCTCGGATTCATGCAAGGTTGGAATTTTCGGAAAGCTTACGAGGTCCTCTATCCAACTACGACTAGATATATTTAATTGGGTGAGAAAAAATTCTTAAAAATTCAAAATACAGTTCACCACTTTTGGGTTCGCTGGGGTTCTCACCTACCATCATAATGAGATGAATTAAATGCAACCTAGAGGTGGTTGGGGTAGTTTTGGAATTCCTCTCTCTTTTCTCTCTCATTCTTCCTATAAATTTTAAGGAGGGGCTTCTTTCTAAAGGTTGGACATTTCTGTTTTGCCCCTCCCTTCTTCTCTTTGGTAGGTGAACTTGTGGAGTTAAAACCTCCCATTTGAAACTGTAATGCAACCTTGCCTCTTGGCATTTTGCAGTGTGTTGTATCAATCTTTGGAGCAAATTAATGCATGTCTGTGGATGATTCTCAACCCTCTCTATATTTATTTACATTCCCCACGATCTTTCACTGTGAACCTAGCTATCTGTGCATGATCTTGCATTGCATTTTAATGATCTGTGTTTATTGGCAAGACAGGTGTTCTTCATTCCTCGGTGCATCACCTTTGTAGTTTAGGTTTTATTTTATGCATTTTCTTACCCTGTCTCCTTGGAAAGTTAGATTAGGTTTTTATTAAACCCTCTGCATTTTCTACGTGTGCATCTGAATAGAGGAATAGGAACCGGCCTTCATCCGGAGAGCTTTTCCATTTTCGCAATGTCCCACACTTGGGAAAAGCTCCATGTTATGCAATCACACTGAGAGTCTCAACCCATCATGTTGCAGACATTTAGGGGTGCTGCGATTCGACATCAACAGTTTTGGCACGCCTAGTGGGACCAAGAGGTCATTCTACAAGATTTGAAGGAACTTTCAAGAAATTCGGACTTAAAAATTGCAGGTTTTACAATTTCATATTTTCACCTTCTAGGCTGAACTTTGAAATCAATTTTCAAGGACTTAACTTGCTCAAAACAAGTCAAAATTTCACCAGTTGATAGATCGGGGGATAATCTTCAAAAGGGTATTCTTATATTTTTGAGATTTTGACTTTCAAAATTTCATGGTTTTTTGAATTTCAGATTTTGGGTTTTCAGAAGTCTGGCATTTTTGGATTTTCGGGACTGTCATTCCAAATCAAATTCCAAACTCTAAAATCTCAAAAATACAGGTCTTTCAAAATTCTTTTTTTTTTTTTAATATTGTCAGGTTTGGTGTGTAACTTGGCAGAAGCTAGCCTTTTGAGGCTCATTTTTCTAACACATCTGGTGACTCAGAAGGGATAGAATTCAGCGGTGTAGCAGCACAAGTTGCCCAGGCACATGAGAAGAATTCAAACCAGGTCTAATACTCGAGAAGAGGGGCTATTTTTCCACTTGCAACTATCACCAGGAGGAGGAAGGAGAGGAAGAAGACCACAAAGATCACCATCTCCACCTAACAGGACTTTGTCTACACCTCCACCTGGTAGGCCTTTTCTCGCATCGACCAGGGTTCTTAGGCCAATCATAATGGCACATCTACCACCGAATCCCTTTGTCAATTTCACGGGTAGTAGTCCACTCTCCCTAAATGCTCAGAATCAAATTCCAGTTGCAGCACTAAAGAATATACCCTATTTTACAAGAGAAAATCATACTACTCCTATTGATCACATCCAGGATATTGCTAATGCATGTGTAATTCACGAAATAAATGAAATGGATGTTGCAGTCAAGTTGTTGGCTTCATATTTCAAAGGTAAGACCTTCTGATGGTTTAGGATCCTAGCGAGCGAGTCTATTACAATTGGAACCAACTTTGTTCACTCTTTGCAACCAATTCGGGAGAGAGGCGGACAATTTGTCTTTATTAGAACAATTGACAACAATCAAAAGGGCTCCTAATGAACAAATGATAGATTTCAACTTCAGATTCCAACGGACATGGGACAGGATTCCAATAGCCATTAGACCAACCGCAAAGGAGCATTCCTTTATTTCTTAAAGGCTATAAATTCAGACATAGCCATGATGATCCAATCAATGGGAGGAACAACGCTGCTAGGGGCCTACGACATAGCTATCAGAGTAGAGAACTATTTGATCCAAGCTGGCAAGCTTGCACCAAGGCCACCAATGCCTCTCTATCCGGATATGGGAAATCCTACAACCAGTCAAGCACCAGAGTTGAATCCCATTCCAACTCCTAGAAATCAAAGCAATAATGAGGCGTCGACTTCTTCAAATACTTCAAAGGAATTGCAAGAGGTCATGAAACAACTGCAGAACCTTGGAAATGAGCTAGTGACTATCAAAAGACAACAAGCTCAAAGTGCTAGACCATATCAACCTCAAGCACAGTACCAAGCTAGGCCCTCATACCAACAAAATAGACCACCACCTTAGGTTGAAAATCAAAACCAAAACAAAGGACAACCTCAAGCTTCCAGGCCATTTCGATCGTATGATTCAAATGTAACGACGTCCTCAATAGCTTTGATCCCGACACAAAATAACATGGCACAGGAGTACGACTGGTGTTACCCTTGCAATCTACCTCACAATCAGTCAGCATGTTTCAATGGTGCACTAAATCAGGCCTTGATGGTGCAAACCATTGGTGTTCCTCAAGAACCAAGCCAGGAGGAGAATCAACAGCAAGAAATGCAACAAGAAGGACCTCCAATAGAAACCACATTGGCCAATTGGCAAATGGAAGACTTCTGTGGAGTTAACCAACAACCTTTTCAAGGCGTGGCTGCCAACACACGGTCAAAGAAGAGAAATATAGGAGAGGGACAACCGTGTAATCCAATTATTTCTCGGTCACTCCTACACAACAAGGGGTCGAGACCAAACGCAGCTCCAAATGTGCAAAATCAACCTAAGGTACTGTTGTAACAACACGTGCACTGTTCAAGCTCCAAAAAGGTTGCACCAAGTAAGGGAAAACAAAAGTACAATTCATCCCCTTTCAACATCATCGATCAAATGAAGAAGACACATGTGAACATTTCCATGTGGGAATCACTGTCAAAATTCCCCCAGGGGCAAATTTCGATAACATGCATCGAGTTTTGCAGATTCCAAGCATGTAGATTGATCAGAGAAAAATCATAAAAAATGACTAAGTCCTAGTCCTAGGGGCGATCACTACATTTGGGACATCTAGGCGCGGATCGGCCGAAAAGCCTCCACCATTCTGTGTTCGTTGATTGAAGCAAAACCACATCTGGGACACGTGGCGGGCGCGATAGATTCGATCCGGCCGAAAGAGGAAGAAAATGACTAAAGCAAGGACGATTCGGGACAAGAGTGCGCGAAGTATGTGAACTGACCGATCGGCTGAAATGAGAACAAACAGTCCGAAGCAATTGGGACATTTGGGCCGTGATGAGCCTAACACTACATTCGCCCAAACAGAAAGTTCATACTGGGACATCCGGACAAATGTGTCTCGCTGATTGACCTTGGAGCCAAAGCCAATCAAACAACACCACGTGTCATCGGCCAAATGAGGGATGAGGAAGCCCATTTCGGTGGATCGAAGTTTTTGGCCCAAGCGTTGGGACATCCGGGACATAAAGACGCGAGGTATGCGCGAAGGAGCCGAAAGGGCGAGAACCAAATTTCCAGATCACGACACGTGTCGCAGGGAAGAGTCCAAAGGTCAAAGGGTGAATTTTGAGGGGTCAGCCATGAGCCAATCAAAAGAGGACATGTGTCCTATGGAACAGGAATGTGGAGCTCGGGAAGGAGTTAGAGAATTTGGCATGAGTTTTGGCCGAAAAGCTAAAAGCTAAGGTCGCCGCCTGCCCCTTCTACCCTAATCAATTGGATGCCACGTGTCCAAGTTTAAGGGGCCCACAAGGAAATTTCAAAAGAAATCCCGAAGAAAGGTAGAGGAGAGAGAATCACGCGACCAATCAATGCGTGCCATGTCATCCAAGTGGCAAGAGCGGTGGAAAGATTTCAAATTACGTTTTTCGCTGGTTGTGCCCTAAAACTTTAGACCTCCATAACTTTCGATCCAGAGCTTGGATTTGCATTTCTTTATATCAACGGAAAGCTTTTTGAAATTCTCACATGATTCTAGGATCAATCTAGAATTTTGGTGTAGTCTGGAGAGAGAAAATTGAGAAACTGCTCTGACGCATGATCATGGCGAGGCGACATTTCAACAACCCCGAGTTTAATGCACATGGGTCGCATTCTTCTTGACATGGCCAAGTGATGTCTCAAACCACCGATTGTAATGAAGAATGTGTTTTGGTCAATGGTTGGGCTGCTTACACATTTTCCTATGTTTTCCTCTCCGGCTCGACCCATGCATTTTGTATAAAGCCGACGGCTCGTTTTAAAAGGGACATAACAAGTTGCTCATCTTTTAAACTCTCGCCCTCCATTCTTTTCTTCTCTAGGGTTGAAAATGGAGCTCGAACCTCCTCCCTACTCTGAATGGCATTTTTTCCTTTTACTAATGAAATGATGTTTTGTGCAAACTTCGGAGCAACAAAAAACGTGTTTTGTGATGCATCTCGTCCATCCTTGCTCTTTCTTCGCTTGTTTTCCTCTTGCCTCTCTTCATTGCAGGTATTTGTGCATGTTTGAATGTTCATTGCAGAGGAAAATGGAGCTGTGTTTCATGGATTTTAGGAGTTTTGGGACATTTTCGTGTGAAATCTATCCTTGGGCCTGTGATGCATCTGTCCATCCTTCCCATTGCTCACCTCTCTTTGTCCATGGCGCTTTTGATAGAGGTTCAACATTCTCCTTCTAGTGTATCACCGTTTTAGTGTAGGCTTTTGTTTTTTTCCATTCTCTCTCTCTCTCTGTCTCCCAAAAAGCATGATTAGATTAGGATTTTCGATTAGCTCGCCAAACCAATGAATAGCTTGTTTAAGGGTTTAGAAAAGCCCGGAACCAAGGTGGAGATTCCTTTCTCATTTTAGTGAATCCCACACGGAGAAAGGATTCAATGTTGTGTGTCACACTAGATGCCCGAGCGCAACCTAGAAATTTAATCTCGCATCCATTTTGCTTTTGATTTTGCACTAACAGGAATCACTTGCGATCCCGTGGCAACGAGATTTATTGCCTTAAGCTCGCAATGGCTAATTGATCCGCCACAAATTTATCAAACCAGGGGACATGAGAAAGTTCTCACTAATGTAGTGCAACAGGATGGGTGCTTGGACAAGAAAGAATTTGAAGCCTCCACCATTCTATGTGTCATTGGTTGTTGAAACCACTTGGACAAAGCTCGCATGATATATTCGGAGCAAGTAGTTCGGTGATGCCATAGCAAATAGCGGATCAAACTCGGGATTGAAATATGAGCCAGTCACCGTTTTGCCAAAAGGAGTAAAGACCATAATAGATGGAATGGCGGTAGGAAATTTTGGGGTCATCAAAGGTTAAGCCTAACACTACATTCCTCTCCTAATGTTACTGATTCTCTCAAGATGTGTTATTTGACCTTCCGCCACTCTTTGCGTTGTGTCTATCTTGTTTTGACTTCCCTTCTTCGGTGGATATTTATCTGCAGATTGGTCACACATGATTTTAGGACAAGGTATGGAGCCAAAGCACCAATCATGTCTTGAACCAATCGCCAATTTCCATATTGAGCCTCATGTACCAAATCCTATCAATGTAAATTGCTTGGCTTTTGATCGGAGGAGTGTTCAAGTGATCTAGAAACAAGTACTAAGGTCGAGGGAATTCATGACTTAACTTTGGATGAATGGGCAAACAAGAGTCATAAATTTGACCCATACTGAGTGAAATCAAGAATCTGAATCGTAGGGCGTGTATTATATACACGAAGAAAATTCACCCATTCCCGACATCATTCAAGATTAACAAAAGGATGAAAACAAAGTTTGGAAATTATTTTTCGATGGTTCGAGAATAGACAAGGTGTTGGAGGTGGTGCAATGTTGATTTCACCACAAGACATCAAATATTTTTCAGCTTTTCATTTCCAGTTTTCTGTTCAAACAACACGGCTGAATCAACCTGAAGCATTGATTCATGGAATTCATTGGGCGGAAAAGGGCATAAAGAACTTGCAGGTGTTTGGAGATAGCGAGCTAATCGTCAACCAAGTTAGGGGACAACATGCTACAAAGAATGACTTGCTGAAGAGCTACAAGAATAGGGTATGGGACCTCATCGAGGATTTCAAAGCTTTCAACATTGTGTCCATACCCAGGAAGAAAAATGAAGTCGCAGATAGGCTCGCAGCAGTTGGAGAAACATTTGATGTGGTTGACAACATCAAAAGGGGAAAAACATAGCCACATATCCATGTGATTGTGAGGCTAGCAGTTCAGATAATAACACAAAGCTTGCGGTGTTTGAGAACGATCAACGGATCGTCAATTTCTTACAAGAAGAGGCTGAATTCTCGGCTAGAATCGGAGACAGATTAGAGCAGCGTGTGGGGATCAAGTAGTGTAGGCTGCGGACAAACAAGCTTCCTAAGGGTTTAGTAACATTGAGTCTATCTTCAACCCTAATGACTAGTTCCATAAGGAAAAGGCTAACATACGAGTTAAGAGAGAAGATTCAGGCCAATTCGGTTGGGAAGGCAAAACTCTTCAAATTGGTAAAGTGGCCACTTTGAGCGGAAAAATTAGATTTCATACAACTTTGCCAAGAATTTCCGATGTCTTCACTTGGAGCTATGAAGACTTAAGAGGATTCGATCCAAATTTGGCACAACATACCATAGAATTAGATCCATATGCTAAGCCCATCGGGCGAGAAGCGAGACCAGTCAAGCCTCACATTGAACCTCTAATGAAGAAAGAGCTAAATAAGCTAATAGAGGCAAGCATTATATTCCCGATCAAGCACTCAAGGCGGGTTGCAAACTTGGTTCGGTCGGGAAGAAGAGTGGAGAAATCAGGTTGTGTGTGGATTTCGAGACCTAAACAGGGCATCTCTCAAAGACCATTACCCACTTCCTTCAATGGAAACAAATATTGCAAGTAGTATCCGGTTCGAGAGATTCTCTCTCTAGATGGCTACTCGGGTATAATCAGGTGATGGTGAAAGAAGATGACCAATTCAAGATGGCTTTCACCACCAAATGGGGGACCTATGCCTACAAGATGCCATTTGGGCTATCAAATCTGGGGGCCACTTTCCAAAGGGCCATGGATATGGCATTTAAGTGGACATCTGAATGCAAGGCAAGTTTTGGGGCAATAAAAGAGGCTATATCTCAAGCTCAAAGACTCTTTTGACAATCCAATTAGAGCTTCTCCAAGTCGACTTTCAAAGTTCTTGCAATATATGCCTTTTGTTCTAAATTGGGGACACGATTTAAAGAAGAGTATGGCATTTAAGTGGAATCTCAAGTTTTGAGGCAAAAAGAGGCAAAATAAATCCAGGAGGATTAGAACAACCACACGATTTCTGCAATCACAGGTGCTTTTTCTTCTTGATCAAGGCTTGGAGGAATACGAAACTAGGTACCCTTTCATTGAAAAGCATGTCCTTGCGTGTCGGGAGCTTAAAGAAATTCAAGAACCTAGTCTCAAACAACAAAATCAATTATTGGTCTCTCATGCGGGAGTCAGGGACTTCCTTCTAAACAAGGATCTGAATGAGAAATGTGCAGGATGGATAACTCGTGTCATGGAATATGACATCGAGATCAAGGTCACCAAACTAGTACGTGGGAAGGGACTATGTGAGCAGCTAGCCTTGAGTCAACAAGTTGAAGCAGGTAATGAAAAAGAGGTTGTCTTGGTACTACAGGATGGTCAAGAATAGGAAAATGATGATGTGCCCACTCGTGTTGGACTCAGAATGTGATACACTTCCTACAAATAGGCCTATGCCCCCCAGAAATGAGCAAAGCAAAGAGGAGATACTTCATATTACAAGCCATTCCATATGTGCTTGTTGATGGTGTTTTGTTTAAGAAAGACATCAATGGAGTTCTATTGAGGTGCATTGGGACAAATCAAATTAAAAGGGTGTTACGAGATTTTCACGATAGAGATTTTGGAGGACATTTCGCCCCACAAGTAACAACTCTCAAGATAATGAAGGCAGGGTATTATTGGCCGACAGTCTTCAGTGACTGCTATACATGGATAAGAAAGTGCAAGAAATGTGCACTCTTCACAGGCAAAGAAAGACTAGCAACGACTTCCATTGCACCCAATTCTGGTTGACCAACCATTTATGCAATGGGGATTGGACTTCGTCGGGGTCATCAATCCAAACTCAAGCCAAGGCCACAAGTGGATTCTCATGGCAACGGACTATTTCACCAAGTGGACCGAAGCAGTAGCGCTCAAAGAAGCAAATGAGTCTAACATACTAGAATTTTATGAAGGAATAGTGACCAGGTTCGGTGTGCCGGCCACTATCATATCAGACAATGCATTGGCATTTATAGGTTCCAAGATTACAGAATGGGCTATCAAGAATGGAATCTATTTGAGCACCTCTTCAAATTATTACCCGCAGGGTAATGGACAAGCAGAGTCCACGAACAAAAATTTGCTAAGAATCATCAGGAGGACTCTGGATGAAAATCAAAGAACATGGCATACCAAGCTAAAATCAGCATTATGGGCTGACAGAATAACACCAAAGAGGTCTACAGGTAATTCCCCTTACAAGTTGGTCTATGGAAAAGAGGCAGTATTGCCTATATCATTAGAACTACCTACATTGGAGTTCATGAAGCAGTTGGAGTTGGCTGAGTTCGAACCAATGGAGGCTAGGTATGCAGAGTTGATGGAATTGGAAGAAATTAGAGAACATGTAGTTCAAACAATTGAGAAAGATCAGGCCTTAGTAAAAAGATGGTTTGATAAGAAAGCAAGAGCAAGGACCTTCCAGGAAGGGGACCTAGTTCTGAAATGGGATGCAGATCGGGCAAAACCAGGAAGGCATTCCAAGTTTGATGCCATTTGGAGTGGCCCCTACATGGTCACGAGATGTAAAAGTAGTAATGCCTTCCAATTGTCTACATTGGATGGAGAAGAATTCCCAATTCTAGTTAACAAAATCCATCTTAAACATTGCTACTAAAAGGAAAAGGTTTACCCTTGTAAATATTAGCCTAGATTTCAATTCCTCTAAGTGCGTATGCACATTGTCTTGTTGTAGTTAGGTTTCTGTTTCCCTAAGTGCTCCGTGTTTTTTTGCTCTCTGAGATTGTTTTCTATAGTTTAGTGTGTTGTCGAAGAAGGAGTTGCGATATCAGGCTCGGGATCAGATATCAGGTTGGTTTCAAGTTATTACTTATGACTCCATGCCCAATGGATTGCTAAAAGGCCACTGATCTTCTACCTAGCAGGCAGGTGATCCCATTGAGTCACCAAATTGTTGTATATATCATTCCCCGGTAGATATAGACAAGCAGAAGAATATAGAAATCAAAGAAGCTTGAATCCCTAAAAATGTATGTGCACTAAAATGTATGCACGGAAAGTGGCACACAGAAATGGATGTCGACAGGGTAAAGGATGCGCCCTTGGTGCATGGAAATGGCGCATGACAATGAGTGTTGACACTAAAATGTATGCGCCAAGGTGCAGGAAAGTGGTGCACAGAAATGGATGTCGATAGGGTAAAGGATGTGCCCTTGGCACACGGAAATGGCGCATGACAATGAGTGTTGACACTAAAATGTATGCACCAAGGCGCAGGAAAGTGGCGCACAGAAATGGATGTCGACAGGGTAAAGGATGCACCCTTGGCACACGGAAATGGTGCATGACACAGAGTTTCAACAGGGAAAAATTTGTGCCTTGGCACACGTAAGAGGATGTCGACACACACACGGATGCGCCTATGGCACACCTTCAGGAGGTGCAACATTTTGAGTCTTGACAGAAGCGCAAACCACAGCACGAGATATTGACGGCCATAACTTTTGACTGGGAGCTCGGATTCATGCAAGGTTGGACTTTTCGGAAAGCTTACAAGGTCCTCTATCCAACTATGACTAGGATATCTTTAATTGGGTGAGAAAAAATTCTTAAAAATGCAAAATACAGTTCGCCACTTTTGGGTTCGCTGGGGTTCTCACCTACCATCATAATGAGATGAATTAAATGCAACCTAGAGGTGGTTGGGGTAGTTTTGGAATTCCTCTCTCTTTTCTCTCTCATTCTTCCTATAAATTTTAAGGAGGGCTTCTTTCTAAAGGTTGGAAATTTCTGTTTTGCCCTCCCTTCTTCTCTTTGGCAGGTGAACTTGTGGAGTTAAAACCTCCCATTTGAAACTGTAATGCAACCTTGCCTCTTGGCATTTTGCAGTGTGTTGTATCAATCTTTGGAGTAAATTAATACATGTCTGTGGATGATTCTCAACCCTCTCTCGTATTCATTTGCACTCCCCGATCTTTCACCGTGAATCGCTATCTCAGTGCATGATCTTGCATTGCATTTTAATGATCTCGTGTTTATTGGCAAGATATGTCTTCATTCCTCGGTGCATCACCTTTGTAGTTTAGGTTTTATTTTATGCATTTTCTTACCCTGTCTCCTTGGCAAGTTAGATTAGGTTTTTAGTAAACCCTCTTGCATTTTCTACGTGTGCATCTGAACAGAGGAATAGGAACCAGCCTTCATCCGGAGAGCTTTTCCGTTTTGCAATGTCCCACACTTGGAAAAAGCTCTATGTTATGCAATCGCATGCGAGAGTCTCAACCCATCGTGTTGCAGACATTCGAAGTGCTGCGATTTGACATCAACAGTCCCTTAGAAGAGATTTTGTCCTTTTTTTTGGAGGGCCCGCCTCTGCAGCAACCAACTTTGAAAAATTATCTTCTTTGAAACTCATTCCCCAAGAGGTGAGCCATGCCTTGGTGCGTGCAAGAATCAGGGCCGATCTATCTGTAATGGAGGATTTTTCACCGATAGACCAATCAATAGGTGGGAAAACATATTGATCTTCATTCAATCTGTCATAGGAAGGATCCAGAACACTTTCATTATCACCAGTACCCTCTGGTATGTCAGTGAGCTCAAGTGTCTGAATCTCTGCAAGTGTCAACCTGCTATGATATTTTCTTCAGACAGCAACCTCATCACGTAAATCAATCCAGATGTCTTCTATGCTTGGCACGTGTGGGTGTAGAGTTCCATATGCCTTAAGGACTCCTCAAAAATCAAACCCATCTCGGGCTTCATGTGCTTTTTCAACTTATCTTGAAGCTCATGTACAACGTTCTTGGCTTTCACCACCATTGAACAAGTATACCTTCCAATAGAAATTGGGAAAGATACAGCGGCCTTGTGTTTACTCTGTTGGAATTTGTGAAAATCCAACAATTGCCTGACCAACTCCATCAAGATTAGTTTGTCCCCTAGATATCTTTGCAAACGGAAAGGATCCCCTGGGTACATGACTACTCAAAGATATGTGAACTTCTTAAATTATAAGAAGACACAACCCCATTTTGGAACTTCACCCCATGCCTCATCAGAGACTCTCATTTTCCTTATTTCGGGGTTTAACCTGCAGATGTTCTCATAAAAGAAGGCATTGTTTACCCTTCTGAATTGGTCTTCAGACCCTTTTCTTGTTAGCTAAGGAAAATACCGATAAACATGCTCCACTGTCTTGTTCCCCTTGGTGTCCAATCCAGGATAGTTCCTCATGTCGGCCGCTACATAGGTGACATACGAGGACATATAAAACTTCCCCGTAGACAGGACTGTTGTCATTTGAGAATCTATCTCATTACTGATAAGAGTACCCCAATCAATTCCCTGTTGATTCTTCTTAATAATGATCATGAATTGGTACATCCATCCTTGGAAAACATTTGATTCAGGGAAACCAAAACCCAACTCAACAGAGTAATGATATCATTGATTTCCTGAATGAAATCACTTCTAGGAACAAGTCTTGGGAACCTGGAAATAGCTGGTTTGGCTTTGATTAGGAACTTCTTATTCACATTCTTTATGTATTCTTCCTGATCATTATCCCAAGATTTTTGGGCTGACTTGAGATCCACATCTCCATATTCCTCAAAATTAGGCAGCTTGAGAAGATCATCGAAGTAACCTCCATCCAACTTGATTACAACTTCTCCCGCCTAATTTTTCACAGAATGAGAAGCAGAGTCATAGTTTGAAGCACAAGCTAAGATGAACTCGGGGCACTAAGCGGACATAGGGAAACCTGCTACAAGAGGTAGACCACTGCCAACTATTGATTTCATCCATGGAGTCTGGGAAGAGCTCTTGACCCTATTCCAAAAATCCTCCATATCTATGTTTCCGAGCTCTGTATCCCGGATGTCGTAATTACAATCAATGTAGGAGGGAGACTCCACCTTCCTAAATTTGTACTTCATCCTCCCTAATTTTTCAGTCTTATCTTGTGATGAACTAGGGTCTGACATGAGGAATTTCAAAGGAGAGAGTGTCGAGAGATCAGAAGGTGTTGAACACTTCAAAACCCGACACACTTTGGAGATGTCGGAAAGTTGGAAATGTCCGACACACTGGGAGGATGTCAGAAAGATGGAAATGTCTGACACATTGGGAGGATGCCGGAAAGATGGAAATGTCTGACACACTAGGAGGATGCCGGAAAGATGGAAATGTCCAACACACTGGGAGGATGCCGGAATGTTTGAAGTGCCCGACACCTTAAACTTCCCGATACACTGCGGGTTTTGAAAACTACAAAGCACCCTGCAAAACCTGAAAAGAGGGAATCGGGTAATTGTTAGGTTGAAACATGCAAGTTCTTCTTCACATTAATATCCCAAATATTTTAAATTACAATGACATTCCAAGGAATAAAACAAAGTGAACATTCCAAAGGGGGAACCCTAAAACACAAACTTGATTGGAAAACAACCTAAAATGGAAAAGATAAAACCCCAATAACCCCAACAAGAAAAAGACAGAAAATCAAGAATCCTTTACAAAATTATTTGAAAAACAAAGAATAAAGGGAAATACCTTTAATTAGAATCAAAATGATCAAAAATGCAATGCAATCAAAGCACAGAGAGGCGAGTCGGGTTTCGATTCGAAGATGCATGCACGAAAATCCACGAGGTAAAAAGTATGTCTGGTAAAAATGACGTGGAAATCCAAATATTTATAATAAATTTCACATTTAATACACTTCAGTTGACACATGTCAACTACCCGACAACTCAACATTAATGCCATGTCAGCATGCTTGGGATATCCGAAAACTCACCCAAAGGATTTTGTATTAATTCGGGTTTCAGGTTGCGGGAAACAAGCGACAAGAAGCATGATGCTTAATGGTCCCGAAACCCGATACAAAGGAGTAAATTGGGCTTCGGGGATCGGAAGACATGCGACATGAAGCATGTTTTGACGAAGTCATGTTCTGATGCTCGGAAGACCCGACCCGAAACAAAGGAGTAAATCGGGCTTGAGGATCAAAGACATGCGACATGAAGCATGTTTTGACGAAGGCATGTTCTGATGCTCGGAAGACCCGCAAACCCGAAAGACTTACTTGATGCGGGTTTCAGGTTTCAGGGAACACACAACATGAAGCATCCAAAACACATGTTGTCTTGCTATTGAAACCTGAAAACCTGATTATCTCTCTGAAAGGGCATTCTTAGAAAACCAGCTCAAAATTTCTTAGGGTTATCTTATTTTTTGGCATAAACTCAAAAATGAGATAACAAAGTGATCACTGGCGCTTCTGGCTTTATCTAACAAGTCATCTATATAGGATTTCCATGATTTTATGAATAATATCATGAAATATATATGTCATTTCCCGCTAGTATGTAGCGCCAATGTTCTTGAGACCGAATGGCATAACAAAGTGTAGAAATAGTTTCCCCCGAGGAGTTATAAACGTGATTTTTGCTTGGTCTTGTTCGGATATTCGATTTGATTATATCTCGAGAATCCATCCATGAGAGACAAAATCTCAAACCCAGCCATTGCGTCAACGATGACATCAATGGATGGTAATGGGAAGTCGTCCTTGGGGCACACTTTGTTAATGTCTCAAAAATCTATGCAAATGTGTATCTTCCGTTCTTTTTGAGAACGGGAACGATATTAGATACCCACTGAGAATAATCAACTGGCTTAATGAATCCTACTTGGAGGAGTTTCATTACTTCTTCCTTCACCATGAGAGCTACCTTGGGTTTCATTGGTCTTGATTTTTGTTTAATTGGTTTTGCATCTGATTTGGTGACGAGGTTATGTACAGGATGTGTGGTGCAATTCCCATAATTTCTTTATAATTAAATGAAAAAGCCTTTTGATGTTCTCTGAGGATTCGAGTGTGTATTTCTATCTCTTCAGAAGTTAACGAAGATCCTAGTTTTAAGATCTTGATTCATCCTCTGTTCCGATGTTAATGTCAATCATCTCTTTGATTAAAGAAGCGTTACCTTCTTCAAACTTAGGCGGCTGGAGGTAGTTCTAGATCTTCTCCATTCTCTACCGCGTGTATGTCAAGTTCCTTTTATGGGGGAAGCTCTATCATGGGATTTCTGAAGTAAGAAGACGAATGTGGGATTAAAGACAAATCTACCACGTGATGGGTGAGATGTAACGCTGCATAGGTGTTTAAGTAATCAAGAGTGGCTTTATCACTATCAACATGATCTAAGATAGCAGATTTATTCTCAGCTATGTTCGTTAAAAGAGGGTTTGATATTTTCTTCACTAACGGTTCAGTATGCGAAGGGATACCATGAAACAGGTGTCTTCCAACTCACTTCTTGGAGTGAAATGTGAAGCTGAGGTTGCTATCAAATCTGCGAGAAGATTTTATTCTCGTGGGATTGCTTCAATTGATATGAAGTCAAATCCTTTACTCAAATCTAGTACTATTGTTTTGTAGAGCTGTAGGTGTTCAACTCTAGTTTCATACACCTCAGAGACTTGGTTTGTCTATTAATTGAGAGTCTTCTAACACCCTAATGTCATTAACATTGAGCCTCTTCACTAAGATGAGGTCAAGGAGGAGGGCTTCGTACTCAGCACCTTTGTTGTTTGTACATTCAAAATTTAGTTTAAAGGTGAATGGTAGGATCTTTCCCTCGAGTGAAGTAAAGATCACACCTGCCCCAGCCCCATAACAACATCTAGCTCCATCAAAATGGAGAGTCCAATAGTTACTTGGGAAGATGGATGTTGGGACATTTGCTACATCTACTTCTTCTACATTGGTTACTTCTAACATGCGAGTTCTTTTCTTGGAAGAGAACCAACTCCTAGGGGATATCCCATGCCTACAGAATCAAATGGCAGGAAAATTGGTAGATCCTGTTCTAGAAACTCGATTATTTTTGCAGTAGTTCCTAATGATATTGTTTCTACAATGTTAGCCTCATCTTTGAGGGCTAGGATATTCTTGATTAGGTTCGTAACTTCTAGCTCTGTTGTAGGTACCAACTTTCCTTCCGATTTTGAGTCGGTTGGCTTGTTAAGTTGGTTTTTGGGAGTTCAAACTCAGAGTGAATGCCTAGTCTTTTCTTCAGGTCTGCTAGGTGTATATTGAATGGTTTTGGATCACCTTTTGCTACAAATACCTTTCCTAAGTGTAGGAATCTTATTTCTTGGAATAACGTAGAAGGGATTGCCTTCATACGGTGTATCCATGGTTGGCCAAGGATCATATTATAGTTGGTTTCCCGATCTATAATATAAAACTCAATGAGGATTGTTTTGGGTCCTAAGGTGACTGTAGTATTATAGTTCCAATCAAAGTGGCTTTAAGGCTATCATAGCCTCTTAGTGTATTCCGAGTCGTGGAACAATTTGTTTCTCTCTCGTACCTAGCTTTTGAAGGAAAGAGAAGGGAACTATGTTAACTGCTGCCCCATCGTCAACCATTGTGCATTTAACGTAATTGTTATAAACCCACACTTGTAAATGTAAGGCCAGATCACCTCTTCATGTAATCTCAACATCTGTTGGTATTTTGTTTATGTCAAATATAAAATCGGTATCCCTATCCGGCTGCCCCGGAGGGTGGATATCAAAGTCTATATGGTTTACCTATGTTTCACGAGGTGGAGTGATGTTAATTAAGTGACCTAAACCTAATGCTTCTAAAAGAGCAGCCATGTGGGCGGAGAGTTCTTTAATAAGTCTAAAAAGGAGATATGAGAGAAGGTCTTTGTTAGGTCATTATAGAAATCATAGGCACCTACGAGTTTCACTAATGGTTTGTTGAATGTTATCTGTTTCTAGAGGGTAACTTGGACTTGGCTGAGAGGAATACTCTCGTGTCCTCATTACGGTTTCCACAAGTATCTCATTTTCTAACTCCACTAAACTGACTATCTTGGGTCATAGCTAACTTCCTAATTGTGGTGCGACAGGTGGATTTAGCGAAGTCAAGGCTTCATGATCATTGTTTCCTGTCATTACACTCTTGTTCATCCCATTTGGATTTAATTTGTTGTTATTGTGATTTGGGAGTAGATCATTGAAGATCTTAAGGGGTGCATTTTGAGGGGAAACTACTCCCATGAAGGTATTTGGCACAGGTGATGCAGGATCTGCTAAGAACATATCCATGAAAAGTTTTCTTTGATCTTCTGGAAAATGTTGCATGAACTTTTGTAATCGTTGTAAGTCTTAGTGTCATGGCCTCGAATTTTATGGAAACCACAATATGAGTTGGGATTGTAATTCCTAGTTTGTTGGTTTGGCGTGTATTATGGTCCAAAACTCTGATTAAACTGCTGACTATTAAAGTTTTGTGTTTTTGTATTTGTTTTTGGTTTTGGTTACGATATCTAGTTGAATTTTTACTTGGACCACGTGTGCGGGTTTGAATTTGTTGTTGTTGTGGATGATTAAAATCCACCAAATTGATTGTTGGGGTAAAGTTGTTATTTCGTTAGTTGTTAATTAGTAGTGGAGCATTTACAACATTTGATTTTTTTGTTTGGTCGGTTACTCCATCTGTTGTTACGCCGTGATTTTTGTTAAGGATCTTAGGTCCTTGATTGACATTTGTGGTAGTAGGATAAGTCATAGTATTCTAGTTGGGGGTGATTAACCTCCCATTTGTTCCATACGTCTTGCAACCACTATCTATTGCAGCTTGATCTATTCGGAGGGCGCTCTCAAGTACTTCATCATAAGTTCTTAGTGGGAACTTTTGGACTTCTTCCTTTACCTCTCTACTAAGAGAATGAAGGAACAAATCACATAGTTCCATTTGGTCCATGTTTGGAGCACTTTCCGAAGAATAAAGGACTATACGCCATCTCTGGATGAAATGAGCAACATATTCATTGTGTTCTTGCTTAATGTGCAAGAATTCCCTGATTCTCATTCTCAATAGTTTGTTCATGTCAAACACCTTGATGAACTCTGAAACGAGTTGTTTAAATGAATGGATGGAAGCTTCAGGTATTCTGTAATACCAATCGAGGGCGATGCCTTCTAAAGTTTTGGGGAATATTTTGGCAACGACCCCATCCCAAGGGAGCAGTTCTCGAATGGTTGTGGCATAGGCCTTAATGTGTGCATTCAGGTCTCCCTCCCCTTTGTATTTGGGAAAATTGGGAAGAGGTCTTGGAAGCATGACGCTTCATATGGTGAAGTCTAAGGGTTCTTTCAAATATTCTGAATAAGTTCCTATCGCATAGGTTTCGACCATTGATGGTGCCTGCTAAGGGGGTGGAGGTGGAATGGGTTGTTGATATGGCGTGGCGTATGCATTTTTAGGGACATAAGGAAATCCCTGTGGTTGAGTGAACATGCCAGGAGAAGAGAACATATCTCCCTGCGGTGATTTGGAATACATGTTCAAGTATGGAGGAGTATTGCCTAGGAATGGATTATTTTGTACTAGACCGGGAGATATCATATTTTCCACCGGAATGGTGTTAGAAAATGTGGTTCTAGTTGGTGTTTGTTGTGAATACTGAGGAGGTATACCCAACGTGCCTATTCCTATGAGGAGGTCTACTTGGCCAGGATGATGCGGAGGATTGGAATTTCCTACCTGCATGAATTGAGAATTTTGACTTGCTTGAGCAAGCTCTAACCCTCTAACTTTTTCTACTAAAGTTGAGATGACTTCATTTGGTGAAGTCACAATATTTTTCCTTAGTGGCATTTGTCATATATCCTAAGGTTGTATGGGCATGTGGTACCTGCTATGAACTGATCATTGCCTTGCCAAGTTTCACCGAGGGCATTTCCTATAGGTAGTGGCATGGAGGTGTTTTCTTGAAACGAGACCTCGGGTCGTGTTTGTAAACTTCCTATAGGTGGGTACATACTCTGAGAGAATTTTTCACTCCTAGCATAACGCACTGAATGTTCATCATCTAAAAATAGATATGGATCCGATTGTCTACTAATTTGTAATCTAAGCAACACCTGAGGAGACGAATTAGATTCTCCCGTAAACGTCATGTTGTTCGAGTTTGAAGGCTCTGGTTGTTGCGTTTAAGCGAGCTGGTCCAACTCCTCTATTTGGAAAGAAGAACTATATCTAGCCCTTGGAGGTGGAGTTTGTGTTGACAATTGGTTAGTTGAATAGTTGTCACCCCATGCTGAGAGCGAGGGTGATGGTTGTCTATTCAGTTGATCGTAGTATGCTTCAAGACCTAGGAGAGGTCTACCATATGCATCGAATCCCGACATATTCAGGGGGTATATGAATACCCACAAAATAATGGGAAAGAGCGAAGGTGGATGGAAGAAATAAAACTAAAAGAGGAAGAATTGTTTTGTTCACATCGGGTTCACCAATTTTGTACGATGGAAAAGTGACAAGCGAGCATGGGAATCTACAAGTAACTCTTCCTCACACCTGACCTCCCAAGGTCGTGCCGAGATAGCCGGTGGGGATGGAATATACATGGGGTATGGACAAACTAATTGGGAAATCTTATGTCTTCGACATGCACTAATGGAATTTGTGAATCTAAGGTAATGAAGACCCTCCTAACCTAAACTGGCATGATAGATCAATTGGCGAGGATGACTACTCAAAGGCTCCAATCAATATCAAGCTTTGGCGTGATTTGATCTATAGGTTATGGGATACAAGGAAAATGACCTGGGATTGTTTCGTGTATATCTCTAGACAGGGTCATAAGATGGATGATGGATATATAGTGGGTTCTATGGGTGATTCTCTGCTCTAGTCTAGAAATATTTAGCTTCGTTAGCTGATATATCTAACAAGGATAACTGTGTGATAATATCTAGTGGAAGTGGAGTGGATCTAAATACTAATGTGCATAAACTAGCATCTATGTCTGATTGTCCTGTGGACTCGTTGGGTTGTGGGACCTATGGATCAAAACCATAGATTTGTGGTTGTTGTGGACCTCCTATGGTCATGTATAGAATCAATCCCTAACCCCTAGTATCCAGTAGTTGTATGCCTTTTCAGCCTCTATATTTAGAATTAACAGTTGTGTAATCTTTTCAGAGTATGCTACAGTGTTCTGGCAATTTGAATTCTTAAGCTAGTGTCTATATCAGTTAGAATGTCCAATGTTTCTGGCTGTGGGACCAAAGGATCACAACCAAAACTTTTGCTCCTTCTCAAGCCCTTCTACAGTCATGTGGATATTTATCTAGGGTAGCCTGTAGCTTGGCTGGTTTGACCAAAACATATGTGCTTTGTCATCTTCTACGTTTAGTCCTCTTAATTGTGAGCTAATTTCTTGTAGGTTTGTTGTTGTTTGGAAGACTTGGATTCTGAGATTTTGATCTACGTCAGTTATTGCTGCCACAAGATTGGGTTGGGGCATGATTGGCTCGAATACGTATTCTTTGGGCTCCCTAGGTCCCGTGATTGTCATACAAAAGAAACAATGTAAATCTAACTGAAGAAAAGTAAAACTAACTATATAAAGTATATCTACAGCATATATAACTTCTCTATTTTTGTGTTTTTGACGAACTATTTGAATGAAATTGAAAGAGCAACTATTTAAAATATCTAGAAATTGACAACTAAACTAATGACAAAATTAAAACAAACAAGGCAGCCGAGCATAGCTACTTGCCTGTGCAGTTGTAATTCTATTTGAAATAATGAAATAATTGATCTAATCTATTTGAAAGACTGTCAATCCTACCTCAGAAGTGAGGAATGAATCATAGTTTCTCAGAAACTATCAATCCCCACAGCTTCCCTGGCAATATCGAAAGTGAGATTAATTGAAATGAAATGCTTTTACTATTTTATTTGATATACTTTAACTAGAACTTTGAAAGCTTGAACCTGGATTTTGCAGAACAGTGGTGAATTTGATTGTGTGTGGCTTTTGTCCCCTCAGTGTGGTCTCCTCATTCCTTCGTGCTCACGTGAATCTAGAAAAGTGTGTAATGCTAGAATCAACAGAAGTAGGTATTAGAACAATGGTAGTTTTGGATGTAGACTGAATACAATGTGAGTAGGAGAGGGATAGCACAAGAGAACAGAGCTTGGCTTATGTAATTCCTAGTGGGATTTATTGCAAGTCATACGACACAAAACGTCCAGAACCTGAAGCTATCCTATTTGACAAACAAAACCTACAACTTTAATGGCTTCCAACTGAAAATGAAACTATCCTATCTCAATTGATTGTGTGAAACAATAACAACACTTGCACAAGGAGAATATGTGGCTTCTAAACAGAGAAACAACTTAACTATGCACAAAACAATGAAAACTATGAACTCCTAAGAACTGAAAGACTAAAACTATGAAATGAGAAGATGAGAGGAAATTTTTGAGGGGCCATTTGCTTGAAAACCAACCAGCTATTTATAGAATCCCCATTTACCCAAAGGTGAAAACCAATTTGAACTCTTTAACCATAAACAATGCAAAAACACTATTCCAGGGAACCAAAATCATAAATATGAGCAAAGGCGGTGAAAAAGCTGGTAAACATTGAAATTTTACACGAGTCACGTTAAAAAGAACATTCTGGAAAATGCATGAAGGACCGCCGCCCGAGTAGGGCGGTGGTTACAGACGCCATCCTCGCCTGGCGCGGTCATGAGGCTGCCGCCCGGGCGGGGTGGTTGTTTCATAACTAAAGACCAAAACGTAAAGAAAAGGAGGGGAGATGAGAAAAATAAATCACGCCGGTCTAAAGCGAGACATGCGGGATGTTAACACATGCTTGGAGAGATTTTCCAGATCCTGAACACCTTGTGAGGAGACATGTATCACCATTAGGGCACGTGTAACGTTGTTCCGATAGTGCAGTACCCTATAATTTTGGGTATGTACAGATACCCATCAAATTTGAACAATTTTTTTGGTCTTAGGGCTCTTAAGGGACTATGCCCAAATAAGTAGCCCAAAAGCAATGACATCTCTTCTTGCATGGTACCACAATAAGGCCTTGACCTATATATATCTTATATCTAGGGGTACAAAACCTGTCAGTACTGGTTAAAATACTTTCCTTAGAATCTCCATCGGTTAATGAAATATGTGGAACCTATGAAGATGAAGGAAAAGAAATTGTTGAATCAGAAATTGAAAGAGAAGAAGAAGATGGTTATGCAATTATTGGTTATTGTGAATACTCACCCAACAAATATCCTGAATAATCCATAGATGATATGAATAGTTACTCTTGTTTAGTGTTCACCCACTCATAAAAAAATAAATAAGCCTCTTCTTCTACTTCCCAAGCAAAACACTTTAATCCTCAAATGGTGAATCGATAGAAAAAAACAAAAAAAAAAAAGAGGAACATCATTTCCTACTTCTATGGGGTCATCCAAGAAGAATCCTAATACTACTTTAGCCAAGACTCCATCTACCTCTTTGAGTAAGTCTCTTGCACCTCCTCTTGTCAAATCGATTTCTATTTCTATTATTCCTGAGAATGAAAATCCTACTCATGTCAAGGATTTCATAGTTCCTAATGTGCTTACCATGTCCTCATATTTTTACATCATTGACCATTTTAAGAAAGATAAAATTTAAATATCTGAATATGAGTATATAAAAAAACACCCCAAGCATTTTGCTAAACTCACCTAGTTTATCAAAGGAAGTAGTAAAAATACATGTTCCAAGAATCCTACCAACACTAAAGAATCACTTCCCACTCCTAAAACTATTCATTCCTAGAACCTTCTTTCCTTAAAATCCTCCTCTTCTAGAAAATAAGAACCTTTATGTCTTTCCTTGTTGGTCAATGGGTATAAATTGAATAATTGCATTATTGACTCTGGTGCCTCTAACAATGTCATGCTTATAAAATTTGCTAACTCTATTGGTATTACTCTCAACCCTGCTATTGGCCATTGTTACTACATGAAAACAAAATAATTACCTCTTTTTGGCCAGGTGAAAGATTCTCAAGTAGAATTTGTAGACTTCCCTGATAAGAAAATCAAGATGGAAATACTTGTGGAAGACATGCTAGCTATGGTATATTGTTGAGCCAAAGTTTCTATCACGATATTGGTGGGGATATGAAGATGCATTGGTCATACCCCACCATACTCATCAATGGTAAAATGAATAATATCCTTCGATAAATAAAATTAAATACACACTAAAAACCAAATGACCCAAGGGAAGACATCTTATTTCAAGATTCAAGGTATGAAATATTTTTCATGACTTAAGAGGAAAATGATAAGTTTCCCATGTTGATGGAGGAATACACATGCTTCCCTTAATTTCTTGACAATTTTACCATGCAATGTTGCACCATAGTAACGTTATATTCATATATGTTGCACCATAGTTTTTTAATTTTAAATCAAACATACATATAGAACTAATATACATAGAATATACATACATAGAAGGATATCATGTGCAATGAAATCGAATAAAACATAGAAGTAATATCGTTATGAAAACCAACACATGGATATCTGAAAATATAAGTTCATAACATGTGTACATCTCGAACTAAGTGTGATGGACGCACGTCTCTGAAAATATAAGTTCATAACATGTGTACATCTCGAACTAAGTGTGTTGGATGCACGTCTCTGAAAATATAAGTTCATAACATGTGTACATCTCAAACTAAGTGTGTCATACATATAGGACCACATGTGGTCACATAAGGCTATATATACAATGTCCTATGAAGAATCATGAACTAGGACCAGATGGCCCATATATATATCTATGTGCATCTAGGTCCTATGAATCTAATCATGAAACATCTTCCCTTTCTTCGCCCTGCTAGAAGTAGCATGTCCACGACTTGGGGATGTAGTGGAGGGATATGCCACTAGGGATTTCATCTGTGGTCCTAGGCATCTCTAAAAAGGCCTCGTAACCTAACTGCACATTCATAAACAAATTTTTAACACCTGATTTTTAAAAAATTAAAATTTAGAAACTTAGAATTTAGTTAAAATGCATGTGAAATCTTACCGAATGTCATGATCCATATCAATTTTTTATTGACACGTGGCGAGGACAATAGTAGACTCACAAGGGTAAGCTGCATACAAATAATTAAATTTCAAATTAAATATTTCATGTACAAAATTTGATATTGTAGATTTAAGTAATAAGAAATAATTCCTAAATAAATTTAACAAATTTAAAAATTATGACTCGCTTAGTGGATTTGCGAGATCTTTATGGCAGTATCTACAGGTAGCCTTCACATCTGCATATATGGAGGGGTCTCTATGCAGTCATAAGCTATACAAAAACATGTACAAAACCAATATTGATCTACATAATTGCCACATAATAGAGCCAAAGCATAATCCATGTGAACTTCCATAATTAGAAACAAAGTGTAAAGAGAAACTAACCTACGTAAAAGTCACGTGAGGTGTGTCAGCAGTGCCTCGAGTTCCTAGAGAAGATGATGACCCACCAGGCTCCTGCGTATAAAAGACAAACATATATTAATATGTACATGTACGGTGTGAAACATTATAATAATAAAAGTGCACAATCAAATGAAATTTGAAATTTAAGTACAACTTGAAACTTACGTTTGTAACATGCCCAACTGCAGTAGCTAGCATGTCGACACCGGATGTTTCCTTCATCGGCTCTTGCTATTTAAAATAAAATAAAAAATTAGTTTTTACATGTATGTACATGACGTACAATCAAATACATATATATTAAAATCTCAAACATGAATTAAACTATTGTATATATATATTAAATATTTATTTGACATTTACCTGTGAAAGACCAAGATCCTTTGCACCTAGTTCAAAAACATCCGCCATCATCTCATCTAGAGAAAAGAAATCATGTGATCCAATAAATGATGTCTCGCCCGTAGTGCATACAACACCACATGATCCACAGTGTTGTGGTGCGCTAGAACTGGCACCTCCACCAACATCACTAGATGCAATCTGCTCACTAGGTTGGGTTAAAGTGTCGGTGAGCTCCTCAATGCATGTAGTGTGTCGATCTCCATAACCTTGTTCACTATAGGAGGGATAATCAAGGCGCGGGGGTTTTGGGGCATGGGGGATCCTTGGTTGACCTATGCGTGCACTAGGTCTACTCTATGCGCAGAGCCACCTCCTCACCCATAAAAGTCAAAACAGTCAAAATAATTTGGGACCTCATTAAGCACAAACTCATAATATAATTTCTTGAAAAATAGAGAGGAACCTCATTGTTGTTGCATGGTGGATAATCAAAACCATCCACCATGAGTTCTAAAATTGTTCTTGATTCAGGTCATCGTGGCACCAATGGATTGGGAACCGTTTGCAAGTAGCTAGGGGGCATTGGTTCTTGGGTCGGTAAATAATGCAAAAATATAGTCTTTTCCAAATTTTTGTCTTTTACTGACCGCATGGGATAATTTATCTCGCATACCACCGCCTCTCTGATCACCTCTAAAGGTATTCCATCTATCTATTTGGTTGGTTGCGAGCCAAATTCACCAATCAATGTTTTCACTAAAGTCATGCGGGATGGATTTGTGGCATGATTTTATCTTGTCGTCTAAATAAAGTTCTCAATGACAATTTTATTTTGTCAGATTCTTCCAATGATATCAACTTGTGTTCCTGTTGGTTTTGTGGGGATAGAAGGAGCCACAGGAGGCGGATCTATGTTTGGAGGAGGGTTTTGAGGAATGTTTGGAGGGTTTTGAGGATTGTTTGGAGGGTTTTGAGGAATATTTTGATAGTTTGTAGGATTACGAGCTTGCCGAGCAACTGACAAAACAAAAAAATTGTATACATAAACAAAAAATTGAAAAACCCATGAAAATCACAAAAAATAACCTAAAATGCAAACAAATTGATCAAAATCGAGGGCTTACCTCTTTGTCTTGGCGGCATGGTTGAAACTATCGTGATCCAGAAGTCCAAAGAGCAATTTTTAGGGGTATTCAAAGTGCGAGTGCTAAAGGTCTAGGAGAAATCATGGTTGGAAAGGGAAATGGGGAAATGAGGAGTCATGGGTCTTTTTTTTTTGTCTTATAGGACCACAATCATGGTTTGAAACCATGAGTGGTTTTAGGTTCGGAAATCACCAAACCTATAAAAAAATTGTGCAAGCACGGTTTATAAACCACAATCGCGGTACCTAAATTTCAGGTTTTAATGTCCGCCAACTTGTTGCACTTACCCATAGATGCATCCTTTAAGACACCGATGGGTATCACCTTCATTTTGTTTTCCATACACAGCACATTTAAAGATGGTTGTAATGCAGGCCTTCCCATCTGATGCCATGCATCCAAGGTAATAACATTGACCTCCGTGCATGTGTCAATGAGGATATTACTAAGGAGCCATCCATCCACAACCGCATTTAACGTGATCTCCCTATCATAGTCAAGGTTGTGAGGGGGAAGGTTTTCATGCAAGACCTACCTCTTGCACTCTTCTCTAGACACATGGTACCTTATCTCTGAATAATTCTACTAGCAAGGTAATAATATTCTCTTGCCTTAGCATTTTACATACTTCCCCTGACCTCATCCAAGCCATCTTTTGGTGCCTCGACCTTCCTTCTTTGCTCCTCCCTCCTGATCGCTTCTTTAGACACTTTGGATTTCTCCTTGTAAAATTTTAATCACATCCATGGTATCTTGATATACCTCCTTTTGATGTACAAGATATGGGTACTTCCCATATACCACTTCTTCCCTTGAAAAAAGTTCTTCTAGCCTTGGTATTTCCTTTGCATGTGCGGCCTCTACTCTTGTTGTTACCATAATAGATTCCAAACCCACATCATGTGTCACCCATGGCATCCATTGTGTGTCTGTCTTCTTAATGCTTACCATTGTAGTGCCCTTGTCTTTCTGTGTTGTTGATTCATGTGCTCGAACAACTCAGGGCACTCCTCATACTTGTGCTTCTTCCCGCACCATGAGCACTGCAATAGATATGGGCACTCTCATTTGTAATGCTATGTAGACCCATAATTAAACAAGTTCCACATGGGAACTCACTTCTTCCTCCTCTGCGGTTACCACGACCATGGAATCCTCTCGTAAAATTCCCTTCCGTGCGCACCCCATCTGCGTGCTCCTCATAACGGCGGTCATCACCTTTAGAACTACTGGAAATGTTGGTCTGCGCACCCCATGATCAATGGCCTCATAGATATGATCAATAAGCCTACAATCCTTAGTATCATGGGTTGTAGAGGTGTAAATCTTATAGTAGCAAGACACATTCTTCCAAATTGCACGCTGTAACAAGGGACATCTACTTGCATCATGGTCCCCATGACAGATTTCACAGTCTACTGTTACGGCACGTATTATCCTCCGAGGGAAACTATCCTTGACATGCCCCTCTACTTCACAATCATGTACACCATATACCACTGTGAGTCTCATGGGCTGAGTTCACAGACAACTTCTCCATCTACTTAGCCATAGCACCAATCTGAGCTTCAGAAAATGAGCTAACACTAGTATTAACACTTCCAATAACTTTGGCATGCGAAAGCGGCTTCCAACGCCTCGTAAAAATCTGTGAAAGTTTTATGAGATAGGGCTCTTCTAAAAGGTGTTATCAACCCCCCAACAAACCATTGAGCATGTTGTGAAGGGTGAATGTCATATGATAATTTTGACAAGAGGGTTTTGAACCGTGCATCATACTCCCGCACACTCTCCACCATTCCCTGTTGAATATCCTTCAGGGTGTTGATGCTCTTCTATTCAAACTCAAGGATGTGGAATTCTGCCAAGAAGGTGTTCTTTAAAGTAGTATAATCCACCACCATTTGATGAGGGTCATATTTCATATACCAGCTATGTGTGCGCCCTTACAACATCGTTGCAAATTGACTAGCCTTCCACTTCGGGGTTGTGATCCCCTTCACGCACTATAGCAACTCACACTTGTGACCATGTTTTGTAGCATCTCTAATACCTTTGTAATCTAGCAAATGTAAAGACATCTCAAAGAAGACTTGAGGGGGTTATTGGGGTCCTTTTCCTCTTAAGCCAGAGCCTTGGTTTCCTCCGGTGTTTCCTCCGCCCCCATATCCACCAGATCCACCAGGTCCTATGCCTCCTGAGCCACCAGATCCACTAGGTTCTATGCCTCCTGACCCACCAAATCCACCAGTTCCTGTAGTGGTCATTTCAAGGGTCCCGAAAGTTCCACTGAGCTGTGTTTCGACAGTCCTATGATAATGCCCCACTACCACTAGTGTACCCCGTGCCACTCCCAGACGCGAGACCAAAGGCTTGTGTACTTTCTCCTTGTCCAAAAATTCCTCCAAATACTAGAATATGTGTAGCCATAGAAGTGGGAAATGAAAAATTGTATCTCCTAGAGAAAATATGTCACTTCCACTAATACCAATTGGGTCAACGATACTCCTTCCTTGATATGGAAAACCAAGCACTAGGGTTTTGTCACTAGGTGGGTTCAAATACATGTCAACAACTATTCTCTCTCCATGTGACAAACTCTCATCGAAGCCGAAGGGTATCTCTTATGTAATTTCCAAGATGGGATAGCCAGGGCTCGCTCGGGTTCCATGTCCTCCATGTGAACCTCCACTCCTTCTCACAATGTCTACCTCCATAGATCCATCACACTTGCAACCTCACATTGTCTAGAAATCTCCCTTTCACGCACTTCACTATACTTGAGCCGTCTCTCCTCCCTTTCTTTCTCCATCATAATATCTACCATCTTCCTCCACCCTAGCTTCCTCGCCCAATGCTCAGAACGGTTTAGCCATTTATTGGAAATGCCTCTAAACTCAAGGTAACAATCAAGATCTTCATTTCCATAGGGATAGATCATAGAAATGATCCTCTGGGCTCCCACAAAAACTCAAACTCAGCAACTTCTAAACAAGAGTATGTAGAAATAGTGTACTCTAGGGTGTAGCTAGCCAACACACCTTTCCACCAATGATCCACAGCACGAGTCCACGTCAGATCTACATCTTGCAGCCTCTGGTATTCTTCTTAGGTCCATGTGTGTGCTCTATAATACCATCTTGATCTAAACACATCTTGAGATCCTTTCATACAGCTTCTCTTTGAAGAAACAAAAAAAAGTTTCATATAAATCATGGTAGAGGTTCTCTTCTACCCATCTGCATACATCAAACTCATATCTAGTGTTGAATCTTTGAGAAAATTCATCCTCCATGCTATTAAACCATGATTCAACACTTTCCAAATTTAAACGCTCTGTCATTACTCATTACACAGATCAAGATATATGTCATTTCCCACTATAACTTTGAAAAGAGGTCTTGGCAATGGAACCAAGATGTAGTCATTTTTACACCCATCACAAAGGAAAGAAATCCCATGTGCATTAGCCTATCACCCAATGATGGGTGTTGGGTGCTCACCGAGGCACACGTGGCCATCAAGTATCTCTTTTATGCGAGTTAAGTGGGAAACCATCATCTATGTCATGAACTTAATGAATAAAATTAGAAATGAAACATATAATCATCATAGGGATCTGAACAGCCTCTAGACAAATGTATTCATTCCAAACAGAGGGTACTTACAAATAACAAATAGAACTATAAAGCGAGAAAGGAAAATACATAAGGATTTACATCTACTCCATAACATCCATGAACAGAAATGAAAAGATATAGATATAAACCAAATCAATTATACTCATACTGATTCATGTTTGTAACCTCATTACATTCAATGGATCCATTAGACTACCACACTTGATCAGACCGAAGTCATACATCACAACAGGGATCATGTCCTTCATCCATATAAAGAAAAATTTACAACCCAGCCCCTTAATACATTACTCCTTTATATAGCCTCTACCCAATCCCACAGAGTTCTTGCAGTATTTCTACAGAGCTCTGCTCCCTATAATCTCCTCTCCTTTCTATCTGATCTCTCCCTCCATCTATCCGATCTATCTCTATTTTTCTCTTGTGGGCACTCACATATATAGGCATCCCAAAGTGCCAACTCATCCTTCTGTGGCCTCAGATCCGATGCCAAGTGTCTGAATGTGGTCCTCCATGGGAGCATGCTTCTCCAAGCCTGAGCTCTCCACTTTTGCCATGATGTCTTCTAGAACCTTCTATCGCAAGGCATATTCCTTTTATGGGCATCACGTTGCCAGGATGGCACCTTATCCACTCTGCATGCGTAGTCGGGTCATGCTTTTCGTGTCCTACCCAATATGGCTAAGTCCTAAAACCTTGGCTCTGTCCACGCACGCACCACGGGTTTTCTTAAACCCTTCCTTAAACCTTGTCGTACACACCTTCTCCTTGCGCACCCTTCTTCAACTAGGCCTTGCGTGCCTTTGTGTACTTAGCCACTATTTTGGGGTCCTAACAAAAGGAATGAGCGGCAGCCCAAAACCTCATGAAATTTATGATAAGGAATAGATGATCCTCAAACAAGTGAAGTGACCTCCTTTTATACATAAGTGATGGCACAAACCTCTAGAACAATCTCCAAAAGGGGTCGCTCCACTTGGATAATTAATTTGATTTAAAAATTTCCTTTACCCTCCATTTTTTTCTTCCTTGGAGTCTCGCCACTTTAGAATTTAAAATAATCTAATCTTTTAATACTTTTCTCCTTTTTATGTTTTCACTTTATTCCATAAATTCCCTTCCTTTTCATCCCTTTAGCCAACATATAATAGTCGAATAGGCTAAATACTTTAAGTACTTAAAAATAACTATTATTTAAGTGATATTATTAAGTTACTCAAGATTTGGAAATGATCGGGCCCAACTTACAAAAATTATTAATTATTTTATTTTAGAGAAGGGGACATAACAACAAAAATTTCATCTAAGTACACAACCACAAATGAATCAATGAATAGTCATATGATGTTGTTCATCGTCCTCATGAATGTTGCAGGTGTATTCGTGATCCCAAAATGCATAATCAACCATTCAAAAAATCCCTCCTTATATTTAAATGTAGTTTTCCAAACGTCTATTGGATCAATGGGAACTTAGTGGTAACCTTACTTCATTCAATCCTCATGAAGAACTTATCTCCCCTAAAGTAGTCTAAGAGGTCATCAACTCATGGAAGCGGGTATCGGTTCTTCACTTTGATTTTGTTCAAGGTTCAATATTCAATGCAAATTCACCATGTCCCATATTTCTTTTGGACAAGAATAATCGGGCTTCCACAAGGTGATGCGCTTGGTTGAATGTCCCCTTCTTAATCGACACTTGATCTATTCATTCTCAATTACTAAGTGCATGTATAAGTCCCATTCGGGAGTGGTTTTCCAAAGACCAATTCCATTGTATGTTTCACCTAATGATGTTAAGGCACACATGTCGTTGGTACAAATATGTTTGTGTATTCAGATCTCATCTCGAACCATCTACTTTCATTGCATAGTTTGGCCTCATGGGACCTCTCTTGTGGTCATTGTAACCTTTTTCTTATTTGTATCATGAGTAGGAAAAAGGTCCTAGTTTGAGAAATCAACCTCCAACACTACTTTGCACTAATGTAGGTCATTGATTTGATAGGGGTTGCCTCAGGATATGGTAGCACTTACATCCTAGAGTAATGATGGCACTCCTAGGCCTTGCCTCATAGACACCATGGAAATCCCACATGTATGGTTGTTCAATAAGTACATCATAGAGATCTAATGGTGTGACATCACATACCACCACATCTTTGAATGGTTTGATTGAATAAGGAAGGAGACATTGTTGATTCACACAGATGTCTCTTCCTTGACTAACCCAACCAACAGTATGGTTGTGGGTGAGGATTTTCCACTAGATTTTTCTTCTTTATTTTTCTATATATATCATATTATTTTGACTACCACTATCTAGAATAAAGTGAAGAGTTGTACCATTTACCCACATTTGTGAGTGAATAGGCATTATGTGTCCTCTTTTCATAGATATATTATTCATGTAGTGACAACAATGGTATATGGATTTGCATCCACAATCAGCTCCTCTTCTTCATGTGTACCTTGGTTCTCTATGGAGGATTCTCCTACATCTAGCTCCCATGACTATATTAGCAAAGTTTTTGACAACTCAATATTCCTTCATGTCATGGTACTTTCTCTTACGCTTCTCAAACCACATCCCTGTGTATATTTCATGGCTTTTCTTTCCATGTTTACTTCTTGTCCTATCTCTGTGGTGGTGTATCACTTCCTTACTACTTGGTGTTAGCTTTCCCTTTCTTGAAATATGAAGTATCTTTATTTCCCCTACGTTTGGACCTTTCTTCAATCTTGATTGCATATCAATACGCTTCCCTAAGAGTATTGATGTTTACAAACTCCATCTCTTCCTGGATGTAATATCGTAACCCATTACATTATTTGAGAATTTATGCTTCTTGGTGTCTCATGCACCCACTTTTTCCAATATGGTATAAACATCATTGGTGTAGTTATGCATTGTCCAATCATAACCTTGATGCAATTGGTACAATTTATTGAACTGGTCCTCGTAGGTCTTCATTGGATAATATTCTTCTCTAATGGCCTCTACAAAACCACCCCATGTTTCTAGAGGTTTCGTATCGACCATTACATAATCATTATCATCCTCTTATAAGGAGTATGATTCCCACCATTTTTTGACATGAAGAGATGCTTTCAAAAGTGCAAACGTTATCTTTTCACCATCAGAAAAATTATTGATAGAAAATATGATTCTAGTTGGTTGAGCCATTTATCCAATTCATCAACATCAATTTTCCTTCAAACTATGGGATGTCAAAAATTACTTGTACCTTGAATGGTTTCGAGACACCGAAGGGCATGCTTGTTGTAGGTGTAATTGCAAAGGTGGGACTTGTTGCAGGGATGACCTGAGAGAGGACATCAGCAAATTGTGCCACCATCTCCCTACTCTGCTTCTCAAGGGCTTCATCAAGCATTTCTCTTAAGGGGTCTCCAATTTCCTCATGTCTTTGCTTGAGGTCATTTGAAATGACAAGGAAGGTAATCCAAAGGATCACGAGTCTATACATCATGCTTCGATATGTGGACCTTGTGAGTTCGACATGCAAGAGTGAAAGAACCCAACTATGATAACATTGATCCGGATTGAATGAAACATAGTGGGAAACACACTAATAATGGTGTTTAATGTGCTATAACAATGAAAGAGTTATAAACAAAAAAAAAAATTATTGTAATTCCAAATTAATACAAATTAGCAAACTCCATAAGAGAGATGTATGCCTAGAGATCTATCTCTTTATTCAAAACAAGCTACTTTATAGCTATACAATGGAGAATATGAAAAACTACTAAAAATAGAATATGAAGGGTTCTAGAGGGGAACCAAAAGGTCATCCTTCATGGATACCATTCATATCCACCTTAGGGATGGATTTAAGAGAAGTTGAAGAATTCAAAATCATTCCTATTATTTTATTTATTGCTACTTGTTGGGGTAATATCTCCTAGCCCGATGACTCGGTTTGTGAATTGCGTGATTTGTTAGAAATATAAAAAAATGAAATTGTATAACATAGCTAAGATGATGGCACTTGAACATCGTCGTAAATGCGATCCGATCCCAAAATGCTCAAGACCCCCAAAAATGCAAATTACTAAAAGTTTTTGAAAACAACTAAAAATAGATTTTAGGAATTTTTAGAAATCGTGTTCTTGATTACAATCGATTAGTTCTTGGATAATGTACTAGATAGCGTGTTTTTCACTATTCTCATCCTCTTGTGCCAACATTGCCCCAACGAATACAAGGGTAGATGAGGTATAAAGGATGGTGTGAAAATTGGTTGAAGGAAATCATAATGTAAGTACATTAGGTAATGATTTCTTCAAATCCATGTTAATAGTCCTTATTATATTCTAACTTACCACCATTCTTGAGGAAGTTCTCGAATGGAGTGAATTCAACAAGCTAGTATGGAAATGAACCATCATATTGTTCCAAGCTTTCCTAAGAAAGTGTAGATGTCAAGAATGGATGTGGGTCGATTTATGTTCATGATTGCTTGAATTGATGCAATGTCCACATCAATTCCTTGTTTGGAAATGAGGAATCCTATAGCTTTTCTTGAATGACATATATTCGGAAAACCTTGTATTTTGGAGGCATTCAAGTTCTTTGTTGAATTCAACGAGCATGATCTTCTATAAGTCAAGATTCGACTAAAATATCATCTATATAGACTTCAATTGTTTTGTGAATTAACTCATATAAGATGTGAGTCTTTGCATGTTGGTAGTTTGCCTTGGAATTTTTAAGGCCAAAAGGCATCTTCACATAGCAATATGTGCCCCACTCGATTTAAAGGTAGTTTTATGTTATTTTTGGGAATAATTTAGATTTAATTGTATTTTAAAAACCCATCCATGAGGGATAACATCTCATATCTAGTTATAATATTGATTTTGATGACAATGGATGCTAACGAAAAATTATCTTTCAAACATGCTAGGTTAAGGTTACAAAATTCAATACATATGCAAATAGTTAAGGTGACCTTTTTACTAATGGGTAGAATATTGGAGACCCCTTTGGAATAGACAACCACTCAAATGAATTGATGCTTAGAAGTTTGATGAGCTCATGTTGGCTAGATTTTCTACATAGCATAAAACCTAGGCAGTCATGAGATAAATCTCCCTCCTTTCTTGGTGAGGCTCTCGTGTCGATTTTTCAATTAAAATATGCTAGTATCTATATGGGGTTTTACTTTAACTATTCAGCTCATGAACCATAGCTGTATACAGTTCTGCAGCAAGTAAGCAGCTATTTAAGAAAGGAAATATTTAGAGGAAGAAAATAGTAAAACACAGGGAAGAAATGGGGAAGATGTGCATCCCAATCAATAGATAATAGAGTTGATTGCATGCACATAGAAGAAACCAATAGATATCAACGCATAGAATTATAAGCAAAGGCACTTTAGATCTAGATCTAAAATAACACAAAGTCTATTAGAAGATCTAAGATAGAAAGCTAGAAACAAATTGCACCGTGACACAAAGTTCTCCAGAAACCTGCTCCTTTATATTCCTTTGCTTCAAGTGGCTATCAAGGGGTTTCAGCACAAAGTCTGGAACACAAGAATGCTACTTACAAATTCTGATCCTTAACCTAAAGGTTCTTCCTCTACTTATAGAATGTAGAGGGGAAATTACAAGTCAGAAGATTTTAGTTGAACTGGTAGATGAGGAAGTCGGAAAAGAAACAACTGGAAATCTCCCTCCTAGAATTCCTCTTTACATGACATGCATGATTTGCAACTGAAAATAGAACCTTCTATTTTACACGTCTACCACCTATCTCCAAGTAGTTGACTTCTTCAAGTAATGGCTTTTAAACCAATCACTTAAGTTGTATAAAATAATTGATCGCTCAATTATTTTCTCGGAGGAAATAAGAGAAAGAAGAAGAAAGAGGAAAGTTTCAGTCTTGTCCTTTTTCATATTCTGCATGCATTGATTCTTTTGCCCTTGATTCTCACCATGCTAGATCTGGAATCGGATGGATCTGGAAGTGACTTGGAAGCAACTTGCGGGTATTGCCTTTGACATGTCTTCCTTCTTATCCTTGAAGCTTTTGTAGTTCTTCTCCAGTACATGCATCAGTGCAATGTTCGCCGTAAATAACTCATCATTTTTATTTTTAATTGCATATGAGCAATTAAAAATTCTGGAAAGCACTCTGGGTGAATGCAACTTCAATGAAGGCTTCAACTGGAAGATTGGGAGCACATGCACAAGATCCTAGAAAAGAGGATGAAGCCTTTGTGTTGGAAGCTTTTACAATTATGAGATTTGGATCTGGATCTGGGCCTATTGACTTCAACAAATCTAGAAGCTATGCATGATTCCACTGAGCTTTCTCTTTCATCCCACTTTGCCATGGCTGGAGCAATCTTTGTCTGAACAATTCTTTTTCTTCTTACTCGGCTAGAATTCTTCAAAACTGGTGCAGATCTAGATAATTCTTCAGATTCGGAGGATATATTCAATGTATTGGACATTGATTTAAGCTCCTTTTCTTTTGTAAAGCACCTGTAATGAATTCTTGCAATTAATTCAGACAAAGATGGCAACTGGACCATGAACAGTGGATTTTAATCATAAAAATCTGCATAATTCAAGTTTGCTGCCCCAAAATTAATGTTTTATTTGCATGCAAAGAAAGCATGAATTTTACCAAATTCACTTGAGCACTTGTATCACTTATGCAAACAATTATCCAGACACAAATCAACCTCCTTCAACCTGTGCGCCAATACTGGAAGCTTTCAGCATTAATTACACCTTCTTCTGAGCAAAAATCCTCTTTAAATGGGGTGCACTTTTTGACATAAAGGGGCTGCATTAAATAAATATTATTTATTATACTTTAGAACTGTCTATTTCCAACTTTCTTTTGTCCTCTTCCCTTTGTTGACTTTTCTTCAAGCTTGGGCACCAAAATTGGGTGAATAAATATTCATAAATATTTATTTAATGCATTATTATTCACCTAAGGTGGGTCGCACTTTTTGGCACGGGTGAATTCTAGTTTTAAAAGTCGGATGACGGTGGGATTATTTACCCTACAAGGCAGCCACTGAAAATCCCATGATTCACTTAATTCATTTGACTTTCATAATGGGATTATTTACCCTCTGAGCGTAATAAAATCCCATGATTCACTTAAGTGATTTTTCTTTTATTCCACAATGGAATTTTTACCTGCAGGCGGTAAGAAATTCCCGCATGCTCTTTGCCTCTAATTTTCCCATTGTGACTTAACGACGTTGCTTCCATGGGAAAAAGTACTCTGCTTAGGTAGGTTAAAAATCCCACCCGCCTCTGCTACCAAAATCTCATTGTAGCTTTAAAGTCTTCTTTTTCAAAAATGCGGCCAGCCCAAAAGAAGCTTTTTGGTGCACGACTTCGTCTTTTCCCAGAGAACCCAGGACCTCTGATGGAAAATTCCTTCTGGCACAATGTGCGTATGTGATCTCTAGATACTCCAGCCAAGAATCAGGCCAAACCGGTAAAGGAATTGATCTAGAGAAATTTCATAGAAAACGAAACGGGAAAAACACAAAAACACAAAACGTTGCCAGAAGTTACAAATAAAGCCCAGGATTCATTCTTGGTTAAAACCCTACTGGTATACTGGAATAACGATATATACGATCACAACATGGTTAAACTGGAGCACAAATTGCCTCAAACGGGGCTCAAAATAATTAAATACAAATTTCCCGCAGGCAAATCCCGACGACAGAATATAACAATTTTAGGCATCTGGGTATTTGGCGAAATTGGCTAATATGATTCTCTTGGATTATCCTCGACACAATACAAACACTTTCTGGTAATAAAAACACACAATAACCCATTATTTTAAAAGTACAAAAAAATTTACATAGGGTAGTCCCAGATTTCAGGGTGAAATTTGGGGACACCAGTCGGCTCCATCTGTGGACATCTTTGCTTCAAAATGACAAGGGTAAAGATGAGATCCCAAAGATCTTTGGTTTCGTGTCTTGTCTATTGGGCTCGGGGTCAGGCAAACAAAAACAACGCAACACAAAAACAAAACAAGGTAAAAACAAACAAAATTTTATTTATATACATACAGGTTTTACCTGGTTTGTTATGTCTAGAAAAGCTTTAGATGCTGCCCGTTGAAAGGCAATGGTAACTTAATTCCATCCCGGTAGGCAAGGAAGAAAGTTTCCATTCCGGAAACTCTCTTGATCATGAAAGGCCCTTTCTAGAGTGAATCAGATTTGTCGTGCATGCCCTTCGGTTCATATCTCTTGTCCCATAAAAGTACCCAATCTTCGATGTCGAACTTCCTTTCTCTGGCCTTCTTGTCAAATACCTTGGGCAAGTCTTTATCAACTTCATCTGGTGGTGGCTCATCCTTTCTTCTCTCTATGGTGGGTAAGTCTGCATCAACTTGTTCCGTTCCTAGATTTATTTGTTGCATTTCTGAGGAAGAACTATCACCATATTCTTTGTTCTTCTTTAGGTATTGATCATGCTTGTTGAAATTCTCCACTAAGGAAACTAAACCCTTGGGGATTTTGTTACCTTTTGGTTGGATTACTCCACTATTTTCATCATAACATGGATCATCTTTTTCTGTGATTGTTTGTCATGGTGGTGATTTACTCCCTTCAACATGTAGACATGCAGATGTTTGTTCAGGGACTCTGGGGTGGTAGACCATCTCCACTTTATAGTTTCCTTGTCTGAATATGGATGGTGGTCTATCTAAATTCAATAATGCGATTGTGACTTGCCAAAGAAGTCTGTCTTGGAATTCTAATTAATTGGAATGAAATCGATATAGAAGGTGTAAAATTGAATGTGGGAGAAAGTACTCTATCTTTGTAATGCTCCAGCTTATCTGTTTTGACTTGACTTTTCCCTCGAGCCTTCTTTACTAGAATTTCAGCATCTCCTTGGGATTTGAGGAGTTTTACTCCTTTCTTTTTAGCTTTCTCCATTCCTAGAAGCAATGCTTCATACTCTGCCGTATGATTGGTGTTCTCGAACATCAACTTGTGGGAGTATGGGAATATCTCATGATCTAGAGATATTAGTAGAATGTTGGCTCCTAATCCAAAAGAACAACAAGTGCCTTTAAACTCCATAGTCCAAACTTTTTAGCTTCTTTTGCTGGCTCTGGTTGAAATTTTGACTCTGGAATGTCTTTATCCATTTCCAAGAAATAGACCCCACGGTCAGATTCCTAGAAAAGAATCTAAGATCTATGATCCTAAGATTTTGTAACCGTGTACTAGACTTATTTTCTGGCTCCAGCTTATGGTTAAGCCCTTTGATAGGAATATGCACATAGGACCAATCCATTTTTACTTCTCCTCCCAGCTCTTTGCAAAAGTTTCTACTCAGCAACATCTCATATGAGACAGGAATATCTGCAACTAAGATTGTCATCTTTAATCTCTTGTTAGGAAAAGATGCCAGAAAAACTTGTGCATCTTTGATTTGTCTAATTAAAGGGACTTGTCTCTCCATGGAATAACACCTTTTTATGGTCTTCATCAGGGTAAGCCCAAGAGCATCTCGAACTTTAGCTGACATGACATTGTCAGAAGCACCTGAATCTAAAATGTAATTACTTAACTTGAAACCATTAAGAAATAAGAAGACATAGAAAGGTTCTACTCTTTCAGAAGGTGAGGATTTAACAACTGCAGTGTTGTTATGGGGAGGAATAACTTTGGGCTTAGGCAAAAGGCCTTTTTATGTATTGGATTGTCTGGTGATTGCACATATTTGACTAGCCTATTTAACTACTCAGGAAAAGCTCTCAAGTATTCAACTTCTGACATTTGAATCCTAGTTTTCTTGACATGATCAACAATGTCGAAGGAAGGTATAGATTCAGATACCTGAGCTACTTTCTGTGGTTGAGATGAACAACTCACATTTTTATCTCTGGGAGCTAAAGAAGAACGTAAAGGGCTTCCCTTTCTTTATTTGTCATCTAATGCTTCATCTTGGCGAGTTTGTGATCTTGTAAGTACTACATATGCATGACCATGATCGTCTTCAAGAAGCTCCTCATACTCATGTTCATATTTGTAGTTTAGGTAATTAATATTGGAGTCACCAGCATGACCTATAAAATCATCATCCTCAAGCTGATCAATGTCAGCTTCCAGGCCTTCTTCATTCATCTCCATGTTGTTTCTGGGAGAAGCTTCAATTGTTAATCTTTGGGAACCAGCAATGCGGTTCCGGTTGTTGTTGTTGTTGAAATTCCAAGTAGTGGTAGTATTGTTGCCTTGAGCCATTTGAGCCATTTGTTTCTTCATATGCATCATCTCATTTGCTAACTTTTGCAGTAGTGAATCGGAAGTATTAGCAGAGGATGAACTTTCAGCTCTAGAAGTGTTGCTTTTTATCTTTCCAGCCATGATGAGGTCGTCTTCAATTTCAACCGCCATGTTTTGAGCTACTAAAAAATCAGCAGGACATGCTCCTCGTAGTTGATAGCTTACTTCAGGAAGTAAAGCATTGATAAAGAATACTTTTTCATTCTCGTTATTCAAAGAAGTAGAAGCCAAAATTTTATACAGTAATCTTTGGAATTTTACAATAAAATTCCGCATGTACTCATGTGGTTCCTTCTTCAGCTGAGTCAGTTGAGTTATCAATGTGCTATAATCTTCAGCTAGTTTGAATCTTTTCAGGAATGCATCCCACATAGTAGCCCAGTTGGTTATGGTGCCAGGAGCTAGCTGGTAGAACCATTCTCTAGCCTGTAGAGTCTCTATGAAGAGTCTAACAGATACATCTTCATGTTCGACTGTAAGCACTCCACAGGATATGAAAAATGCAACCAAGTGGTCATCTGGATTCTGCTTTCCATCTCAAAAGAATTTCAGAAAAATATTTCTCGTCCCTTTAGGTAGATCATGCATAGGAGGAGTCAGATTCAGTGGCCCAAAAGATGCACCGCATAGAGCAGGTGTTATAGGGGCAACTAGATGATTACGCATCATGAAAGGACACGTCTTCTTTGAGAATAGACTTGATGAATAATTCTAGCTGCCAAATCATGCTTTGAAGATGATCCAAATCTGGATGTGTTTGCACTCTTCTTCCTGGTGAAAGACTAGATCGTAGCTTCTAACTTGAGAAAGCTGCAGTGCGCTAATTTGTGTTGTTCCCAGCGGAGTCGCCAAAAACTATTGGCTTTTTTTTTTTTCATAGCATCAAACCTAGGTAGTCATAAGATAAATCTCCCTCATTTACCGGTGAGGCTCCGTGTCATATTTTTCAATTAAAATATGCTAGTATCTATATGGGGTTTTACTTTAATCTGTTTAGCTCATAAACCATAGTTGTACAGATTTTGTAGCAAATAAGCGGTTATTTAAGAAAGGAAATATTTATGGAGGAATAAAATAGTAAAACACGGGAAGAAATGGGGAAGATGTGCATCCCGATCAATAGATAACAAAGTTGATTGCATGCACATAGAAGAAACCAATAGATATCAATGCACGAAATTATAAGCAAAGGCACTTCAGATCTAGATCTAAAATAACACAGTCTATTAGAAGATTTAAGATAGAAAGCTAGAAACAAATTGCACTGTGACACAAAGTTCTCTGAAAACCTACTCCTTTATATTCCTTTGCTTCAAGTGGCTATCAGGGGTTTCAGCACAAAGTCTGGAACACAAGAATGCTACTTACAAATTCTGATCCTTAACCTGAAGGTTCTTCCTCTACTTATAGAATGTAGAGGGGCAATTACAAGTTGGAAGCTTTTAGTTGAACTGGCACATGTGGAAGTCGGAAAAGAAACAACTGGCAATCTCCCTCCTGGAATTCCTCTTTGCATGACATGCATGATTTGCAACTGAAAATAGAACCTTCTATTTTGCATGTCTGCCACCTATCTCCAAGTAGTTGACTTCTTCAAGTAATGGCTTTTAAACCAATCACTTAAGTTGTATAATTTAATTGATCGCTCAATTATTTTGTCGGAGGAAATAAGAGAAAGAAGAAGAAAGAGGAAAGCTACAGTCTTGTCCTTTTTCATATTCTGCATGCAGTTGATTCTTTTGCCCTTGATTCTCACCATGCTAGATCTGGAAGCAATTTGGATCTAAAAGTATTTGAAACAGCTTGTTGTGCTTATTTCCTTTGACATGTCTTCCTTCTTATCCTTGAAGCTTTTGCAGTTCTTCTCTAGTACATGCATTAGTGCAATGTTTGCCATAAATAACTCATCATTTTTATTTTTAATTGCATATGAGCAAGAAAGCACTCTGGGTGAATGCAACTTCAATGAAGGCTTCAACTAGAAGATTGGGAGCACATGCACAAGATCATAGAAGACATTTTCCACGCACTGACTTCTACACGGGCTACATCAGAAATAAGAGGATGAAGCCTTTGTGTCGAAAGCTTTACAATTATGAGATTTGGATCTGGATCTGGGCCTATTGACTTTAGCAAATCTAGAAGCTACGCATGGTTCCACTAAGCTTTCTCTTTCATCTCGTTTTCCATGGCTGGAGCAATCTTTGTCTGAACAATTCTTTTTCTTCTTACTCGGCGAAATTCTTCAAAACTGGTGCAGATCTAGATAATTCTTTAGATTCGGAGGATATATTCAATGTATTGGACATTGATTTAAGCTCATTTTATTTTGTAAAGCACCTGTAACAAATTCTTGCTATTAATGTAGACAAATATGGCAACCGGACCATGAACAGTGGATTTTAATCATAAAACTTTGCATAATTCAAGTCTGCTGCCCCAAAAATTAATGTTTTATTTGCATGCAAAGCAAGCATGAATTTTACCAACTTCACCCTAAGCACATGTATCACTTATGCAAACAATTATCCAGACACAAATCAACCTCCTTGAACTTTGTGTGCCAATATTGGAAGCTTTTAGCATTAATTACACCTTCTTCTGAGCAAAAATCCTCTTCAAATGGCGCGCACTTTTTGACATAAAGGGGCTGCATTAAATAAATATTATTTATTTTATTTTAGAACTATCTATTTCCAACTTCCTTTTGTCCTCTTCCCTTTGTTGACTTTTCTTCAAGCTTGGGCACCAAAATTGGGTGAATAAATATTAATAAATATTTATTTAATGCATTATTAATGTCGCCTAAGGTGGGTCGCACTTTTTGTCACAGGTGAATTCTACTTTTAAAAGTTAGATGACAATGGGATTATTTACCTGCAAGGCAGCCACGAAGATTTAATGATTCACTTAAGTCGTTTGACTTTCATAATGGGATTATTTACCTGTAAAGCGACAATAAAATCCCATGATTCACTTAAGTGATTTTCTTTTATTCCACAATGGGAATTTTTTTCCTGCGAGGCGGGGAAGAAATTCCCGCCTTCCTCTTGCCTCTAATTTTCCCAATGTGACTTGTTGGTTTGAAAATCATCCGATGGGAAGATCGTGGGGAAATAGGCCAATAGTGTGCGGGGCATATAGCCCCTCTTTGAGACAACAAAGTGGCTGGTTTATTGTTATTCTACCAAAGAAGAACCTATGCAAGTCTTACGGTATTTTGTCTTCATGTGGTTTGGGATCTCATCCCAGGTAGAGAGTAGTTTTGAATGATGAGCAAAATGCAAGAGGGGAAGAACGGATGAAGGATAGATCTGCGAAGGGAGAAAAGAAATGAATTCCAAGATAGAGCGGTCGGAAGGTTTACGCTTTGGGTGGTAGTATGAGCCAAACTTACTTGCATAAAAAAATAAAGCAATGCTTGATGAACAAATGATGAAAGCAAGAAAGAATCCAATAGAAAAGGAACACGAGATCTAACTTAAGAGATCGATGCATGTAACACATAAATTCAGCACAAAGTCTCAATGTATGTATTGATATTTTCTTACATTACAAGAAAGTACAAAGTCTTTCTCTCCTCACTTTGTAAACACCAAATTTGGGTCTTACGACGCCATACACCCCGCATCTCGTCTTGCACCTAACCCTACCTCACCACCTAAACCTTACACACTTAATTATTTATTAATTACCTTATAATTAATAAATCCACATCTCAACCACCACCTCACCTCACCACCTCACCATGACCTAGCCCTAACCCTAAACTAACCTAATCAAGACCTATAACTTGGTCCAGACCCATACCCATTACTCATCACCCCTCACCCACACCAAAATGAACCTAATAATGACTTGACCAAGCCCACAATTAACCCCTCGGGAGAAAAGGATGGAAAGTTGGCTATTTTACTAAAAATAGCCAACTTTGACCTAACCGACATCGGTCCCTACTGCGACCGGCATCGGTTAGGTAACTGCCATCGATTCCCTATAAATGACCTCCCCCAACCAAAACAAAGGGATCTGAATTCATTTTGCAAGAGAGGGACAAGTGAGAGAGAGAGAAGAGGTTGCAGAGAGGAGTATTGAGCCCAAGACTGTAACTGAGCAACTAGATCACGGTCACACTCATCCAAACATTGGGAGAGTCGGAGGATAGCTTCATCAACTCACTTCCGATTGCGGATCATCCCAACTAAGCCTTGCCTTCGCCACTGCATTCCTTGGACCTGCATCTACATTAGAAACTAGTAAGTAGTCTCTTTTATTACCTTATATGCTTCTAGACACTACTTTATGAACTTTTGATTCATAGTGATTATAAGCTCACTCCTGAATCTACCACCCTGTAGCACCCTACACCTAACCTTCATTCACCCATCTCTATATTGCCCCAAAGACAGCTTTCTCACTCTCTGAGTCTTCTCTATGACCCTCTACTCCCCTCGACCATCTACCAACCTTCTAAACCCCATAACCACCTTCTGACCCAACCTCCATTTAAAATCCCTAAATCACTTTGCCCCTACCGATATCGGTTATCCCCTACTGGTACCCTTTTATAACCGCATTCGATTATCTAGTGACCGGCATCGATCCACTTGTGACTTATACCAAAAACCAACCTTTCACCTATTTATCTCGAAACAACCTCATATCCAAATTGTCTATCCCTATAACTTGATCTCGAGCGTATCAATAACCGGTGACTAAACAAACAAACATGACATTTTACTATTGGTAGTTTAGTCTCTATTGCATTTAGTAATGAGGTACCTAAATCATGATTTTGAATAGCTTCTTTATTATCATTTGCATTAATTTGTATTAAAAGTGAAATGACCACCTTGAAAGGAAGTCTAATATTTCCTGGGCCCAGGCGGTTCCCTCACTTATTGTTTAATGAAATCGGTGGTCTTGCATTCTTATTTACTGAGGTTGTCCTTCCCAGATAAAAAGGATCTCTTCACAATCGGTCTGATCTCTCTACGGTATGCGCACACCTTCCCAACGCTCAACAGGTATTCCTCCTAGCCTTAACGCTTATCTATTTCTCAAGAGAATGAAAAGATAGAAATAACTCTATTAACAAAATTACATGCAAAAAACTCACTTCTAATTTTCGTACAAAACTATCCACACAGAATACAACAAGTATTCCAGTATTTATAGAAGGAGGAGGAGAAAGAAGACAAAAAGAAGCCAACCACTTATTTACAAAATATCTACAAAATATCTAAAAGTCAAAAGTTGACTTTGGGGAAATTTTAGGATGGCATCATCCCATGGTGCAACATGGATGATGTCATCGCATGTGCCAACATGCTTTTAAATATTTTACAAAAATGGAAAATCCATCCCGGAGGAAGCTATTCATCATCGTCTCTCTAGCTCGAATTTAGCTCCGTTGAGGCTCAGGAGAGTCAATGTGGCACTATGCCCGATACTCTGCAAAACTTGCTGATCATCTTTTGAAGTTGGTATTGATCAGGACCTTTGAAATGGTCATGAATAACCTCATAAGTTTCCTTCTCGATCTTGAGCTTGTCAGCATTAGTACTCTGAACTCCTCATTTGCTTGATCAAAAATCCAATGAATTCACGGCGAAAGCTAAGAGGTTGTTGATGGACTCTCGATCGAAAGTGACCTCTTGTGCCAGACCTTGAGAGACAATAGCCTTAAAGCACTAAAATGTGTCATCTGCTTCTCTTAATTCATAGGATGCACTGAGCAGTCTAGGAGACATCTTCAAAACTGTTTTCTCCATGTTGTGTAGTGCTTCCAAGGCTTCTTCCTTGATTTTGTCGATTCTTTCCAGGATGAATTCCATTTGATCGACCCGGTAATCTAAAGTAGTGAGAGCTTTATAATGTGCTCGCGGGTGATCAATAATGCCGACCTTTAACAGGTCATCAGCCGAACAATTGACCATCATCTGGAATGTTCCTTGTTGTAACTTAGCATTATCTAGCTCCTCAAAAGGGAACCTGCTACTACCTGTAGCTCTTTATTTTCCTGAGTTATACCTTAGTGCAACAAGGTGAACTTGCCAATTATTACTTGACCATCCTGGAGGATCTTCTCAATCCAGGATGACATAGTTATACCCTGTTCAACAATATTTATGTATTCATTTATCTTCTCTAAATGGGAGCTTGAACATGTTTCTACGGCGATTCTTGAAGGTACTTTTCCCATTTTCTACAAAGCTTGGAGGAGATGGTGGTTCTGTTCTTTGAGAATTCTCTTTTCCTTTGGCATTTTTAAGACTTCTTACAGAGGGCATCCACGGCTGATACGGTTTCTCCTTGCAGACTTTCTGATGATGTTCCCGTTGTGACTTGAGTCACTGTGAAGTTTGTAGGAAACAGATCTTCCTTATTCTTTATGGGATTCGGATAGGCTATCTCCATGACCCTTTCTCCCGAGGCACTTTTTGAGAAGCAAGTTAATTCTTTTTTCTTCTTGGGTCCCTTTGTCGGAATGACGGAGAAGTCTATAGCTGCAATAGGGACCTTTCTCTTGTGTTGACTCAGGTGGTCGAGATCCAACAAGGATTTAGGGGAGTGGGATCGGAAGAAGAAGAAGAAGCGAGGGGTGAAAGGGGAGCAACTATAGTGGACTTGGGAAAAGTGGAAACACTTGGTGGTGGCATGGATAGAGAGTCCAATGCACTAGTGTTTATAGGGCTCAGAGTCACTACAAGATAGGAGAAAGAGGTGGAAATGGAAGGGATCTGTAGTTGGATGGAGGGAATACCAGCCGACAAATCCAAGAGGAGGAAATTGAAAAGATGGAAGAAGTGGGAGATGGAAGGGAGGAAGACGGAGGAGAAGAAACAACCAAAGGAGTGGTTACTTGAGGAGGAGGAGGGAGAGGAGTAGAAGAGGGAATGGAGGGCACCTCCATAGTTGTAGCTGTGATAACATCTTGAGTGGATGTGTCTATTGGAACATCTGTCGCTTCTTCTTTTCTTGGGGACACTAAGTCCACTATTTGCTTTGAGGTAAAAGAGCTATCAGGAGCTTTCTCCTGCTTGCTTGATTCTCCAACTTCATCCTTTCCTTTTCCCTTTGGAAAGTGATCTAGCTTTGGAGGCACTCTTCCTAAGGGGGAAGTAGTGAAATCCACCCCAAGGTAGATGAGACCATTTCATTTGCACCAATGTTCGGTGTGTTGCAACGTGGGCTGGACCCTTTCTTCTATGGTCTTGGGTGCCTTGGTCCTATCGATGCTTGCAAATGGCCAATCATCCCCATCCGTGTCAAGGTAAACCTGATCAATTTCCTGATCAGTTTCTTGGAAATCTTTTGGGATGATGGCAACTCCATAGTGGATGATCTCTACCAGTGCCAGCCGAGAGTGATCCTTTCGCCTGATTTCAACTTCATGGTTGACGTCTATCCATATGTCCTCGATCTCTAGGACATGGATGGGATCAATCTTTTCCTTGGGGAGGCAAGCCCGGCAGTTGAAGGTTGGCCTTGCCAGGAAATCATGCTTCAGGTTGAGCAATTCCAGCTCTGCAAACATTTCCCGGGCTTTACCCAATGAGGCGCAGGTGTATCTACCAACCGTGAGGGGGAAAGGAGTTCCACCCTTCTTCCTTTTCATACATTTTTCATGATATGTAATTAGCTACCTTGAGAGCTCCAGAAGGATCAGCTTGGGCCCTGCATACCTTGGAAACCTTGTTGGTTCTCCCAAGAAGTTGGCAGCTCTAAGATATGTGAAGGTGGGGAATTGTGTAAACAAAGCCCCCACTTCTTTGTGGCAGTGACCATGCTCATGCTAGTCCGACCATGTCTCATGTTCGGCCTCATTAGGCAGATCACCTCATAGAAAAGGTGTCATTGATCTTGTTGAATTGGGTGATACTGGCCTCGAGCCTTAGCTCCTAGTAGTACTCATATATCTTGACCTGAGACCATATCCCACTTTGAATCAGTCCCAGATACTCTCTGAGGCAATGGCATATACAACATAGGAGTTCATATAGAACCTCCCAGTCATTGAAACCTATTGGAGTTGCTGCAAGATAGTATCACTGATAATCTCTCCCCAGCCGAAATGTTGCTCAGGCACATTCTTTCTTATGGTCTCTAAGTACCTGAGCATCCATTTGTGAAAGTAGTGGGCATCAGGAAGTCTAAAAACTCTGCTAAGGAAAGTGATGGTATCACTTAGCTCCTCTGAGAAATCACTGCGGTGGATGGTCTATGGCCATCTGCTTGCCACCTTTTTGTTCTTTAGGTAAACCTCATTCATCATCTACATGCACTTGTCCTCATTATCGGTCCAAGTCTTTATGCAGTCTTCTTGGCTTACTGCCACATACTGGCTATGGTGAGGAATGCCTAACATGACTTCGAAGTGCCGGGATGTGAGGTTAATGACCACCTTTCCCTCTTTGTCTTCGACACATCTTGTGTCTTTATTGTAACAACGGGCCACTATCATGATGAACTCATTGTTTATAGCACTTCTTTGGAAGACCAACTACTGAAAATGCAACCCGCCGCCCTTACCTACTTTTTCCATCCATGGGCTACCAGTAACTTTTTTGGTTCTTTCCTAGAAATCATCCATATCTATGTGTCCAAGCTCTAAGTCTCTGATGTCGAGACTGCACTCTACAAGCGAGTCAGGCATCCTGACTCTCTGATATTTGTATTTCATTTCTTGCTCTGTCAACTTAGCTTTTCCTTTAGACTTAGTTGGCTTCTTGCTCGACGAAGACATGTGTGAGCTCGAGGGTGGCTACTTTGTTATTCAAGATATATATAATGATGAAGGACATATGTGGGATCCACAAGCGCGAGGAACGGCACGTGAGGCTGACGAGGATAACTGACAAGCATAGAGGAAAGACTTTTCTCGATTTTTAATTCGTGAAAATGACAGGTTGAATGCGCCTATATATAGAAAAATGCACATTTATTGTGCCACCAACCACCTTTGGCGGTTGGTGAAGTGTCGACACGGAGGTTTCAGTGCCTATGGCGCACTTAAGATGATGTCAACATAACGTTTTCAGCACCAAGGAGAAAAGGGGGTGCACATTCTTTTGTGTCGACACATCAATTTTCACGCCTTAAGCACGTTTCTTTGGTGCAAGTTTGAGGATGTTGGCATGTAACTCTTAGTGCCTTAGGGGCGCAACTCTTGTCATGTTGACATGCCTTTTAGGGCGCCAAAGGATCTTCAAAGGGGTGCACTTTTCTTGATGTTTCCACAACAATTTTTGCATAGCTCAAAAAGGCTGAAAAAAGGCTAAGTTCTTAAAACTTGATTTTTGGAAGGGAACCTTTAGGCCATTTTGAATGTTAATAGACCTTTTAGGGGACCAAAATAAAAAAATTTCATGGTTACCTGTAAAATTTCCCTTGTCAATTTTACAGGATAACAATTGGCTCTGTCTGGGGACTATCTTTAAGTGAAACTTAAGGGTAGAGAATCCCAATCTTCATGTGCCTATCCATTGGGTTACAAAGAGTCAAAAACAAGGGCGACCAAAAAGAAAGAAAGGAAACACACAACAAACAGAAAGAAAACACATGACAAAAGCAATTTGTACAAAGAAGAGAGCAAGCTCTACTTCCTGAAGAGCTTCAGATGTTTCCCGCTATAGGGGAGTGGGAGCTTAGTTCCATCCAGATACGAGAGATAGAAACTATTCTCTCCATTGAGCTACTTGATTTTGTATGGCCCTCTCCAAAGAGAGTCAAACTTTCCATGCATACCTTTTGGTTCTCTTCGTTTGTCCCATAGAAGGACAAGATCCCCTACCTAGAAATCTCTCTGCTTGGCTTTCTTGTCAAAACCTCTTGACTTGATTATGATGTTCGGTGATCTTGTTGACCACTTTTACTCATTTCTCTTCAAGTTCCATTAGGTACATAATTCTCTTTTCCAGAGAACTTTGAAAAGTTTCATCTTTGATAGCTCGTGCCAAGCGTAGAGCAGGAAGTTCCATGAGATAGGGACTTCAGCATCAGTCCCATATAATACCTAAAAAGGTGACATGCCGAGAGATCTCTTTGGAGTGATACGATCCACCCACAAAGCATCATATAATGACTTGTGCCAGGACCGTTGGTTTTCATCAACTAGCTTCCGTATGATGGTTACTAGGTTCTTGTTGCTAGATTCTACCTGACCATTTCCTTGAGGATAGTAATCAGAGGCATGAGCCAAAGTTATTTCGTATCTATAGAAAAAACCAATAACTTCTCGTGAAGAGAAGTTGGAAGTGTTGTCAGCAATGATTTTGTGTGGAATGCCAAATCTCATGATGATATTTTCCTTGATGAAGTTATAAACAACTTCAGAAGTGGCATGTTTGACAGGTATGGCCTCCACCCATTTGGTGAAGTAATCTATTATTGTTAAGACATAACTATGTCTAGCACTAGATTAGGGATGGAGTGCTCTAATAAATTCAATTCCCCATTGCTTGAATGGTTCATCAATAATGACGGGCCTAAGGGGAAATGCAACCAACTTTGGTTTGCCAACAAACTGTTGGTAGAGTTCACATTTTGCTACCCAGGTGGCTGCATCCTGAAATAGCATTTCCCAGGTAGTACACGGCCTAATGATCTTATGTCTTTGTGATGGAAGAGGAGAAATGACCACCACAGGCCGAGTCATGAAAGCTTTCTAGTAATTTTACCTGTTGCGGCTTGTCAACACATCGTAGGAAGATGCCATCAATTTTGTGCTTGTACAACCCGTCGTCCCAAATGACATACCTTGCTGCCCTGAGCTTCACCATCTACTTTTCTTTTGTGGTTAGGTGACCTGAACACTCGCCATAAGTGAGAAATAAAGTGATTTCGAATACCATTCATCATTGGTCGCATGACAAACAGAACCATGGGTAAAGAATCCACTTTCTCCAGTTTACTTTGTTCTTCATCAACCTGAGCAGCTTGCTCCTTAGGTGGTTCTGGGTCTTTATTTTCAGCCATAAGCTGACATAGGCCCTTACCTCTTACCAATTTGGTTGGTTTGATGTCTAGATCATATTCTTGGACCTTTGCGATCCAATTCCCTCGTAGGCTCCCTAACTCCTGTTGAGTCAGGATAGACTTAACTGTCGTGTCAGGAACCAGCACTACTGTATGAGAATTCAGTATGTAGTAGTGGAAACTTTTTGACTTCTTTTACTACAGAGAAGGCATTCTTTTCTAGTTGTGACATCTTTAGTTCATGAGGCTTGAGGGAAAACTCATGAAAGTGATTGGGGATTCAACATCCTCGAATTCTTCTACATTAAGATAGCCGATACAGTATATGCGAGATGCATAACTGTACATAATGAAATCCTTGGAGAAGTCCGGACATACCAGACAGGTGCATGAGCAACAGAGGCTTTTATATCCTCAAATGACATCTTGCCTTCTTCACTCCATCGGAACGTTTGTGACCCTTTCATCATATTGGATATATGATGAGTCTTCTCAACAAAATCGAGAACAAAGTGCCTGAGAAAATTTACCTTTCCGAAGAAAGAGTGAACGCCGGTCTTGCTTGTGGGCAAGGTAAGGCTCTGAATATCCTTGACTCTTTCGACATCTATCTTTGTGCCTTCTTTGTTGATGACGTGTCCCAATAATTTTCCTTCGGTGACCCCAAAACTAACTTCTTAGGGTTCAGAGAAATTCCGTGTTCTCGGCATCTAATCAACACTTGCTCCAATGATCACAGTGATCACTTCATTTTTAGAGAACACGGTTAAGTCATCTAGGTAAACTACGATGACCTTTCCCATTATACCTTTGAACACAAAGTCCATCACACGTTGAAAGGTGGCACCGGCATTGGTTAAACCGAATGACATCCTGTTGTAGGTGAAGGTGCCCCATGGAGTGGTGAATGTTGTTTTGAATTGGTCTTCAGGTGTGACCTCAATCTTATTATAGCTCAAAAACCATCAAGCATGGACAACATCTCTAAACTGGTTCTTGCTGCAGAACTTGATCCATTATGGGCAGTGGATAGTTGTCCTTTAAGGATGCCTAGTTCAGGTTGTGAAAGTCTACGCATATGCGTATTTCACCGTTCTTCTTCCATACATGTACAATATTAGCAACCCAGGTACTGTGATGAATGGGGAAAATAATTCTCGCATCCAACATCTTCTGAATTTCAGCTTGGATAGTACCTGAGATTTTGGGATTGTAATGCCTTTGCTTTTGATGAAAAGGCTTAACGTCGTCTTTGAGCGGTATGTCATGCTGAATTTCCTTAGGCTTAAATGACTTCAGATTGGCATAAGACCATGCCAATACATCCATATATCTTTTCAGCAATTTGACAAATTTCTACTTTTCCTCGGTGTACAACACTTCCCGATGTTCATAGACCGAGGATGTTTTGTAGTGCCCAAATTGACAGATTCGGTTTCTAGAGAAGAGTTGGGATCATCCTATCGCCTCTTCTTGACAAAATGGTCATGCTTATCAAATAATCGTTCCAGGGAAACTAAACCTTTCGGGATCTTATTTCCCTTGAGCTGACATATGCCTTGATCTTCTATTGATTCCTACGCTTGGCCCATGAGAGACTCACGACATGCAGAAGTTGATCCATCGAAATGGAGCTCTTTGAAATTTTCAACTTTCTCCAGAAAGCGATAAGCTGATTATCATCGTTGAATACCTACCAGTGTTGTGAATTATCTGGCACACTTGGGCGGAAAACTACCTCAATGGTATATGTGTCTATTTTTAACCCTAGGTGAGGGAGCATGAGAGAGGCCGAGATAGCCAAAGAATCAGCCATGTCGTTCTGAGCCCACAGGAACTACTTTGATTGAGAAAGCATCAAACTCCTTGATGTTGTCCCACATTGTGTTGTAGTAGTGTCTAAGCCTATCATTCTTCACTTGGTATATGCCTTTCACTTGATTGACAATTAGCTCAGCGTCACCTTGTACTTTCAAATTCTTGATTCCCTTTCCTTTGCAGCTTGCATACCAAGTATCAAAGATTCATACTCGATAGTGTTGTTTGTATTGAAAAACTACAATTTGAAGGAAAGAGGGAAAATCTCCTCTTCAGGAGATATCAGAACGGCCCCAACACCGCACCCACTTGTTGCACAACTACCATCAAACTACAGTGTCCATATCTTGTTGAGGTCCTCCTCCTGGATGAGAACTTCCATTTTATCGGAGTCGGTGGATAAGAAGTAATTCCCCATCCCTGATGATTCGAAGAGAATCTGGGCCTTGGGGTCGTCGGAGTTAGTGACCAGATATTTCTTTTGTGATTCAAGTTCAACATCTCTGCATTACCCCTTTGATAGGGATTCTAGCTTTGGACCAATCCATATGGATTTCTCCACCAACTTCTCTGCAAAAACTCCTCCCTAGTAATATCCCATAGGCGGCTAGAATATTAGCTATGAGAATAGTCATTTAACTCTTTTTTTCTGGGAATGCTGCGAATGCGAACTGTGCATCCTTGATCTGACCTATTAATGGTACCTGCTTGGTTTCCATGGAGTAACACCTGCCGAAAGGTTTAGTGAGTGTGAGGCCCAAAGCATGGGTGACCTTTGTTGGCATGACGTTGTCAGATGCTCCAAAATCAATTATGTAGTTGCTTAACTTGTGACCATTAATCAAGAGATAGATAAAAGGTTCAATTTTACCTGACGCGGACATCGAGGCAACTGTTTATGCGGGATGCAGAGGAGTGGAAAGAATTCCTTTTGGAGAAATGGGGTGAGAGATGGTAGCTTGACTTTGAATATACTTGGTTAATCTAACAAGCTGCTCAGGGTTAGACTGAAGGTACTCAGCTTCAGACATTTGATCTTGGTCCTTTTGGCATGATCGACTATATCGAATGTGACCAAGGGTTGCGCTGACGAAGGAATGAGTCCTTCGTTTCATGATGGTAGAGGAGTGGTACTGGTCTTTATGGAACTGAGGGAGGTTGATTTGGAGGAGAAATGGGAGGAAAATATTTCTTCACAAAAGGCTTGATAGGAGGTTGAGTAGGAAGGGGATTACCTCTTTTAGTGATTGTTAGAGGCGTATTTAATACGGCCTTTTCCTTTTGTATCTTAGCAGCAACTTCGCTTCTTTTCCTTATGAGCGAGTGAAAATAGCATATGATTGTCCACTTGCATACCCTTGGGTACCTTCCTCTTCATCAGATTCCTCATCTTCAAATTCCATATACCCGATTGTAGAGTCGCCAGTCGGTTCACCAACATCTTGATCATCTTCGCCTTGCGACGAAGGTTCTTCATAAATTTTCTCATCTTCTTCGATCTCGACCAAGGCATTAATCGGAGGGGCCTCAAGTGCTAACCTTGGAGTAAATAGTGGGAAAATGCGGCCTTTGAGGGGCATTGTTGGGAGTGAAGTTCCTCCATGGGATATCCCGGTATGGAGTGCTAGACGAAGCTTGAGCTAATTGCTTCTTCAATGCGAGTAAGTCATTTTCCATCTTCTGGAATGCCGGATCTGATAAGTGGCTTGAGAAGGAGTCAAGCCTTTGATTTGGATGGCTCTCATTTTAACTCACCAGATATAAGCAAGTTGTCCTCTATCCGAATGGCCGCAGCTTGAGCGAGAACCAAGGTGGCGATTTGTTCTTATAAAAGCAAGAAACTTACTCTTGAACTCATGGCATTCACAAAGAAACACTTTTGATTTTCTAGTGTTGGCAACATGGCAAGCGACACACGATTGATCAATGAATTGAAATGGGAGATAAAATCATGCATGGTTTCATTGGCCTCCTTCTTCAAATGAGTGATCTTTGATAGTAACACAAACGCATCTTCTGAAGGCTTATACCTGTCTTCAAACGCAGCTCGTAATGTGGCCCAACTGGTGATGGATCCGGCTGGTAAATGTTGGAACCACTCTGATGTAGGCCCTTGCAAAGTCTCGAGAAAGAGACATACTGATACATCTTCATGGGTCACGTCTAGAATACTACATGACATAATAAATGCAGCGATATGTGTGTCCGTGCTTTGATTTCCACTCCCATCAAACTTAAGGAAATTCTTGTGATTTCCATGAGGGAGGCGTGAACTGGATGTGGTAGTGCTAGAGAGGGCCCATGGCATTTCCCCATGGTACTGCCATTTGAAATGCGGGGAAAAGAACACGAGCAGGGAGCGTGGTTCTCGCTTAACAAAAGAGCACTGCATATAGATGTCGAAGCACCTTGTGAAACCCGGCTCTTTCGTGGAGGCAAGGCACTTCTTGTTGATCGATCCACCGAACTTAATGATGCGAATCGTGTTGGTGTGATACTAAAATTGTGCCTTTGAAGTAGATCAAGATTGGATCAACTTCTCCACGAGCTCTTCTACCACGAGTAAATTTTTCACCCGCCAGTGTAGCCGTTCAGATCTTGTAATAATTTAGAACAAATTTTAAACAATCTTTTTGTTTGTACTTGCTGATTTTTTTATTTTTCTGCAAAAATCAACAACATGTACTTTTTAATATTTAAAATTTATCCTCTTTAATAACAACCGATTGTGGTTTTGTGACAAAGATTAACAAGGATAAAAAGTGGGTTATTTAGAAAGCTGATTTTCGGATCTTCAACTGAATTTTGCAAGGTTTTGAAAATATCATAAAATATCAGATTCTCAGATCTATGGAAATATACGAATTTTTGTAAAAACTCAGATGAACTAAAAGCTCCTAACTGGTCCAGATCTATGGATTTGCCTAAGAAAATTTTCAGTTTTGATCACTTCTGCAAAAATTTAATTTTTTAACAAAGAGTTAAAATTTTCAATCTGGCAGTGATTTTCACAAGTTTTTAATTATTTCCTTAGTTCGGTCCCCAGAGAGTCACCAAAAACTATTGGTTTGAAAATATGTCAGATGGGTAGATCGTGGGGAAATAGGCCAATAGTGTGCAGGGCATATAGCCCCTCTTTGAGACAACAAAGCGAAACTGGTTTATTGCTATTCTACCAGTAGGAACCTATGCAAGTCTTACAATATTCTGCCTTCATGGGGTTTGGGATCTCATCCCAGTAGAGGTAGTTTCAATGACGAATGGAAATGCGAGAGGGGAAGAACGGAGGAAGGATAGATCTGAAGGGAGAAAAGAAATGAATTCCAAGATAGAACAGGTCGAAGGTTTACGCTTTGGGCTGGTAGTAAACAAAGCCAAACTTACTTGCATAAAAAAATAAAGCAATATTGATGAACAAATGAAAAAAGCAAGAAAGAATCCAATAGAAAAGGAACACAGATCTAACTTAAGAGAGATCCAATGCACGTAACACATAAATTCAGCACAAAGTCTCAATGTATGTATTAATATTTTCTTCTGTTACAAGAAAGTACAAAGTCTTTCTCTCCTCACTTCTAATTTTCATACAAAACTGTCCACCCGAATACAACAAGTATTCCAATATTTATAGAAGGAGGAGGAGAAAGAAGACAAAAAAGAAGCCAACCACTTATTTACAAAATATCTACAAAATATCTAAAAGTCAAAAGTTGACTTTAGGGCAATTTTAGGATGGCATCATCCCATGGTGCAACATGGATGATGTCATCGTGTGCCAACATGCTTTTAAATATTTTACAAAAATGGAAAATCCATCCTGGAGGAAGCTATTCATCATCGTCTCTCGGCTCGAATTTAGCTTCTGGCTGAGGCTCAGGAGAGTCAATGTGGCACTTGTGCCCGATACTCTATAAACTTGCTTTGATCATCTTTTGAAGTTGGTATTGATCAGGACCCTGGAAATGGTCGTGAATAACCTCGCAAGTTTCCTTCTCGATCTTGAGCTTGTTAGCAAGTCAGCGAACTCCTCATTTGCTTCGATCAAAAATTTGATGAAGTCACGGTAGAGGCTAAGAGGTTGTTGATGGACTCTCGATCGAAAGTGACCTCTTGCACTAGACCTTGAGAGACAATAGCCTTAAAGCGCTGAAATGTGTCATCTGCTTCTCTTAATTCATAGGATGTTGTGAGCAGTCTAGGAGACATCTTTGAAATTTCTCCATGTTGTGTAGTGCTTCCAAGGCTTCTTCCTTGATTTTGTCGATTCTTTCCAGGATGAATTCCATTTGATCGACCCGATAATCTAAAGCGGTGAGAGCTTTGTAATGTGCTCGTGGGTGATTGATAACGCCGACCTTTAACAAGTCATTAGCTGAACAATTGACCATCATCTGGAATGTTCCTTGCTGTAACTTAGCGTTATCTAGCTCTCAAAAGGGAACCTGCTACTGCTTGTAGCTCTTTATTTTCCTAGAGTTATACCTTGGTGCAGCAAGGTGAACTTGCCAATTATTACCTGACCATCCTGGAGGATCTTCTCAATCCAGGATGACATAGTTGTACCCTGTTCAACAATCTTTATGTATTCATTTATCTTCTCCTGACTGGGAGCTTGAACAGGTTCCACGGTAGTTGTTGAAGGTACTTTGCCCATTTTCTGCAAAGCTTGGAGGAGATGTTGGTTTACGCTCTTTGAGTATTCTCTTTTCCTCTTTCATTTCTTGCAGCTTCTTGCAGAGGGCATCCATGGCTGATACGGCTTCTCCTTGCAGACTTTCTGATGATGTTCCCATTGTGACTTGAGTCACTGTGAAGTCTGTAGGAGATAGATCTTCCTTCTTCTTTATGGGTTCCTGGAGAGGCTATCTCCATGACCCTTTCTCCCGAGGCACTTTTTGAGAAGCGAGTTAATGTTTTTTGCTTCTTGGGTCCCTTTGTCAAAATGACGGAGAAGTCCATAGCTGCAATGGGGACCTTTCTCTTGTGTTGACTCAGGTGGTCGGAGATCCAACCAGGACTTAGGGGAGTGGGGCCGGAAGAAGAAGAAGAAATCAGGGGTGAAAGGGGAAGCAACTATAGCAGACTTGGGGAAGAAAGTGGAAACACTCGGTGGTGGCATGGACAGAGAATCCGATGCGCTAGTTCTTACAGGGCCTGGAGTCACTACAAGAGAGGAGAAAGAGGCGGAGACGGAAGGGATCTGTAGTTGGATGGAGGGAATACCAGGCGACAGATCCGCAAGGGAGGAAAAGATGGAAGAAGTGGGAGATGGAAGGGAGGAAGACAGAGGAGAAGAAACAACCAAAGGAGTGGTTACTTGGGAGAGGAGGGAGAGGAGTAGAAGAGGGAATGGAGGGCACCTCCATAGTTGTAGTTGTGACAACATCCTGAGTGGATGTGTCCATTGGAACATCTGTCACTTCTTCTTTCCCAGGGACACTAAGTCCACTATTTTCTTTGAGGTAGAAAGAGGGCTATCAGGAGCTTTCTCCTACTTGCTTGATTCTCCAACTTCATCCTTTCCTTTGCCCTTTGGCAAGTGATCTGGCTTTGGAGGTGCTCTTCCTAAGGGGGAAGTAGTGAAATCCACCCCAAGGTAGATGAGACCATTTCGTTTGCACCAATGTTCGGTGCATTGCAACGTGGGCTGGACCCTTTCTTCTATGGTCTTGGGTGCCTTGGTCCTATCGATGCTTGCAAATGGCCAATCATCCCCATCCGTGTCAAGGTAAACCTAATCAATTTCTGATCAGTTTCTGGAAAGCTTTTGGGATGATGGAAACTCCATAGTGGATGATCTCTACAATGCCAGCGAGTGATCCTTTTGCTTGATTTCAACTTCGTGATTGATGTCTATCCATATGTCCTCGATCTCTGGGACATGGATGGGATCGATCTTTTCCTTGGGAGGCAAGCCCTGCAGTCGAAGGTTGGCCTTGCTGGGAAATCATGCTTCAGTTGAGCAATTCCAGCTCTGCAAAACATTTCCTAGGCTTTACCCAATGAGGCGCAAGTGTATCTACCAACCATGAGGGGGAAAGGAGTTCCACCCTTCTTCCTTTTCATACATTTTTCATGATATGTAATTAGCTACCTTGAGAGCTCCAGAAGGATCAACTTGGGCCCTGCATACCTTGGCAACCTTGTTGGTTCTCCTAGGAAGTTGGCAGCTCTGAGATATGTGAAGGTGGGGAATTGTGTAAACAAAGCCCCCACTTCTTTGTGGAATGACCACGCTCATGCTGGTCCGACCATGTCTCATGTTCGGCCTCATTAGGCAGATCACCTCATAGAAAAAGGCGTCGTTGATCTTGTTAAATTGGGTGATACTGTCCTCGAGCCTTAGCTCCCAGTAGTACTCATATATCTTGACCTGAGGCCATATCCCACTTTGAATCAGTCCCGGATACTCTCTCTCTGAGGCGGCGATATACGACATAGGAGTTCATATAGAACATCCTATTCGTTAAAACTTGTTGGAGTTGTTACAGAGATAATATCACTGATAATCTCTCCCCAGAAATGTTGCTCAGGCACATTCTTGCTTATGGTCTCTAAGTACCTGAGCATCCATTTGTGAAAGTAGTGGGCATCAGGAAGTCCGAAAACTCTGTTGAGGAAAGTGATGGTATCACTTAGCTCCTCTAAGAAATCACTATGGTGGATGGTCTGTGGCCATCTACTTGCCACCTTTTTGTTCTTCAGGTAAACCTCGTTCATCATCTGCATGCACTTGTCCTCATTATCGGTCCAAGTCTTTATGCAGTCTTCTTAGCTTACTGCCACATACTGCTATGGTGAGGAATGCCTAACATGACTTCGAAGTGTCGGGCTGTGAGGTTAATGACCACCTTGCCCTCTTTGTCTTCGACACATCTTGTGTCTTTATTGTAACAATGGGCCACTATCATGATGAACTCATTATTGATAGCGCTTATTGGAAGACCTGCTGTAAAATGTAGCCCATTGCCCACCAGTTTTCCATCCATGGGCTACCAGTAACTTGTTTGGTTCTGGCCCAGAAATCGTCCATATCTATGTGCCCAAGCTCTGAGTCTCTGATGTCGAGACTGCACTCTACAAGCGAGTCAAGCATTCTGACTCTCTGATATTTGTATTTCATTTCTTGCTCTGTCAACTTAGCTTTTCCTTTAGACTTAGTTGGCTTCTTGCTCGACGAAGACATGTGTGAGCTCGAGGGTGGCTACTGTTGTTCAGGATATATATATAATGAGGAAGGACATATGTGGGATCCACAAGCGTGAGGAACGGCACGTGAGGCTGACGAGGATAACTGACAAGCATAGAGGAAAGACTTTTCTCGATTTTTAATTCGTGAAAATGACAGGTTGAATGTGCCTATATATAGAAAAATGTGCATTTATTACGCCACCAACCACCTTTGGCGCGGTTGGTGAAGTGTCGACACGGAGGTTTCAACGCCTATGGCGCACTTAAGATGATGTCAACATAACGTTTTCAGCGCCAAGGAGAAAAGGGGCACACATTCTTTTGTGTCGACACATCAATTTTCGCGCCTTAAGTGTGTTTCTTTGGCGCAGGTTTGAGGATGCTGGCATGTAACTCTTAGCGCCTTAGGGGCGCAACTCTTGTCATGTTGACATGCCTTTTAGGCGCCAAAGGATCTTCAAAGGGGCGCACTTTTCTTGATGTTGCCACAACTATTTTTGCGCCCAGCTCAAAAAGGCTAAAAAAGGCTAAGTTCTTAAAACTTGATTTTGGAAGGGAACCTTTAGGCCATTTTGAATGTTAATAGACCTTTTCAAGGGACCAAAACAAAATTTTGGCATGGTTACCTGTAAAATTGCCCTTGTCAATTTTACAGGATAACATGACTTAAGTGACGTTGCTTCCATGGGAAAAAGTACCTTGCTAGGTAGATAAAAAAATTTCACTTGCTGCTTCTTGCACGCTAAAAATCCCATTGTAGCTTTAAAGTCTTCTTTTTCAAAAATGCAGCCAACCCAGAAGAAGCTTTTTGGTGCACGACTTCATCTTTTCCCAGAGAACCAGACCTCCGATGGCGAATTCCTTCTCGCACAACGTGCGTATGTGATCTCTAGATACTCCAGGCCACGAATCAGGCCAAACCGCCAAAAGAATTGATCCAGAGAAATTTCACAGAAAACGAAATGGGAAAAACACAAACACAAAACGTTGCCAGAAGTTACAAATAAAGCCCAGGATTCATTCCTGGTTAAAACCCTACTTGTATACTGGAATAACGATATATACGATCACAACAGGGTTAAACCGGAGCGCAAATTGCCTCAAACGAGGCTCAAAATAATTAAATACAAATTTCCCGCAAGCAAATCCCGACGACAGAATATAACAATTTTAGGCATCTGGGTATTTGGCAAAATTTGCTAATATAATTCCACAGGGATTATCCTGACACAATATAGACACTTTCTAGCAATAAAAACACACGACCCATTATTTTAAAAGTACGAAATTTTTAACATGGGGTAGTCCCAGATTTCAAGGTGAAATCTAGGGACACCAACTCCTTATGAAAAAGTTTGGAAATTTACGGAATTAATTTTCTTATCTTTTTTTGAATGGAAGTGAAATCGGGATAAATGACGATGTTATCAAGACCGATTTTCGGCATGTCAAAATAACCCTAAGCAAAGGCCTCTTTACGTTTAAGGATTGTTCGATGTTGTGGCAATAGGTGTTGATAAAAATCTCCAATCATAATCATTTGGGAGTCGACATTATCGTCAAGTTAGACATTGAGAGTATCCTCCACAAGCAAAGAGATGTCATCTTGAAAATGATAAGGAGTGTTAGGTAATTTAGAAATTTAATCGTTATCATATTGACATTGGTGACATAGTTGTCAAATAAAGGAACTTTCTTGGTAACATTAACTATCTTATGATGTTGACATGGTGATTGGTCTTCTCGGGTGTGAAGTAGCTTGGGAATGGCCTTATCATTTTCAAAAGTAGCTTAGGGACCATCGTACTTTCGACATCAATTTTGAGATCAACATAATGTTTTACCTTTACACTTATATTTTGAATGGATTTTCCTAACATTTTATCACCTTACCATCAAGAGTGATTTTCTTTGGTTTAGAGATAGTTTCAACAACATTTTGAATGGCATCGGTCATGTTGGGATCATCTTTGGAAGATGTAGTTGACAATAACAAATCCTACTAAAACAACTTCAAATATCTCAAGTGGAAGGCCAATGAGGTCTATTGCAAGAGGGGTATTTTAACCAAAAACATGTTTTTGGAAAGGATGGTCAATGTAGTCTAAAGTGTTTTTTCTAAATTGTATCGTGCTTTTATGCAAAGACAGTCGATGTTGTCATAATTGGTTAGTTTTTCAATTTGATAACTTAAGCAAAGTCTGATTTTTTCAATTACCCAATTGGTATTTTTAAAGGGTGGGTTAGTTGGAATACGGTAAGGTAGTCTCTTCGTCCTCTTCATTACTAGTGTCGAAATGATGGGGCTCAAAACTATATAAAATAGATATCATGTTGGCTTCATGGTTGACGGCATACATTTAAGCCAAACTCTATTAATAAGGGAGAACATTGAGTTGTCTAAATTTTGCATGGGACGTGATGTAATTTTCATTAGAGGATTGTATGGTACATGTTTGTGTGTCAATGTGGTTAAGGTGTTGAGTTTCAATACAAGGCTATAGTTTGGAGAACTCAAACATACGAATCATCCTATTTAGGAGTGCAATACACATTGTGATTTGTCATTACGAGAGAAGTTAAAGATTTTAGGGTTATTTTAACCATAGTACATTGAATGGTTTGCATAGGTTGAGATTGTGAAAAAGTGCATCATCAATTATTTTCTTCAATTGTGGGCAAGGAAGGGAGACAGAAAACCCGTATAAAATCATATTAGTTCTCGCTAGAAAAACCCTAAGGGGTGACCTGATCATAAGTGAAGATAAAAGCTATGAGCTAAAGAAGTAAATAAGATGGATAAAAATATAAAAACAAAGATGAATGTGAATCTAACTCCAGATCATAAGCTTGTGTGTTCAATATGCGTCAAGTTCACCAAAATATATGTTGGCTAAGATGGTCAACGTGATTATCCCTTCTCTCTTCTCAATAATATAGATTGATAAATAAGTGCAAGACCATACTAGGACCAACACACAAGCTAAGGATAGTGTAAAGGGGCATAATAGTCTTGGATCTAGAAGAGATTGTCTATACTCATTTCAAATATGTGGGGTTCCAAAACTTATGTCTAAGAAATGGTGTAAGGTCTTACTATAACCACAAAGTTGCAAGAGTAACAATAATAAACATGTGTTATAGGGTAGATAAGCTAAGAATTAAGTCGTAATAACATTTGATGGCAATAAGAAAGAGTTATAACAAATTAAAGTAAATTGACAAATATGTTACTATATCCTAGTCTAATACATTATTCATAAAATATCAATCATACCAACATAAATAAAAGATAAGGGTTGTGGATACTTATTTTGTGAAGACAATGTTAGTGTATTAGCACCCCAAGGTTCCGAAGACATGGTAGACCTTGCTAGTGCAACTCTTATTCGTGTTGCGGTGCGACTCATATTTGTGTTGCTCCTAGTAACCCAATGCTCCAAAGTAGACTTTAAGTATAGGTTCCATTAAACCCTAGAGCTTTAACAAACAGATTTTTAGTGAGAACATAGAAAACTATGTGATGGTGATATAGAAAAATAACACCACCAATTTATCTAGAGAATATAACCAAAAGTCACAATCTCTCTTAAGTAGTCAATTGGAAATAAGGTTCTACTTGACTTTAGCCACAAATAGTCAAGCTAAAAGGTAAGGAAAGAAGAGAAGATAGAGATAAAGCAAACACTCGAAGAGGTATGAAGGTGATTTGAATGGGAGTTAAAGGCGATCCGAAGCTGGTATACACAAAAGTGCAAGTGATAATATTGAGGATATCAATCGGTCATAAAGCAATAGTAAGGAGGTATTAGAAGGGTAGTAAGGAGGCATGCTAGGGCAAGCGAGGCCAATGCCACGCACAACTCTCTCACTGGGTATTGTTAACCAACCCAACCCCACTCTCAATACTTCCCTTAAGGCACGCACTCGAGGAGATTAATGCATTAACAACTTGCAAACAGAAATCATTTGTAATAGAGAAAAATAAGGTGTCATTTTTCACTCCTTCACCTTTAATTTTCTTCAAGAAGTAACTCATGCTTACTCCACAATGATGAAAATGATCCACGTCTTGAATTGGGTCCTCGTCATTTTTTCTTGCTCGTCTTTTCCATGATTTGTAAAATTCCTGCAAAATGTACACGCCTTTCTTTTCCTACTCTAATACCACTTATCCATATTGGTTCAAGAATCCAATGGACAACACGCTAAATTATGAAAACTTGATGTGTTATGGGTGGAAGTGATATAGTTACAACAATTGCAGCATTAAATGATATTGCAAAACAGTGTCGTAAAATGAAATTGCGGGACTATATCAAAACAAACCATGAATTAATGAAGATAAGACAAACAAAATTTGGTAAAAATACATAATTGCTTCATTGATATGGGAGATATGTATCCTATCTCTAAGAAGAGATGTGAGCTGCTATCTCTATTGAGAGATTTGACTTGTTAACTGGAAAAGAGACCCGAGTTATTTCCCTGTGCCATTACTAATAGAAAGTAGCAATCTCTAAGAAGAGATGTGGGGAAACTACTCTATGTTCTACATATTACAAACGGTGGCAATCTCTAAGAGAAGATGTGGAGCAACTCCTTTCTACTCTGCATATTACAAAATAGTAACAGACTCTTAGAAGAAATGAGAAGCTACGAGTCTTATTATAAAATGCTAAAATTCTTTTCCCTTTTACATTTGGGTTAACTTCCCATGCCTCTATATCCATTTTTGGCAGGAAAAGAACAATCTGAAAAAAGAATATGAAGTGGTTTGACTTGGAATGTGGAGTCATGTGACATTTGTTACACCAAGATACTAGGAGATTTTTTCATGACAGGAAGCTCATGAAAATACAAAAATACGATTTTACTGTTTTTAGATATTTTTATACCTTTTTGTATTTTATGTTTTTTAGGCCCTTCGGAGTATTTTTTGTGGGTCAAACATAGGACTTTATACGTCTAACACCCTTGCACCACGTGGTGCTCATTGTAAGCTTTCCAGTGCATATTGTAGTTTACAATTCCTTTCAACAGTCTAGGATACATGACCCTAACAAAGTGATGTAGAAGCGATATACTAGATTTCTCGTTATTCTGCCCAAACAAATTTCCTTCAATGCCCCCTGCATCACGAACTTACAAGTGATTCTTTTGTGTGTGTGTATGTCAGGGAATTAAATCATGTTAAAATTCGACTCCAATTTGCAACCAAACCATGACTTGATTTATCTTTTACCCTCAAACCCCCTTCAATGATCGTTGAGTAGAGATACTTAAAAGTAGTATAGACTTAACATATCAGCTACCTTCTTTGCTTTATAGACAGATTCAAACAGATCTCAAATTTTAGTCCCCGAGCACTCCTTTATATTGTCAACAATGGTGCTTTTGGGGAAAGAGAACCATAATTTGCTATATTCTAAAGGTAACAACACATTTGCACTGAAACTGGAACTCGGCAGCACTAAAACATTTGCAACAGCGTAAGTTTGGTTCACTTTGTACAACATTTATTTCAAATTTTGGTGATCATTTCATGCTAATGCGGTTTGTTTAACAGTAAGTTTAAGTGGCCAAGACACAATAATATACACATAAAAGCTCTTGACCTTTGAAAGAGAGCCATTTTTCAAGTTATTGTGTGTACAAGCTGCCTCAGCTGAAGTGCTTCTAATGGAATGGTACGGACTTGTGTCATCCATACAATATTTGAGCTGTATATGGCATTGAAGTCCCATTAAGTCCTAAAAATAATGAATCAGTTAGTTCAAGCAGCACCTATTTATTAAGCTTCTATGCATCCTGCTCATCATTGTAAATATGTTCTGCCATCTGCCAAACTTGAAGAATGTTATCTTCAGCAACACTGGCAATGACCCATTCCTCGGCAAGATTCCATGAAAAGTCAGAAATCTTGCTGGTATGTCCACCATGTATGAAGAGAAGCTCGGGAGGTGCCTCTTCAGCATCCTCTGGACTCTGCTTAGCACCAATTCTATTACAAAAATGAAAAACAAGTTAGCAAGAGACATTGTAGGTGCCCTTCTTCGCAATCATGTAAAGCATGTGTGAAAAATATGATTTTGAAAGAGGACATATCTAATTCTTTATCTTACCTACTGAGGTCCCAAACCATGAGACGTCTATCTAAACCACATGATGCTAATATAGCTTCATTTTGGGGACTCCACCCAGTTTGAAATACTTCTTCTCTGCCAGATCAAATACATAAAGAGTGTTTATTCTTTAAACTTCAAAGAAGCTTACCATCAAGCTTCAATATTCTTACTATTTTAAGCCCAGCTTTGGAAGTCGCCTTGAGTAAAATGAATGTTAAAACCCTGAAACACAATTACATAAGCAACAATTAATTTTATTGTGTAATCGCAAAAGTGAACAGAGAAAAGAATCATACATGTGGTGGGCACATATATGAAGAACCTTGTTCATCTTACGAATATCATGGAGTGCAACAGTTTTGTCAGCAGATCCCGTTGCTACAATCCACTCATTGAAGGGATTGAAAGCTAAACAGTTGACCTGAACATCATCTCCAGAAACTATCACAACATAAGAAATCAGACAAAATGAATGTCATCGGGAATTTGAACTTCAAAACAGAATATGACATGCCCACCTACAAGAATAGTTAAAGAAATGATAGCAAAGCTCCTTGAATGATTACGCCAACCAAAGGAAGAATGTCAAGAAGAATGAAGCTAACTAGGCTGTGAATACTCAAGTAAGCTGCAGTCTAACAGCTACTTAACGTTAGCATAAGAACAAGAATATTTTGAACCATTACTGGGATAGTTTTTAACATAACAAAAGGTGTTAATACCTTAACATATGATGTTTGAAACAGGAATGGTGGATATATGACATTCAAAAATATTTGCACACTGAGTTTTACTCGCTAAAAAAATCCAACAGACAAGGTTACAATGTTGTTACCTCAAACTGGTGTGATTGAACAGTTTGTACAGGCTTCTCAGAATCTCTCCTAATATCCCATAAAAGCAAATTATGGTCATCCCTACCGATCCAAAAAGATTGTCATGAATCACATGCCATGCTACATCCTCCACTGGTCCATCGTGGTACTATATATCTCCAACCGAGTTTTCCAAAATATTAGTGAGTACTCTATTTTGTTATTAAACTAAGAAATATCATAAAGCCTAATTCAATTGAATGAATTCTCTTGGATAAAATCACACACCAACACATTACATAAAAGGATGAAATACACAGCACGTATGGAACATTAGAAAGTAACAATCAATGAAGCTAAAGATGAGTACCATGTCATCACGCTTGTAATTTAGTATTTCTTTCAAAACTTTTTGCATCAGATAGCTATGATGCCTGGGTAACCAACCATATCAATTGTTATATTTGATCAAATTTGGTCCAACTAATGTCAGTCAGTGCTCAAATTTGCAGCCTGCAGTGCCCTTCAAAGCGATCTCTAGCTAGCAAAAGAAGTATAAATTTTACTTTCCCTTTCAAACGACGTGTGATTTTTATAATTGCCTAGTAGAATTTTAAAAAATCAAAATTTCACTAGTGCTGACAATACAGTAGCCTTTCAAATATAATTTTAACCCACCATGCAAATTAGATCACTAGTTACAGTCTCGGTAGCTTAGTAAAATCAATTGCATCTATTTGTCTTCAAGCACATACACACACATTAATGTGTGTGTGTGCATGCACAGATACAGACAGAAAAACACAAATACAGATTTATTTTCACAGATGCGCATATTCATAGACAGACGGACACATGCAAACACAAACATATGCAAACACAGACACGCACACAAACACATATACAATGGTGACTTCTAAAATTGCCTGGTATAATTTAAGAAATAAAATTTCACTAGAAGTGCTGACAGTACAGTAGCCTTTCAATTGTAATTTTAACCCACCATGCAAATTAGATCACTAGTCACAGTCTCATAAGCATTAGCAAAATCAATTACATTTATTTGTTTACAAGTACGTACATACAAGTGTGTGTGTGTGTGTGCACAGACAAACACAGATGCAGACATAGGCACACAAATGCACATATTCATAGAGACACACAATACGCAAGTGCATGCCCGCACATACACACACCCCAAGCACACAGGTACATCTAAAACTTACCACATGAATAATGGGTAAGATTTTTTTGTTGTTGTCTTCAGTAGCTGCTCAATCTTCAAAAACCAGTTGGTTTTTGGCTTAGTGCTTGCAAAATCTCTGGGTATGTCCCTAGTTGTATCTTGTTCCTATGTTGATCTAGAGCTTTGGGCCCTGTCTGTTGGGTCAGTTTATTACGGATCTTTACAATAAACCACCGATTTGTCCATGCATGGACAGTTTCTGTATCTGAGTATCTATAATGGTACCTATTTTCAAGTTAGGCATAGGCTACCTCCTTGGGTCATGGTTTTTGCTTTGAACCAGGTTTTTACCTGTTGTAATCATTACTAAAATTAATGTAAATCTTTTTAGAAATCTTGCATTTAAATTTTAAATGGGAAAGGGACCCAATAACAACCGTTGTTTATCTATCAAAAAGAAAAAGAATTTTTTTGGTGTGAAATTTGAACAGTAAAGACCCAAATTGTTTAAATCAATTACAAAGCCTCGAATTGCATTCAAAATCATGTATAATAAGATTAAGCACCTATGATAGACAGCCCAGCTTCCCTCACACATGAAAGGGGGTAAGTGAATTTTTTCAAAACTGCAATAAATATAAAATACCCGGATCAACATCTGAAACAATTCATCCACCTAGAAACAATTAATCCACCTAATAACAATCGTGCATACACAGAAAAAAGAGAAGTATATTCTAAATGCATGAAAATACAACTATACTACAACAGACCATTAGAATCCAATATAGCACTTGGAATTTTTTTCAATAAATTCTTATATATGCTATAAATAAGCATACATTTTAAAGCACTTAGATAAGTTTTAAGTACATAAGAAAATACACAGATCTACATCTGAAACTGATTCCCCCAACCAATAAAAAGCATTCATACAAGGCAAAAGAAAATATATTCTAGATGCAACTGAATTACAACAAATTAATAAAATCCAATAGAGCATGTGCTGCTATTCCTGAATGTCTGATTTGTTGCACACTCTAGAAGAACATAACAATGGGAAGTTCTATTGTGTGGGACTTGATTACAGAACAACCTCTAGAGAAGGCCGGCTTCCTTCTATCCTAGCGCTAATCTAAAAATTGGGTTGGCGGTGAAAAGACTGAAGGAAAATACAGTGACTGTAAAAATAAAAGGCGATGAGCAAAAATAGAACATCTAATGCCCATTGAAAGAAATGAAAGCACAGAACTAATACCTAGATCTATATAAATCCAGAAATCACAGCTTAATGCAAGAGGCGGGAAATTCAATACTGCTAGATTGAATCATTGACACATAAGCCCAGAATAAGAGCAAGAAAATGGCCACAAAGTTTTTATTAAGTGCCACAAATTTACACATGCATACAACTCTGAAATAAACTTTAATAGTAAATACTAAACAGAAAGTGAAAGCTCTGAACTTGAGCAGATTGTTTTTAAAATGCAAAAGGGAGACTCCTGGTCCGGATGGCTTTTCTATTGAATTATATCAAGAATTCTGGGATACAGTTAAGGATGAGCTTTTAGAGGTGGTGGAAGAGGCTCACGTAGCCAAGTCCATTCTTAAAGAGATCAACAAGACTTTCATTGCCCTGATTCCCAAATCTCAGGAAGTTGATGATATTTTTGGCTTCCAACCCATAGCGCTTTGCAATGTTCTATACAAAATCATTACTAAACTTATGGCTGACAGGCTCAAACCTTTGTTGCATAAAATTATTTCACCTAAACAGGGGGTTTTGTGGAAGGTAGACAAATCCTGGATGAAATAGTGTTGGCTCAAGAAGCTCTTCATTCAATGCAGGCTCAAAAGATTCCCTCTATGTTTATCAAATTGGATTTATCCAAAGCCTATGATAGGGTAGATTGGCATTTCCTCCTCAAGGTCTTATATAAGTTTTGGTTTTGCAGTCGATTGGGTGGATTGGATCAAGGAATGCTTGTCTACTGTTTCCTTTTCAGTCCTTATTAATGGCTCCCCTACTCATTTGTTTAAAGCCTCTCACGGGATAAGACAAGGTGATCCCTCTCCCCTTATCTCTTCATCATTTTGGCTGAAAGTCTTGGGCAGAAATTTTCTAAAGATAGAGATGATAGAATTTTAGAGGGTATTACCATTGCTTGAGGGGCTAAACCAATTACTCATTTGCAATTTGTTGATGATTCTACTTTAATGGGGCAAGCTAAGGTTATAGAGGCTAGTAGATTTCAAAAGATCCTCAACACTTTTACTGAAGCTACAGGTCAACTAGTGAATGAAAATAAATCCAGAATTATTTTCTTTCATTGCTCTCAAAGGCAGGAGAATTTAATCATGGAGAAGTTCCATTTTATCAAAGCTTCTCTCCCGCTTACTTATCTTGGTATCCCCCTACAAGATAAGTGCCAAAAGGATTGGTCTTGGTTGATTCAGCGAGTTCGAGATAAACTATCAAAATGGACTAATAGGTGGTTATCTACTGGAGGTAGAATTATTTTGGTTAAATCGGTTTTACAAGCTCTCCCAATTTATGTCTCTTCAATGTTGCATATTCCTACAGCAGTTTTGAAGGTACTTGACCAATTTAGTTATAGATTCCTATGGAATGGTTCTCAGCAGAAACAGAAATGGGCTTTGGTGAAATGGGATACTTTATGTCATCCTAAAGCAAAAGGGGGTCTTGGTTTCAGATCTGCAGCGAAGAATGCTAAGGCTCTTCAGGCCAAACTCTATTGGCGACTTTTACATTGGCCAAATGAATTATGGACTTATAATCTTCAGGCTGAATGTGCAGAAGGAATGTCTACTGAGGATATTATCCATCTTCATCTTCCTAATAGAGGTTCTCCTATTCTTTCAACTTTAAGGGTTGGTGAGGAGATGCTCAAGAAGCATCTCTACTAGATTGTTAAGAATGGTCAGAGAGCTAATTTTTGGATAAATTCTTGGGATGGTCATCCTCCGCTTGTTGAGCAGTTCCCTCTTTGGAGACCTATTATGGAGTGTCTCCATTCCAAGAACTAGATCAAAGTGGCACATTATTGCAAACTGTTGAATAATAGGGCAATGGTAGGTAGAAGTTGGATTACTCTCAATGATTGGCCCATTCAGTTGGCAGACAATCAACAGCAGGAAATCTTTCATGTAATTAAAGGGAGGTCACTCTCTTACTTGCAAGAAGAAGATAGTATTGGTTGGGGTATTAGGGGGTTTATACTGTAGTTGGAGGTTATGATGCTCTTTGTAGTACCAATCCTAATCCTTAAAAGACATCTTTAAACCTCTTTGGTCTCAAAACCTTTGGCCCAAAGTCCACTTCTTCATCTGGCTATTGCTACATCAAAGAATCCTCACAGGTGAGCAATTGATGAAGCGAGGATTTTATGGTCCCTTTAGATGTGAAATGTGTTGGGGTAGTGAGGAATCTATTGATCATCTCTTTAAAGACTGTCCAATCACAATCAACCTTTGGCATAGTCTGGCTAATTTGTTGGATATTCGTTAGCTGGGGTTGGAAATTTGAACCAAATTTGGAGGGATTGGATCAATCAAGATCATCCTGATAAATATGTCTGTCAAATTATGTGGATCAGCACATCTCTTCTCCTATGGAATATTTGGAAGGAGAGAAATCAAAGAATCTTCAACCAAGAATACAGGGACAGCTATTTTATTTGGACTAAGACTCATGAATATCAAAGAATCAATTCGTTATTTGATACCACACCCTCAAGCACCTACTCAGAGATTGGCTGATAGTTTATCTAAGCTTCAAATTCAATCAGGGCAGGTTATTGGCAGACAAAGAGCTACGCAGGATAATAAAGGGCAGAGGTCTCCTCCTTTTGGGGTAGGTAAAGTTAATACTGATGGGGCTTCTAGAGGCAATCCCACTAGCCCCAGTATGGGAGGAGTAGGGAGGTCACATGATGGTGGTCCAGCTTTTCTATTTGCAGAAAATTTAGGGTTTCTCTCCAATAATATGGCAGAAGGATATGCTATTTTGAGAGGACTCCAGGAGGCTGTGAAGGTAGGTTGGCAGAATATCATAGTGGAGTCAGATTCTCAAATTTGGATTAAGTATCTACAGAATGCTACCCCTTGCAGGCAGGAGGATTGGAGATTGGGCAGAGTGTTGGATACAATCAAAAATATCCAGCAACACTTTCAGACAATAGACTTCCAGTATATCCCAAGGAATCAAAATAAGGTGGCTGATGCTTTGGCAAATGGGGTGCCGGGAAATCAAATATAGTTTGTTATGGTCTTCCCCCACATTGGTGGTCATTGCAGACCAAGAATCCTATCTACTCTCTTCTTTCTTTAGATGATTCCAAGTTTTCAAATTCGTAATTGTTTGAAGTATGTGTATATGTGATTAGTGGTGCATTTGCTGTTTTGTTGTAATCAGAATGCTACAGCTCAACACTACACCTCTTAGGCTATGTATTGGGTCTGTACTGTGTGTGTCTGGAAATCACAAAATATCATTGTCTTCTACTCTTGAATAAAATTAGTTCCGTTTTAAAAAAGAGAGAGAATTCACAATTAGGGTAAAAGATTAGCCTAGATCCAAAGGTTCTGATCCGCAAAATAGGGAGACACTCTCTATTTATCACAAAAGAGAAGACGAGGTGAAGTTTGAGGTGGTCAATGTTCCATAATTTCGGCCACTTGATCTCATGTGAAACTTGTCTGGGCTGCATGCAGATTTTCTGAGAGTGCCATATTATCTTCTCAAAATATCTTCATCTTCATCCAAAATAATATTCTTGTAAAATGCTTTCGCTGTGCCCGTGGGCTCCCAATATAATAAATAAAGGAAAAGCCTTTAAATTTCTTATCCTTGCCTAAACATAAAAACATTAAAGCTTAAAGTAAGTTTTTATCTCTGTTTTCTAGAGGTAAATGCCTTTTATAGCATTTCATGCTCATAGGAATCATTCTCTTCCTTTATTTCACAAGAGTATGCACTCGGATAAAAATTCAATACATTTTTATAAATGGTTTAAATCATGCACATTTTATGCACTCAAATAAGTTTTCAATATATAGGAATGTACAAAACAGAACATGAAAGGGCCCAATTGGCGACAACACTTCTCTGCATAGTTCAAAAAATCATACTCAGCAATTACTCGGCAGCCCAGAATTTTGACTTGAACTTGCGATTTGGGAAAACTCAGCAAATTTTTCGCGAGGGATAAAAGTATACGTAAATTCATAAATAAAGTCTGTATAACATGTAAAACATTGTTTAAAAGCATGCGAAATGAATGTAGAGAATGTATAGATATTAGCTTTAGACCCAAAAAAAGTACAATGCTCATCTCTAGACCAAATAAAGAGTACAATGCTCATCAATGTACCATAATATCATTTTCAGCTACTTATTTTAGCATGGCAAAAACAGCTGAAAATGCAGAGCAAAAACAGCAGAAAAAACAATTGCAAAAGTGAAAATAGTGTTTTTACTGTTTGCGGCCAGTTATTCTTCTTAATAGTGGCTGAGTTTTAGCTTGTACTCGTAAGTCCGAGCTAATTACTCAGATTGTGAGTTAAATGGTGATACTCGGCTTCAGGTTTCTACCAATTACTTGAGATTAGTCACAATTTTTTAAACTATGCTTATCTACTTAAATAAACACAATATTGGTAGGAAACTGATTCACAATCCAACCATAAGCATTTTGCCCTATAAATGACACTCTCTGCATTCCCTAGATTTCGGTGACATCTCAAATGTCCAAATGTTTTGGGGACTTTGGGAATTGGAAGGGATGTCCCTGATATTTTTACAGTTTTTTCTTTTTAAAGACACTTTTATTTTAGAACAACCCCCCCACCTTCCCCATAAAAATGATTGTTCTTTTTACCAATATTGAATCCATATGCCAGAAGTACTCAAAAAGATTAAATAAAGTTTAAAGCCCTGAATTTCATTGATTAAAATATTTTAATATTAATTTTTGTTATTTATTTAATAGTCATCCCGCTGCCCCCAGTTCCCGTGCCTAAGACTTAGGTAACTATGATGCCACACCCCAATTGAGCCAAAGATATGACAAAGAAGTTACAAATTCTAGAGCAACTCTTTGACTATTCTTAACAGAATTCTCAAGACTAATCCAAACATTCATACCCCAACCAAATCAAGCTACATGATCCGAAAGATAACATATACGCTTTGAGATTAAAACTTTTGTGAGGGATTTCCCTTTAATGCATAAGCATTTTACATTCTTTCCCAAACCAGATGAAGGGAAGAGATGCACTCTTTGAAACACTAGAGAAACAAAACACCTAACATGCATCTAAAACATTATGCTCCCCTGAGTGCAGAATTTATAATTTCCACAAAGCTCACAAAGTTTAAGTAAAAACCAAATGTCTCAATAGAACCCCCTTCTAATCTCAAGATAGTGAAGATACGGAAGAAACTTAAATAGTTGGGTGCTACATATTGATAAGTTCGATGCATAAATTAATAAATATAGATTTCTATGAAACTATTAAAAGGAATTAAGTGGAGATACTATAAGGACCTCCTTAAATAAATTTGTTTATAAAGCTCTTTGATACTATAATGAGTGCAATCAAGGTCTATGAGCCCTCCACTCCACTGTCTATTCACTTAGAAATATAAAGGATGAACGTCCATTACCATACAGCTTCCCCTCGGACCATTTAATTTGCTTTCTTCAATTTTGTTGCCAAGACCCCTTCATAGTCCCAAAGCATTATGGCCAAGTTACTCTAAATTTCTTAGACTCTTGAGCCTTTTGACATATCTTGAATTGGAAACCAATTAGCCAAAAGAGAAATCGGGCTAACAATAAAGTATTTCACGACATAAAGGTGCAATCCTCCCCTAATTGGACCTTTGCACTTAAGCTCTTGTTTAGAAAACAAAGATGGACACAAATACCCTTAACATACCTTTTAACACAGTTGCATAAAATCATAGGTTGACCAGGACTTGCTCTAGACCAAACCTTCCGCATGCAGATAACACACCACAATCACACCTACATTAACATAACCAAGCAAGCCTAAACACGAACGTCTCACTCAAAGCGCAGAGCAAGCACACCAAGCTATACATTATGAGAACACACCATTAAAAACATAGATGCACATGCAAAAGACATCATACTTTAACTCTTGAGCCACTTATCAAAAATACAAATCAATCAAGATATCATCATTAAAATAACATACACTAACAATGACAATCATCCTTGCACAATCCATCACAAGAAAGATTAACTCATCATGTACTCGGCATAAGCATCTCACAACAATAACCAACTACACAAACACGTCTTGTGTTAATCAAGGCTTAATCTGTACATCCATTACATCCACATACCATGCATGACTCAATATATGATTACAATGATTACGATATCGTGCGCACAAGGAATGTGTAGAGTAAATACTAATACAAAGAGTCTTAAACCCTTAAATCACATTCGCTCCATAGTTTTCTCCAAAACCCATCAAACCTTAATGCTCCAAATGAGGAACCCATGGGTATATTCATAGGCTTTCGTGGACTCCCGACCTTGTCAATTGGTGCACAATTGGATTCCACCTTAAATCTTCCAAAACCTTCTAAAAGCAACTTGGTTGGTGCCCGGTTGACATGCACCCGATAGGTTCTAAAGCTCTCCATGTGTTTCATTTCCTTGCATAATCATGGATAATCGTGAAGAATTGACCCAAAAATCGTGGAAAATCGCGGGTTTAATGTAATACGGAAAAGAGAAATAAACGTGCCATTTTCCATGCATTTCAATCCTTTTTTTTTGTTGCGCGATTTCAACCTAGGATATTTTGCTGGACGAGCAGGTTCGAACTTTGAAGCAGGTGAGAACCGTCACGTTTTCATGTTTTCAATCTCACGTTTTCGCTAGGGTTCCTGTCATTCAGGCGGGATATATTATTGCATCTTGCATGTTGAATTATTTATTAGCTAGCTGCTAAAGTGCTCTACAGGGCTGTTTGAGAGAAAACACGTGGGTAAAGTTTAAACTTTAAAGTTTTAAACAGTAAACTAAATGCTAAATGGGTAAAGTTTCAGAGAAGTCGAGTGGGCAAAGTTTAAACTGTAAACTAAATTCATGTACAGTCTCGAATCTTCCATGAATATATTTTGGTTTCCACTTTCCAGTAATGTGAGTACTGTATGCTTTGAATATATTTCGGTTTTCATTTTAATTTTTAAATTTTAATGATATTGTTGACAGTCAGTCTGCTTTGAAGTAATGTTGAACAAATCATTTTAATGATATTGTTGACAGTCATAGTCAAAGCAGACTATGACTGCCAACAATATCATTAAAATTTAAAATGATTTGTTCAACATTAATTCAAACTCAAAGCAAACTAATGATTTGTTGATGTTCAACATTACTTCAAATTTCAAACTCAAAGCAGACTATGACTGTCAACAATATCGTTAAAATGATTTGTTCAACATTACTTCAAAGCAAACTATGACTGTCAACAATATCATTAAAATGATTTGTTCAACATTACTTCAAAGCAGATTATGACTGTCAACAATATCGTTAAAAACTTTACCCACTTGACTTCTCTGAAACATCATGATTTCTGCTATAGTACACAAAACAGCCCTGCAGAGCAGTGAGCACTTTAGCTGACAAATAATTCAACATGACAAGATACAATAATACATCCTGCCCAAATGACAAGTACAACTTGACACATTGCAATGCATTATGGTACTGCTTGGAGCCTTGGATTAATCATATTATGAGTTGTTTTTTGTGGTTATTTAACTTATTTTGTTGCATATGTGGTTAATTCTTATTTCTACAGATTCACTTTTCGTGTCATTTAACAATGTTTTACATTTAATTTAAGTTTATTTTATGAATTTAAATGTTTTTTAAAGTAGCGATAAAGTTGCCGATTAATGTCTATAAATTGTCAAGAAATTGTCGATTCCCGATTTCCGAGTCAAAATTTGGCCTGCCAATTAATCGCCGATAACAATTTTTTGAACTATGGTCTCCCATCTCCTTCTAACACTTGTCAAATATTGCGTAGCCTGCCTTGACCCCTTGTGCTTTGAGATGTTCCTTACAGATTCTAAATGGTCCAGCCTCCTTAGGTTTACTTTCCTTCTGTGTGACCTAGTCACGATGCTCTTCCCGCGCATGACTAAGTCCTTATATGTTCATGTGTGGGTAAGTTGGTTAGCCATTTGCAAGAGAACACTCTTCATGCACCTTTTCCTAGGTTAACATTTCCCCATACTACACTCCTTGTTTGTCCTCAAACAAGTTAAAGCTTTAACCACTCGACACTTTCTCTCCTTCCCACGGAAACTAGAACTTCGACTCCCTGTTTTTTAGCTCCTTTAAAAAAAAATCCCAACACACGGACTTCATGAGCTATGAGCTTTCCCCAACTCTTTAATCAAGTTGATGACTTCTATATCCTTTTAATATTGAGACTTCTCTAACACTTCATATCTTTCTATCTTGCAAGCAAATCTCACGAATGCAGACTTTTGTCTTTCGATGTCTTCCCATGGAAACTATCAAATTGTTTCCACAATTTTGTGCGCTTATCATCTAATTTTGTATTAAACTTGCTTGATTCTTCTAACATTCTTAACTCGCACCTCAACATCAACCTTTGCATATAGGCGTGCACTCAAACCATGCCACACATCATCATTCGAGCGTCGATGAACTCTTCCCAATGTTGAAATCCCACAAGCACCAACTTGGGTTCCCAAGCTTTTCCATGTGATAGGTTGACTTCTTTTGAAGACTCTTCTACAACCTTAAGAAACTTAGCTCTAGTTTCTTCAAATCTCTTCTCATGCAGCTCTTGCTCAATTGGTTGCACATGTGGAGTCTCCTTAAGAGGCATTCAATAGCTAGGCCAAGCGTATCCATTACTCTAGTGCTTGTACATTTATGTTGTGCCAAATCTTATGTCTCTCCTTCTCAATTAACTTTGTCAAATCAACGACCTTCCTCTTTATGGTCTCTATCATTGCGTTGACTTTTCTCAAGCACTTCCTTTCAATCTTAACTTCCTCTTGAATTCCTGCGCAGCCTCCTTGTCGAGTTGCATACACCTTACCAACAATTTGGTCACTACCGTCACCAACGTTTTCATGTTTAATTTGTTTTTGATTAACCCTCGTGGATAACAAAACCGAACCCCATCATCAAAATCCACGTCGCCATCATGTTCATAGTCTTTCTCCACTATCTGATTATACTTCTCATAAAGAGCCCAAACCTTAGCTCTTCTTCATATTACTTCATAACATTGTTCAAATACTCATGTGCCATTTCCTTTAACTTCTTATACCTATTGGTCATCCCAAGTCTATCCGACAACTCGAATCTAACTCTATACTCACATCAACTACATTCTTCGCCCTCATGGTTGTTCCTCCCTTAGCTGCAGAGCTTCATCACTTGTAGACTTATTCTCACTTGCTATAGTGTCTTATATTTCCTTATCTCGTGCGTTTTGTCTTGTTTTTCCCCTTGACCCTCCACATGATTGTGCGGAATCTCTCTTATCTCTACATCTACAATTGGACCTTGACTTGCTCATGTATCCATGTGTGGAATGTCAAATCCCTCGGGATGTTCGCCTTGGCTTGGTGTGCCCACACATTTCCTTGGTTCAACTTGGCTCCTGTTGTCACTTGCTCCCGCACCACCGAATCATTTTTGCCCCCATCATAACACTTCATCACATGCACAATCTCTGCTAGCTCCCTACAAAAATTTGGCATTCTTCCTAAAGGTCCAATATCTCCTCTCGGGCACATTGTGTCCATTCTCCTATGATGTTTCTCGTGATATCCTCTACAATTGCTTTTTCCTTTCCCTTACCCTCCACTTAGATACTATTTGTGCTTTTTACATCTCCTCTTCCACTCTACACTTTCAGCAACCTCTTCATCAATGTGGATTTCTCTTGCCATTGGTGTTGCGCTTAGTTTCTTCAACGGGATCACTCCGTGTTTTTCTTAGCAAGCTTGAGCACACGCAGGCGAAGTCAAGCATTATCTTTTAGCCTTGATCTATTTCACAAACGGCATTGTCTAACTCCTCATCAATAAACCTCAAGTCACCCTTCTAGAAGTTTTTCCTTTGCAACGTGAACCTCCGTTCATCTATCTTTTCCACTTTCACTTGTGTACACGTGCGTCCGTCAACTTATTCACCGCACTCTCCAAATACTATGTTCAAACCGCATACAACAATTTTATTCACCTTGTAAACACGCCATTGTTTCCCAAAATGTTGACAATCGCTAAGTGTACTAAAACCTTGAACTCTACATATCCATAATAATTAGCCAACACCTATGGCGGTGTCCTATTTTCATTTGAAAATGCAACCACAACTCCATCATACCACTTCGCAACATTTTTCTATTCTCTACAATAACATTTTCCTCACAGCTATATGGACAAAACCAATTAGCACAGGACATCTCCACAAGCATAGTTATTCTTTGAACTTAGCGCCATCTGGAACTCCAATCTCGCTGAACAAGATCCATATCAAGTATATCCGCAACCAAAATTCACTTCTTTGTGCACCTTGTTCGCCACATTGTTTAACTTGTCGACAAAATACTTCGCAAAATTGTATTCCCTCATGCCAATCCAACCATGTATGTTAATTATAAGACTTCTTTGGGTATCAAATTCTAGGTCCCCTCAAAAGTGATTTTTGTAGACAAAATCCTCACGGTAACTCTCACCTTTCTCGATGTTATGGATGTGGCAATCAAAACCTTACTCACCTTCAACAATTTCATCATATCTATGCACATCATTTCATTTTGTAACACCACAGCCAAATCTGCTTTGTTATCTAAAAAAATTGATAACCTTCCCTATCTGCATGGCCAATAACTTTATCTTGCATCCAACAATATACATCTAGCACTTACGCATACATGCCAAAAGAGGCTTTGTCAACTCTTTTGGTTTACCAAAATAGGAGATTTCATTCAAAAGCAAAATCATCAAATGTAAAAAATTCCAAACCATTCCTCCACCCTTAACCTTGCCTTTGCACTTCATATCCAACTGCTAATGGAACTCCTTTTTGATAAGGTTAAAATAAACTATCTTGCAAAAACCAGACTTCACCTTCAATGGATCTCCCTCCTCCACCGCATTGGGATACGACATTAGAAGAACTTCCAATTGTGTAGGCCCTTCCACATGCATTGGTTTAGGCCTCTTTGCACGCTTCTTGTCATACCCTTATTTATGCTTGTTCCACTTCATTCCATGTTTTCTCGTGTGTGCCTTTTCTAGCATTCTTTTTCGTCATTCCCTTCAGATCCTCTCTCAAAATGTAGGTATCCCCATCCAAATCTAGAATCTTTTCTACAAACACTTATCATCCAACTTTGCAACAACTTCAAGATTTTCTCAATCTCACCACTAAGTATGCTCGCAACCCACAACATCTTCTTGAACCCTTTCTGTCGTGGGCTGGCTTTGCAAATCTTCCCCAAATCAACTTAAACACTCTAAGATTACCTAAATCACAACAAACTCTAAGTGTGCAAACGGTCATTTGTAATGTACTTTCCCTCTTCTATATACCCAACACCAAGTGTACATTTAGTCCTTCCAACTACTCCCACTTGCACATTTATGTTTCCAACTCCCCAATGGTCATATGACGTCATCCTCCTACATGCAAGTTCTTACCCTTTCCTTTCCTTCATTGCATCCTACTCTTCTTTCTCACACACCACATGTGCCTAGTTTTCTTTTTTTTCTCCAACAACAAAATGTGTTATGTCCTCATGTGCACATTATTTAACTTCCACAGCTCCAAATTTCAGGACTTTGTCACATATTCCTTTTTCAACCTTTTTGTGTCTTTTTTATAGTTAAATACATTTGCAATATATAAAACCTAAACCATATTAGAGCAAAAGCAAACATATTTTGCATGAAAGTAAATTCTATCAAATAAAACCTATTCTAGAAAGCATTAAATAATTTTGCATTGGCAATTTATGGTTGCTAACCTTATTCACGACAATCCTACGAAACATAAAATACAAGTTTCATAATCCAACCCTTTTCACTCAGTTCGGTAGTCAATTCTCTAGATGTCATACTTCTTCAGTATTCACTTCTGCATAGCCCCCTTTCAACACGGTGCTTGATTCGTCTTTGTTTACTCGGCCTTCTTTCTCCTTCCCTAAGTGGTCACCTTCATTAGTTTCTCTATGTTGCAATCAATTTCTCTGTTGTGCTCCATACACAACTTATTCACAAATAACTTGTCCTTAGCCATTTTCTTCTCTTCTTCACCCTTTACCACCGGATTCTCATTTATGCACTCAATGACTTTCTTGCACGGACACGTCAAGAGCTGCTATAAAATCCAGTTTCCTTTTATCCCGTATCTTAGGTGTTTGTTCTTCCTACATAGCAAATTTCAAAATTTTCTCCACCTTCGGCCTATTTCCTTGACTTGTGTGCTACATATTTTCTTTTTCTCCCAATACATTGCTCTACTTATAAACTTTTGTTGACTTCCCACTTTAGTGATGCAACGTATCGACTTCTATTTTCATGCGCAATGCATCTCATCAAACCACTTCTCACAGATCCTTGTGTCTTTCTCCTTTGCACCCATGTGCAATTCCGGCTAGTTATATTGTACAACTCCTAGAGCCATCTCGCACATACCAAACTAGATAACTCAGCGGTATCATTGTGCGAGTTCAACTTCCCATCATCTAGTGGACTCACTCAATCATCATCATGTGCCGCTATATTGTAGATGTTGTTCGTGAGTTCATCCACATCTACACTCTCAGCATATGCAGAACCATGTTCAATATCAAGGGGAAGTACTACAGACTGCCCCATTTTCAAAGCTCATAGAAAGCTTCTTAAACTTTATGTCCACTTTGTTCTCATAGCACCATGGCCTGCCCAATAATACTAGATACTTGTTAGCCCCTGAAATTTCAGTAACTTCAAAATCGGCTAAAAACCCGGCACCCATTATATCCAACTTGGCATTCCTCAAGACGCCAATAAGTCTTGACTTTGTCTTATCAACAATATAAAGTAGATTAGTTGAATTTTGTAGTGTAGAGCTTCCCATCTATACCCACGCATCCTTCATCATAATATTCAGTTTTGCACATGTATCGATTAGAATATTTATCATGTCAAAATCGTTGATTTGTGCATCAATAATCAATTCATGATCGTAAGATGTATTATGCACTACACATGTCCCACATGACTTTTATTTCTTTGGTTCCCTAGTTTCCCCATACTTTTCTTAAGTCAAGTCTTAAGCAAAGGAATCGACATTTGATTTTCGATAATGTAAGAGCCTTGGCCAACTCAATCTCCTTTGGCTTGGACCTTCCTCTGCAACATTCTTGTCTATAAGCTTCACCAAGCTCTCGAGCGATATGCAATTCACCTTCCACATTACCTCCTTGGCTTTCGTGATAATCTCGTTTTGCTTCAAAGCATCAAGATAACCACCAAATCTTTCTTCCTACTTATATTGAACTTTTGCCTTATCTTTTTGCTTGTAAGACATAATTCCTGAGCCTAGATATATCCCACCCCACATTGCGATATTAACATTTTGGTTTCCTCTCTTTTGTCTTGCATTCCTCCCTATTCTTGTGCATATGTTACCATGTCAGCACCCTTCTATAAGTGTCATTTTGCAAAATTTTCTTAACTCAACACAGTCTTCAGTATTGCATCCCTCCCCACAACTCACACATGTAGGGAACTTAAGGACATTGTCTTTGATTGTGGTTGCTTGCCCCACACATAAAACAAGTACCCATGATTCTGCCACCTCCTCCACCACAACCTCTGCGCTGACGTGATCTTCCTCTACCAAATTCCTGGCCTTGATTCAATGCAGCAGTTGCTTGTATTAATCCATGTGCTTTCGCTTCAAGTAGTTTGTCGATCACACAACAATACGTTCTATCATACGTATTAACTTCACATAATTTACACCAGCACTGGACTTCAGTCTGCATTGCATGAAGCAACAACAGGAAATTTTGCATCTCATGTCCAGCCTAACATGCTTTGTAGCATAAGGTCACTGTCTATACCTTCTTCTTTGTGCAGTTCATCTTAGTGTGGCCCTCTGCTTCACAATCAATAGACCACAATCCTTTCTGCATCTCCTGTGCAGCCCCAATTGTTGCCAACATCTGCAGTTGTGTCTACATTGTCAATTTCTGCACGTTTAAAAATGGGCTGATCCCAGTGTCAAAACTTCCTGCGGCTTCGATTCTCAGTGTGGCCTCTAACACTTCTCTCATTTCTGCAAAATTAGTCATCACCAAGTGTCTACAAAACGGTGGTAATAAACCCCAACAAACTATTGTGCATGCTGCAATGGATGGATCTCATATGAAATCATCGACAAGAGTGTCGTAAACCGCACGTCCGCTAGCACACACACTCTTTGTCATCTCTTTCTTAATTTCCTTGAACGCAGAAATGTTATACTGCTCAAACTCCAGAATATGGAGCTCCTTCAAGAAAGTTGTCTTCAACATGTCAAAATACACAATCAACTTTGGAGCTAGTTTCTTGTACCATGTATGAGCTCTATTGTCCTATCTCATACGGACCCTCCTCCTGTGCTTTGGTTTTATGTGATTTTGTACTTTTGGATATGATTCGGATACTCTTGTGACGTTGTATCTGATAGTGGACTATAAACTTTATATGACTATTATGTTTGACATTACTATGTTCTATGGGCATAGTACTATTTGCTCCTAGAGGTGATACTTTCATAACTTACACTCTTGTACCATTTTGCAATGATATTTGCTAAGTCCATGAGTTGATAGCATTTCTAGTCTTAGTATTATCAGTCCATGCAGACATTTCATTATATCATAAAGGATTATGTTTGGCATTGTGTACACATTTCAGTTGGCATGCTATGATTTCTTGATGATGCGGTTGATATTGGATTTTTGGTACTCATTCATATTTGATATCATGATTATTTGGCTTTATGTGATTATTGCCAGTATTGTTGATATGCTTGGTGATTTTCGGGAAAGCGAAAGAAGGGAGGGGATAGCAGGTTCCATCTGAAACATGAGCTAGGTTCGACACGTCCAAATGTGCACAAATGTAAACAGATACTTGCGGAATATGCAAGTGATTGAAGTTGGGTCTAGGAGTTTGTCTAGAAGTCTAGATTGTGCTTGTTATTTAGTTGTCGTTCTTTGAGCATTGGACGGATTTCAATTATGCAATTTGGATTGCTTTTATAAAGCAATGATCATCAAGATGTTTGTGTTGCACATGTTGTCTTTTGTTGTGCCTTCACTAAATACGTGAAGCTCTTGTTACTCTTATTGGTTGGGCAAGTGGAAAAGTATATTTTCATAGCTTCACTTAATAGCCTTGTCACTTTGAACTAACTCCATGCGATTAAAGTTGCTCTCACAAATAGATTCGAGTGCAAGTAATATTCTGCATGTTGTCATTAATTACAACCTTGGGAAATGAAGTGAAAGAAATTAAACGTGGGTATGGCAAATTGTTGGATTTAAAATATACAAAGAGATAAAGTCACATATAAGTGATTGGACTTATTTAGGTCTTTGACCTATATCAAACCCATCATTACTTAAAAAGGCAAGTTAGACCTTTTTAATGATATGTTTAATCATTCACCTTAAAAGGTGATTAAATGACTTAATCAGTTAGTACAATTGATTAACAAACCCTACTTCAATTTGTACATCAATTGCACAAAGATAAACAGGTAATTGCGGAATATGCAAGTAATTGGAATTGGGTCTAGGAGTCTCTCTAACAGTCTAGGTTGTGCTTGCTTTTTAGCTGTGGTTCTTTGAGCATTGGATGAATTTCAATTATGCAATTTGGATTGCTTTTTTCAAAGCAATGATCATTGAGATGCTTGTGTTGCATATGTTGTCTATTATTGTGCCTTCACTACATATGTGAAGTTCTTGTTACTCTCTTTACTTGGGCAAGTACAAAAGTATTGTTTGGTTGCTTTGCTTTATAGCTTTGTCACTTTTGAACAAAATCCATGTGATCAAAGTTGCTCACGCAAATAGTTTCAATTGCAAGTAACACTCTGCATTTTGGTATTAATTACAACCTTGGGAATGAAGTTATGAAATTAAAGGTGGACATGGTGAATTGTTGGATTTAAAATCTACAGAGAGATGAAGTCACATATAAGTGATTATGGGCTTATTTAGGTATTTGACCTAAATCAAACCCATCATTGCTTCTGAGGAAAGTTATACCTTTCTTTAATGACATGCTTAATCATTCACCTAAAAATGTGATTCAATGACTTAATCAGTTAGAAATTTTGATTACCATACCCTATTTCACTTTGTCAATGTAATGTCCCTCTTTCTCGACTAATAGCATGGAAGACCTTTGGCCCATTCTGTCTACCCGATGGCCAAAGGGTATGTGCAAGGGTGACTTAAGTCGCAATAAATTTTTATAAGTGCCTAAAAGAAAATATTAAAGCACTTATAATTATTTATTTGGCTTAATGAAAGGATGCACTTATAAATTAAAGTTGTAATCTCTAGGAAAAGTGCATAGGGACAAATATGGGTCTAATTTTATTTTGTATCCCCCTAGAAAGAATGGCGAATGGCCTAGGAGATGGATAATGGTTATTTAGAAATTAAAATAGGCCCATACTATTTTTGTATCTTCCCTAGGCAAAAATGCGACTAGGCCTAGGAGGGAAAACTTGCTTAGAAATAATAACTGGAGCTGATTGGATAGAGAAAGGGTGGCCTTTGGGTCATTTTTCATTTAAAAAGGGAGAGGTCGACTTAGAAGGGCATTCTATATTCACTCCATATTTTGATATTGGCTTGTAAGCTGAAGCACTTGTTGCTGCAACTTCTGAGGACGAAAACCCTCAAGGAGAATAGTGTAAAGGGAACGAAAACTCTCTATTACACTCATATTTTGTATTGGAATTTCAAGGACAATCAGGTTGTTGAACCATCTTTTTTGCACTAGCTGGAGCGACCCAATTTGGGCATATTGGAGGGGCATGAAATCAGTTTTCATCAACTGCTGTTGGAGCTGGATTTGAGCTACCCTCATATACATTTAAGGTGTGTTTCAGAGGTCCAAAAATCCTCTATTACAACTGTTATTTCTGACTGTATTTTGCAGATTGTTTTATAATTAAAATCAGCCTTTTACAGTCCAGAAATGGATAAAAATACCTCTGCAGATTTCTGTAAATAATTTCAAATCTATTTGGCACTTTAATATATATATTTTTGTGGAGTTGAGCTTGAAAAGTCTGTACTTCAGTCTTGAATGAAGAAGTGAAAGTTTAAAGGTCTGATTTCTATGGGTTTATCTCATAACCCAAGTCACAAATCTCATAAATAATTCTGACCTGCCCTTTATTTAATTGCTCTCATCATGTGAAATCTATATTTTGCTTTGGGTTTGACTGATAATCCAACTTGAGGTGGAATAGTCCCATTAGGGGATCTTTCAGTGGTATAAGAGCAGTGATCGTCCCACCTGGAGGGTTTGTTTGATGCAGCCTAGAGAAGTTGGGCCACACGGTATCATACAAGGAGGTAGGCACGTATTCTAGCAGATTTGGATACAGGGAGTAGTGCTGAGACCATGGCCAGGAGAGAAGGATCACATAGCCCTCCATGGAGAGAACCAACTGACCCAGATCGTGAACTTTTCAGAGGAATGATCGATTCCCAACAAGAGATGATACAAGACCATGAGACAGATGATGGAGAGTATGACTATGGATAGACCAAGAGATAGGCATGACAGAAGGGAAAGATCTGCATCAGTGGCCGGTAGCCACGAAGGCACGATGAGGGCACTGCCGCAGAGGTGGGTAGCATGAGAGGTTCCCCTCAGCGTGATAGGAGACATACAGAGGAGAGGAGATCCACGAGGACTGCGGATAGACCTATGCAACCTAGTTTCCTACCGAGGGAGGAGCCACCATTAGTTGAGGACCCACTTGAGGGCAGTCTTTCAGGATAATGTGATGGCAGCTCATGATGAGTGGAGAGCATTACCGAAGGAGGTACGGAATGCCTTTCCCCTTCACCAATACTGTGTTCAGGAGAGAGAGCTTGAGAGCTAGACAGGTGCAGAGGCCTAGGGCCCAACAGAACAGAGAATTGAAGCAGGTTACCAACAAGGTGACCCTTTCCACATTTGATGGCAGTGGAAAGATTAGTGCTAGAGCATGGATTCACAAGCTCGACACATATCTCACTCTCAAGCCTATGCAGGAGCAGGAGGCTATCCAATTTGCCACGTTGCACCTTGAGGGAGTAGCGTACGATTGGTGGCACCATGGGCTAGTCACACAGAATCATGATCTTCTGCAATCATACAGGAGTTTAGTGAGAGGTTGATTGCGAGATTTGATCGCAAGGATGTAGAGCTTTACTATAGAGACTTGGCACAACTTCGACAAAGTGGACACGTTGATGCATACATCAACGAATTTCAGCATATTGCAGTGATGGTGCCAGAAATGCCTAGAAGAGAGTAGTGATGTTGTTTATTGAGGGGCTTCATGATAGATTGAGAGGTTTTGTCAAGGCTCTTAAGCCTAGGACTTTGCATGAAGCTATTCAGACACCATGGACTTGGATACTACTCCATTTCAGCCACAAAAGAAGAATGTCAAGAATGAGAAATCAGAGCAGCAGGGAAGTGAGCAGCCCACTTCTTCTAAGGTGGAGTCTACACCAAAGATGGATCAAGAAACTCGTAATGAGTTGAGGAAGAAACTTTGCTTTCATTGTAAGGATCATTGGGAGCCTGGACATAATTGCCTTGGTAAAGGCAAGATACATCTCATAGAGGTTATTTCAGATGTGGATGATGATACTGATTCAGAAAAGGAAAAGGAGCAACCAACACCAAACATGGAACATGGAGGTAAAATCACTTATCTTTCAGGAGCACCAAGGTACAATCCATTCATATTTGAAGGTACCATGTTTGAGTGTAAGATAATGGCACTTCTTGATAGTGGATCCACACACAACTTCGTGGATGAAGGATTGGTGAACAAAAGAGGCTTGCATTATGATCATTTTGATGGCTTTGATGTAATTACAGCAGGTGGCCTCACTATTCCTTGCAAAAAGAAAGTGAGCAAAATCAGCATTCTATTTGGTGAGTACACTCTTCATGATGACTTCTATGTTATTGATTTGAAGGATAACAATGTGGTACTTGGTATGCAATGGCTTCATTCATTAGGAAGAGTCACCCAAGATTTGCAGGCTATGGAGTTGAGTTTCCAACATGAAGGGAAACAAGTTACTATGAAAGCACTCAAATACACGTTGCCCCATCAAATGACAGCCATGTCTATGATAGTTGTGGACAAGGAATCACCTAATGAAGACATATATGAAGATTTTTCACTTCATTGCAACATGGGACAACAAGGACATGATGAAGAATACGGCAAATTTGGAGCATACATGAGGAGGATCATGGTACTTTTTACAAGTAAGTTGCATAAGTTCTTTTTGCAGCAGTTGAGCAGTTTTGTATAGTGCATGTGAAGCCATTCAAAAGGCTTAGGTTGATTTGGGATCCAGAACTAATGAGGATGCAGATTTGCTACTTGTGATTGCTTGGGGGCAAGCAATCTCGGGAAGGGAGGACTGTAATGTCCCTCTTTCTCGACTAATAGCATCGAAGACCTTTGGCCCATTCTGTCTACCCGACGGCCAAAGGGTGTGTGCAAGGGTGACTTAAGTCACAATAAATTTTTATAAGTGCCTAAAAGAAAATATTAAAGCACTTATAATTATTTATTTGGCTTAATGAAAGGATGCACTTATAAATTAAAATTGTAATCTCTAGGAAAAGTGCATAGGAGAAATATGGGTCTAATTTTATTTTGTATCCCCCTAGAAAGAATGGCGAATGGCCTAGGAGATGGATAATGGTTATTTAGAAATTAAAATAGGCCCATACTATTTTTGTATCTTCCCCTTGGCAAAAATGCGAATAGGCCTAGGAGAGAAAACCTGCTTAGAAATAATAATTGAAGCTGATCGGATAAAGAAAGGGTGGCCTTTGGGTCATTTTTCATTTAAAAAGGGAGAGGTCGACTTAGAAGGGCATTCCATACTCACTTCATATTTTGATATTGGCTTGTAAGCTGAAGCACTTGTTGCTGTAACTTCTGAGGATGAAAACCCTCAAGGAGAATAGTGTAAAGGGAACGAAAACTCTCTATTACACTCATATTTTGTATTGGAATTTCAAGGACAATCAGGTTGTTGAACCATCTTTTTTGCACTAGCTGGAGTGACCCAGTTTGGGCAGATTCTGGGCACATTGGAGGGGCATGAAATCAGTTTTCATCAACTGCTGTTGGAGCTGGATTTGAGCTACCCTCATATACATTTAAGGTGTGTTTCAGAGGTCCAAAAATCCTCTATTACAACTGTTATTTCTGACTGTATTTTGCAGAGTGTTTTATTATTAAAATCAGCCTTTTACAGTCCAGAAATGGTTAAAAATACCTCTGCAGATTTCTATAAATAATTTCAGATCTATTTGGCACTTTAATCTATATATTTCTGTGGAGTTGAGCTTGAAAAGTCTGTACTTCAGTCTTGAATGAAGAAGTGAAAGTTTAAAGGTCTGATTTATATGGGTTTATCTCATAACCCAAGTCTCAAATCTCATAAATATTTCTGATCTGCCCTTTATTTAATTGCTCTCATCATCTGAAATCTCTATTTTGCTTTGGGTTTGACTAATAATCCAACTTGAGGTGGAATAGTCCCATTAGGGGATCTTTAAGTCAATCAAGTTATACCTATTTTAATGACATGCTTAATCATTCACCTAAAAATGTGATTCAATGACTCAATCAATTGCAACCATTGACTTGGTGTCATGGACAATTAAGGTTATTCTATTTTGATTTGGAAGTGTTGAGTTTTGTTTTATTTACATGATCGGATTCAAACTTGACGTTTTCAGGGGTTTGGCAGACATGAGCACTTGAAGAAGATTGAATCTTCGCTCCTTCTTGGTTTCCATTTGGCACAAATACCACCATGTTGGTACCACCATGTTGGACTGCATGCATTCTTCTTCCAATTTGTTAAAACCATTAGCGTTGAGATGTGGGAGTTATAGCATTAAACCTTCGCACAACACTATGGATAAAAAGAGGAGAAAACAAGAATAGAGGGGTGTAGCAAGCTGGAAATATATGGATTGTTTCCTTACTTTTTTGAGAATTATTTCATGACATTCGATGAATCCATGCTATGTCCACTTGTGTTATATTGTGCTTGAAATCTTCTTGAAGGCGCATGGACTGTCGTGGCTTTTCTAAGTTTGAATTGCTTAATGTAGCAAAAAGGTTTTTAGATCTGGGTTCGAATTATTTTAGTGTCTAATGCTTGGGAGATATTGCTTAAACTCTGTGTGTTGCTGTGGATACGGATACGAGTATTGGTTTGGATACGGATACAATAAGCGGATACGTCAATTTTAAAAACCCTTGGATACAATACGCCTTGGATACGTCCATACATATATATTTAAAATATATATATATATATATATATATATTTTAATTTTTATGCACATCTACTCATTTTACTCATTTTTAGTCCATAAAAACTGAAATAGTAATACAAAACTTGAATCAATGTTCAAAACATTCAATATACTTAAGACTATGCATTTTTATTGATCATGTGGCTGCCATACATATGATATAGGAATATCATGTCAACATGAATATGAACAAAACTTGAAATATGAAAAATATATTAGGATCCATGTTCAAATTTTCAAAACATACAATATACTTAAGATTTTACATTTCATTGATTGTGTGATTTCAAATGAGAGGGGTGGGTGCTTTTATAACTTTTTGTGGGGGAGAAGATGTATTATTTTATTCATTTAGTATTTAGGGTTCGGTTTTTTTAGGGAGTAGAAAAGTCAAAAAAAATTTAAAAAATGAAATAAAACTTAAAAATGACACATATTTAGGGATGCAGGGATACGTGCCTCCGGATACGTCACGGGATACATTACGGATAAAACGTCTTACGTATCTGGAAGATGCACGCACGTGATCGTGCACATATCCGTTCCGATACGTATCAAAGGGGATTCGAGGGGGTCTTGGGCGTATCCATGCTTCATAGCTTAAACTCAGCCAGGATTCGACCTTTGTGTGCTTCCTGGAATACTTGCTGTAAAATAGCAAACGGTTTTTAGGTGTTAGCCTTATGGTGTGATTTCCATTCCTATGTTGTTTACTCTCTGCTCTAGTTAATAACCTAAAACCTATTGTGGCCTAGCATAAAGTGGATCAAATGTTTGTTTTACTTATGTATGAATCATGCAAGTGTTGAGAAAAATAGACATAGTTGTAGACCATTGTATATACATTGAATGGGTAGAAATATTGGTAGTATGGGCCACCGTAATGTCCCCTTTTCTAAATTAAAAATAATTAATAATATTTTAAGTTGGGCCCACCAATTCTTCATTTTGGGACAACTTAATAATATTATTATTAAAATAAAAGGTATTTTTAAATACTAAAGTAGAAAAAAAGACCCTTAACCTATTTTCATTATTTTGATGAAGTAAAAGGGAGATGTCGTCCCACTTTAAGAGGAAAAAGAAAATGTTAAAAAAGAAATAAAGAAGCCTACATGGAGTGCTCCACAAAGAAAGGAAAGGAAAGGCTATAAAAGCAAATGTTGGGGCTCATTGAAGATCATCTTGTGAATTATATACTTCTCTTTTGGAAATTGGAGCATTTTGGCATTTTCACCTTTTGAGGACGAAAAATCTCATTGGATCCTATTGGGACTAAAACCCTCAACATGATCACAACACTTGGGGACGGAAACCCTCATTTGTTGCATTGGTGACTTCATCCAAGAGTCGCATTAGAGCTTCAAAATTCAGAATTTCAAATGGCTTCAAAACTCTTAAGAGAGTGGATCCACCCATGTATTAACCAATTTATCTTAGAAGTAAAGGAACTAGAAACCTAAGTTTGACAAGGCGAATGCAAATGTAGGTAATTTGATCTTGGAGGTCCATGGACAAAATGCCACCAACAAACTAGACTCTTTTGTGCTAATGTATCCGTATTACATCTTCGTTGAAGTTTTGCTAGCCCTCAAGATAAGCAAACTTAAGTCAATCATTTATGACCCATGAAGCACCATCTGCATTATACATTTCTTTTTCAAGGCTTTCAAAAACACTTCCTCGCCTCCTCGCTAACATGAACATTTTCGCCAAGCCCACTCAGGATTTAATGCATATGCGGGCATGTGTGAAGGGGTGTTTAACTTCTCCAACCTTCGCTAAATGATTGGCTAAATATGTTGATAATAGAACTCTAGGGTGAGGTCCCTTTCTAGAATAAATGAACCTTTATCTAGCCAAGCATACTATCAATACACTTGATATCACAAATGACAAACTAGAGATACAAACATGATGTATCTCACATTTGTCAAAAGTGTCCCTCACCACCATTGCATTCACCCTCTTCCCCTACTCTATCCTAGAATCATCCCACTTAGACCACTCTAACATCGTAACAATACATTGCGAAGGACTCTTGGAACTCAAGCATCATATCCAACAAAATAAATAAGGGTTTTGGGAGCATATGTCCACTAGCTTGAGGAATTCCTTCCTCAAAAGCTACGAAAGAGTGTCAATGAAGTATGGTGGTTCCAAATCAACATCCAACCTCTCTAGCCTTTCTTCTACTACATTTTTGTCCCAATGAATTTTTCCAATGTCTTTCAAAGTTATTGTTCATCGCATACACGTAATATGACGTCCAAACTATACGTTGATAAAGTGAGCCTCATCAAGCTTACCGTGCCTACATACACAAAGTGGCATCTATAATAACTCACCAACATTGACAGGCCAACCTTCTTCAATGGCATCTCGTAAAATGCTAAATTAAAACTTAGCATCCTTCTTTCTAACATAATGACCCCCGAAAGGTAAGGACCTTCTCGGAATGAAATAATGATATTGATGAATGGGTGATGTTTAATATCTAACCACCCATCCATGATGATGTTACAACCATGAAAGACCCTTATGCACCTCATATCCTCCATCTATTAGTCAACCTTGGAATCATAAATACAAAGTCAAGGAGTACTCACAAACTCGACGAGTACTTTGATTTTTGGTTGGGCGAGTAATCCTAGAATAACCCGAGACCTCAAGTCGAGTTTTAGTCAAGTTTCGCGATTAATGGCCACACCTACTCATACTTGACGGCAAAATGCAAAAAAATGCACTCGGTTCTCCTTTATAAGCCCCACACCCCCACAACTTGTAATCACACAACTATTGAGCATCCTTTGAGTGAATTGAAGGGATTTTATAGCGAATTTGAAGAGCAGATTTGAAGAATTTCATTTGGAGGTTCTTTTTTTCCTTCTTTTCAAGCATGTAAATTCTTTCTATATTGTTAAAATTAAGTTTCCAAACATGATTTGCAAATTTACATGCATTCCATTCAATTCTAATTAATTTTAATTGTGTTTACACTAGTTTATCATCATTAATGAAAAAAATTGTTGGAATGCATTTTTAAATGTTTTTAATTTTTCTCTTCTTTATTCTTGGATAAGTAGGGTTTACAATTTTAAATTTACTATTACGTCCCCTTTTTCGATATGAGAGCCTAATAATGGGCTTCTTGCCATTCCAATTTAATTTAAATAGAAAAATTGGTTGAGCTAGGAAAGGAATTGGGTTCTCATTGCATCTTTCTTTTCTAATTTTTAATGTTTTTTTAGTGTTTTCTTCATTTTAGCAGGTTGGCTGGCTTGGAGGATTTTAAAGGCCAAATAAAAGATTAAATAAGCCCAAAAGGAGGTCGGCCTTGCCTAATTGACCTTTGGCACCAAGGTTGGGGTATTTAAGGAGTGTTATGGCTTCATTTGCAGACATCTACTTTTGACAAATTTACTCTAAATTGATCTTTGGGCTGGTTGCTCTTAGTTCTCTCCACTTTTGGGCAAAAATCCAATTGTGTGGTTCATTCCAAGAAGGATGAAACCCTTCTTGTGGCTGGTTGGTGGACGGAAACCCATCATCCTTGGTTGAAGTGAAGACATAAGTGCAGATTTGGGCATTGAAAAGGAAAGGAAGTCATCTACAATCATTTGCATGCATTGATAAGCCTCTCCTAGTTGGAGCGACTTGTGTTAGGGTGTCATTTGGTGCCTTCTAGGGCACATAACTTCTATTTTCTTCCATATTCAGATTTGATATCATTTATAAGGCTGGAAATATCTATATTTTGTGGAGTTTGGGGTTTGGAAACCCTCATTTCATAATTTTTTTGAGTTGTACAAATAAATTTCCAGTTGAGTATTAGCTTGATTTTTGTGGTGGAAATAGTTCTAAAATATTCCAAAAGGGTTTATAAAAATTGTGGATGCATTGTTGGGTGATATTTGGGTGAAATCTTGAGTTTTTCATATTGTTATAAAAATTTGATCAATGTTTAAAACTGATTTAATTTTCAGTTTGTTGGTCCAAAAATCAAAATTAATATTATTGGGGTTTGTGTGATTCTTTCTTTTTTAGTTGAAGTCACAAAAAGGGACATTATAGTGGTATTAGAGCTTCGGTTTTCCCAGTCTGAGGGTTTGAAGATCAAAAATGGTGGATAGAATTTCCAGCGATGCTAGGCTCGAAAGGCTTGCCCCTGGGCAAAAGATTAGCCAACACAATGGCTCTTGATACCATTCAAGGCTCCAATGGTGGAAGGATCTCTTCAAAAGAAATCATAAATTCTCACCATCCAAAGGAAGAAACATCGGTACATGGTATGAAGAGTATAGAGCTCTTCTTGAGAAGATCCGTTATGCCCTACCTTTTGCAGAGTTCGTGAAGTTGGAGACAAAAGAGTTGGAATTGGCACGGGGTCAAAACCCCAAGCAACAAGGGGTCAACCCTCCATAGGGACCCCACACTCAAGAGTGTGGATGCAGCATGCATAAAGAAGGGCTTGAAGGTAGAGGGTTCTCAAGTCCTCATGACAAATTTTTGAGCTCCAACAGTCACCCACATGCCAAGGAAAATTAGATCTGCATTTTGAAAGAGATGGATCCATGAAGAATGAAGATTCACTCCTTACTCCCATTATTGTTCTGGAAAATCAACATGTTGAGGTAATTATTGATCATTGTTTGGCTAATGCTGATAATATTTCAACTTGTATTGAATCCGAGATCGGGAGGATGAAGAACAAGTTGAGAAGTAAAATGGATGGTCGGAACCCATTTCTCAAGGGGACATGGTAACAATCAACTTGATGGTCTGTTTATAACAGCAATCAATAAAGAGCCAAAGGATGAAAGTTTGATGCATGAACCTAGAGAGGAAGGGGAAATCATGGAGCATGAGTCCCAAGGTAAAAGTCCCTCAATATTTAATGATATTTCATTGGTTTCTAATGAGTGCATATGGCAGAATGTTGAAAGAAAATCAGATCTACAAGAGGTTCTTAAGGCTAAGGTTCAGGATGACCCTTTGGAGAGACATGCCCTTCAAAAGGAGGCCTCACATGTTACTCATGAGGGTTTTCAGCCTGCTGGAATTTACATAACAGCGACAAAGGAAGCCCCTATCCATCTTCCGAGCACTCCAAAGATTGAATCAAAGAAAGAATAATCCAATTTGCATGAACAGCTTGCTGGAATTTTTAGAACAACAGTCAATATGAGGCAAGTGGGTGGTGTATATGACTCCAATAAGAACCATGAAGATGTCCCGTGCAAGTATCAACAAAATATTGTTGAAGCCAAGGCGGAAAGAGCTTCATTTGTTGAATCTAAGGTGAAGAAGAAGGCTGATCCTAATTCAGAAATTCTGAGTCACATGGTCGGAAGTGTAGAGGATATCCCAATCATCCCTCATCCGGCAAGGGTTGGTGAACATGTTGAGGGCAGCCCAAGGTATGATCAGATTTCATATTTGTTAACTTCCCTATGTCGCTGCAATATATTTCTTGTCTTGAGCAGCGTGTTGAAATCGATATGAAGAACTTGTGGGATAGCTTTTGGCACTTAGCTCTTTCCTTGCAAGGTTATGTGGGCATAAAAGTTTGGGTTCCGGTTGACCTCTTGTATTGTAAGAAAGAGGAAGTCTTTGATATTGCTACTCCATGCACATGGTTAGAAAGAAATTTGATGGAGGATTGTTTTGAAATCATTATGTATTCTAACAAAGTTGTGAAGGATTCTACCCTCCATGGACAAGGAGTCATGGTCTTGGTTGATAATGGAGCTACTTACAATTTCATTGATGAGAGCTTGAGGGAAAAGGTGGAATTGAAGGTGGAAGACTTCAAAGGCTTCATGGTCAAGGCAACAAATGGCTACTCCATGCCATGCACAAGAAGGTACCCCCAACTCATCTTTACATTAGGCGAGCATAAGGTATGTGATGATCTTTATATGATTGGCATAGCTAGTACAAATCTTGTGTTTGGGGTCTAATGGTTACATTCATTGGGAAAGTTCACTCTCAACCCCCAAAGTATGGAGTTGAGCCTCATGGATGAAGGCAAGAAGGTGATATTTCAAGGTATGATCAAGTACTTGGTAGAAGATGTTTTGTCCAAAGAATCATATCTTTGTTCTTTATCTAAGATAACTGCTGATTGGAAGCCTTTAATTACAACTGAGTATAAGTTTGCTAATGTTGTTTTTGAGGAAGAAATTGTGTATGAAAGGTACAAAATAATGGATGGGATCATTCTCTACAAGAATGGAGTCAATTTGGTTTCCAAATCAAGGGTGAAGAACAAGATAGGGAGGGTTGTTCATGATGCCCCATTGGCTGGTCATCCGGGCTATCTCATGACACACGAAAAGAAGAAAGGAAGGTTCTTTCGAAAAGATCTTAAAGAGGAAGTGCTTCAATACAAATGGGAAAGTATTTCCATAGTCTTCACCACCAAGCTGCCCATGGCTCAAGGTACGGTTTGTTTATATGTTGAGGTTGATAGACTCATAAAATGTTCCCAATTTTGTACATTTCCAGCCAAGGATAATATCAGAGTAGCGCAACATGAGCATGGTAGAGCTACTTCATGGTTGAGTATTCATTCAAGGGAATTGTTGTCAAGCGTGTTGCACCACGATAGAGAATGGTGTGCACTCTGTCTCTGTTGAAAAATTGGAACACCTCAAGGTCAGGGATAACCTAGGTCTCGAGGTGGACCTCCACAGAGGGTTGGTTCCCTTGTGAATCACCTAAAAACGAAAACTTTGACAAGGAAAAGGGAGAAAGAATGTGGGAAATGGGAAATAAAGGTGATACACCAATAGTTTAACACGTGCATGTAACTCTGCACACAGAGAAAATCAAAGATCCATACACATGCACAACTCTAAGCTATTTTGTAAAATTAATTCAAGGGTTTAGGAGAAAAGGACACTGGTAGAGGGAGTAATTTCCACACTAAGGCAATACAATACCCTATTAAACACAATGAAAACTCAAAAACAACGATATGAGAGGGCAAATGGAGTTTTTATTTAGAGGTGCAAGTACAAGGCTAGGATTGCCAAAAAAAAACAGCCCACAATGTGTATATCAATTTCTACAATCAAAATCAACCTTTATTAGATTGTTGCCTTTTAAAAATAGCTTGTCTGAGCTATTTTTTATTTATTTTACTTATTTTCTTCAACCCCTTTTGGCACATGGGGCTGCATGCATTATTTTATTAATTAAAATCTTACTATCTCCTCCCTTTGGCGCCACATAACTGACTATCTGTTGCATGCATTAGATTTTAAAAAAACCTCTCCTCTTTGGTGCCACATATAGGAACTGACTATTGTTTTTAATTAATTTTATCCTTCTATGTTTGGCGCCACCATCTAAACCCAACAATTGACTAATCAATAGAAAGACTACCATTTTTAACATGGTCTATTTTTTGAAAAAGAAACTCTCTTTCTTTTCTTTTTAATTCCTCCATGCACTCCTTTCAACTCCTAAAACTAGAACTGGAACTTCTATTTTTAGCACTTCCATTTTTAGCACCAACTACTTTTAGCCAAACGCTATTTTTAACGCCAACGCTATTTTTAGCACTTCTAAAAATAGACCAGAACTTCTTGGCATAGAAAATATGGTAAAAGGAGCCCCAATGAGGTATGTGGTTGGTTAGCGGTGACAATGGGAGTGTACCTTGGGAAACCGTAGCTCAGAATTTCAGATTTGATATTGTTGTCCTTACTCATATCAGCCATCACATGATTTCATTTGCATGCATACAGATGGGTAGGCAAATATTTTCAGTCAAGAGATGGAGCATTTTTCGATTGATGGATGTTAGGAGCAAATTTTCAACTTTTAGAGGTGTATTTAGTCATTGTCATCCTCACAATTCCTAATTTTAGAAGGAGATTTCAGTTTTTCAGCTGATATTCCATTTTTGAGTTGCTGGTTCTGACAAAATCAAATTATGAGCTGTTATTTTTAGATTGGAACAGCTGCAAGAGAGATCATTTTGAGGTCGCTAAATCACCGGAAATAGTGGCAAATGGTTGCAATGAAGAAGACAACTACTTCAGCCGACATAGCTCCAAAATGGGAGAAAAATCAGGTACTCTATGACATTGACTGTCATACCTTGTTTCCAGCCGCCTACATTCTAATTTTCCCAGAGAAAATGCATGGGGTTGCATGCATTATTTTATTAATTAAAATACTCCTATCTTCTCCCTTTGGCACCACATATCTCGACTATCTCATTGCATCATTAGATTTTAATAAAAACCTCTTCTTTGGAGCCACATATAGGAACTGACTGTTGTTTTTAATTAATTTTATCCTTCTATGTTTGGCGCCACCATCTAAAACCAACAATTGACTAATCAATAGAAAGCCTTCCATTTTTAGCACACATTCTATTTTTGGAACAATACCTCTCTCTTTCTTTTCTTCTTAATTTCTCCCTGCACTCCTTTCAACTCCTAAAAATAAAACTGGAACTTCTATTTTTAGCACTTCCATTTTTAACACCAACTACTTTTAGCCAAATGATATTATTAACCAAACGCTATTTTTAGCACTTCTAAAAATAGAACTGAACTTCTTGGCATAGAAAATATAGTAAAAGGAGCCCCAACAAGGTATGTGGTTGGTTAGTGGTGACAATAGGAGTGTACCTTGGGAAACCGTAGCTCAGAATTTCAGATTTGATATTGTTGTCCTTACTCATATCAGCCATCACATGATTTCATTTGCATGCATACAGATGGGTAGGCAATTATTTTCAGTCAAGAGATGGAGCATTTTTCGATTGATGGATGTTAGGAGCAAATTTTCAACTTTTAGAGGTGTATTTAGTCATTGTCATCCTCACAATTACTAATTTTCAAAGGAGATATCAGTTTTGCAACTGATGTTCCATTTTTGAGTTGTTGGCTTTGACAAAATCAAATTATGAGCTGTTATTTTTAGATTGGAACAGCTGCATGAATGATCATTTTGAGGTCGCTAAATCACCGGGAAATAGTGGCAAATGGTTCCAACTGAAGAAGACAACTACTTCAGCCGACATAGCTCCAAAATGCCTACATTCTAATTTTCGAGAGAGAAATGCATGGGATTGCATGCATCATTTTATTAATTAAAATCCTCTTATTTCTTCTCCCTTTGGCACCACATATCTGACTATCTGTTGCATGCATTAGATTTTAATAAAAACCTCTCCTCTTTGGCGCCACATATAGGAACTGACTGTTGTTTTTAATTAATTTTATCCTTCTATGTTTGGCGCCACCATCTAGAACCAACAATTGACTAATCAATAGAAAGACTTCCATTTTTAGCACACATTCTATTTTTGAAACAACACCTCTCTCTTTCTTTTCTTTTAATTTCTCCCCGCACTCCTTTCAACTCCTAAAATAAAACTGAACTTCTATTTTTAGCACTTCCATTTTTAACAACTAGTTTTAGCCAAACGATATTATTAACCAAATGCTATTTTTAGTACTTCTAAAAATAGAACTGAACTTCTTGTCATAGAAAATATGGTAAAAGGAGCCCCAACAAGGTATGTGTGTGGTTGGTTAGCGGTGACAATGGGAGTGTACCTTGGGAAACCGTAGCTCAGAATTTCAGATTTGATATTGTTGTCCTTACTCATATCAGCCATCACATGATTTCATTTGCATGCATACAGATGGGTAGGCAAATATTTTCAGTCGAGAGATGGAGCATTTTTCGATTGATGGATGTTAGGAAAAAAATTTCAATTTTTAGAGGTGTATTTAGTCATTGTCATCCTCACAATTCCTAATTTTACAAGGAGATTTTAGTTTTGCAGCTGATGTTCAGTTTTGAGTTGCTAGTTTTGACAAAATCAAATTATGAGCTGTTATTTTTAGATTGGAACAGCTGCAAGAGTGATCATTTTGAGGTCGCTAAATCACCAAGAAATAGTGGCAGATGGTTCCAACTGAACAAGACAACTACTTCAGCCGACATAGCTCAAAAATGAGAGGAAAATCAGGTGCTCTATGACATTGACTGTCATACCTTGTTTCCAACTGCCTACATTCTAATTTTCGAGAGAAAAATGCATGGGGTTGCATGCATTATTTTATTAATTAAAATCCTCCTATCTTCTCCCTTTGGCACCACATATCTGACTATCTATTGCATGCATTAGATTTTAATAAAAACCTCTCCTCTTTGGCGCCACATATAGGAACTGACTGTTGTTTTTAATTAATTTTATCCTTCTATGTTTGGCGCCACCATCTAAAATCAGCAATTGACTAATCAATAGAAAGACTTCCATTTTCAACACACATTCTATTTTTGGAACAACACCTCTCTTTCTTTTCTTTTTAATTTCTCCTGCACTCCTTTCAACTCCTAAAAATAAAACTGGAACTTCTATTTTTAGCACTTCCATTTTTAACACCAACTATTTTAAGCCAAACGATATCATTAACCCAACGCTATTTTTAGCACTTCTAAAAATAGAACTGAACTTCTTGCAATAGAAAATATGGTAAAAGGAGCCCCAATAAGGTATGTGGTTGGTTAGCGATGACAATGGGAGTGTACCTTGGGAAACCGTAGCTCAGAATTTCAGATTTGATATTGTTGTCCTTACTCATATCAGCCATCACATGATTTCATTTGCATGCATACAGATGGGTAGGCAAATATTTTCAGTCAAGAGATGGAGCATCTTTCGATTGATAGATGTTAGGAGCAAATTTTCAACCTTTAGAGAGGTGTTTTTAGTCATTGCCATGCTCACAATTCCTAATTTTGCAAGGAGATTTCAGTTTTGCAGCTGCTGTTCCATTTTTGAGTTGTTGGTTTTGACAAAATCAGATTATGAGCTGTTATTTTTAGATTGGAACAGCTGCAAGAACGATCATTTTGAGGTCGCTAAATCACCGGGAAATAGTGGCAGATGGTTCCAAGCTGAAGAAGACAACTACTTAAGCCGACATAGCTCAAAAATGGGAGGAAAATCAGGTACTCTATGACATTGACTGTCATACCTTGTTTCCAGCTGCCTTCATTCTAATTTTCGAGAGAAAAATGCATGGGGTTGCATGCATTATTTTATTAATTAAAATCCTCCTAACTTCTCCATTTGAAGCCACATAAATGACTATTTGTTGCATACATTAGATTTTAATAAAAACCTCTCCTCTTTGGCGCCACATATAGGAACTGACTATTGTTTTTAATTAATTTTATCCTTCTATGTTTGGCGCCACCATCTAAAACCAGCAGTTGACTAATCAATAGAAAGCCTTCCATTTTTAGCACACATTCTATTTTTGGAACAACAGCTCTCTCTTTCTTTTATTTTTAATTCCTCCATGCACTCCCTTCAACTCCTAAAAATAGAACTGGAACTTCTATTTTTAGCACTTCCATTTTTAGCACCAACTATTTTTAGCCAAACGATATTATTAACCAAACGTTATTTTTAGCACTTCTACAAATAGAATTGAACTTCTTGGCATAGAAAATATGGTAAAAGGAGCCCCAACAAGGTATGTGGTTGGTTAGCAAGTGAGAATGGGAGTGCACCTTGGGAAACCGTAGCTCAGAATTTCAGATTTGATATTGTTGTCCTTACTCATATCAGCCATCACATGATTTCATTTGCATGCATACAGATCAGTAGGCAAATATTTTCAGTCAAGAGATGGACCATTTTTCGATTGATGGATGTAAAGAGCAAATTTTCAACTTTTAGAGGTGCATTTAGTCATTGTCATCCTCACAATTCCTAATTTTACAAGGAGATTTCAGTTTTGCAGCTAATGTTCCATTTTTAAGTTGCTGGTTTTGACAAAATCAAATTATGAGCTGTTATTTTTAGATTGGAACTGCTGCAAGAGTGATCATTTTGAGGTCGCTAAATCACCGGTAAATAGTGGAGATAGTTGCAACTGAAGAAGACAACTACTTCAGCCGACATAGCTCCAAAATGGGAGGAAAATCAGGTACTCTATGACATTGACTGTCATACCCTGTTTGCAGCCGCCTACATTCTAATTTTCGAGAGAAAAATGCATGGGGTTGTATGCATTATTTTATTAATTAAAATCCTCCTATCTTCTCCCTTTGGCACCACATATATGACTATCTATTGCATGCCTTAGATTTTAATAAAAACCTCTCCTCTTTGGCGCCACATATAGGAACCGATCTGTTGTTTTTAATTAAATTTTATCCTTCTATGTTTGGCACCACCATCTAAAACCAGCAATTGACTAATCAATAGAAAGACTTCCATTTTTAGCACACATTCTATTTTTGGAACAACACCTCTCTCTTTCTTTTCTTTTTAATTTCTCCCTGCACTACTTTCAACTCCTAAAACTAAAACTGGAACTTCTATTTTTAGCACTTCCATTTTTAACACCAACTATTTTAAGCCAAACAATATCATTAACCCAACGCTATTTTTAGCACTTCTAAAAATAGAACTAAACTTCTTGGCATAGAAAATATGGTAAAGGAGCCCCAACAAGGTATGTGGTTGGTTAACGGTGACAATGGGAGTATACCTTGCGAAACCGTAGCTCAGAATTTCAGATTTGATATTGTTGTCCTTACTCATATCAGCCATCACATGACTTCATTTGCATGCATACAGATGGGTAGGCAAATATTTTAAGTCAAGAGACGGAGCATTTTTCGATTGATAGATGTTACGAGTAAATTTTCAGCTTTTAGAGGTGTATTTAGTCATTGTCATCCTCACAATTACTAATTTTACAAGGAGATTTCAGTTTTTCAGCTGATATTCCATTTTTGAGTTGTTGGTTTTGACAAAATCAAATTATGAGCTGTTATTTTTAGATTGGAACTGCTGCAAGAGTGATCATTTTGAGGTCGCTAAATCACCGGGAAATAGTGGCAGATAGTTGCAAATGAAGAAGACAACTACTTCAGCCGACATAGCTCCAAAATGGGAGGAAAATCAGGTGCTCTATGACATTGACTATCATACCCTGTTTCCAGCAACCTACATTCTCATTTTTGAGAGAAAATGCATGGGGTTGCATGCATTATTTTATTAATTAAAATCCTCCTATCTTCTCCCTTTGGCACCACATATCCGACTATCATTGCATGCATTAGATTTTAATAAAAACTCTCCTCTTTGGTGCCACATATAGGAACCGAGTGTTGTTTTTAATTAATTTTATCCTTCTATGTTTGGCGCCACCATCTAAAACCAGCAATTGACTAATCAATAGAAAGACTTCCATTTTTAGCACACATTCTATTTTTGGAACAACACCTCTCTCTTTCTTTTCTTTTTAATTTCTCCCTGCACTTTCTTCTCTTTTTAATTTCTCCTGCACTCCTTTCAACTCCTAAAAATAAAACTGGAACTTCTATTTTTAGCACTTCCATTTTTAACACCAACTATTTTAAGCCAAACGATATCATTAACTCCAACGCTATTTTTAGCAACTCTAAAAATAGAACTGAACTTCTTGCAATAGAAAATATGGTAAAAGGAGCCCCAATAAGGTATGTGGTTGGTTAGCGATGACAATGGGAGTGTACCTTGGGAAACCGTAGCTCAGAATTTCAGATTTGATATTGTTGTCCTTACTCATATCAGCCATCACATGATTTCATTTGCATGCATACAGATGGGTAGGCAAATATTTTCAGTCAAGAGATGGAGCATCTTTCGATTGATAGATGTTAGGAGCAAATTTTCAACTTTTAGAGGTGTATTTAGTCATTGTCATCCTCACAATTCCTAATTTTACAAGGAGATTTCAGTTTTGCAACTAATGTTCCATTTTTGAGTAGCTGGTTTTGACAAAATCAAATTATGAGTTGTTATTTTTAGATTGGAAGAACTGCAAGAACGATCATTTTGAGGTCGCTAAATCACCAGAAATAGTGGCAGATGGTTCCAATCCGAAGAAGACAACTACTTCAGCCGACATAGCTCCCAAATGGGAGGAAAATCAAGTACTCTATGACATTGACTGTCATACCTTGTTTCCAGCCACCTACATTCTAATTTTCGAGAGAAAATGCATGGGGTTGCATGCATTATTTTATTAATTAAAATCCTCCTATCTTCTCCCTTTGGCACCACATATATGACTATCTGTTGCATGCATTAGATTTTAATAAAAACTCTCCTCTTTGGCGCCACATATAGGAACTCGACTGTTGTTTTTAATTAATTTTATCCTTCTATGTTTGGCGCCACCATCTAGAACCAGCAATTGACTAATCAATAGAAAGACTTCCATTTTTAGCACACATTCTATTTTTGGAACAACACCTCTCTTTCTTTTCTTTTTTAATTTATCCCCGCACTCCTTTCAACTACTAAAAATAAAACTCGAACTTCTATTTTTAGCACTTCCATTTTTAACACCAACTATTTTAAGCCAAACGATATCATTAACCCAACACTATTTTTAGCACTTCTAAAAATATAATTGAACTTCTTGGCATAGAAAATATGGTAAAAGGAGCGCCAACAAGGTATGTGGTTGGTTACCAAAGGACAATGGGAGTGTACCTTGGGAAACCGTAGCTCAGAATTTCAGATTTGATATTGTTGTCCTTACTCATATCAGCCATCACATGATTTCATTTGCATGCATACAGATGGGTAGGCAAATATTTTCAGTCAAGAGATGGAGCATTTTTCGATTGATGGATGTTAGGAGCAAATTTTCAACTTTTAGAGGTGTATTTAGTCATTGTCATCCTCACAATTCCTAATTTTAGAAGGAGATTTCAGTTTTTCAGCTGATATTCCATTTTTGAGTTGCTGGTTCTGACAAAATCAAATTATGAGCTGTTATTTTTAGATTGGAACAGCTGCAAGAGAGATCATTTTGAGGTCGCTAAATCACCGGGAAATAGTGGCAAATGGTTGCAACTGAAGAAGACAACTACTTCAGCCGACATAGCTCCAAAATGGGAGAAAAATCAGGTACTCTATGACATTGACTGTCATACCTTGTTTCCAGCCGCCTACATTCTAATTTTCCAGAGAAAATGCATGGGGTTGCATGCATTATTTTATTAATTAAAATACTCCTATCTTCTCCCTTTGGCACCACATATCTCGACTATCTCTGTTGCATCATTAGATTTTAATAAAAACCTCTCCTCTTTGGCGCCACATATAGGAACTGACTGTTGTTTTTAATTAATTTTATCCTTCTATGTTTGGCGCCACCATCTAAAACCAGCAGTTGACTAATCAATAGAAAGACTTCCATTTTTAGCACACATTCTATTTTTGGAACAACACCTCTCTCTTTCTTTTCTTTTTAATTTCTCCCTGCACTCCTTTCAACTCCTAAAAATAAAACTGGAACTTCTATTTTTAGCACTTCCATTTTTACACCAACTATTTTAAGCCAAACGATATCATTAACCCAACGCTATTTTTAGCACTTCTAAAAATAGAACTGAACTTCTTGGCATAGAAAATATGGTAAAAGGAGCGCCAACAAGGTATGTGGTTGGTTACCGGTGACAATGGGAGTGTACCTTGGGAAACCGTAGCTCAGAATTTAAGATTTGATATTGTTGTCCTTACTCATATCAGCCATCACATGATTTCATTTGCATGCATACAGATGGGTAGGCAAATATTTTCAGTCAAGAGATGGAGCGTTTTTCGATTGATGGATGTTAGGAGCAAATTTTCAACTTTTAGAGGTGTATTTAGTCATTGTCATCCTCACAATTCCTAATTTTACAAGGAGATTTCAGTTTTGCAATTGATGTTCCATTTTTGAGTTGCTGGTTTTGACAAAATCAAATTATGAGCTGTTATTTTTAGATTGGAAGAGCAGCAAGAACGATCATTTTGAGGTCACTAAATCACCAGGAAATAGTGGCAGATGGTTCCAACTCAAGAACACAATTACTTCAGCCGACATAGCTCCAAAATGGAAGGAAAATCAGGTCCTCTTGACATTGACTGTCATACCTTGTTTCCAACTGCCTACATTCTAATTTTTGAGAGAAAAATGCATGGGGTCGCATGCATTATTTTATTAATTAAAATCCTCCTATCTTCTCCTTTGGCACCACATATCTGACTATCTATTGCATGCATTAGATTTTAATAAAAACCTCTCCTCTTTGGCGCCACATATAGGAACTGACTGTTGTTTTTAATTAATTTTATCCTTCTATGTTTGGCGCCACCATCTAAAACCAGCAGTTGACTAATCAATAGAAAGCCTTCCATTTTTAGCACACGTTCTATTTTTGGAACAACACCTCTCTCTTTCTTTTCTTTTTAATTTCTCCATGCACTCCTTTCAACTCCTAAAAATAAAACTGGAACTTCTATTTTTAGCACTTCCATTTTTAACACCAACTATTTTTAGCCAAACGATATTATTAACCAAATGCTGTTTTTAGCACTTCTAAAAATAGCACTGAACTTCTTGGCATAGAAAATATGGTAAAAGGAGCCCCAATAAGGTATGTGGTTGGTTAGCGGTGACAATGGGAGTGTACCTTGGGAAACCGTAGCTCAGAATTTCAGATTTGATATTGTTGTCCTTACTCATATCAGCCATCACATGATTTCATTTGCATGCATACAAATGGGTAGGCAAATATTTTCAGTCAAAAGATGGAGCATTTTTCGATTGATGGATGTTAGGAGCAAATTTTCAACTTTTAGAGGTGTATTTAGTTATTGTCATCCTCACAATTCCTAATTTTACAAGGAGATTTTAATTTTGCAGCTGATGTTCCATTTTTGAGTTGCTGGTTTCAACAAAATCAAATTATGAGCTGTTATTTTTATATTGAAACAGCTGCAACAGTGATCATTTTGAGGTCGCTAAATCACCGGGAAATAGTGGTAGATAGTTCCAACTGAAGAAGACAACTACTTCAACCGACATAGCTCCAAAATGGGAGGAAAATCAGGTACTCTATGACTGTCATACCTTGTTTCCAGCCACCTACATTCTAATTTTCGAGAGAAAAATGCATGGTTACAGCTGTTTTTGGGACAGCATTACTGAAGTATGGGGAAGCATTCATTTGGGTAGAAATTATGAGAAGATGAGCAAAGAAATGGGCAATAAAGGTATGAGTTCGTTTGGGTTGAAGCTCCTTCATCTAACAGGCACAGGGTCCAAATTATGGGAGCACTACAACATGTTCCTTCACCTTGACATGATGATGCTTGGGCATATGAGTTTGCAATTGCTTGGGGACAAGCAATTTTGGGAAGAGAGGACTGTAATGTCCCCTTTTCGATATGAGAGCCTAAAAATGGACTTCTTGCCATTCCCTTTTCGTGGCAACGAAGTTGGTTGAGCTAGGAAAGGAATTGGGTTCTCATTGCATCTTTCTTTTCTAATTTTTAATGTTTCTTTTTAGTGTTTTCTTCATTTTAGCAAGTCGGATGGCTTAGAGGGTTTCAAAGGCCAAATAAAAAATTGAATAAGCCCAAAAGGAGGTTGGCCTTGCCTAATTAGCCTTTGGCACCAAAGTTGGGTTATTTAAGGAGCATTATGGCTTCGTTTGCAGGCATCTACTTGTGACAAATTTACTCTAAATTGATCTTTGGACTGGTTGCTCTTAGTTCTCTCCACTTCGAGCAAAAATCCAATTGTGTGGTTCATTCCAAGGACGAAACCCTTCTTGTGGCTGGTTGGTGGACGGAAACCCATCATCCTTGGTTGAAGTGAAAACATAAGTGCAGATTTACGCATTGAAAAGGAAAGGAAGTCATCTACAATCATTTGCATGCATTGATAAGCCTCTCCTAATTGGAGCAACTTGTGTTAGGGTGTCATTTGTTGCGTTATGATACGTAACTTCTATTTTCGTCCATATTCAGATTTGATATCATTTATAAGGCTGGAAATATCTATTTTTGTGGAGTTTGGGGTTTGGAAACCCTCATTTCATAATTTTCTTTGAGTTGTACTTTTGTTGTTAATAAATAAATTTCCAGTTGAGTATTAGCTTGATTTTTGTGTTGGAAATAGTTCTAAAATATTCCAAAAGGGTTTATAAAAATTGTGGATGCATTGTTGGGTGATATTTGGGTGAAATCTTGAGTTTTTCATATTGTTATAAAAATCTGATCGTTGTTCCGTACTGATTTAATTTTCAGTTTGCTGGTCCAAAAATCAGAATTAATATTATTGGGGTTTGTGTGATTTCCTTCTTTTTTCATTGAAGTCCCAAAAAGGGACATTACGATTACAATTACAATTACATAGCGTTTTCTTGTACTTAGGGTTGAGGTTGACAATTACAAATTTATGTTTTTTTTGTGTTTTATTATTTTTTTGTATTTGAACGTGATACAAGTTAGAACTTAGCATATGGTGGTATTTGGCTCCACTTCAGTTCAACATTAGTAGAAGGAAGCATTCTATCGATTCTTGTACCTCCACTTGAAAGTATATCGTATGTGGAGTGATCAAGGGGACTGTGATTTGCAATTTCTTCGAGAAGATGGTTTCTGGAGGCATCAATCTCCTCAAGTACCATGTTGCATGCATTGTTCGTCGTGACATCATGACATGTCTCAATGCTACGGAAGAAGTACAACAAGAGTTGAAGGCAAAGTTTGCATTGTTGGATGAGAAGAACCTAGAGACAAAAGGGTGCAAGCAGCCATTATGGCTGCGGAAACAAAGGGAGTTACAGCAGTGATTGTGGGCACTAGTCATAGTCCATAGCTACGAGGCACATCCACTTCATCGAGTTCAAACAAAGGCCAAAGACAATCTTTTGTACCTAGAAATATACCCGGGCACAACCTTCGCTATAAGGTACGAGCGAAACAAAGAGGTGCACGAGGAAACAAATAAGGCATGTGTAAATTTCTAGTATTACAACAACCTTCCTTCAATGTGGCAAAGAGCTTACACTGAGAGTATTTGGTGACGTCATTGATAGTTGCAAGGAAAGGGTACAAAGCACCCTCTCCAAAAGACTTGAGAGGTAGATTGCTCTAAGGTGCGGTTGCAAATGAAAATTCAATTTTGAAGATCAAAAAAAGTAGTGACCAAAGTTTGGATGCACCATTCTTTAGATGGGTGGGTAGATGGAAAGAACCTCACTCTCGTCAAAAATTTTGGCGGCTTCAAATGGTGAGATAATTTTTTTGAAGTCAATTGATGCCTCTAACACAAAAAAGAATGCAAAAAAATTGAGCCTTACATTGGCAAAGGTCGTATTAGAAGTGGGCATCATGAATTTTGTGCAAATTATCACTAACAATGTAGTAGTATATGTATTGGCTAGAGACTACTCCAAGAGAGGCATCCATCACTCTTTTGGACCCCTTATACAACCCATTGCCTTGACTTTCTTTTAGAGGATATAAGAAAAATTGAGTGGGTGAGACTGGTTGTAGAAGATGTGAGAAATATAACAAAATACATAAATAATCACTCTTAGGTCCTCAACTTAATGAGGGAACACACTAAGGGGAAAAAGTTTGCACGAGTGGGAGTCACGATGTTTGGAACTAACTTCCTAACGTTGCAAAGCATTTGTAATATGTTGACACCATTGAACCAAATCTTTGTTAGTCAAGCATGGCTAGACTCACCATATTAAAAAAAAGCGATGGAGAGAGAACCACAAAGTCAGTCTTTGATGATGTCTTTGTGAAGATAGCTATAGAGATCATCAAGGTAGCTTCAAATTTCAAATTTAAATTTCAAGTCAATTCCTTAATTTTTATTTTTAAATGTATTGCTATTTACTTTAATTGTAAGTTTGTAACTTTAAACTTTAATTCGCTTGTATGTGTTGAAGGCTTTGGTGAGGGTTTCGTGTTTGTTGATGGGGAGCGAAACCCAATGGAATACCTTTATGAGGCCATGGATGGGTCCAAATAGGCCATCCAAAACTATTATAGGGGATATAGTCAAATTTAGTCCCTTTTAGCAGCCAATTGATAAAAGGTGGAACAATCAACTCCACCAACCCATTCATGCAGTGAGATACTACCTCAACCCCAAGTTTTTCTTCTTTGATGGCTTCACAGATGTTAACAAGGAGGTTATGGAAGGCCTCTCAACATGCATTGAGAGGATGACACCAAAGGTTGAGGTGAGGGACCTCATTATTTTAGAGTTGCAATTACAAGCATGCTAGAGGGAGGCTCTTTTCTTCAGCGTTAACTATCCAAGGAGATCCACACTTTGCCACCAGTAACAAAAATTAAAGTATTTATTTATATGTTACAAATTTACAATTATTAATTACTTACAAAATTTTGATTATCTTGTTTATAGGTTCTTGGTGGGAAGATTGAGGTGGAAATATCCCAAATCTTCAAAAGCTAGCCCTTTGAATTTTATCTCAACCTTGTAGCGCTTTTGGATGTGAGAGCGCAACAGAGTTTGTTCGAAGCCATTCACATGAAAGAGCGCAACAAGTCGACTCAACAACGCCTCAATGACCTAGTTTTTGTGCAATACAATCTTCAATTTCACACAAGGAAGGTAGACACATCGCAAGAGCCTATTGGTTTGGATGAGATTGATCCATACAATGGCTAAAGTACGCAAGAAGAGGAGATCCCCATGTTCACAGAGGACAAGATTATTGCTTCCGAGAGGGGAGCTATGGAGGGTGAGGCAAAAACGAGAGAGATTGTATTGGACGACATCTTTGTAGACAATGTCGAACATGCGGTGTTATTTACTACCAAAGTGCAGTCACGGTCACAACATTCTAGAGGAGCTAACACTCGCAACCAAGTGTGGGGACTAGTAGAGTCAATAAACCCTCTCCCGATTTTTTAGTAAAATGGGGAAGAGGAAATTGTAAATAATTGTAATTTATAACTTGCATAGATATGCAATTTGTGATGATAATTTTCAATAATAATCGTCATAAATTCATAAGACTTATCAGATAGTTGTATTCACATGATGATGCGATTTTGTACCCTATCTCAATTTAAATCTAAAAGAAAACACTTTCCCAACATTTTACGAACTCATTTAATTCATTTTGAACTATATTTTGCATAAAATTTATGTTTTTTTACGTAAATTTAGGTATTTTTAAGTTGTAGAGTGTTTGCTAACTCAAAAAAAATTGGTCCGCCAAGTACCAAGTATGTAAACTATGCTTGGAACAGTTCATAACCAAGATTGTGGTACTCAACTTCGTAACGCTTGGGGGCGTATAGCCTACACCAACTTTGGCTACCTTAGCCATAGCCTCTTCGTAATAAGGAGAGTAAGCAACATGAAATGGGACTCCAAAGGAATAAAAGAATTTTCCAATGGCATCATCAGTCTCATCCCTAGCCTTTGCATCATAAATATCCACAACCTGGATCGGGCCACGACCTTCCTCTTTCCCCTACTATTAAAAATCCTCCACTTCGATCACCTCAAAAGTTGTAGTATTTGAGAAAGCACTCTTAGAAGTTCTCCGAGAACTAAAAGGGGTGCCACCAACGCCACAAATTGTTGGAACTTTCTTTGTGGTATCTCTATTATACAACCTCACTATCTTTGCCCTATCTTCAAGTGATAGTTGTCCACAAAGGCCAACACCTTTCCCTGAGATGTGCAATACATGCACATTCAATTTAGTAATGTTGTCCAGCCAAGTCAATGAGCATATATTGCACTTCCATGTTTTAGTCCCCCCTAAAATGTTTGATCTAGGACTTTCAACAATTTGAACAAATTGTTTCAAAAGTTTTTTAATCAAACGGTCCTCTAGCATATTTGCTCAACATTTTGAAGAGGTGACTAAGCTTGTCAACACTCCCATGTGAACTGTTAATTATCGCTTTTCTTTCTCCTTATACACCTCCACATATCTCATCACTCATTTGAATATAAGATTCAACTTCATACTCACTGTCTAAACTCATTTTGGAGCTGCAATAATTTAAAAACAGCAATATAACTATTCTAATATGACCCATAGTGAATTTGAAAAAAAAAAAGTAACAAAACAATAAATTTATAATGACCTTCTTTAACCCACTTTGCAATTGAAGAAAAAAACAATACAGCAATGCCCTTCTTCTTTAAGACTTTAAGGTTTTAACACACATAGTCTTTGCATTTGGGAAACAAACGAAAAATCAAATGAAAACAGCAATTTCCTTCCTTCTTTTAAGTTTTAACACACTTTGCATTTGAAAATTTATAAAAAAACAGTAATCAACAATGCACTTGCTCAACCCACTTTGCATTTGGAAATAGGAAATAAAACAACAATGGGAATGCACTTGTTTAATCCACTTTGAAGTTGGCATTTGGAAATTTAAATTAAAAAAACAGCAAGCAAGGGAACATTGTACATACCTCTTGCTAATGTTCCTTCTCTTGTTCTTGCTAATGCTCTTGCTCTTCCTTTTCCTCTTCCTCCTCTACCTCTTTTTCCTCCTCTTGCTCTTCCTCTTTAGCTTAGTGTGATTAGAATGAGTGTGGGTTGTGCTTTGATAAGTTTTTTGGAGTGTTTTAGAGTTAGGGATGTAGAATAACACTTTAAGTGAGAATAGGAAAAAGTTTTATATTTTAAAAGTGTGCTTTTTATGTTGAAAAAGTGTTGGGCTGCAAGGAACATCCCTTGACCATCATGGGGACATCACCGCATGCCCCGTGGCATCCCCTTTCCTTCGAACCACCTAGGACATCGTGGCGCGTTCCGAAACTTAAGGAACATCCTAGGGACGTTGCTTTTTTCCGATCGGACGTGAGGGGTACATTTTATCCTCATCCCCAAGCACCTCGAAACATCTCGGACATCTAGGACGGCTTAGCGATGAGCGGTGCTGGCGTCCTGCGTAGCACTAGTTTTAATGTTATTTGGCAATAATAAGGGTTACATGAGATAATGCAATAGACAAAGATATGTTACTCTATCCTAATCCAATACATGATACATCAATCATACCAACATAAAAGATAGAGAAGGGTTAAGGATACTTCCATTTGTGAATATATTGTTGATGCATTAACCCTCTCAGGGTTACTAGAACTCGTGAGAGAGTTGTCGTGGGTGGATCACAAGAAGGATAGTTAGAAAAGCTAAGTAGACCAAAGTTGGGGACTCCAAAGGCTTGGTAGACCTTAGTAGTACAATTCTTATTCTTGTTGGTCCTAATAATGATGCTCCAAAGTAGGCCTATAAGCTCTACTAAATCCTAAACCTCTTAAAATTTTAAGGGAAGATTCGCAAGCAAAAGCAGAGGAAACTATGTGATGATGATATAGAGAAATGACAACAATGACACCTATAAATAGAGGAATATACTTGAAGTCACAAGCTCTCTTAGCCGACTGACATCAACCTTGGTCAATGCAATCAACCGGAACAATGGCCACAAATAGTCTAACATAAAGGAGAGGAGAGAGAATGGAGGCAGAGCAAACACTTGGATCTGCCATGGTAGATGTGAAGGTAATAATACTAAGGATATCAAGTGGTTATAAAGAAATAGTAAGGAGGCACTAGGAACATGGTAAGGAGGCATGCTTTAGGGCAAGATAGGCTGATACCACGTGCAACTCTCTCGGCAGTAATGTCAACCAACCCAACCCCACTCTTTGTGCGCCCCTTAAGGCATGCACCCATGGAGATTAATGTGCCAACAATCTGCAAAACAGACATTATTAGTAAGAGTGAAAAATATGGTGCATACAGCTTCCCATCAAACATTGCATTGCCTATAGTAGCCCTTATGGCGTAAGAGCTAAGAGGAGCATGGTTCTTCACACCCACCTTATTGCTTTTGCAGTTAAAAGCATGTGGAAGGTCTAGAGAACCATCAAACCTAGCTCATATCAGACAACTTAATGTGAATAACCAATCTCGATTATGGTCTTCCATTCTTAATTACCATGGGGTTTGTCGAGTTGAGTTTCCTTAGCTTGGAGAAATTAAAGATTTTAAGAGGGGTATATAACTATTGGTGATATGTTTAGCCAAGTTTCTCAAACACAGATTGCTTGACCTAAATTTAGCGTCAGGTATTAAAACTTACAATGACATACAAATGACAATGCCAGACAAGTTGCTTCACAAGATTGGCATTAGAGCTCCTTCGCAATGGTGGAGGGACTGGAAATGGTATGTTGACAGACCATTTTCTAAATAGAAACCTCAACTCAACTATCAATGGCTCTCACCCAAGTTAGTCCTATATGAGAAACGTAGCAAGAGATGGAGTCTTTCTTCTAATATTTAGATTTGTAGACTCCAAATTGTGTGGATATCCATAGTTGAGCCTATGAAAGGTCGATTCGCTTAATGTTCACTTTACCAAGGTCTATCACTTTAAAACAATTTTACTTGGCGACTTTGTTTTTTTTCTTGGAAATTTCACAAAGATTTTGGCATATATTTCATATTAACAATCTCTTTCAATTTTGCAAAGATAGAAATGATACAAGATTTAGCCATTCTATAATTGATTATCAATTGATTTGAACAATAAGGTTTTTGTCGTTGCAATTTCATAACAAAAATTTAACAGCGACCAAAGAAGGTGGTGCTAGATGTTGACCACCTCCAAACATTCATTGGATGATGGGGTAATATGCCTCTTGCACAATTAGCCAAGTGCCTACTAAATCACCCTGACTAGATGCTTTGAGCTAGGGCAGAGGCCACATGACAAGAAGAGTTGTTTACAACCGAGGCATTTTTGTAGCAGCAAGTTGGGGTTTTCTCTTGCACATGACAGGCCATCTCTTCCTAGAGATAATGGAGGCTAGGCTCCCCCTTGCAAGACAACAACTTCCCACACAACGCTTGCAATTTTGCTTTCCAGCCCCACTAGCAGTTTGATATAGAACTACTAGATTATAGTGCCCACAAGTTTACTGCTTTATTTTCATGCTAACTCACTATATATCAGTTGTTGGAGACATTTGATACAATGCTATTTTGGACATTATTATTATGTTTTGTTGTCCATTAGTGTTTTGATGCTAGCTTGTGACAGGATGTTGTATGAGGCACGCGATGCCAATTTACTATTGTTATCATTATTTCTTAGTTTAGTGACGTGGTTATGGATGTTATTGAGCTAAGTTTTAGATGGATTATATCTTGATATATTATGGATGATTGTCGTAATGGTTATTTATCTCATTATGGATAGAAGTTTAATTAATTTGAATGGTTTGGCATATGTTTGATTTGATCATTTAAACGTATGTGGTATCATTTTACTTGGTTTATTGTATCGAGAAAGTATGATGTATAAATCGAGTGTACAGTTACGAGTTCACCACGGAGAAAGTGGCACTCGGGGTTGCACCTTCGAGATTGCACAATAGGCCGTTTGGGCCAAATCTTCTTCCCTCGTTTGTTCAGTCTTGATTTGCATGTCGTTGGCTAGGATGGAAATAGGAAATCCATCATTGTGCATGTGTGTTAGTCATTTGGCTTGGTCATGGTCACCTTGGCTTGTTGTCTCCATTTGAATCAATTTAGTATTAATTATTCTAATAACATGTTTAAGCCAATTTTATGGGTTAAATTGTCCCTACTTGGATTAGGGATGAGTTAATTAAGTTTATCTTTGTTTAAGGAGGTTTGGGCCACCTAATCATGGGCTAGGTGGGCCCCACCACCTCTCTAAATGTGCCACTTTTCCCAAATCCCGAATTTGGGCTAAAAGTGGAATTTTGGAAGGGTGCTTTGAAAGTTGGGGTCACTCTTACACCAAAATGGACCCCTTGGACCCTACCTATGGGTAGGGGACTCTTTCCAGGTTCGAAGGGTTTTTCCCTCCCTTTTCACCCTCTTGTGCCCATATTATTTTGTTTTATTTTATTTTGTTGAAATTCTCCTCCATTATGATTCTTGTCTTATTATGAAAGGGACTTAGGGTGACATGGATTTGGGAAGGAGATGGGTGACACATGTCACCATCCCATTGGTTGGTGTTTTTAGTTTTTTCTTACTTAACCCTCCATTTTGGAGAGGGTTGGAACTTCTTGGTTCATTTTTGTTTTGGGGGATTCTGGGAGCTGAGAATAAAAAGGAGCTTTGAAGGATTGGATTGCATTGAAGTGTTGTTCATCACTTTCTCGTGAGGTAGGCCTCACATCTCTTAGCTTTGCCCATTGTTTTAATGAACTTGATGTTTGATTTCCTTGTGTTTGGGTGTGGGAATTTATGTTGAATTTGTGTTGTTGTTTTGTATCCCTTTTGTTTTCTCCATCCATCACCTTTGGGGATGGATTTTGGAGTGTTGGGGAAGAGGGAAGAATCCTCTTGCTCCCACATGGCTTGATGGGCAAGCCATGTTGGGATTTCTTTACCCTCCCTTCATTTGGTTGATGTGGGAGATGGCTTCCATATGGTTTGGAACCCATCTCCCTTCCTTGCCAAGGAAACCTCCAAGGTTTGAAAACCTTGGCAAGGAGGAGGCTTGGACTGGTATGGACTCTGGGAAAATAAGGAGTTTGGGAGGATGGGATTTCTTGTCAAGTTGAAAACTTTAATTAATTTTTTGAAATATTGTGAATAAATGGGTATTTTCCCCCTCTTCCCCTCTTGAGAAGCTTGGAGCTTCTTGGTTGTGTTTTGGCTTATGATTTTGGTGCTTGATTGTGTGTATGTAATATTTTTCCCTCACCTCCTTGTGCATCTTGGAGGCATGAATTCTCTCTCTCCCATGGGCTTGGAGGGAGGCTAACATGTCCTCCACTTTTGGAGATGGCATGTAATGATGTCATTTGGTTGGGTGGACAACCAAGCCACCTCTCTTGTGTTTGGAGACATTCTATTCGAAGATGAAGCATGATTCTAGAGCTTTGCATGGAGTGTTCATTGCTTGGAGATTGAAGTTTTGCTCAAAATTTTGACATGTTGTTCCCATTTTAGGAGGCTTTTCCAATTGCATTTTAAGATGTTGTAGTAACTTGTAAATTTGAAAGAGATGGAAAATGTAACTTGAGTTGCAATTATGTCACAATTAGTTGGAACTAAATGGTAAGCTTGCATTTTAGATTTGTTGTTATCTTGTAATTACAAGAGAAGGGAAGAGTTCAATTGTGTAGTTAAAGTTTTGAAATATTTTGAAACAATGTGTAAGAATTGTATATTGAAGGAGGAAATTGTTATATGATTGCATTGTCAAAGGTATTTATTCATTGGAGTTATTAAACTCGAGCAATCTTGCTAATAGTCTCTTAAGTGGTTGTTGTTTTAAGTTGAAGGAAAATGCATTCATTGTGTGCTTGTGAGTTAGGTTGAATATAAATAGCTTTGTGATATCTTCCCAAAAGCATTCTTGTTGTCTCATTGTGAGTATAAAGAAAAAAAAGAGTTTTGGTTTCTTCGTGCTCTGATTATTATCTTATAAAAAAACTACGAGTATATTGGGTCTTCTCCTTGAGATTGTAGAATCCATGTGAAAGTACAATTTATATATGCAAGAATGTATGCAAATATATATTGGATTTGCCTTCATGGTTGTTTGCAATAGTTTTTCTTTTAATGAAGCAAATTGTTTACCCTACAAGTTCATTCTCATGTGTAGATGTAAACAAACACGTGTGTGTGTGTGTGTGTGTTTTTATGAGTTCTCATTATAAATTTCATAATCCTTGTGGAAATCTCCTAGGAAACTGGTCTTGGTCTTAGAGTGTTATATAAGTAGATTTATATTTCCTCAATCTACACCATATAGAACTAGTTATACACACACACACACACAAATAACATATTTAAATCGTGATTTTTTTGGATCTTTAATTGTAAGATACAATACCATATAAGCTTTGTAATTATAAAATAGAAATCAAGTTTCGTGTCCGAAGTATGTTTTTAACTTCATTGATTCGTGAATATATATATATATATATATATATATATTTAAATCGTGATTTTTTGGATCTTTAATTGTAAGATACAATACCATATAAGCTTTGTAATTATAAAATAGAAATCAAGTTTCGTGTCCGTATATGTTTTATGTTTGAATATATACTTATATATTCATGAATATATATATATATATCATAATGAGGGTTTTGATCAATAGATAGAAACTTAGAAAAATAAAATAAAATAAGCGTGTAACAAGGTGTGGGAGGGGCCACGGCCTAACAGCAATCCCAACCATCCGTTTTGGCTTTGCCTTGGGGCTCGGCCTCCATACATAGTCCTCCCCTCTCTGGTTCCACTTAGGGTTTGACCCTTACAGGTCTTAGACCCTCTCTCATGCCTCTGCCGCCATAACACGGCCTCCGCATTTCCCTCAAGGTCATGGCCTTATCTCTCTTCTTTATGACCCCGCATCCTCACAGTGCCGTGACACCTTTCCTATCCGGTCGCACATGGTAAAATGTTCCCTATATATGTATGTGTGCGCGAGCGCACATGCGTGCGGCCACTTTGCGTACTTTATACAAATATATATGTCCATTCTCCCTCAAACCCTAAGGAGGGTATTTTGGAATGATAAAAATAAATAGTCTTGTATATAAATCTATATATGTATTAACAGAGCCATGAGCTTTATATGTGTGTGTGTGCAAATATTTGGATATATACATTTCTCTGTATAAACTCTATGAGGGTATCTTAGATTAGATAGGGAAAAATAACCAAATAAAAGAGAAGAAACTTAAAGCCTTGTCTCCATGAGAGTGGCTTAAACCTGCAAATAAACAAGAGCAAATGAGACAAAGAAAAAGGGAATTAATAGACTATATTGAAATTTAGGGCTTCCTGTAATGTGATCTAGGATTAAGGGTGGAGGTTGCCCTTGATCCAAGGGTTCATATTTAATCTAGATCCACTTGTCTAGGGGACCCATTAGGTTGACCTCTTCTTTTTAATTGCAAATGGAATCTCTCTATTTCCTTCTCCCTTTTTATGGCATGAATATCATTTGATTTGAATTGAAATTAAAACTTGAAATTTGGTGATAGAGGTCTATTAATCAATAAGTGGCCAATTAGAATATTAGGCCTCATTAAGAAAATATTTCCTTGGTAAGCTAACGGACAATCGAGTAAATTAAAATAAATTTCCTCTTGACTAGGATAACCCTTGGCAAGTAATATGATAACTCTTGTTAAACCAAACTGGCACCAAGTATAAGATTAAAACTGAAAATTGAATCACTACCCTTGATGTAATTAAGAACACAAGTTCTAATAGACGATTTAATATAATAATAGAGTTATGTTTTTTCTATTGTGAGCAACTCGAAAGACAATTGACGGTTAATAAGCATAGAATGAGGAATCCTAAATCAATGCCCCATGGGGTGCAAATTTTAATCACTCGGACTAAATAGAGATGAGATAAAAGAATATTAAAATATCAATAAGCATTTAAATCATGTGTCACATAACGAACATCACTTATTTAAAAAAAAATCCTCATATTTAACGGGATTTTGGATTAATTAGATGGATAACTTTTGGTCGTAAAATCATGGACACGACATCCGGTATCAAAGCTCGAGTTCAACACCAAGCACTCTAGGGATTGTTTGAAAACTAAACCATTACATTGAAATTAATTAAACACTCACTAACAAACGTTTCCATTAAACTCGATACACCACTTTACAAGCACACAAGATGGCAAGGAGTGTAACCGAGCATCAGTGATGAAGACCCAAGGTCATGGTTCACCCACTCCTAAGCCACGGCAACGAGATCTTGGGCCACAGATTTTGGAGGCGTTTCAAGGTGATGGAAGTATTACAAGATCGCCTTCCGATGCAGCGAGAGTCGGTTGAGGTGGTTACACAACCCAAGGAGGACGCTCTTGCAAAGGAGGTTTCTCATTTTGCACCGCGTTAGCATGATCCATAGTGGCGCGAGAGATCTCGTAGCCCATCTCGTGCAGATGGAGAGGGTCGCTTTGCAGGGACGAAGCCATTCACAAAGCATCAGAGGGCCGACACCGCCGCAGAGGCCACCATCACCACATGGAGAGAGAGTTGTAGAGTCTCGTTCACGAGCCGCAGGACCGGTAGTGTTATCGGGGACCTCCTTTGACTTCAGCCACCTACCTATGGAGGGACTACAAATGGGTTTGGAGCTAAGTCATGGCTCCTTAATCTTGACAGATGCTTTGGGCTACACCCATACAAGAGCAATGTCAAGGCCTGACTGGCTATTCACCTTCTCCGTGACGCAATTAGCATCTAGCGGAGGAACGAGGAGCAGAAGCTCCATTTGACACAGGATACTGTTACCTAGGAGTTGTTTGAGGAGAAGTTTCGGACATGTTACAGTCGAACACTTGATATAAATGCGCGAGATAGATGGGTTCCATAATCTCCGTCAAGGTTCATGCTCATTGCACGGTATGAGAGTCGTTTTACGGACTTGCTACAGTATGTTAACTACTTACAAGATGAGAAATTGCAAGTCAACAGGTTTATTAGGGGCCTGAATGCAGATTTGGCTTGGGCAATTAGAATTTTGTCTCCTCCAAGCTTAGAGAAGGCAATGGAAAAGGCCTATTTAGCTAAGGAGAACAGAACAGGGGCCCACGAGTTACATGATAGAACAAGAACAAGTTATAGGAGCGGATTCACTCTACGGATATGAGATCACGAGGCACAAAGCACCACCCTCAAGAGAAGGTTTTGGCCCGCACAGAAGCCCCGAGGACTCCACTTTGCATACACAAAGAACACACACAACATCAAGCTCACCGTGAACAGAGATCTCAACCAGATCAAGATATGCAGAGAGGCAGAGGTCGAGGTGGCCAAGGTTTTGATAGAGACAAGAGGCAAGGTGGACAACAGGCTCACCCACCTCGCACTCAACAATGGCCGTGAGTTGGTTCCACAGTTCAATTAAGCGAGTAGTACGGGAGGGACACACACATAGAGACAAATTGTAGGGTGTTTTATATACGGAGATCTTGATCATTGCGCATGCTTATGTCATCAAAGACGATCTTTTTCCAATAGGCAAAAGGCACCCATCTCAGAGCCAATGGTAGGCAACGTAGGACACGCTCATCACGTCTACGCCACGGTGGAGAACCAACAGGCCGAGCACTAGGCCACAGTTATTGAGACTACAGGTATCATCAAGGGTATTTCTATTTTTGTATTGTTTGATTTTGGTGCTTCCGATTCATTTATATCACCTTCTATAGTGGACCAGTGTGGGCTGATGGCTTCAGGCGATATGATAGATGGTAGGTAGAGTTGGCTACTTTGGAGGCAAACTTGTCGTGGACACCTATGTGGAGAGTTGCATACTAGATCTTGGTGTGTTTTCCACCACTTTAAACCTCTACATTTTACCTTTGGGATCCCGTGAGGTAGTTGTTAACGGGGTTCTTCATCGATTTTGGAGACTAAGACAGAAATAAAGAAGCCGCAGAATACTATAAAAGCCACGGAAGTCTATAAAATCCGCAAAACACTATACAAGCCACTAAAGACTATGAAAAGCCGCGAAATCCTACCAAAAGCCGCCAAAAGAACAAAACAGAGCACACACTAAGCTGACAGAGTCGCCACCAAAAGAAGTGACATTTGGATAATTAGAATAACAAGATACTTATTGTCACAAAATATAATAGCTAGATATAAGAGATAATAATAAGGAGATAAATATAGAGAGAGTAGATATAAGAAATAATGAATGAATGAGAGTGTGTGGGATGGATGTGAAGGACATATGTAATATTTATATTGAATGAATAAAGAAGGATGTTTAGTACAATGAGCAATGTGTATTTTGTTATTTGATTTATTTATGTTTTACTTGATAATCGGACTGCACTCTGGTACATCCTTAATAAGAGGGTGAACTACTTAACCCTCACATCCACGTTGAGGCTTAAGGTCAACATTTTGGTGTCTGATCCCAAGTTCCTTTTGTTAAGCGGATGTCCGGAAAAATTTCACCACCAGGGTATTGGAAACCCACACTAACAGAGATTGAAGATTGGTGGGAAAATCATATTAACATATTCATTAAAGAGGAAGCAAGGAGACTCAAAGCATCTTACAAAGGAATTGAAGCCGATTTCTTTGGAGAATTTGGAGAGGAATTCTGGTCTCAATTTCCACATCTATTGTGGCCTTGCATTTTAGCAACAACAAAATAACAGTGGTTGCGGCTAGATTTGACGCTTGGAGTATTTCTAATTCCTTTTTAGTCTACTCGAAAGGATCCCGTAAATCTAGCCACAACCACTCTGTTTCTTTTGATGTCGCTAAATGATCATGTATTCTCCATATTTGATACTTGTAAAACATATCCTCAACATGTTCATTATTATAGGAAAATGGCTAAGTCAGGTTGAAGGTGATCCAGACACCTTCGAATAACCAAAGAGACTATTTCTTGCTTGAGTTTTGTTTATTAACTGTGAACTGCCACAAAACTGTTGTGGTTTGGTTGTGGTTTGGCTGCGGTTTGGCTGCGTTTTAACCGTGTAATCGCCACACGCTTATGTCCCATTAGCGCCAAAATAGAGAATCGAATAATTCTGAAATATTTGGGCTTCTCAAATGGTTCATTTCACCTTCCTTCCATCCTTGGGCAAAACAACTATAAATATGAGTGCATTTATTCATTCTAGGTAAGTGATTTTGAGTGAAAACAAGTGTGAGCAAAGAGGAGTTGGATTTCTTTCTTGTTTTGTTCATTGAGAGTGAGTTCTTCATTGTTGAGGATTGTGAGCAGGAAAATACAATTAGGAGTGTTGAATCCTTCTTGAAGGCCAATTATTGGCAATACTTTGTATTTTAGAGATTTACATAGTGAGAGGGAAGCAATTTGCTTACCCACTAGAGTTTTTCCCACCTTGGGTTTCTCCAGGATAAATTCTTGTGTCTCCTTTGCATTCTATTTCTCAATTTGCAGTATAGTTGTGATTGTTTATGCACATTATATTGGTTAAAAGGAACTTAAGCAATTTCCATTCAATTATCACTAAGAACAGGATCTATTTATTGTATTAAGAGGCAGTTTACGGATCAGATTGGTATTAGAGCAGTTAAGATTTCAGTTTTGTGTGGTTAACTTGTGTTGAGATTACAATTAGATGCCCCTTACCCGAAAGGGAAAAGAAAGCGGTGAAGGTATCCTTATTCCTTTTAAGCAAGATATTTCCACAAGGAAGTGGAAGCAAGGAATCCGAGACATGGCTCGTAGAGAAGATGCAAACGATAGTGGAGAAGAACGTTTCTACAAGTTAGAGGAAAACATGGCAAGTCTAGCCAAGGATGTGGGCAATATTTCCTTAGTACATAGGGAAATTGGATTCCATCATGGAATTACTCATAGAGAAACTTGGTGTTCCAAACGAGACACCGGAAGCCCGTCCCGAAGCCCGTGAAGAAGATGCTCGTGAGTATGAAGAAGAGCAGCCCGTGCCATTCCCACACCTCCTCCTTTCAAAGTAAAGGCCAAGATAGAGATTCAACCTTATGATGGAGATGTGAATGCTGAGAAGCTAGACCATTGCTAGCCCAATTGGAGGTATATTTCAGTTTGCATCAAATTAATGAGAGTCAACAGATTTCCTTTACTCGGTTAAAATTGACCAATCATGCTTTAACTTGGTTTGAAATTTATGTTCATTCTTTGGTTGTTAAGAAGCTTCCTCCTATTACTAAGTGGGATGAATTTAAAAACTAATCAAGAAGCAATTCTATCCTATTTGTTATGAGGAAGAGAGGTCCATGTATTGGCAGTATCTCAGGAAGAAGCAAGGCCAGAACGTGCAGGAGTACACTAGTGAGTTCTGGAAGAAAGTTGTCCAGATGGGCAAAGATGTAGTAGACCAGGACCTTCTAATGAAGTATATTGGTGGACTTCATAGCCACTTGAGGAGACCAGTCCTCTTGGCCAAGCCGGCGGATGTAGACGAGGCTTGTTCTCAAGCCCACTACTTAGAGATGGATAAGAAAAAGAGTTCATCTACCTCTCAGCATGCAATGTTGCGGTGACTTGTAAATTTGTAAGAGAAGGAAAATGTAATTTGAGTTGTAATTATTTGAAAATTAGTTGGAACTAAATGGTAAGTTTGCATTTTAGATTTGTTGCTATCTTGTAATTACAAGAGAAGGGAAGAGTTCATTTGTAAAGTTAAAGTTTGGAAATCTTTTGAAACCATGTATAAGACTTGCATATTGAAGGAGGAAATTGTTATCCGATTGCATTGTGAAAGGTATTTATTCATTGGAGTTATTAAACTTAAGCAATCTTGTTAATAGTCTCTTAACCGGTTGTTGTTTTAAGTTGAAGTAAGGAAAATGCATTCATTGTGTGCTTGTGAGTTAGGTTGAATATAAATAGCTTTATGATGTCTTCCCAAAAGCACTCTTGTTGTCTCATTGTGAGTATAATGAAAAAAAAATGAGTTATGGTTTCTTCTTGCTCGATTATTATCTTTTTTTAAAAAGTGTATGAGTATATTGGGTCTTCTCCTTGAGATTGTAGAAGCCATGGTGAGAGTAGAATTTAAATATGCAAGAATGCATATATATATATATATATATATATATATATATATATATATATTAGATTTGCTTCATCTCATGGTTGTTTGCAATGGTTTTTCTTTTAATGAAGCAAATTGTTTACCCTACAAGTTTATTGTCGTGTGTAGATTTAAACAAACCTACATATAAATATGTGTGTGTGTGGGTCTTTATGAGTTCTCATTATAAATTTCATGATCCTTATGGAAATCTCCTAGAAACTGGTCTTGGTCTTAGAGTGTTATATAAGTAGATTTAAATTTCCTCAATCTATACCATATAGAACTGGTTATGTTTATATATATATATATTGTGAGTCTTTTTGGATCTTTAATTGTAAGATACAATACCATATAAGCTTTGTAATTGTAAATTAGAAATCTAGTTTCTGACCAAAAGTATGTTTTTAATTTCATAGATTCGTGAATATATATATATCCTAACTCGTGTTTTGATTAATAGATAGAAACTTAGAAAATTAAATAAAATAAGGAAATTTTATGCATGTAATAAGGTGTGGAAGGGACCGCAACCCCAACCATTCGTTTTGGCTTTGGCTTAGGGCTCGGCCCCCATATGCATACAATCCTCCCCTCCATTGGTTACGCCTAGGGTTTGGCCCTTACGGGTCTTAGACTCTCTCCCATGCCTCTGCCGCCATGGCGTGGCCTACGCATTTCCTAAGGGTCGTGGCCCTATCTCTCTTCTCTATGACCTCGTGTCCTCACACAAGCCATGAGGCCTTTGCTATCCAACCGCCCACAATAAAATGTTCCCAAAATATATGTGTGCGGCCGCTTTTCAAACTTTTAACAAATATATATGTCCATTCTCCTCAAACCCCGATGAGGGTATTTGGAATGTGTCATGTCCCTTTTTGAAGGCTGATTTCTGAAGACCTTAACCCATTCTTTCCCGTGGGTCTAAGGAGAAAAGCAAAGGGGAAGATTTGAATTATGTTTTTATTGTTGTTTAGATAGTTGTTTTCATTTATTATCATTTATCTTATTGAAGCCTTGCGCTCCAATAGAGAAACTTAAGTAATTTAGTAATAAAGGTATTATGAGCATGTAGGCTCCAAATACCCTTTGAATATTTGAAAAGCAGTTACTTAAGGGGTTAGCCATCATTTCTCATGTTAATAAAGCACTCCTTATGGCTATTTAAGAAGGTCGTTTGGGCATTATGTTATTATGTTATGATGATTATTCTTATCTTGGTGAAAGTTGGTTGTAGATCAAGAATTTCGCGCTTGTTACCTGTCCAAGTTAATGCACCAAACTAAACACAGAAACCCCGAAAAACTCCAATAAAATCGATACCTGATGGATAAGATCCGAAGATGTAGACGGATGAGGAAGCCGATGTAGACAAGACGGGCGCACACGAGCAATTCGCACAATAGATCCGAATAATCTGCAAAACACCGATGCTTGACAGAAAAAGACCACGTTAAAAGATATTTAAGTGGACTGCCCGAGAAGCGGGTCCGAGAAGCGATAAGCTTCCTCGGCGGATGTCAGTCCACGTTTTCAATTAAGAAAAGAAGCATACATGATAAAAGATGTAAATAAAGACTAGATTTTCTGATTGCAGTAATAAGAATCTAAACAGCAGACAGAAAGTACAGAAAACAGGGAACTATGAAATAAATGCTGGATTTGTGTTACCTGTATCCTTTTACCTATCTGCAGAGAAATCGGCGTCGACTGGGTAGAATCGGCGTCGATTGAGACTGGTCGGCGTCGATTGAAGAGGATCGGCGTCGACTGGATAAGATCGGCGTCGACTGGAGACAGATCAATCAACCAGTGAATGTGCGACAAGATTCGGGAATTGGAAGGTGAATGTGGTCTGCTGGATGTGCCGAAGTTGGCGAGATACTGGAACAGAGTCACCAGATGATAGATGGTCGTGACAGGGACAGAGTAACGGTGCTCCTCTCAGGGATTGATTTGGACAGGATCTGTCCTAATCTGAGACAATTGATGCTAAAAAGATCTCTCTTTCTCACACCCTGTATCTCTCTCGCTCTCTGTTCGTGCGTAAGTGCTCTCTTTTCGCCTCGCTTTGCTTTTTTCGCTCGCTTGATTCCCTAGAACTGAGTTCTGGACTTGCTTTTATAATCGGCGCCGCTCCTAGAAAATCGGCGCCGACCATATGGGTCGGCGCCGATCGCGGAAAAGACTCCCGAGATGGCCAAATTGATTGATTCGAGAAAGATAAGACTTATCCCGACTACGGGAAAATATCCCGCTTATGGAAGATTAAAAATAGATGCGATACATAGATAGAATAAATTTGGGGTGGATAAGTGATTAAGATGCATGGGAAGAAGCGTAATTAAATATTTAATATTTAATCACTCATGGGCAAGATATGATGGGATGAATTAAATTTAGAGTAAGTGATTAAATCACAAATTGGATAATATCCCAAGGGGATAGTTGGTGACGTAAACGTGCCCCAGGTTACCTAAGCAGGTAAACGAATGAGAGGGACACTAAATTGGGTAACCAAATTTAAGTGTCTACATTTTGCCCCTTTTTGTCAAGTAACTTGCGATAAGCAAGGTTATGAGACAAAAACAAAGGGATGGAAGAAGGGAAGAATTTGTGATGATGTGATCCCCCTCAAACTAGGGATGGGATGGATGATAGAACAGACGATCCCGAGTTTGAAAGAGGTAGATGAAAACGCAGGATGCCCCAGTCGGATGTCTGGAGTAGATCTGATCATTGATGACACACAAAAATAAATAAAAAGGCAGCAACCTAAGGAACTCACATTGGTAGGGAAAACTAGCCGGTCTCCTCATGAGACGACGTTAGTGCCTACAGACCCATGAGTGTAAGGAGAACTGCAAAACAGTCAGCATCTAAAGAGAGACACATTGGTAGGGACAACTAGACGGTCTGCAAAGCAGACGACGTTAGTGCCTACAGACCCGCGTAACTCTAAGCGGCCAAACAAAAAGCGAGTGCTCCACGCAAAGGGAACAAACCCGAAATAGACAAGGATATCTAAAAGATGCGTCAAAAGGCAAAATTCAGCACATCACAATGATCAGATAGACCAATAAGCCAAGCATCAACACTGTGGCAAAAAGATATGGAAAATCGGCGGCGACCAAACTAATCGGCGACGATCAAAACAAACGGCGTCGACCAAAAAAATCGGCGCCGACCAATCCAGACGCATATAAATATGCGAACGGAAAACGTAAACGATTTATTTGCAACGTGACGATTGATTCAGAGAGAGATAGATTTGTGATTTGAACACAATGGAAGCCTCTGGGAGCGGACAGAAGCGCAGGAGGACACGACCTGGGGTAAGTGGTCATTCTTGAACCCACTTTTCTTATTATTATTTTTTTTTTTTTTTTTTTGAAGCTTTTTGGAAGAAGCTGAGTTTAGACCTAGATAGATCAGATGAAGGGGAAGAGAACATAGAAGAACATGTACTCATGCCCCGAGCAGATCCGATTAAGATAAGTACTTGGGACAGATGAAGTGGTGATTAAGGTATTCCTACCATGAGGAGGAACATATCCAAAAGAAACGTGCAATGAGTAGAGCCGCGATACTCATATTTAAGGTAAACGAGGCAATAAGCGGAGAACCACACAATTTCGAATCACCACGAAAGTAGATGACTGGTTATTAGGACGGATGAAAGATCTGAGTTGCGACTAGATTTGTGTAAGATAGATTTTAACAATAGAAGGGCCGTAAATGCAAAGCATTAAGAGGTTCCGCTTCAGGTACACCATCCATAGAAGATAAACGATAAGCCCCAGACCCATATTTATGAGTGATAATGTAGGGGCCCATCCAGTTGGGAGCAAACTTACCACGTTGACTCCTTTCGAGTGTAGTGGCATTTTGATTTTCCTTAAGAACAAGGTCACCAATTTTGAAGTCACGGTGTTGCAAGTGCTTGTTGTAAGCACGTTTGACACGCTCAAGATAGACTTGATGATGCTCAAGAGCGTTAAGACGCCGCTCATCTAATAATTCAAGTTGTGCTAGACGATTTTGACGATAATCCTCATCGGAGACAAATTCTCTGAGAGAAACACGGAGAGATGGGATTTGGACTTCCAAAGGAAGGACAGCCTCAGATCCATAGACGAGAGAGAAAGGAGTAGCACCAGTAGGGGTACGAATGCTAGTCCGATAAGCCCAAAGAGCAAAAGGGATATGTAAATGCCAATCCCTGCCAGCTCGACTAGTTACCTTTGCGAGGATACTACGCAAAGTTTTATTGGACGCTTCGGCTTGACCATTAGCTTGAGGATAGTATGGAGAAGAAAAACTGAGCTTGATATTGAAAGCGTTGCAGAGATTTTGCAAATCGGCGTTCTTGAAGGATTTACCATTATCTGTGATTAGCTTGTGTGGAACGCCAAAGCGACAAATGATGTGTTGATAGACGAAATCAACTATGGGCTTAGCCTTTGTTGAAGAAAGAGGGATAGCTTCTACCCACTTAGTAAAGTACTCAGTGGCAGTAATGATAGAATGATGACGTTGTGAAGAACGGGGATTGATAAGACCAATAAGATCAAGACCCCACTGCGAAAAAGGCCACAAATCCGCCGCAGGTTGCAAAGCCTGACTAGGGATGTGCGTGAGATTGGAATGTTGCTGACACTTGACGCACTTCTTAGTGTATTCACAACAATCTTGATTAAGAGAAGGCCAATAATATCCCAAACGTAAAATACGCTTTCTGGCACTAAGCCACTAAAATGTCCACCACAGATACCGTCATGGACCTCCTGGATAGCTTTAGATGATTCATGGGTTTTGAGGCATCGAAGCAAAATACCATCAAAGCCGCGTTTGTAAAGAATCCCGCCTAGGATAGTATAGCGATTGGCGCGTTGGACAAAAGACCTTCTACCATTGGAAGTCAGATTTGGAGGAAGGATCGAATGAGATAGATAATCAACAATCTGTTGATACCACTCATCCTGAGTATGGGTTGTGATAGCATGGATTGAAGATAGTTGCCTAAGATAAGATGGTTGATCTAATCGTTGCACAGCCACATAAAGACGCGAGTCTTCGGTAAAAGGCGGGATAAGGGAGGCTAAAGAGGCCATGGTATCCGCGAATCGATTTGCAGTACGAGGAATGGCTTGGATAGTGAACTTATCGAAAGATTGGAGTTGGGCAAGAACGATGTCACGATATTTTTGAAGGATATCATTCTTGCATTGATAGACACCCGTGACCTGATTAACGATGAGTTCAGAATCACCGAAGATGTCAATATGACGAGCGCCGAGATTAATGGCATTTTGAAGACCTAAGACAAGAGCTTCGTACTCAGCCATATTATTGGTGCACTCAAAGTTCAATTTGTGTCTCGGGATAGGCGTACCCAAGTGGAATCATCACGAAACCCGCACCTCCCCCTTGCTGGCATTTGGATCCATCAAAGAAGAGCTTTACTTTAAATGGAGATAGACCAAAATCAATTTGTTGGATATACTCATCGGGGAATTGAGCAAGGGGGTCTTGAGTGTCCGGAAGAGGAGCATCAGCTAATTGATCTGCAATAACCTGACCCTTGATAGCCTTTTGCGGGATAAACTCGAGGTCAAACTCAGTCATAAGCATAAGCCAACGAGTGATGCGATCATTGTGATAAGGTTTTGCATGGATTGTCTTGAGGGGATTGACACTTGTGACAATATAAGTTTTGTGATTAAGGAGATAATGACGAAGCTTAGAAGTTGCGAAGAAGAGAGCGCAACATAGTTTTTCAGCTTCGGAGTAACGTGTCTCATACTCATGGAGGGTGCGACTGATGTAATAGACAGCTTGTTCTTTACCACAAGTGTTCCGATGCGAGATCATGGCTCCCAGAGCATGGTCAGTCACAGAGATATAAAGATAGAAAGGCTCCCCCTCGCGTGGAGGTGTAAGCACGGGTGGAGAAAGAAGATAAGCTTTGAGATCATCAAAGGCCTTTTGGCAATGCTCATCCCATTCGAAATGAACATTCTTACGGAGAAGATGGTGAAAAGGTTGACAACGGTCCGACAATTGGGAGATAAAACGACGCACCGATTGAAGACGTCCTTGGAGACTGCGGAGTTGCTTTAAGTTAGACGGGGGAGGCATCTCAAGGATAGCTTTTATTTTTGCGGGGTCGACTTCAATACCCCTGATGGAAATGATAAAACCTAAAAGTTTACCAGTGAGAACGCCAAACACGCACTTAGCTGGATTTAGACGAAGACAGAAGCGGATAAGCCTCTCAAAGAGAGGTGCAAGGATGAAAAGATGATCTTGACGACGCTTGGACTTGCCGAGGAGATCGTCAACATAATCCTCCACAGTTTTGTGTAAGAGATCATGGAAGATGTATGTCATTGCTCGTTGATAGGTTGCTCCCGCGTTCTTAAGACCAAAAGGCATGACACGATAGCAAAAGGTCCCCCAAGGAGTTATGAAGGAAGTCTTATGTTGGTCTTCTGGTGCGATGAGGATTTGATTATATCCAGAGAAACCATCCATAAGAGAAAGCATCTCATGACCCGCAGTTAAGTCTACGAGTTGGTCGATATTAGGAAGAGGAAAATCATCCTTTGGACAGGCAAGATTAAGATCCCTGAAGTCGGTACAAATTGAATCTTCCCAAAGAGCCTTGAATTCTTGGTACTACATTGGACACCCATTGCGGATAATCGATGGGTTGGATGAAGCTAGCCGAGAGCAAGCGTTGTAACTCTTCTTTGACAAGAAGGGCTACTCTAGGGTGCATCTTACGCAATTTTTGCTTAACTGGTTTGATGTTGGGAAGGGTAACGATATTGTGGACCACAATATCGGGATCGAGTCCTGGCATATCCTCGTATGACCAAGCAAAGGCTTGACGATGTTTGGAAAGAAAAGCGGTAAAGTCCCCTAATTCTTGTGGATTAAGGGATTGGCCGACCTTAATGATGCGAGGGTCTTCAGAAGTCCCTATATTAAGGTCGATAGTGGCTTCGTTGAGAAGGGTAGACGTGTCAGAAGGAATAGTCTTGGGAAGATATGAATCCTCTGCCCCTAGATAGGTGAGGACAGAATCATCATCCGCACAGTGGATAGTGTTGATAGTGGGAGAGTCGTCTCCAACTATTTCAGGGAAATGGTATAGAAGCGGACCGGTTGTTAGTCTCATAGACTAACGGCCCTAAGGAAATGGTATTGATCAAAAAAAAAAAAAAAGTTAGGTGGGATGGAAATGTCATCGTCCACATCAAGTGATGCTTCTGACTTGGTGGGGGAAGATGGTTCTTCAGTAGGAAGAGGCTCATCAAGAATAGTGACGGTGGCTTTTGAAAGAGGTTTAAATCCTAAACCAAATTTCTGATGTGGCATGAGAGTAGGAATGGATTTGAGGTCATGTATACCTTGTTCATATTTTCCGAGGCCAAAACCTTTCCACGCGCATCGATATAGATAAGTTTTTGCAAACGTGGGATTCTGTAGATAATCAAACCCTGTTAGGTAAGGTTTGGCTCTAGGAGGAGAATCCGGGCGATAATGAGGCGTATCAAGACCACCGTAGATGAAATTGGTCTGTTGATTGGGCAGACCAATGGTGACGATGCGACCGAGACCTGGTTGATATTCAGGTTGTTTGTCTGGTCTACCATACTCATTAGGTTTGAGATGGGCATCAAAAGAAAAGAGAGGAAGCTCTCCTAGTGAGAAACGCTGCAATGTCTCTTCTAGATTTTGTAAATCCGGTAGTTTGGTTGCAGGTATAGAAGAAGATGAGGCCCCGTCAGGAGAACATGGATTTTCTTTTAAAGGGGCAGATCTTGTGGTCATGTCGCATTGTGCGGAAGGAAAAGGATCTCCTGGATGAGTATATATTTTGCCCTCATATTGATATTTTAAGCATCGATGGAGGGTGGATGGGACACAATGCATTGCGCGAATCCAGGAGCGTCCAAGGATCATATTATAGTGGAATTTTCCTTCGACAATGTAGAAGAGTTCATGAAGCAGCTTCTTACCTACTCGAATGGGTAAGACCACAGTTCCTAGAGTGACTGCTAGCTGATCGTTAAATGATCGAAGGGCGAAAGGCGGGGGAGACACTACATTCTTTGGTAACTTAAGTTGCTCAAACGTGTGCGAGGAGATGACGTTGAGTGCAGCTCCACTATCGATCATGACACGTTTTAAGGTAGTGTTATTGATTTGGACTGTGATAAAGAGGGGAGCCTCCAAATCCTCTGAAGAAAGAGGAGGAACTTCCGAATCCTCGAAAGAAATGGCGGTTGATGGTCCATTCAGTCCAACAACCAACTCGAAGGGCTGGGGCTCATCGGAATTTACTGCGATGCGACGCAGATTATCGATTAGAGCCTGGCGATGTTGTGGAGAGGATTGGATGAGGTCAAAAAGAGACATTTTGACCGGAGCCTGGGTGAGTTGTTTCATAACACTCTCCTCAACAGACACGGGAACTTGAGCCCGAGGTGCAGCACGAATAGAGACCTTAGGTCGTGGGGCTAATGAGGAAGGAGAAACGCCTTCAGGGGCTGCAGAAATGACAACCCGTGGTCGAGATGCTGAAGATGAAGATGGGTTATCATAGTGTTGGGTTCTAGTGGCGATATGGATTGTGTCAATTTGAGAAGGTGGAAGATCAAGTGGAGTGGAACCACCAGAGATCTGAGTGGATTGTTGGGGCTCAAATGAGGCTAAGGTGACAGGAGGTACTTGTTCCTCCTCCTCCAGCAAAAGGTCACTTTCTTCTAGAAGGTTCTTGACAACGGCTTGAAGAGCCTTACATCCCTCAGTATCATGACCCGGAGTACGGTGGTAAGCACAAATCAGATCAGAGTTAAACCAGGTAGGTTTGACTCCTTTAGGGTTATAAGGTTTAATCGGAGGAAGGGTTATGGATGAAGATTGGATAAGTTGATGAAGGATTTCGGTATAGAATCCGGTAGATGAAGAGGAGGATAGAGATGATGAAGATGGTTCTTTCACATTAACCGACTGCCGAGGTAAGAGGACTTGCATGTTAGGTTTAACAGTTTGTTTAGGAATCCTCTTATTTGTTTGGACATTTGGAGGAGCAGTCTTGGGCACTTGAGATGGGAGCAAGTGAGACATGATTGACTTTGGTGGAGGAGGAGCCCCTAAAATAGATTTTGAAGATGATGGATATGTGACAAATTTTGCGGTCTTTGGAGACAAAGGGGGTTGCTTGGTCGAATTTACTGATGATTTAGATAATGTCGGTTTAGAAGAGGAAGAAGCTCTCAAAGTAAGTGTAGTCGGAGGAACATAGGGTGCCTTGGTTTTTGGTAATGAAGATGATGATCCTGATAGAAGAGGTGACGTCTTTTTAGTAGGTAGGTCTATTTTTCGGAGTATTGGTGAGGAATGTGTTGTAGAAGAAGACGATGGTTTTGATAAGTGTGTAGAAGAAAACGCCTTCTCAGCGGGCAAATCCAATCGTTTATGAGGCGTGGAGAGAGATTTTTGTGGAAGAGCACCAAGAGTCTTGATGGTCCGAAATATGGGCTTCCCTTTTTCAGGGATGGTGACAACTTCAACGGCATAAGGTGATTGTAACCTTTTCGGAGGAAGCAAATGGGGAGATACTGATGGTATAATGTTAGATTTTGGTTGTCTCGGTTTAGGTTCAGGAACCGAGCGTATAGATGTTGGTGCTACTTCTTTTGATTTTTCCTTAATAGGTGAAGTAACATTAGTGATGGAAGAAGTAAGTGATGAAGAAGTTCCTTGCGAAGGGACCACTTTTGGTGTAGTGATCATGGGTGGAACTACTGTAGGAAAAGAGATAGGAAGAGTCAAAGTCGAAGACACTTCCGTCGAAGTCGGCACGATTATAGGTATGTTCACCAAGGGCATAGTTGTAGCGGGAATGGGAGCAACAGAAGTAGATGTGTCTGTAGTGGAAACTCGAAGGAATGTAATTGCCTCGAGCATTGAAAGGATGTCTGATGATGAGACAGATGAGGAAGACACTGTCTCGGGTATGGATGGGAGATCGGACAAAGGAGCGGAGAGAGATGACTCCGTGCTTAGCAATGTAGGAATATTCAAAGGTGGGTTATCTGAAGATGGAGGAATTCCAGTGATTGGTGGAGTGGAAGAGGGTTCTGATTCGATTGCTGCGTTTGTAGATGACGTGGTTTCAGAAGCGGATTCTTCAGTAGAAATGAAGTTGATAGTGTGGGTGTTTGGTTTTTGAGATTCCGAAGAATTATGATTTGGGGCATGATTGGGGAAGGGTTGTTTAAAAACATCAAGCGCCTGATTTGGGGGAGCATTTGGGTTATCTAGAATGAGCTCGCCTTTGTCAATGAATTTTTGGACAAGATTTTTGAAAGTCTGACATCGTTCGATGTCATGACCTTTGGTTCTGTGATAATGACAGAAATCGTTTTCCCTATACCAGAATGGGCGTTCTCGGCTTTCATCAATATCCCTAATGGGTGGAAGTTCGATCATGCGAACTTCCAACATTTTTTCTAAGATGGAGGTATATGATTCCCCCAATGGAGCGAAGGATCGAGATGATGAAGCCCCTTTTCGAGCAGATGAAGGGTCTCTTCGTGGTGGTTGATTAGGAGTACTATCGGTTCTTGATGTTTTTAATACGATAGCATTGGTGGACCCTTGATTCTTATCTTTAGGAGGGAAAGAATTTGGTTTGGTGAACCGAGAGAAATCTGGTTTAGATTTGGAGCGAAGTTTTAGCTTTCCTTGTTCAATGGCACGAGATTCGAGTTTGCGTGCCATCGTGAAGGCTTCTTCGAAGGTATGAAAAGTTTGGATCCTTAACGTGGAAGAAATGTGACTAGCACAAGATCGGGTGAACAACTCGATCTGTTGGGATTGAGGAAGGGAGAAAGACAATTGGTTGATTATCCCTCTCCAACGAGCGACAAAGTCTGCAATAGACTCATCGTCGAATTGGCGAATGTTGTAAAGATCTGTAATTGAGATCTTATGCGCAATATTTATTGAAAAGTTTTCAACAAACATCTGGGCCAATTGAGAGAAAGAAAATAAGGAATGTTGAGGAATATTATTGTACCAGTCCAAAGCGGGACCCGCTAGAGACATAGGAAAGGTACGGAGCATGAGTTCCTGATCCTGGACGATGAGGTAGCAAGCATGTTTGAATGCTCGCAGATGTTGTTGGGGGTCTTCCCGACTATGAAATTTTGAGAATTTGGGAAGTTCCCATTGGGGAGGATAAGGCTTAAAAGCCACCGAAGGATGAATGGGTTCATTGCACACTTCTTCAAAGGAGTATGAAGGACGGGCTCCTTTTGTGGAGGCTTCCAAGTCTGCAATTTTCTTGAAGAGAATTTGAACTACGTCGGATTGGGGAGGAGGCACATAAGAAGCAGATGGTGGATGTTGGTGAGGTGTCAATGGGGGATTTATCTGTTGATTGGTGGGGTGGTAAGAGGAATAACCAGGGGTTCTGGGTGACACTTGGTGGGGTATTTGTTGTGAAGTAGCTTGCGTATAGGTAGGCTGTGAGATAATGAGTGGATGAGAAAATGAGGGTTGGGTGACGGGTGGAGCTTGTGATTGGTGGACTCCTATGTTTGTTGATTGGATCGGGACAGATTGAGGAACGTGGGTGTTGGTTGGATTGGACATGTTGGGGAACAAGACCTGAAAGGGGCCTTCTACTACCGGGTTAGGTATTAAGGGTGCCGATGTTAGCTGATGGGCGAAGGTCACAGTTGCTGGAATATTAGAAGAAAAACCCCCTAGAGGATGAGAAGTAGGAGCCAACTGACTATTCGGAGGGGGTTGGCTCATGAAGTGATACTGACCTTGGGACACGATGGAGGGCATAGACGAATTGACGGCAATGTGTGGGTGTGCAGACGCATTCATTATAGCCAAGGCAGAAGACCTCTCAGAAATGGGTTGTGGAATATTCGAGGTAACTGCGGTGTTAGGGATAGGTAAGACTAATTGAGAACTAGTCGACATGGTAGGTGGAAGAGAAAAGGGAGGCATAGGGGCCTCGCCCTTCTCCGTGGCTCGAGGCAAGAGAGATGGTGCAAACTGCTCTAAAAGGCCTGGGATGATCCACGAGGATAATCGTACACTTGTCGGATTGGTGGGTCTTGGTCAGATATTTGGATCGACTTGTGTACTAGGTAGTCCATGAGGGCTATTGGATTGCGATCGAGGAAAGCCTGAAATTCAGGATCCCCGCGAGGAACATACTCCGAGCCAGATGATATCTCGGAGGGACTAGGAGAAGCTGGACGTGATGGAGGCGCTTTGGTTTGATAGAAGGGATTATACGACCATGACGGGGAACCAACTAACAGCGGTCCCGAGGAAGATTGGAGGGGTGCCGAAACATCCACGCTGGTGGTGATTTCGGAGGAAGAAGGAACCTGTTGGGCCATTTTCCTAGATTGTGACCGGGTGATAACCGTCATAAACAAGCAAGAAAGAAGATTGTCCTAACTAATGCACAAACAATTCAAGCAGCGCAAGTGATTATCTCCTTTAAATTTTGATGCTTTTAAAAAAAAGAAAATGTTAGGGAAGGCTTTTTAGAACAGGAACTACTCAGATAGCCAAACTAAGGATGGTTTGGGTAATGTTTGGTGAGGAGTCCCGAAGGCACTTGATAAAGACCGGTACGTGGCTTGATATAGGGCCTACCCCGCACTTCACACACCGCTGCGATAAGGAGTCGGGTGCTTTGCGATATATACCAAAATCTTTCGTGAATTTATAGCGCCCGAGTACCGCGTAGGCTCTTCCTCTTGGATATCACTTCCAGTAGGCGAGGCCGGGGAAGGAGTTTTGTTTAGATGCTTTATACCTAGTGATTTTGGCTTTGTGTGCGAGGGTGAAAAATAAAAATCAAATAGTGTCACTACTGATTTTGATCAATTTTCCAGCCTAATTAAAACTAGATGAAAAGCAAAAGCAGAATGACAAAGAAAAAGTTCTTTTAAGCACTTAAAAACGAAGTGTTTTGATTTCGATGAAGACAAGTCAAATGCATTCTTTCCCAAATGCGATTAAGTTCTTTTTAAACACCAAAAACCGAAGTGTTTGGATGTGATAGGCAACCGACAAAGAAATCCTAAAAAGGAGAAAACACCGTAAAGAGGAATACCTGTAGATTTAGCTCTCCAAGGTGTGTGGACTTCAAAAAGCGCGTTGTTGAGCTCTTCCCCTCGAACAATCCCACGAACAAGCAAAGTGCTCCGCAAGAAGAGGTTAAGCAAACACCAAAGAAAACCCAGAAAGATATATCCAGGTAATGGTGAAACGAAAAATTTCTATTTTAAGGAACTAGAAAAATTTCGAAGATAACGATTTCGCCTAAAAAAGCAAGATTGAAATGATGCAATGAAATGCTCAAATAGGACTGATAGAAATCAGTGAAGAAAAGGAACAAAGTTCAAAACTAGAAAAGAAATGAACTTACCAATAAGGGACTTTGGTTGGGTCCCACCGGGCGTGCCAGAATGTAGATCAAGAATTTTGCGCTTGTTACCTGTCCAAGTTAATGCACCAAACTAAACACGAAACCCTGAAAAACTCCAATAAAATCGATACCTGATGGATAAGATCCGAAGATGTAGACGGATGAGGAAGCCGATGTAGACAAGACGGGCGCACACGAGCAATTCGCACAATAGATCCGAATAATCTGCAAAACACCGATGCTTGACAGAAAAAGACCACGTTAAAAGATATTTAAGTGGACTGCCCGAGAAGCGATAAGCTTCCTCGGCGGATGTCAGTCCACGTTTTCAATTAAGAAAAGAAGCATACATGATAAAAGATGTAAATAAAGACTAGATTTTCTGATTGCAGTAATAAGAATCTAAACAACAGACAGAAAGTACAGAAAACAGGGAACTATGAAATAAATGCTGGATTTGTGTTACCTGTATCCTTTTACCTATCTGCAGAGAGATCGGCGTCGACTGGGTAGAATCGGCGTCGATTGAGACTGGTCGGCGTCGATTGAAGAGGATCGGCGTCGACTGGATAAGATCGGCGTCGACTGGAGACAGATCAATCAACCAGTGAATGTGCGACAAGATTCGGGAATTGGAAGGTGAATGTGGTCTGCTGGATGTGCCGAAGTTGGCGAGATACTGGAACAGAGTCACCAGATGATAGATGGTCGTGACAGGGACAGAGTAACGGTGCTCCTCTCAGGGATTGATTTGGACAGGATCTGTCCTAATCTGAGACAATTGATGCTAAAAAGATCTCTCTTTCTCACACCCTGTATCTCTCTCGCTCTCTGTTCGTGCGTAAGTGCTCTCTTTTTTCGCCTGTTCGTTTTTTCACTCGCTTCGGTCCCTAGAACTGAGTTCTGGACTTGCTTTTATAATCGGCGCCGCTCCTAGAAAATCGGCGCCGACCATATGGGTCGGCGCCGATCGCGGAAAAGACTCCCGAGATGGCCAAATTGATTGATTCGAGAAAGATAAGACTTATCCCGACTACGGGAAAATATCCCGCTTATGGAAGATTAAAAATAGATGCGATACATAGATAGAATAAATTTGGGGTGGATAAGTGATTAAGATGCATGGGAAGAAGCGTAATTAAATATTTAATATTTAATCACTCATGGGCAAGATATGATGGGATGAATTAAATTTAGAGTAAGTGATTAAATCACAAATTGGATAATATCCCAAGGGGATAGTTGGTGACGTAAACGTGCCCCATGTTACCTAAGCAGGTAAACGAATGAGAGGGACACTAAATTGGGTAACCAAATTTAAGTTATTATGTTATGATGATTATTCTTATCTTGGTGAAAGTTGGCTATTGTAGCCCTTTTACTCTCTCTCAAGGACGAAACCCCTTGGGTTGAGGACCTCATCCAAGGACAAAAACACTTGGTTGGGAAACTTGTGAAGGACGAAAACCCTTCAAGAGATTTTGGTGTGCAAGCTGATCTAAAAGCAATAAAGTATCTTTCTCTTGCATGTGTGGTCACTCTAATGCAATATTATATTTGTTTGGAGTGGAGCGACCCACTTGGTGATATAAATTTGGTATGTGTGATATGCATTTGGCAAATATAGAATTACTAGTTTGTTCTTCATAATTCATAAGGCCAATATCTTAAGTTTCATGAATTTTGGAGCTTCCAATGTTGAGTTGTGAATTTTTAAAGTAATGTTGCAGACAAGGGTTTCGTGAAATTCATATCTCCATATCTAGGGTATTAAAAATCAGATTTCTTGCATTATATGATTGTTGAGGATATATTATAATTTTAGAGACTCAAGTGAAGTTGATTGGAAGGGTTTTGAAGGCACGAAGGAGGGGTTGAAACCCCAAAACAGGTCGCTGCCCTAGAAAAGGGTTTAATTTGCAGGTTTACAGGTTTATAACAGCAGCTCTATAATCTGATTTGTGAGCTTTTGGTCATTTCTGAGTCCCCCTAAAAGGTGCATAACATAATGAAATAAAAATAAACAGTCTTGTATATCAAACTATATATGTATAAACAGATCCATGAGCTTTTATGTGTGTGTGTGTGCAAATATTTGGATATATACATTTCTTTGTATAAACCCTATGAGGGTATCTTAGATTAGATAGGAAAAATAACGAAATAGAAGAGAAGAAACTTAAAGCCTTGTCTCCATGAGAGCACCTTAAACCTGCAAATAAACAAACGCAAATGAGACAAAGAAAAGGGGAAATAATAGACTATGTTGAAATTTAGGGCTTCCCTGTAATGTGATCTAGGATTAAGGGTGGAGGTTGCCCTTGATCCAAGGGTTCATATTTAACCTAGGTCCTTCCACTAGCCTAGGGGACCCATTAGGTTGACCTCTTCTTTTTAATTGCAAATGGAATCTCTCTATTTCCTTCTCCCTTTTTATGGGATGAATATCGTTTGATTTGAATTGCAATTAAAACTTGAAATTTGGTGATAGGGGTCTATTAATCAATAAGTGGCCAATTAGAATATTAGGCCTCATTAAGAAAATATTTCCTTGGTAAGCTAATAGACCCCGAGTAAATTAAAATAAATTTCCTCTTGACTAGGATAACCCTTGGCGAGGCAATATGGTAACTCTTGTTAAACCAAACTAGCACCAAGTATAAGATTATTACTGAAAATTGAATCACTACCCTTGATGTAATTAAGAACACAAGTTCTAATAGACAACTTAACATAATAACAGGGTTATCTTTCTTTTTTATTGTGAGCAACTTGGAAGATGATTGGACAGTTAATAAGCATAGAATGAGGAATACTAAATCAATGCCCCGTGGGGTGCAAATTTTAATCCTCGATCTAAATCAAGATGAGATAAAAGAATATTAAAATATCAATTAGCATTTAAATCTGTGTCATGTAACCAACATCGCTTATTTATTTTATTTTTAAAAAAATTGCCTCAAATTTTATAGGATTTTGGGTTAATTAGATGGATAACTTTGCATGGGCACAACAAAGACAAGGAGCAAAATGAAACTCGATTAGGTTGGAAAACTTACCTCGTGGTGCATATCCCGCAAATGGGAATGGTTGTGGTGACAAGTCAAATGGTCCTACGCAAACTTCATTGCATGTCTGGTCACCTTGATGGCTTGATCTTATGTCTTTCTATGCATAAGATGTTGAATATATAGTTTTTTAAAATGCTTTCTACATTCTGGAATTTTGTATTTTCCTTGATTGGCACTTTTCAAGTTTTGTGCCCGACTCAACATAGTAGTATTTTGATTTTTCTTAAGTGATGTACCCAATGTGTCTTTTCGAGGAGTGATTCCTTTACATCTGTTTTTTTATATGTCACTTATCCATAAATCTTTTTTAAGTAATGTAAAACAATTTTTCGATTTAAAACATTGAACCACCTTCAAAGCCACGTATATATTCAACTTACTTGGAAGAATTAGCGTGGCCCTCCAAAACTTCAATGACAAAATAGATATCACACCAAATACTCAAGAAAATGCAAGCACAACTAAAAAGAATGTGAAAAGAACATGGAAAAAGGCCAAAAAGTACAAAACTTTACAAAGATCAACATAGCACACCTTATCTTTTGAAATTGGTGATAATATCCACCTAAGTCAAACCAAACAGATCTCTATCTAGAAGAAGATTCACAAAACACACCACAAGATACTGCAGATCATTCAATATACTACAAAAGTGAATGAGGCGGTCTATAAAATTAGGATCAACACCATATGCCAATAGTATTTAAATCAGTTTTCTGAAGAAAATGCTATAATATTGGCAATATTCTTCTAAATTATATGGATGTACAAGTGGAACAAAGCACATGTGACTATTTTACAATATATAAAGAAAGTGCAACACAAAGGCAAAATAGAGAAATAAAAGAATATCTTATCAAATCAACAACTATACCAATTTAACAGTAGAGGTAAAGCTAAGAGTATGAGAGCCTTATCCCTAGACTTGTGGGATACTTACATGCCAGATGGGGAGTATGAAGTTGGAACGCCTAAGACTTATTGTTGTAAAGGGGCAGAGACTTATTTTGGCAGACAAGGATTAATACAGGTATGCTTAGAGAAGCACTGTTGCAAGGATTAATTTAATACATATTTCACATTATGATTTGTTTCTCTCATCTTAATGTGATTTGCAATGCTGCTAATGTTAATATCCAGAGATACAATGTTTTGAAAAGAATTTGAAAAGCCTACCAGATAGATTTTTAACATCAAGTGGGATGTTCAAGGTTTCAGACATGGTTGGGATTTAAGTGCAGTAGGATGCTGTGCCTTTGAACAAATATTGGTTCTTTTAGTTTTTGCAATAGTTTGAAGTTTGAACGACAATTTTTTCAATGAAATTTTGGATCTATAAATGGCATGATCTCTCGAACTCTAAGGGAATGATCAATTCTTGAAGGAAACTTCCAGGAACGTTGTTAAATAAGAGGTATAAGCCAGTCAACATGGAGCTAACCAGGCCAATTACCCTTAAGATCCTTCTAGGGCAACTAGACCTTTGTATGTGTTATGTTTTCGGTGTGGCAGACAAGAAGACGTTCAGCATATCTTTTGAGATTATGGGTTTGTGAGACAATTGGGGCTCAATGTTATTCATCGGTTCCCAAGTGTCTTCGATCAACATGTCCATCAAGGGAAATCTTATTTGGTCATCCCTGGTTTTGAAAACAACCTACTTGGGTTGTTTAGCATGTCATTTGGATATCTTCTCTCTCTTTCTTGTTGAAGGCAAGATCTAATATTCCCTATGAGATCACCTGAAGGTAAATTTTGTAAAATGAAAGTTCATAATATGTTAGATGATCTAAGTATTCATATTCGTGGTAAGCTTCTACTTATATTTTGGGCATTGATGGTAGGGCAAAAAGCAGATAGCCTAACTCTACTTGCTTCCGCAGGATCTCAGAAGAGATTCTCTATGAGACCCTGTTCCTGATGTTAATCAGTTTTATTCATGTAATACAGTCTTCAATTTCCTTGAAAAAAATCAGTCTAAAATCAAGACTAACTCCCTAACCCCAATGATTGGCATCTAACATTCAACTTGCTGATAGCAGTTAATTCATCAGTTTCAATTTTTCTACAAGAATAAAGTTTGGGTTGCTAACAAAAATATAGGAAGCAAAAGCACGGAATATCATACTCAAGCAAGACATCTTGGTTACAACTTACAATAGTTAGTTATCTGACAGTTGCTCCAATTGTTGAAGTTTAAGCAGAAATTGTCTAATTGACAAGAAAATCAGTATAGAAGGCATGTGTTATTTTCTTTGAGTTCTGGGCTCCATTTTTTGGTATACCACTCATGTAGGCCTACAGTAGCTGATCATGCATTACATGGTTTTCCACATCCTAGTCATTTGTTACACTAAAGCTTATCCAAAGGGATGCTATGAAATCCCCAATATTGATAATGTTTCAAATAGATACAGACTGCACCAACAACGTTTAGGCTCAAGAGTTGATGTGGATTAAAAGATCAAAAGTTAAGGCAAACATGAAAATATGTGATTTGAGGCCAAGCTCTGACTCTCTTTTTGCAAACATAAGTAATTCTTTAAAGGAGTGATGTATAGTTAAATTATTTGTAATAAAACATATCGGACCTTCTAAAAACTAAGCTCTGCCTCATATCAGAAAAAGATGATATTCAAAAATGTTTAAAAAATATGAAAACAAAAATGTGTACCCGAAATATTTGACTAGCTTCAACCACCTTGTGGCTTTTGGTGGATGCAGTGATATCCCAGAGGCAAATTTGGGCATCATCTGAACTACTGAGCAATTGGCCTTCCTTGATGGGACTCCAAGACAAACCATACCCTTCCGCCTCGTGTCCTTGAAGTCGGAGCTCTGGATCACAACGCCCTTCTTGAGGCGGTTTTGATGGGTGCTTGCTGTAATCAAAAATATACACTTCTGCATTTACAGTCTTGGTCGCAATGATTGTGTCCTTTTTGTGGCATGTATCTCGCCCTATTTACTTCCTTATGATGGTTTATCTGCTGAACCACTCGAACCTGCAACCAAATAGGAATAATTTTTATAGCTGAAAATCACTAATTGCCTATGTTTTGACAGAATTCCCTTAAAACTATTCACCATTTGAACATGAAAATATGGCTTGTAAAAATATGTGCGTTAGTAAAATTATCCTGGTGAAGCAAATGGAAATGAAAATCAAAACTAGAAGAATACTAGTAAAACATGTTAGACCTTTCCCATTGCACCTCCAAAGGTTTTTGGTTCTATTCTCCTTGGCTCCTCCTCTCCCTGCTTGCTTCCATCCTCATCGTCATCATTGAGCTGCACTTGGGCTCGAATGAGATAGTTAGGCTCATTGTCGGATGTGTGAGTCCCCAGAATAACTCGATGGGTGTCCTTGTCTTCATTTTGAGGCAACCATTCAACCGTTAGGGAAGGCCACTCTAGAGCATGAGTGATCACCAAATCATACAAGAAAGGTGTGTTCTTCTTCCATATTTTGTACTCTTCGTTCACCATGCGTTCCCCCATCTCGTCTCGAGCTTCAGCGTCTTCCTTTGCCATTGTATGCCACACACTGCGGTGGTTCTTGTCGAAATCAAGATGTCAGCTGAGGTTTCAACAAGTAAAAGAGTTTCCCTCAACTGATGATGTATACTCGTGGAAAAGCCAATCGCTGTAAAAATGTGGTACTTATACTCACACAAATATCAGTCGATCACATAACCCGTCATCTTTGTCTGCAGTTGGACAGTCACAAGGAAAAATGTATCTCCCAAGCGCGTGGTGTTCTGCAGCTCCGCTCAACCTGTGTTAAGTATAATTTATAGAGGGAGGGCGCGGACAAAACCCTTCTCCGAAATTACGTACATCATCTTAATATGTGTAAAATATGTAGATAACATACGGGCGGGTCCCCACCAATGATCAAAATTGCCTCTCAAAAGGTCAAATTTACAAATAAATAAATTACCTCTCAAATAATAATAATTGTTTTATAGTCCACATTCAAACTTTCAAAGCTCGATATACAAGCATTCAAAGGAAAAGATACATGTATCACAAGATTAACACGAGCTCAAACGAGGAAAGAACCGATAATCCACTTTGTATATTACTTTGTGAAATAAGAACTACCAAAGATCAATATTCATGCGAATGATATATCATAAACTCGAAAACATTAGAATAGACTTATAAAACAACTTCTCGATCTTCACTTAAGCACTTCAAAGAAAGCACTTGAACTTCTACTTGCCAATGTATTGATATGCGAGATATCAATGTCTATCCACCGATGTAGTGAATGAATTCCTTAGCCCATATTTATAAGTTAAGAAAAGCTTTTCACCGGCAATGACTGGCAACCTAAAGACCGGAAACCGGGAACTCCGATAGCCGAAAAGATTCCTTTCTTCGGACAAAAGAAAGAAAAGACAGAGACAGACAAGACAGCACATGGGTACAAGCCACCCACGATAACTCCTTTTTATAAAGGTGGTAAGGTCCACCACGCTCCAAAGATAAGATCGAATCTTATCTTAACTTTATTGAAAAGATCGGCAACAGGCCTGCCGACATAGCCAACACAAACTACAGGCTATATAATGTACATGGGGCCCAGGCGCATTATCATCACTGCTGGAAGTGGAATCATTGTCATCATCACGTTCTGGAAGTTGCAGATTCCTTTGAATGCGCTCATAGTAATCTCTTGAATAGTAGCAGTACCATCAGCATCATTGTTCAGATGTGTCCTTGTTGGATAGAGGTACTGGTATGGAATACGCAGAGGATATCCCGGAGCTGGAGGGTGGATATTCATGGTGTGATGTAGAATCACTCTCCTCCATAACTGGCCGTTTGGATTACGGTGATGACCTGAAACATGATTAGTCCTTACATAGTAATGCATTTTAACATACCAGGTGATTTTACAATTGATCAGTATATTCCTGGCAGTATCAGGAGAAACATCTATCAAAGGACTATCAGATATTTTAGTAGGCAGAAATTTTATGAGAAAATATTTAAAGTGATTATGGATATACTGCCTATCTCCTTGCCTGCTTGGCCTGTTCCAAACGTCATTGGTTAAAGGATCACCTTCTGGCCACATTCTTGAAAAATCAAATTTCCATAGAGTATTATTTCTAGGGATTAATTGTCTGAGCCTATGACCCATGATGGGTCTTTCATCATTTGAGGGCTCAACAAACCTGTAATGGCGCCACTGCCATTGAAGAGTGCAGAAGACCATGGGGTCTTGTCTAGTATGAAACTCAGCACCAGGTATCTCAGGATCAACAAATCTGCAAGACATATCAGTCATCTGATATGGTCTGACAGCTATTATTCCTTCTTTGTGTTGCAACTCATTCTGAGCTTTAAAAGACATCTCTTGGTCACATCTCTTATTGGACTGTAGATAGTTGTGGCAGGTTCTGATATCCCAAATGGGTTCAACATACTCATGGAAGATTTGAGTAATAGAAACTTTTACAGAAGTTCTGTTTAAATTCAACTCTCTGCTTGCGAAGTCTGCAAGCGCATTGCTTTTACCACCGATATGTTCTACTGTGAAAGAGAAATTATCAAACCATGATCCCCATCTCTGCATCCTATTATATGCAGATTTGTTTGCAGGATCTCCTCCTTGGAGTCTGGCCATGAAATCTTTAAGATCTGTTCTTAAAATGAAATGATCATTTTGAACAAAAAAACAAGAAAGCTTTTATTGCTTTCTTTGCAGCAAGAATCTCCTTGTGAGAGGAATGGTACTTTATTTTGATCCATGAAATGCACCAGAAGCATATCTGCAAACCTTTTCTTTATCAAATTCTGTTTTCTCTTTCAATATTGCACCCCAATATAAATCACTAGCATCTGATTCAATTATCTTTTTCCCTGAACCAGGTAAAGCCATTGGGGGTAAATCTAACACTTGCCTTTTAATTCTTTTTACGGCCTATGTCATTTCGGATTCCATGCTGGGCATTCTTTCTTAATCTCTTATTCAATAAAACTCTATCTGCAGCTATGTGCTTATAGAAGCCAGCAACATAATTTATACAGCCAAGGAACCTCTGAAGTTGTTCCTTATCTTTGAGTTCATCAGGGAATTCTTGTATCTTAGAAACTACATGTTTCTGCATTTCTATTGAGCCATCTTTAATCTTAATGCCTAAAAATCTATTTCATCTTTAAAAGTTTCCATTTTTGAAATAGATAGGCATAATCCATTTTTATACACAACTATCATAAAATTTCTCAAGATGCTCAAGATGTTCTTTTGGAGATTTTGAAAAATCAAAATATCATCTATGTAAACAATCAAGAATTCAAACAATTCTCTGAAGATAGAATCCATTACCTTTTGAAAGACTGATGGAGCTGTCTTCAAACCAAAGGGTAGAACTCTCCATTCATATTGTCCGCCAGGGACAACAAAGGCTGTTTTATAGGTATCTTCAGGCTTCAAGAAAATCTGCCAGAAACCACTTTTCAAATCAAACTTTGAATAAACCTTAGATCCTTTGATTCTGGTCAGCAAATCATCCTTTGCAGGAATAGGATGTTGAACTGCAGATACAAACTTATTCAGGGGCTTGTAGTCTACAACAAGTCTCTTCTTTTGCCTGACTTGTTCACTACGCTTGTTAACATAAAATGTTGCACAAGCCCAGGGAGAATTAGACTCCTGAATAAAACCTCCTTGTAATAATTTCTTTATCTCATCATAACATTCTTTTCTTTCTTCTGGAATCATTCCTTTATGATGAGCTTTAAATTTTGGCATTATCTCATGTCCTTCTGCATCTTTTTTCAAATGAAGATCTAGAGAACAAATATGCTTTTTCCTAGAGATGAATGCATGAGGATTTTCAGAACACAAATCCTTTTTTATCTTTTCAACTATTTCATCTATGTTGGTTTTGCAGACTGCAATGGATTTATGTATCCATTCTTGATTGGGCTGCTTTTTATGACCAACAATAGGGACAATGGACTGGAAGGTGTATTTTCTGGGTATCAAAAGGTCAGGATGAAACAGGGATATATAGTCCTTATTGATACTGAAAGTGCCACATTGTTCTAAGGCATCTACACCTATTAAACAGTCATAGGAAGGCATATCATGCTGATAGAATTTCAGATTCCTAGTAAAGCCTTCTATGGTTATAGGAATTTCAAAGAAAGTATTGAGACACAACTTCTTTCCTATCAAACATTATTTTCAGGTGTGTCTTTTGCCAGCAATCCGGAGGAATTGCTTTGGTTCTGAGCATACTAATATCTGCACCCGTATCTATCATAGCATCCAGAGTATATGGCTTAATATGAGGAATGCTGATAGTTATAGTAATGAAGGGATTCTGGGTACAGCTGATGCTACATACCTCAGGATTTTGTTCAGCTTCTTGATGAGCTATTTGTTGAAATGCTTCTTCAAAATCTTCTTGCTCTTTCTTTTCTCAGCTTCTTCTTGTTCAACAAGCTTTGTAAACTCAGAAGTAGCTTTCTCAATGACTTTCTGCAAGAATTCTATCCATCTCCTCCTCCACTTTTTTGGCTCAAGAACAGACTCTGAGGATGGTTCTTGAGATGAACTAGGCACAACCTGAGAAGGTTGTGTAGAAGGCTGCAGTCGTGTATGAGCTTCTTCAGGAAATAAGAACGGAAAATTCCGTTGAGGGGGAGTGAATTCACGACCACGTCCTTGACCATGCCATGGACCACTTCTACCTCTCTGAGGTATTTTTCGTTGTCGATTCGTTGTTGAAATAGCGGTCGGACAGAGTAGGACTCGAAAGGTTCTTGAGCAATGAAGAACTCATCTTCTTCTTCTTCTCCACTTTGCATGCGAATATTCCTTTGTTGTTCGAAATGTGATTGCTGAAAATACTTGTCTTCAAGCTCACGGAGCTTTTTATGGAGAAAAATATTTCTTGAGGTATCCCATGGGGGACAATCATCAAATTCACTTTGTCTGAGCTGGAGCTGCTTAAGTAAGAGTTCTGCAGACAAAGGTGCTAACGGATGTGGAAAGTTAGCATTCATGTTTACTTTTACCATATTGACAAATAATACTAGAGACTCGTATCCAGAGTCAGTGCTATCACTGCTAGATATTTCTTTCTCTGCATAATTGACTTGGAAATGTTCATCATCTGTCTGATAAGAAATATCAAGAAAAACTATCAGTATCACTGATAAAACAATATTTTTCTTCTGTAATGCCCTTTTGAGCAAGAGCATTCACTTTTGCTTTTCCTTTGGATGTATCTCTTTGGGGGCATTTATTTGCATAATGCGATCCCTTGCATATATAACATGTAGGTGTGAATTTTTTCTTTTTCCCTACATACTGCTTCTTGCGGAAAACAAATCTCTTATATTTCCCTTTACGAGGGTAAGAAGGAAATTTCTCATACCTTTCTTTGAATTTCTGAAACTTTTTGAATTTCTTCTTAAAATCCTTCTTTGGAGATTTGTGGCATCATGTACATTGTACACTATTATCACATCCAAAATGTTCTTGGTCATATATTTTACAGAATTTAGAACCAAGAATTTTCTCATTTCTTCTTGCCTCTTTTCTCTCATGCTTTTCCCTACACAATCTTTCATTGGTAAGATCTATTATCTGATTGATTGCTCCAAAGCTGAGTTCTTCAGCTGTCTTACCATGCATAGCCTTTTTATATTCTGTGGAAAAGTAAGGAGGAAAAGATTCAACATACCTCATCCTCATTGTAGGATCATTTGTGTTACCAGAATTGTAGTACAATTTCTGCATGTGACACTGGTATTCTTTTACCCTTGACATATCACATATTCTGGCTCTGAGGAACAAAGAGGTACACAACAATTTATCATCATCAATTTTTCCTACAAATTCAGTTATAATTGCAGCTGTCAATCCCATGTATCCACTTTCTAGTATATCTCTTTGATGTGGAACTTTATCCCACCATTCCTTGATTATACCAACAAATCCATTAGCTATTGCAGATGCAATGGCATGTGGATCCTTTTTATATGTTTCTAATTGAGTGTTTCCCCACCCAATCATTCCGTGGACCATTTCTTTGATTTCGAGAGAGATCTACATTCTATTTTATACCAATTAGGTTGGAGAGTTTGAACTCTTGCCATACCTTGCATTGGTTCATTATTATCATGGCTAGATTCTCCTAAAATCATTCCTTCAGCTAAAGCTGGTTCTATTTTAACCATATCTACAGACTTAGCTTTAGTGAAAAAGGGATTATATAATTCTGCAACTTGCTTATATTTTTCAGAAGATCCAACATGTGCAGTTACCTGTGACCATGTCACTGCTTTTGACCAATCTTCTGGCTGCTCTTCTTCTTTCTTTGTATTAGCCACAATCTGATCAATCTGAGGCTCAAGATCATGAAGTATCTCTGTTGACTCCTGAACAGATTCTACTTTTGACAAAATTTTCTCATTTGAATCCTGAATCTGAGACATGCTTTCAGAGATCAACTAATTAGTATTTTCAAGCTTATTTGACAATTCATGCTTGGCATTATGCTTCTCGTATGTAGGACTCCTAGAACTGTGCTTCAAATATGAGGCATACATACCCTACACCCATCTGGATTTGAACTTGTGACCTCTATTTCAAGAGCACAAGTTTTTCACCCGATAGGCCAACTCAGTGTACCTAATGGTCTATGAGACTATTGAAAACTCCAATTATGTAAAGATTTGTACATTTATTAATATCTTTTAAAAGGTTACACCTCCTCTTATTGATTTGAGTTAATATCTCTTCCAAATCTTTTATTTTGTTTTCCCTGAATAGTTCTATCATGGAACCAACTCTTAAAATTCCTTCATACTTAACTCTAATGTTTGTGTACCTTGAGCATTCAAGGATGAAATACTCCTCCATTCCATTAAGTGCTCATTTATTGCATAAAACACAAGCTTTATGTTCGTGTGGTTCCTTAAGTGTTGTCCATCTTCCTATCTCTCATCTAAGCATGTGAAAGCTAGTCCTTGGCTAAGCAATGATGATCTTTTCCCTCCATTTAATTTCAGCCCCTATATATATATATATATATATATATATATATATATATATATTTTTGCCATTTTCATACATCAAGTTGAACTCGTAATATAGTGTCAACACTTCCTACTTGTTTTTTTCTTCCACGTCACCATTCTAAACTTTTCATTCACATAGTTTGTAATGTCTTTGTTAAGATTTGGGCATTCACCTAGGTTGATATCCCATATGTTCTTACACCGTGGCTTTGCTTCATCCACATGTTCTTTTGTTTATGCAACTCTTCGCCTCTTATAACCCTAGGCTACATTCTAGTCTTCATATTTTCTATTTTTCTAAGTAACATATAAGTCCGGTTGGGAGGTACTTATCTTGGCTCAAATTATTTCATAGGAACTATAGTCTTGATTAAGAGGAGGATTTATGTTGTCAAGCTTGCCCCATTCACCACCTATAACCCATGTATAACCTTTCTTTTAAGACCCTTCCTAAATGAGAAGTAAATTCATTTTTAATTTTAATCCGTGGCGAGACTCTTGAAGTGGTGATTGAATACAAATATCTTGGCCTCAATTTTGATCCATAACCGCCTCTTTTTAACAATAAACGAGATCTTGTTCTCAAGATGGTTGAATAGAAAATGACCGCGTTCCTTTTAACCAATATAATGTGCATGAAACATTCAATAATATACTGCAAATTAAGAGATAGAAGACAAAAGAGACACAAGAATTTATTCGAGAAACCCAATGTGGGAAAAAACTCCAGTGGGTAAGAAAATTGCTTCCCTTTCACTATGTAATTCTCTAAAATACAAAGCTATTGCCAAAGATTGGCCTTCAAGAAGGATTCAACACTCCTAATTGTATTTGCTTGCTTACAATCCTCAACAATGAAGAACTCACTCTTAATGAACAAAACAAGAAAGAACTCCAACTCCTCTTTGCTCACACTTGAATTCACTCAAAATCACTTGCTATAATGAAGAATCAAACTTGTATTTATAGTTTCTCTGGCCTTACGAATGGAGGGAAAGGTGAAACGGATTGATCTCGGGAAGTCCAAGAATTTACAACTGCTTGAATTCCCGTTTGGCACCATCAGTGCACAGACCGTCAATGACCATAGAGTGGCGATTGTGCAGTAATCTGTTGGTGAGGTTGCACCACCGTTGGTCCCTACAGGTAGTGGTCACGTAACCATCACGGTGGTTGCACAACCTCCACTTTGTGAAGAGCAATGGTTTACATAACCATCAAGGTGGTTGTATCATTGTCTCCTAAAAATCTCCAAAACATAATAAAAGATTGCCTTCTAATGTCATTCGAAGGTGTCTAGATCACCATCAACCTGACTAGACCTTCTCTAAAATTAAGAATATGTTGAGAATATGCACTGCAAGTGTCAAATAAGGAGAATACATAGAATTGGGTATTTTAGATCCACTTTTGGATCATACCTCCCTAATTTGATGATTTTAAGTCCTTAAAAGCTTCGAGGACTGATGAGGTGAGGAAATTTCTTCCCCACATCTTCTCTAGAATACCACTTGGCCTTGGTAGGAAACTAGCCTTTCAACCCAATCAACCACATGTCCTACACTCCTTTCCATGTCATCCTCACTTTCTGATGTAATACCACATCTTCCTCCAATTCCAGCTTAACTATTTGGAGAAATGTCCTCAATAGATAGTAGTAACACTCCCTCTTCTTCCTCATCCAACATGGAGGGCTCAAAGAGACGTAAATTTTCAACATTCACCATTGAGTAGATCCTCATATAAGGAGGAAAATCCAAGCGAAATGCATTCTTACCCACTTGTTCTAGAATCTCAAATGGTCCATATCAAAGAGGCTTGAGTTTCTTAGCTTTTCCTTGTAGCCTTTCTCTGCTCAAGTACAACCATAACTTATCTCCAACAAGGAAATAATGCTCGACCTTGTGTTGATTGTGTCATACTTTGTACCTGGCCTATGACTCTGTCAACCTCTCCTGTACCTGGAGGTGTATTTGCTAAATTTTCTCAATGAATTTCTCAGCTTTGTGGACTTCCAATTCCACTTTTCCGTTGTCTTTGCATGGTAATCTCAAAACAACATCAAAAGCACTCTTAGGAAAATAACCAAAACATGTCTCAAAAGGAGTCTTATTGGTAGAAGCATGAACTGCCCTATTATAAGAATGTTGGATATATACCAAGTTCTCATCCCAAGTCCTCGGATGTTTCTTGTTGTACCCTCTCAAGAGTTGAACCAAGGTACGATTTACCACTTTTGTTTGCCCATCTGTCTACAGGATGAAAAGCGGTAGACCTCTTCAACTTAGTATCCATCTTCTCCCACAAAGTAGACCAAAAATTTCCTATGAACCATGAGTCCCTATTTAACACAATAGAATTAGGAAAACCAAAATGAACCCACACATTAGAAAAAAATAATATTTGATCACATAACTTGTCATCTTTGTATGTAGTTGGAAAATCGCATGATATTCATCTCCAAATAACCTCGAAGAGTTACAAGCACCCAATGTCGGTGTTTACAAGGAAAAATGTATCTCCCAAGCGCTTGGTGTTCTGCAGCTTTGCTCAACTTGTGTTATTCGGTCCTCCCCTCAAATTGTATAATTTATACATGGAGAGCGTGGAAAAAATCCTTTTCCAAAATTATGTACAACATCTTAATATATAAAATGTAGTTAACATAGGGGCGGATCCCACCAATGATCAAAATTGCCTCTCAAAAGAGGGAAATTTAAAAATAAATAAATTACCTCTCAAAGAAATGAAATGGTTTTAAGTATGTCTATAAGACCTAATGGTCTATGGGACTATTGAAAACTCTAATTACTTAAAGATTTGTACTTTCATTAATATCTTTTAGAAGGTTGCACCTCTTCTTATTGATTTGAGTTAACATCTCTTCCAAACCTTTTATTTTTCTTTCCCTAAATAGTTCTATAATGAAACCAACTCTTAAAATTTCTTCATACTTAGCTCTAATACGTGTGTACCTTGAGAATTAAAGGATGAAATACTCCTCAATTGAGTACTCATTTATTGCTTAAAACACAAGCTTTATTTTCCTATGGTTCCTCGGTGTTGTCCATTTTTTGTCTCACTTCTAAGCATGTGGAAGCTAGATCTTAACTAAGTAATGATGAGTTTTTCCCTCCATGTAATTTCAACCCCTATATATAGTTCATACATCAAGTTGAAATCTATAATATAGTGTCGACACTTCCTACACATTTTCTTCCTCCACATCACCATTCTAAACTTTTCATTCACATAGTTTTTAATGTCTTTGTTAAGATTTGGGAATTCATCTAGGTTGATATCCCATATGTTCTTACATTGTGGTTTTTCTTCTATAGACACAAAATCACGCACTTGGGTACATTTCTAGGTCCTAAAAGCATACTTACATTCATATGATTCCTAAGTGAGAAAACTAGTAGTTGATAACTATCTTTGGCCTCTTTTGCTTTAGTTTTTTTTTTCTTTCTAGTCTTTTACACCCTACAATACAAATTGATACTTTACTTGCTTATTTTTATGACTTCGGACGCCAGTGCCCTTGTCCTCTTTGGGCGCTCCCGACCTTTTTCTATCTTACTTGCTTCTTTTGGGTCTCTTTTATCAGTTGGGCATCTTATTTTCTTATGGTTCGGCCTTCCAGGTTATCAATTATGAAATTCAACCAAAGAAGACATATAAATACAAATCTATGTGACCAAAATAAGGGACCAAGATCTAAACATCTACTATCATCACCTAAGTTTGCATCCAAAGGCATCCATCTAGCATCCATTAAAGGGACAAGGGACTGCATTTTTTCTGCATACATTGCATAGGAAGGGGAAGTTCATTATTTCATCCACACATCTATTTACATTGCTACATCTAGCTACAACCCATTATCAAGTGTGCTTGCACAAGGGCATCCTAGGGCACGATTCTTTCACACACGCACAAGAACTACATGGAGTCTGAGATGTAGTGCAATGCTCGGTCGTAAGTTCACTCAGTTGGGTGACCATTGGGGTCAGTCTGAATCCCCATATTGCATCTTTATTTTTGGATTTGATGTGGTATTGTGGGTTTTGCAAGTGAATCTTGATTTCGCAAGTTATAGATAAATCCAATGATTAAGGTGTGACATATAGGTGACCAACAATGACTACCAATAACACTTGTGTGGCACAAGAAAAATTAGATTCGACAACTTTCGCAATCACGGATGCCCATAAGCAAACTGCGCACCCAGTGCCCCTAACCCAGATTCATGTGCCCTAGTCCGACCTTATCCGAAAGTCACATAATTTAATTTGAGCATTGACGACATAGATCCCTTCCTATTCATCGGTTTTCTAGTCAAGATCAAATGCAAATCAGCTAAGTCCTTCTCTCTCTCTCTCTTGCACTTAGGGTTTCATATTTCATTAGCTTATTACTTGAGTCAATTGTATTTAAAAGTTGTACTCTATTGGTTCTATCAGTTACTTTACAATTAGGGTTTAACATTAAACCCATTTTTGTTAAATCATTTGGTGAACCCACATTCGAACACTTTAGGATCCTCTCACCATGGATATTTCCATCCATGCCTTCTTGTAAGCTAATCCTGACTGTAAGGCTAGAATCGACACTCTCCTAGCTAATACTTACATTCCTTCCAATACTCCTCTAGAACCATGTCTATCAGTTGTTTGTAGCTGCATTTTCTAGAACAAATTACTTTCCTATCTGTTGTAGCCACTCTTTTTGACTCTTTATGTTTATGACAATGATCCTCCTCTTTATATTCAAGCTTGCATCTTTAACATAGGCATTAGGTGAGTACTAGTTGATAATGGATCCAAGCTCAACCTTTGTAGTCTCACATTTATTCAACAACTTGGCCTTTCCTTAGCTCATGTCAGTCCAACATCCATTTCTATCTGTAGTTATGATTCTTTTGCACGCCCGTGCATGGGCACTATCACCTTACCTTTCACAGTTGGGCCTAAAACCATTCCTATTGTATTCTTTGTTATCGATGCCACACTTCAATTCAATTTCTTACTTGGTAGGCCATGGCTTCATGTTATATAGGCAATACCTTTTATAGTTCATTGGTGCATTAAATTCCTACATGAGGGTTATGCATATACTATTGTTACTGATCGTGACCTATTCAAATATTTTCACCTCGACCCCCACCATTGTACATTCTACTCCACTTCTATAGCATAATGTATGTCATCCTTATAATCCTCCTACATATCTCACTGATGATTATCAACTCACAAAACCTCATGCCCCTACCACCACCGACATGATTCTTCTCCAAGGATCTATTTGTGCATTAGACATCATGTCATCCACTTCGTCTCCCCAGTAACCCTCGTGTCGGCATCTCCTCCTTTCACATGCACTCTTTTCATACATAACTCTTATTGGCCTCATATTCCATTCGATCCCACTTGCTCTAACACCATTTGCATGCACGATGGCTTAGCCCGGCTTGGATTCACACTTGATGATCTCCACCCACCACCTCATTCTCCTCATCTTTATCATGGATGTGTCTTTGTTACTGTTGCTTATGGCCTCCGGGTCTTTCATTTATCAGTATTCCTTGCACGTACTCCTTGTTCCTCTCCACTCACACTTGGGAAATCTTGGCTTGACTACATTGGTGGCACTTTGGATCCTAATCACACTAGTATCACATTTCCCATACCTAATTATTCATTTCTAGGTTATAGTCAAAATCTCATGTGCTTTGGTATGCACATGATTTTTTGTAACCACCTTTCACTGATGAAGAATACGTAATGGGCATGTACAATCTACGTTGCAATGGCTCTTTATATGATAAACCTTATACTATTGCTTACCAAGTCTCTGATCCAGGTCTAATTGGCTATGATCTTGACAATGATGATCTTCTAGACGATGTTACTTGACTCTTATACACCTCATACAATTGGGGGGCATCATGCTTACTTCTGTTAGGTTTTAAAATTGTACTTTAACAAACCACAGTCAGGGGACAAAAAGTCCCTCCTCTTTAATGGGAGAGGTTCCCTTATTGAAAGCAAGCAACAAAACTTATATATAAATGTACAACTTTCAAAGTGTGGATTCCTGATAGTTTCAAATGTTTTATGCCCAAAGATCATCAATACGAAAGAATGGAAGAACATAACAATACTTTTAGGAAATATAGATAGTAGAGTATAACCTTATACGTATTGATCAAAGGAGATGTAGAATGGAATCATTCACATTTATAATAGATATAATTTCACAAACACAAAGTTCTGAAATCATATTAACAAGAACACAAAGTTTCTTATCATGCAAAGATGGATGATTCACAAATTTGAACAAGGAAAGAAGGAATAGCAGAGGAAGAAAGGGAAAAACTTCTATATTGATTACTTTTGAATCTATTACATCTATAGAGTACCAGGATCCAACAACATAATGACATGGAGAAGCCATTAAATAATCCTAAAAATGGTTACATTCGGTTTCTTGGTTCTTGCAGAAGTGTTAATGGCAGAAAAAAATGATGCTCTATAATGCAACCATTAAACTTGTTTTGTAACTTCAAATATGAGCCGTCCACGTGGAAAAGATCTAAACTGAAGCGGGCCTGAGGGCACCTTTTGTATTTTGTGAATTTGTAGAGATTTTGCATTTTTTTACATTTTGGCCCACCCATCCACTTTTGATACAGGCTTGACATGTGGCTTTACTTGAGTGGGGACAAAGTCACGGCTCACTTTTACAATTTTAACTCTTTTCAAAGAAAAGCTCAAAAACTCAAAGTTCTCCACCGACCCGCCTCTCTGCTTTGACTTTTCAACGGAGCTCAAGACCCCAGCAGAGTCGTGGATCATTTTATAACTTTTAACTCTCTTTTTGGAAATAAAACCAAAATTCCCTAATCACTCTGATGGCTCACCTTCTTGCTTTGACTTTTCAATGCAAGCATCAACACATGGCTTCACCAGGCGCCAACGGGTTGCGCTTCACTTTATAACTTTACACCCTTTTGGAAACAAAGGTAAAATTCCTAAAGTGTCCTGACAACCCACCTCTCCACTTTTGACTTAAAAATGGCCACATGTCCCTTTGCGGGCCTTAGGCATTCTTTTTACATTTTACACCTTTCACCATAATGCCTCAAAACACAAAAAGGACCCGCCTTTCCACCTTTGACCTTTCAAAGCATCAAAACACAAAAAGGGCCCGCCTTTCCTCGCCACCACTTGTTTCAACCAATCAGGATCCTTTGGGCCACGGGCCAATTTGACACTTTTGCAAAAATAACAAAAGTGACAAGTTTAAAAGATAAACCCACCACACCGCATCCAATCAGAGATGTCCACGTATCCGTGGATGTCGGGACAGAATTTGACGCCCGTCATTCACAACTGTGGAAAAATAAAAATGAAAGGGAAAACCCCACCGTTTGCACCCAAATTTCAAATTGTTCTCCATGGAATGAAAAACTACAAACAATACCAGGCTCGACGTGATCCATAGCCAAAGAGAAGGATTGACAATGACATTCGAATGAAGGAAAAAAATTTCAAGCATCCAGACGGGAAATAGAAAATACTTCAAACTGCGAAGACTGAAGAATTTTCAAGCGAAAGGGCGAGATTAAACCGAACACCCACGACTTCAAAGCACAAATTTCTCCAAGGCACCAACTCAAAATTCACAAAACTTGAATTCAAAAAAGGGGGATTCTAAGGTTGACAACACTTCCCCCTTCCTATCATCATTAAGTGTTTATCATTTTTACTCATACGCTTTTTGCTTCATACTTCATATTTCTAAGCAATCATATACATCTTTATACACTTTGTACCATCATATTACCCTATGACGCACTCTTATGCTAAGGTTCACACTTGGCTGTTGAGGGCATACTACATCCATGAACCTCACACAGTACACATTTCATGCTCCGCACTTCACAATAAATCTTTCTAGCAATCCATTCTCGCACATCATACTACCTTATGACACACTCTTGTGCTAAGGTTCACGTTTGACTGTTGAGGGCTCACTACATCCACGAACCTCACATAATACACATTTCACGCTCCACGCTTCATGATACATCTTTCTAGCATTCCATTCTCACATATCATACTACCCTATGACACACTCTAGTTCCAAGGTTCATACTCGACTCCTGAGGGTCTAAATATGAAATGAGCCTCACCTCTTCTACAATTTACGCTCTGCACTTCATGATCTATCTTTCTGGAACACATCTTCAAACCATTTCCCAATGATGCACTCTTGTTTTATGATTCATTCTTGATTTTGAGGGGTATTTTATAAATGAACCTCATCTCATAAACATCCGTTGTGGGGCACACTACTCCTACCACATTCACACATTGCATACCATTCCATCTCACTCATACATTGCATATTGCTTATCTTAATTGGACTTATTATTGCTTGCTTATACTTACAGTACACTTTGTTTCCTATATTAGATAGATATCCAAGTATGTCATTATATTTTCTATATACACATTCACATTCACTTGGTCTTTAGTTGTTAATGAAAAATTCCTACATATCTTTACACGTAACAATGATGCTTGCACATTGTACCTCTTACTAGTCCCACCGAGGCTCCTGGGGGCATCTACATTTCTACTCTTACACATCACATGTGCTATTGTTCCATTATTTACTACTTCTTATTCTTACTAGCACACTACTTTCCATTGATCTATACATGCTTTGACATACTCTTTATCTTTATAACATGCTAACGGGTGCTTCATGTGCAACATTTACTTTGTAGGACTATATGCCACCATGGTTGTCTATTACACTTTACTTTGTCATTGTTTTCATTGTATGTTATTGTTTGTGAGCTATGCCCTTTGTCTTATATGCACATTGTATCTTTTGGGAACTTCAGCCTTGATTGACTTGTGACATTGTGAGTAATGTCCCATGCCTGAAACCCACTTTTCGCGGTCTATCTTTTCTTCTTGCATGTTTATCTGAACATTGTATTTTACTTGCATACTAGCTTTGATTGCACTAACACATGTTATTAGCCTCTTTGTTTGCATGTGGTTTGGTTTCTACCATGCACATTTCCTCCCCCCTGCAAGGACATAGAACAACATAACATCAAATCCTCTCTTTTGTACCACACAATCCTACTACATCATCACATGCACCCCAAACAAGGGGGCATACATTGGTTGAATCAATCACCTCATACAACAACTCGAGCCTTAGTTCATAAATGCACAATATAGGAACATAACATGCTACAATTACAAAAATGACCTAGAATCTAACTTGGGTCCTTAGTTTAACAAAAATCTAGTGCCCAAATACTGATACACTAACACTGGTGCTCCCAACCTCCCCAGGTACTTATGTCCTGGGGTAGATATAGCCACTTTCTCATATCGTCACGATTTACAACAATTCACATAGCAGTTTTCACAATACATGCACAGTCCTCAAACAAGCAGAATGCATTCTTTCTCCATTTAAGCTCATAAAAAATACATAACTAAATATGGTACAACTTAGAACAAAATAGGATCACACCATCTGCAATGGTGTATAATCAAGAAGCAGTCATGGAAGGAGAGTAACACTAGACCTATCTCCCAAACACTCTTCTTCTGTGGCATGAGATCTCCCAAAAAAAATCACTCTACACAACATTTTCAGGACATTTTTTCTATCATTTTACACTCATGATCATTAGGTGCACACTTTCCTTTTACTACTTTTTCACATTTACATACTTTTACAAAGTTTTCATAATACATGACTTTGATTACTCTTTCACTCTTCTTTTGCAGTCCGTCCTTAATACGCAACAAGAAGCAGCCCTACATCAAGCACAATAACATGTACAACACAATACGCTTCACCCCTAGGGTCACTTCCTCTTTCTTAGCTTCCACACTTCATTTTTATCACTTCACACTTTCACTTGTCTCTTCGGCATGCTATCGCCATCACACTCTACATGGTTATCAGGTACACATCTCTTATCTACTTTATGTTATTGAGTATTCACTCAACAACATAAAGTGGGGGAAAATGTAGACATAAAATCATGCACTTGGGTACATTTCTAGGTCCTAAAAACATACTTGCATTCATATGATTCCTAAGCGAGAAAACTAGTAATTGATAACTATATTTGGCCTCTTTTTCTTTGTTTCTTGTCTTCTTTCGGCCTCTTACACCCTACATCTCGGTCGACTTTACTTGCTTATTTTTATGACTTCGAGATACTAGCGCTTAGGCACCCTCATCCCCTTTGGGTGCCCCTAACCCTTTTCAATCTTACTCGCTTCTTTTGGGTCTCTTTTATCATCCGTGCATCTTATTTTCTTATGGGTTGACCTTCTAGTTGTCAATTACGAAATTCAACCAAGAGAATCATATAAATACAAAGCTATGTGACTAAAATAAGGGACCAAGCTCTAAGCATCTACTATCATCACCTAAGCTTGCATCCAAAGGCATCTAAGAGCACTAAAGGCATCCATCTAGCATCCATTCAAGGGACAAGGGACTGCATTTTTCTGAATACACTGCATATGAAGGGGAAGTTCATTATTCCATCCACACATCTATTTACATTGATACATCTAGCTACAACCCGTTATCAAGTGCACTTGTATAGGTGCATCCTAAGGCATGATTCTTTCACACATGCATAAGAACTACATGGAGTTTGAGATGTAGTGCAATGCTCGGTCGTAAGTTCACTTAGTCGGTGACCACCGGGGTCAATCTGACTCCCCATATTGCATCTTTCTTTTTGGATTTGATGTTGTATAGTGGTTTTTACAGAGAATCTCAATTTTACATGTTACAGTACATCCAATGATTAAGTGCAACATATAGGTGACCAACAATGATTACCAATGACACTTGTGTGACATAAGAAAAATTAGATTCCGACCACTTTCATAGTCACGAGCACCCAAAAGGACTCTGGTACCCAAGCACCCCTAACCCACCCGGTGCCTTGGTCTAGCCTTATCCAATAGTCACAAAATTTAACCTAGGCATTGACAACACAACTCCCTTCATGTTCACCAATCTTCTAGTCCAGGATCAATTCTAGAATCAAGTGTAAATCAACTAAGTCCTTCGCTCTCTCTCTTACACATAGGGTTTCCCATTTCATTAGCTTATTACTTGAGTCGGTTGTGTCTAACAACAGTTTGTACTTTCTATTGTTTCTATAAGTTACTTTGTAATTAGGGTTTAACATTAAACCTATTTTTGTTAAATTGACTTCATCTACATTTTCTTTTGTTTATGCAGCTCTTCACCTCTTATAGCCCTATGTTACATTCCATTCTTCATGTTTTCTATTTTTCCAAGTAACATATAAGCCTCTGGTCATAGTGATTGCCTCTAAATGGGAGGTACCTATCTTGGCTCAAATGATTTCATAGGGAAATACAGGTCTTGATTAAGAGGAGGATTTATGTTGTCACGATTGCCCCATTAACCACCCTGTAACCCATGTATAACCTTTCTTTTGAGACCCTTCCTAAATGAGAAGTAAATTCATTTTTAATTTTATGTCGTGGGAGAGTATCTTGAAGTGGTGTTAGAATACAAATATCTTTGCCTCAATTTTCATATGCAAGCTCAACTGGGATACTTGTAGGATGAAGAGAATACAAGGAGGATGGAGAGATTTTTGTGTCGTAAAATAGGTGCAAGAATGTTGAGTCGTAGGATTGGAAGACCACCAATATCCTATTTAGGTTACTTGTCATATAGGTGGTGTTGTATGGTTACAATTTTCTCTCGTACATGTGGTGTTGTACACTCAAGAATGTTTTCCTTTAAGCATGTAATTTTCAATTACATACTTAAAGGGGGTAAATGTAGACTCTAAATTTTGGCAACTTATACTTTTGCAATGCCAAGTTTGACTATGCCCCCTTACTAAGACAAATGCTCACATTTGGAATCCAATCAATTCATCTCTCAAGATATTCCATGGCTTGTTTATCTAAACACTCTGCTCTATTTTTTATTTTGGAAATAGTATCTTTCTAAAGTAGTATAAAATATTTGTGCTTTGTGTCACAACTTATTTTACATTTCCCCTTATATGTTTAAGACCATACAAATGGGTTAGGATTTGGGGTCTGATCTTGGATGACATGTATGATCATGGCTCTTTAAGTTGTTTGAATCTTTTTCAAATCAAATATCTTATTTAGGTCATTTAATCTTCCTAGGATCAGCCTTATTAGAATATTTCACATATGGAAGTCTATATAAATAAGGCATTTATCACTTTAAAACTTGTTTGGCACTCTTACAGATCTTATTACAAATATCATTCCAAAAGCACTCAAGGGTTCCCTAAATCTACCCAAATTAGCTACACATCAATTAGAGTAGTCCCTACTACAAGTTTGAAGCACTCAACCATGTTAAAGAGTCTAGCTTCCTCCATTTCTAAGCATGCAAAGTTTATAAAATCATGTCTTAACACAAAAAAAAGTCACTTTAAACATTGTTTAATGGTTTTAGGGAATAAAGGGTTAGGTCACGTAGTTGAGGCACACCACATCACACTACTACCGCGTTGGTTACATTTTATACCATACAGTTAGCCCATTATCTTGATGTCAAAGAGACACAAGGGCACCTCTAGGGGTTGACAATCTATTCGCACTCACATAAACAATTAGGAGAACTGCACGAGGCTTGATCTCACAATGAAAACATGTAGTATAACACTTGAATTGATTTAGAAAATAGGATTCTAACTGTGATTTCACATTTTAGGTGATTTTCACCCTTTTTGGTTTAAGAATGTTTATCTAACATACATAAAAGAATGAATAATGTTACAAGTGGATATTCTAATTTAATTAACTTCCAACATTAATTTCGCATATCAAAATAAAGCTTTTCAAAGTGATGATTGACCTAAGAAATGCCAAAACAAAAGGGAAAGAATGCACTTAATTGATTTTGTGTGGATATGGAAGAGTCTAGGTGGTATGTGTGTTCATGAATAAATTAGATATGCTATGGAAATGAAGCTAAAACATATAACCTCAAAGCATGAACCTAATCTACACTAAATCATCATGATAAGAGCTAAACAAGACTAACATTTATCATTGTATGAACTAGATTAAATCTAAACTAACATGATATATGTTACTCTCTACTCTTTAGATTACTAATTAAGAAATTGAACCTAAAAGATCAATTTAGCAATCAAAGGGGTGATTAGTTGTTTATCGTTCTCAAGCTTTCAAGAATGGAGTCTCACCATTAATGGCTTCAAGGCCAATGGTTCTCTCCATATTACTCAAAACTTGGTTTAAGGATGCAAATGGAGGGGTGGTAAGCTTTAAGATCAAATGTCTAATTAGCTTAAAGCTAATACAAATGGAATCCCAAAGTTAGGTGTTCTTAGTGTTAATAAAAGATCCTAAGTGTGAATGTGAAAGGTCAATAGGTAGGCTTTTCCTTTTATTGATAGTTTTGGTTCTGGGAACATTTAGAATTCTTGTGCATGTGGGACTAAAGGTAAGCCAAAAATCACTTTTAGATTAGATTAGGATAAACATGATTTAGGCTTAGCTAAGCTAGGTTTAGGCTAGTTAAAATTGATTAGCAAGTGATTAGAGACTCATTGAGAGTTGGGAGGGGTCTGATTAACCATTTGTGACTGATAGATAGTGTATGAAGCCTAAAAAGTTGTTTAGAGAGAACTAGGGAGGTTCTGAATGGTTGAAAGGAGGAATGTCTAGCTAATAAGAGAGATATTAGCCCAATTAGATGATTATAGGAGGAATACGATCGAAAGAGTGTCGTGAATGGGCATCGAGAATGGAGTGAAGAATAGGGAATTAACAAAGTATCGTCAATCGGTTGAATTGGAGGAAATGCTAAGCGTAAGCATATTTTAGGTGTCTATAGTATGAATGCAAGAACATGACGATCTAGAACTGAAAATGCTTTGTTCATGAAAGTGTGACCTAAAATTGAGCTTGGTCAAAAGTTTACAACTCATCCTATAGCGTTCTTAGAGTCCCGACCCTTCCGTATGATCTTGGACCTACTTGGAATTTGGGTTTGTAACTCTAGACAAAAATATATACACTTGGGTATATTTCTAGGTCCTAAAGCATACTAATGTATACATGATTCCTAAGCAAGAAAACTAGTGGTTGACAACTCTTTTTAGCCTTTTGGTTGCTTTATCTCTTGCACTTTACTAGCTTTACACATCTTACGCTTTCTAGCAATTGAATGCTTTACCTTTTGATGACCTCAGACACTAGCACCTAGTTAGGACAGAAGCGCCCAAGCGCTCCTGTCCCTCTCTTTCTTATTCTTACTCTTTTGGGTCCCTTTTGCTTCTTGGTCACCTTTTAATACTTTGGGTTGGCCTTTCAGTTGTTAATTACAAAATTTAAACAAGGGAATCATATATATAATTAGTTACTTCTTTCAAATAAAGGGGTAAGCACTATAAACATTATCTATCATCACCTAAGCTTGCACAAAGGAACAATAACACTACAAAGCACATATCTAGCACATTCATACAAGGGACAAGGGTTGCATTGGTTTGCATACACTACATAAGAGGGGAGTTCATTCTATTCCATCACACACATTTTGTATATTTATTTCAATCTAGATCTATCATGTCATCATCATGTAACTTGCATAAGGGAAACCCAGGACACATATACACACACACATGAAGAACTACATGGAGTTTGAGATGTAGTGCAGTGATCGGTTGTAAGTTCACTCTTCGGGTGACCACCGAGGTCAGTCCGACTCCACATTTTGCATATTTTTTTATTAGATTTGATGTGGTTTATGGGCATGTGTAGCTAGTCATTTGTTTTATAGGTTATAGGTGTGATCGAAAACCTAACAATGAAACCGGAGTGACAAAGAGTGAGTAACAACGAAGACCTTCCAACCTAGAAAAGGGCAGGTTATGAGAATTTTAGCAGACACGGGTGCCCATATTAGTCATTAGCGCATGGGGCACTCTTGTCCTCCTACAGGTGCTTCTTTCATGTATATTCCTAGGGTTCTGAATCCTCCTCAAGAATTTGTGACATTGTTTCCATCCTATTCCCTATTCCAACATATACATAGTCACAATCACTCTCAGGTTGCACATGAATCAACTAAGTCATCATCCCTCTCTCATTTTCTTAGGGTTTTACATTATTAAATGCTTAATGCTTGCAAATTACTATATTTAATCATTTGAATATCATTTGTTACACTAAGTTACTCTAAATAATATTTAATTCAAATTATATTAAATAAATAACTTTAAGTGCTTCACCACATAGAAATGTGTGTCACTATATGTTGGTTTTCTTCACTCACCTTTAGAATGGCTCTGTAATCTTTGTTCAAATTCTCAAACCCTTATAATGTAGGGAGTTCTGAAAAACAAATTTAGTTGGGTTTTGGGTGCCCTTGTGCACCACCAACATTACCACTACTTTAAAGAGGGCTCAAACCACACGTCATTCTCCTAGTATGTGATATCTATCGTAGTGTAATAAAATTTGACAACCATGCTTTGATAATGTTTTTCTTGAGTTTCACACTTGCTCAAATGTTTGGGAAGGGTCACTTTGCTTGCTTGTACATGAAGATGAAGACACTTAGACCTAAGAGTATATTTCGGACTAGTAGAGAGTGTTGCCCTAACAGATGTGCATGAGATATTTCATAATTCAGGGAGTTTTGGATGCCTTTTGTGTTAAATTTTGCATGAGGAGTTCATAAAGTGCCGATCCCTAAATGAGGTATGATTTACTTGCTTATATATGCTTTCAAGGTTGTTATGTCATGAAAGGATGACCAAAGGGATATATTTGTTCATATGAATGTGATGGAATTGAAAGAATTAATGCAAAACATGTCAGTCCAAAACAATACAGTATGGTCGATATGTAATTTTACAAATTGATTATTTGAGACATGAGGGAGAAAAACACATTTTGACTTTATAGGCCTAAGAATATATGTTTTACTGATGTATTTTGTGTAATTATATTTTAGAAAATGACAAAAGAGATGTGTGAAAAGATAAGAAAGTACATGAAGTGCTATCAGGGTGTGCTAAACATAAGTGAGGAGAGTGCATTTTTCCATACAAGTGTGAAATGCTAAGATCAATAATGTTAGATTGTCAAATTTGAGTGTCTACAAACTACCAAAGGTATTCCAACCTCACCATACACAAATATTTTTTTCTTTTGATTTTTAATGCTTTGATGAAGGGCTTTGCAAGTTTAGGGTTTCCACTTTTTCACAAGTGATTGCAGGTCATCACAAAGTTATGTGTGTAAGAGAAACATATTGTGAAGATCACTTCCAATTATCAAAGCACACATGAAGTTCTAGACCCATATTTATTAAGGGTTCAAGACTATATAAATCCAAATCATGACCATACGGTTTCAATCGGGTGTATATTAGTTATATGGCATTTCCTTGCTTAGTTTCTCATTCCAAGAGTTACACTTTGAAGCATTCCATTCTCTTATTTTCTTATTTCACTATTTTTCACTCATATATCTTCTTTGTTCTAACCTTACAACTAATTTTATTTCTCCTCTTATGTTTTTGAATAGTTTCATATCATTTTATCAATCATGACAAGTATAAAAATATATTCGATAGTGAATGCTAATGTTGGAAGTTAATTGATCAGAATAGTCCCGTGTTCAAACCCTTACATACTCTTTATTATTCTGCATTCTCATAACATAAATTTAATTAAGGTGTAAACAATCCATTTTATTGTAGAAATCACTTCACCCTTATGTCTCCTTATTCAAGTCAACCCAAATAAAGACATGTTTGTCAATCTTATTTCCTTCATCCTTTTCCTTTATATTTACATGAAGAAAAAAATGTATTTAATTGACATCCCGACTCATGTATTTTAATAGTATGTCATTGGGTTAGTTATTAAAATTGTTGTTTAGTGAATCTTTTTCCCGTTAATAAGGAGGTGAATTTTCTGCTAAAATGATTACAATGAACATATGAAAGAAATCATTGCGGTCTAGTATCTAAACCAACATCAATAATCTACTACTATCCAATCGAAAATATAATGTTGTGCCTCTACAATCCTTCACCATCATAGCTACCTTAGAATGGTTACATTGAATACGAGGTTTTCATAGTTGGTCCTTTTCAGGTTGTTGCTCTGTTAGATGGATGGGTAGAATATGGGGCCTCAAAGAAGTATAGAAGCCCACTCTATTATGATTTTGTGAAAGGCATTGCTACATATATACTCTCTTGGTTTACCCTTCATGCCTAGTATTTATACACATTCCTCTTGATGTATGAATATAATCTTCCCATCACCATATCTCCCTACAGAGGGTTATTAAAATACATATACATGGTTTACATCAAATATGAACTCAAATGCATGATTTCTAATTAATGCTAAAAACAAACATGGTTATGACATGTTGTATAAGATCACATTACTTTCCTTTAACATCCCATAGGATCATTACACAACATCCTAAGAAAATTGCTAAACATGCAAACCTAATAATTTTTCTTTCCTCTATAAGAATGTCTATCTTAAAACATACAATTACCCATACAATGATTCTACCAACCTTATTACATTCTCTAGAGATGACCATCTAATAAATGTCTACTCTCTTTGATAAAATTTAAGATTTATTTCATTGTAAACCTTGATTAGTTAAATATATTTGAATGTTACACTCCAATAAATGAGATTTTATATAATATATATATTTTTATTATTGGTAAATAGTTTTTTGAAAGGGACTATACCCTTGTATACAAAAAGGGCCTAGAAGCCAGAATAGGAATGAAAAACATTATAAGAAGGATCAAGATCTAGATAAGACATAAAAATCTAGTGTAACCAAAGAGCAGTTACCCCAAAACATCAAACCAGTTCGAACATTGCATAAGAGCAACCAAAAATAGCAAAAACACAACAGAGTCGCAAGAGATCCACAATTACTTCTTGGTGGCTTTGGCAATTATGGATTTAATAGTCTGCCAGGAGGTGAACATAGCCAATGCCGTCATGTGAGTAGGGTCAATAATATCCAACTGTTGAATGGTTTGTTTGCTTTCTTTTTCCGTGCCCCAAAGAGTTCTTTGACATGCCACTGAGATTAGAGACAAAATGGACATGCTGCTCAATAAATTCCTCGATTGCACTAAATATAGCCATATTATGATCATGGCGAGTCTTGGTTTTCCCTAGTCGGTTGTCCAGGGAGTAAATTTTTTTGTAGATATCTTCAACCTGTTTGTTGTCAATATCAGCCTCATCCTCCTTCATCCTCTTACCTTTTTGCTTAGTCAAGTTTTTGACTTCTTCTTTCAACAGCAACATGTCAGTTTCTAAAGCTTCCACCTTTTATTGGAGCTCTCAACGATGTGTCTCCTAAGAACCCATACTACTAATGTGAAGGAGATTATGAGCAACCTCCAAGTCCTGAGGAACGTTCCCCGAAACAGGGGTATCCAAGTTCAGTCTTTTAGAAGACCTAGTTATAGGTCTGGTCAAGGTGGAGGCGAAAGGGGGAGTAGAGGTGGGGGGATGACAGGGGGAGCTGAGAAGGAAGTCATAGGGGTATCGTAGTGGTGATGGGGATAGAAGGAGTGGTATCGACAACGGTGATGGGAAAAGAAGGAACAGAGATGGGGGAAGTTGGAATGCCGGAAGCTTAAGAAGACAAAGTTTATACAACAAGAAAATGAGACCTACAACAAGAAAATGAGACCTTGATGCAAAGGGACCACACGAGCATGCTTTTGGAACTCCAAAATGGAGCGCTTAAGAGAATTAAGTAGATAATGAGGGAAACATACCGTGTAATTTATGCGGAAGTGATTGAGGAACACAAGATGTTTTAAGGGCACTGTGACAAATCTCCCCTCTAAAGAGATGTATCTCACCATCATACGGGTGACCTTGTTAAAAGGCAGAGGGATATAGCTGACCTGTAAACCCGCTGTGAAAAATACCAGTTTCTCATTGCCCTCCACAAATTTCCTCTCCTTAGCCAGCTTGTCAATCCTTTTATTGAAAAATCGGTACCCATCCATTCTAAGGCCAGTAGCTTCGGCGATTAACTCTTCATTGATCAAAATTTTCTGACCGCCATATTCAACTTTGTGGTCTTTCTAATCCTTCGCAAATTACACGAAATGCTTTGGTCATGACCCTGTATCTTCTCAATAAAATTAGTAATGCCTCCTTGGTTGAGAATATTCCAAAGCTCTTCATTATTCTTCCACTCGGGTCCGCGTTGGGCTCGATCTGATAAGGGGCTCCTCCCATTTTCACCAGCTTAAGTGATTGAAAGTGTAAACTTCAAAATCCCTATGAGGAATTCTACAATAGCCACAGTTTCCAACCCGCCTTTCTCTGTTTTTTCTCACGTGATGGGAATGATGAATAGTGTAGCCATTGCTGTCATAACACTTCCCACGAATGCCTGCGTAAATGTTGCTCTGTACCTATGAGATCCCGCATGCGCGAGCATCAACCCCTTAGAAACCCACTCCAGATCATCATCAGCCTTACTATGGACTTGAAAATCCATAAAAAATTGTTTAATAGCTGTTATAGGCACAATATTTCCCGCATGTGTGGCTTTAATCTTTAGATAAATCCACTTTAAATCATCATTATACTTTCTATATCCTTGATTTCCCGTCAAGATCTGCTTAAGTGTTTTTTAAACTTATCCACGTGTGTGAAAGTCTTATTCATAAAGACCCACTCCAAATGCTCATTAATCTTATTCCAAATTTGCATGCCCATAAGTATCCGCTTGTATGTTGTTTTGAATCTTCTCAGGAATGTGATCACTATTATCCCAAATAATGTGATTAACATTTATGCCATAGTTAGCCAATGCATCTGCCACCTTGTTACCCTCCCGGTAAGTATGCTTGATCTGAATATTATTGAAGGTTTGGAAAATACTTATGGACTCCAAGATGAAGTCCTTGATGTTCTAACTTGGAGGCAAACACTGATTAAGATGATTAATGATATTAAGCAAGTCTCCTTCCAGAATGAGATTTTGGATATTATGAGTCTGAGCAATTCTAAGGCCCCATAAAGCGGATAATGCTTCAGCAAAATGATTAGTTTGTATTCCCATTTTACCGGCATAAGCAACAACCAAACTGCCTTTATGATCCCGGATCACTCCTCCCCTAGCTGCAATTCTAGGGTTACCCTTAGAGGCCCCATCAAAGTTCAACTTATACTAGTTGAGATCAGGAGGATGCCAGTGTATCAAAGATCTATCAATATTATTACCTAAATTATTTCGGATATTGTCAGCTCCAATTTGCCATTGGGACAAGATATGCTCTTCATTTTCTTGGATAACTCTTGTTCTTGGGGGTTTAAATCTAGCAATATTATCTTTAATAAAGACTAGAATTTTCCCAATACCGAGCTTATAATTATGTTTACTATTTCTAAACATGATATCATTTCTATCTTTCCATATCCTCCAAATAATATGAGGCATTACCAAATTCCAGAGCCTTCTCACAACACAATGTTTATAGGGTGGGCTCCATTGGGTCCAAAGTCGATCGAAATCCTTCTAACCATCCAGAAGCTTTAAAATTAGAGAGGGCAAAACTCCACATTTTAGTAGCATATTCACAATGGATAAGCAAATGACCGATATCCTCGAGTCTTTTTTTTTACACAGATAACACCTATTAGGCATTATAAACCTTTTCTTATCGGGTTGTCAAGGTAAGAATTCTGCCCCGAGAGCAAGCCAAAAGAAACAGTTAATTTTAGGTGTTAGCTCATTCATCCAAATTCTACTCCATTTAAACTCAGTTTGACTATTGTTGAAGAAAGTATTATAACCAATTTTAACAGAGTAGTTCCCATCAATAGAACTTCTCCAGACCAGCTCATCCTTAACTTCTAGCTGACTTAAGGGGATAAGGTCCAACCGATCTTGCATGGAGAAAATAGTTTGATCGATCCTCTCTATCCACAGAAAGTTTTTTCCATTTCTTTTTGTTGCCCTTTCTTTCAATATAATCCTTGATTCTAGTGCCATACTTGCTTTCAAGATTGTCTTTGACTACTCCAAATCTGTCCATAAGGCTGCAATTAAACCAATTATCGTCCCAGAATTTTATATCACAACCATCTCCCACTTTCCACTTACTTCCTTGTTTTATGAAATTTCTGCTCTTCACTAAGTTATTCCAAAAAATGGAACCATAAGGAAGATGCTCATCTTGAAGAAAAGAAAAGACAACTTGTTGATTAAGGTATTTAGCCTTAATTAATTCTATCTAGGGTTGCTTCTCAGATAGCATTCTCCAACCCATTTTCACAATAAGAGCCTCATTCATTTTCTTGATGTCTTTTATGCCCATGCCTCCTATAGATTTTGTATTACAAACCTTATCCCAAGCAACTAAGTGGTATTTAAACTTCTCCTCCATGCCCCGTCATAAGAATTTTTTTTTGAATCCTCTCAATTTTTTCTCGAAGACGAAGGGATCTTATATAGAGACATGATATAGATAGGCATATTTTGAAGAGTGATTTTTATGAGCAGAATTTACCAAAGACTAGAAAGAATGGCTCCTTTCCATCCAACCATTTTTTTAAATCTCTCCAATGATCATTCCACACCTTGGTAGAAACTTCTTTAGTGCCCGAGATGGAGTCTCAAGTAAGTGGTGGAAGTGCACTTATTTTACATCCCCGATTTTTGCAATTTTAAGTCAGTCTTTTCCTCGGAGTATCAAGAAGAAAATGGAGCTTTTATCATAATTGATCTCTTGTCCAGAAGCAACTTCGTAAAGTTACAGAATAGCCTTGGTAGCCTTAGCTTCAAGGACGGATGCCATTAAGAGAAGAATTGTATCATCCGCAAATTGTTGATGAGAAGCTGCGTGACTGATGGAAGTGGGCTTTGAACCTTTCAGAAGACCGTCAATAACTGCTTTACCAATTGATCTACTAAGATTGTCTGCCATAAGAATGAAGAGCAGGGGGGATATGGGGTCCCCTTGTCTTAGCCCTCTACTACTTGTGAAAAAGCCCACCGGCTCACCATTAACCACCACTAAGAATCTGACCGTAGTGATGCAAGCCTTAATAATTTTTCTAAATTTAGCAGGGAAGCCAAATTTAATTAAAACTTTGTCTAAAAAAACCCAAGAGACCTTGTCAAAGGCTTTATTCATATCAAGCTTAAGGACCATATTCACTTTTTTATTATTTTCCATAGAGTGTATGGTCTCATGTACCATAATCACTCCATCTTGGATAATCCTGCCTTTAATGAATCCACTCTGCTGCCTTGAGATTAAATCATTCATAATAAATCAAGCACAGTAACAATGATTTTGGTAAAAATTCTATAGATAACATTCACAAGGCTGATGGGTCTGAAGTCTTTGAAGTCCTTAGCATCCATTTTTTTTGGAGCAAGCACAATGTGGGTGTTATTCAACTCTTTCAAAAGGTCCCCAGTTCTATAGAATTCATTCACCGCTCTGAGAAGATCATCCGAACATATTTCCCAAAATTTCTGAAAAAGTTAATAGAAAATCCATCCGGCCCAGAGCCTTGTCGCCTTCTAAAGTAAACACAACTTTTTGTAGTTCTTCAAGTGTGACAGCTTTAGTGATATCTTTAAATCTCTGCTCCTCAATTTTGTCTTGGGGAATAGCCTCCAACATGAAAGAAATTGCCTCATCAACAATGATATTCCTCTCATTAAGAAGTTTTTTATAGAAATTGAGAGCTTCCTCTTTGATGCTGTTGGGATCTTTTATAACAGTGCCGTTACTTTTAGCCACTTCCATAATCCTATTACAAGCTCTGTGCTTCAAAGTGGTCATATGAAAAAACTTTGTATTTATATCTCCTCCTTTTAGCCGATTTTATATAATATTATGAAAGTGTAGTTGTAGCTTTCAAATGATAGTGTATGTGTAATATATGCATTACTTTTAGTTATATTACTAGATCCACAAAAAAATTTACATTTATTTCAACCGCATTGTGTTATAACTATTGTTGATGTGAATGGAGTTGTATTTTATGATATGTTCAACTATAATTTTTTTTTCACTAATATGGGCGCTAAAATTGTTTAATGTTAGATGTGTGATTTTGCCCGGTAAAATAGTGTTTCTACAAGGATTTATTTTTATTTGGTATTATATGGCTGTAATTAGGAAGGATAATATATTGATTTTATTTATTGTCAAGACTAATAACTCATAAAATTCAAAGGAGAGGAGTTACTAGGAATTAAAAGAGTTCAATTCTTTTTAAATTAATTTTAATGTTTGATCTATTTAATGGAAGGACATAAACCCCATAATAGTCCATTTTTAATGGAGGTAAATGAGGATTATCTACCTTAAAATAAACGTGACTTGTAATGTCTTATAAAAACTAAAAATCATTCTCATTTATTTCATGAAAAATATTACTTTCAAAAGATTTTTTTCAAGTATATTTTGTTTGATTAGTCCTTCTAAAGGGTTCAAACCTATCCTACAAATGAGATTCTCTAAAAATTGGAAGAACAATACTTTATTTTAACATTTTTTTAATGAAATGTGTGCTTAATTTACTCTTATTAACTAAAGTGCAACTATTTCTTTCCACTTTTCATCATGAAATGGTTAGATGAATATAACCCTTCCATTTGAAATTCAGACTAGCCCTTGAAATTTAATCATTGATCCTCGAATCAAGTTATCAACCCTAAATAAATAAATCCAAGTTTTTAGTTTGTTCCTTCTTATTTAATCATAGGATTAAGGGTTGACAACATGTATATTAAGATTTTAAATTAAAAATAAAAAAATACTATTATTAGTAACTTATAAGATATAATATTAAAAATGATTGCTAAGAATGTGAAAGCATGAGAAAGAGGATGAACCTAATTTATTATAGACTTAAGTAGTTGATCTAGTGGTGTTGTATGACTCTACATGATATAAATGATCTACAAGTGCTTCATATTTAAATATGGAGTGCAAAATTGAGTAATTATGGAGCCATCGGATGTGCACAAAACTATTTGGCGCCCAAACCTACTTATCATTTTTGTATGGTGAGATCTTAGATTATTATAAATTGTTTTTCTTGTACGAACCTCAAAAATATGCTTCGTGATGAAACCTTAGGTGTCACACACACACAAAACCTCTACTTGACTCAAAATAGCTTCAAACCATTACCTTGAGTAGGATACCCTAAAAAAAAGGCTAGTGGTTGGTTAAAGTGCAATCTAGACACCACCTACACTGGTAATACTTGGAGGAGGCCTCAAAATACACATAATACTACACCTAGCATGTGATATCTATATAGATGCAACTAACTTTGGAAATTTAATCACTTGATAATGCAAAAGTTGTTTGGGAAGCTTGGTTTGATTTGACTTTGATGGTATCTAGCTTGTGAAGTGTGACTCTATAACTTAGTTTAGTGTGATTTATACCTTTGTAGGGGTTACTCATAGAGTGCGATGTTGTTTTAGAGTATATTTAAGATAACTTGAAGTGTTTTGGGAATGATATTTGGAATGTGTGATCTTACAAGTATTAGGTAAGTAAATGAGAACATTTGACTTGCTTATATATGGGTTCATAGGTATAATTTAACATTAAGGCTGACCCATGAGGAAATTACCAACCCATATAAAGATATCAAATTGAGAAAGTGGTTATTGGGTGGCTAGGATAAAACCCCTAGTTTTAAACTAAATCATTTGGCGGTTTGGTCCTTATTTGCGATCTTGTACAAATAGGGAGTAAGGTGTTGGAGCTTTTGAGTGTGACACTTGAAAGTGATAGATTGTTGGGAATTGATTCAAGAAACACATTGAGTGATTATTTAGTACTATTTATGATTTCAAGTCATGCATGGGACTAAGGATATGCAATTAAGCTCCAAATGTATGCACATGTCATGACTTAGGGCTAAAGCTAATATTGTTAATGCAAAATTATAAATTTCCAAATTTAGGTTTCTACATTTCCCTCCATTTTAATAATGAAATAAAATTGCATGCTTAAAGTAAAATATACATGAGTTTATAAACACACTTTGTCTTCGTTTGAGGTATTTGATTTCACTTGAGTGTGGGAACAATATCCAAAGTGAAACCTATAACACAAAGTTTATTAAATGTTCATAAAAAGAATTAAACTTTAACTTAGATTTGATAATACGATTGAAACTTAAAGTTTTGAAATTGAAACTTATAAATTTCCAAAGTAAACAAAAAAATTGTACACCTATTTATCTTGTTGAAGGAAAATCTCCTTAATGAAATACTTGGAGGGATGGATTAAAGTTAAGGCATTAGAGGATTGGGGGTGATTGGTCACCAATTTTTTGATAGAGATGTCAAAGTGACAAGGGAATTAGGAATTTCTTCACCCAATACCAAAAGAAGGGTGTCCTAGGAATTTCTAGTTTCCATAAGAACCTTAAAAATAAGGAGGCATGCCACATGGATTTCTAGTCACCCCAAAAGCCTCACCGAAATATTGAGAAGAAGTGTGTCATAGGGCTCTTTGGTTACCCTAAAATATTATTCCCATGAACCACATTGTTGTAAACAAATATACGCCCAAATGTGTCAAATTACACAAATTTGAAAGGGAATGAAGTATACCTATGCCCCAACATGTGATGTCCCATTGCTTAAATCCTAATTAAATTATATTGTTGTGAGAGTGCATAAAAATGATGTAAGGGTTTACACAAGGGACTATTTTGATTAGTTAACTTCCAACATTAACCATTCAAAACCAAAATAATGCATTAACACTAAAGAACAATTGATAAAATGATAAGTAACAAATACAATACAAAAGAGGAGAAAGGAACTTAGTTGTACAAAGTCGAATAGAGAGGATCTACATGTGCATAAAAACAAAATATATATGTTATAGACTAAAAACTTATTTGGTGAAAATTATAGAATTAGAAATCGAGCAGGAGGTAAGATCATACAACTATTGTACAATCTATATTAGAACCGTATGGCCTTGACCTAGTTTTATATGGTCTTCGACCCTTATTTGGTCTGGTCTAAAACTTCTTGTGTGATTTGATTTCCTAAAAATAGCCTTTTTGTATGTCACTCTTGCTCACATAAGTTTGGGATGACTTGTAATCACCTCTAACAAAGTGAAACCCCTAGAAACATGTAGAACCCTTCATCAAAGCATTAACAAACCATAAGGAGAAATAATATGTGTGTGATGAAGATAGAATAACCTCGCAGTTATAATCCCAGCTAATGAACCAATCTAGGCGTTGCACTACACGCCCTTATCAATGGATCAAGCCTTATATAGTTCTCCTAAGTGTTTATGCAAGTGTGAGTGCAAACTAGCCAACCCCCTAATGTTTCCCTCATGTCTCTTAACACCAATATAGTGGTTTAATTATATAATATATAATGTACCCAATATTGTAGTAGTGTGATGTGGTATGCCTAATGTATGTTATCTAACCCTTTTCTCCTTGAAACTCTTGAACAATTCTTGGAGTGAATGTATTTTTGCTAAGACATGGCTTTATAACCTTTGCGTGCTTGGAAATGGAGTAGTTTAGACTATTTGACCTTGTTGCGTGCTTCAATATTGTAGTAGGGAATGATCTAATTGATGTGTACCTGATTTTGAAATATTTTGGAAAACCTTGAGTAATTTTGGAATGATGTTTGTAATAAGAGTTTGTAAGAGTTCCAAATGAGTTATAAAGTGGCATTGACTTGCTTATATAGCCTTCCATAAGTGAAACATTCTAATAAGGCCGGACCTAGCAAGATGAAATGACCCAATGAAGATATTTAAATTTAAAATAAAGTCAAAGAAATCAAAGGATATGACCTTACGTGTTGGAGAAGATCATACCCCTCATCCCGACCCCTTTGTATAGTACTCGATAAGAAATATGAAAAGTAAAATAGGAAGTTGTGATATGGAGTACATGGGGTGTTTACTACTTTGGTTTGATAATATTCTTCAATTTGATGAAAAAGTAAAGTGTAAAGATAAGAAATTCATGGAAGATATAGAGTTATGAATTGAATATATTTCAAATGTGAGAATTTTTTTGAGTAAGGGGTGATAATCAAACTTGGCATTACAAAAGGATAAGTTACCAAATTTATGTATCTACATTTCCCCCTTTAAGTGTGTAATTGAAACTTACATGCTTAAAGGAAAAACACACTTGAGTGTGCAAACAAACTTTGTATTTTATCGATAGTGGTTATCTAATGTGTTGGTATTGGAATGTGTTATGATGAAACATATAACATAGAGTGTAGGAAATGTCTATGATAGAAATCAAACCATAACTCAAGATATAGATAATGCTTGTAACTTTGAACTTGCAAATAAGTAAGCAAAGGAGAGTAAAATGGAAGGATACACTTATATTTTTGTTAGAGGGAGGAGCTCTTGTTCTTGTTATGTCATGGAGAATTTGATTTATTGTTGAGATATCGAAGATTAGGGGTGATCAATCCTCAATTTGTGTCAAAGGAGAGACAATAGTGTTGAGTGTACCCAAGCACCAAAGAGGGTGAGAAGAGGAATTGAATTCCCCCCTTTTAAAACTTTGTAGAGAGAAAGTTCAACCTATAAATAACTTAACCATTTGATACCTTACACATATGAGAATCTAGTGAGAGAAGAGGAAGGATAACCTACAAAGAACTTAATTGTTTCAACACCTTTGATAAAACCCATAGAAAATGGTGGTGTAAGAAGATCTAGGTCCAAATTTGTATTGTTTTGACTCTTGACGAGTAAGATCAAACCATGAAAGTAATGGAATTTTTCATGCCCTCGTAAGGTGTTATACTGCTGAGACTGAATGTATAGATTTTGAGATATCATATGGGAGAAGGAGGCCTATGCCCTCAAACCATGTTGTTGTGACTAAGTTTGAATAGTGTAGCAGAGAAGGAATAAAGTACCCATGCCCCCTGTATCAAGTTTAGAATAGAGTCATAAATATTTGAGCCTATATAGAAATCTTATATATAGATGATAAAATCTAAGCAACTTGAAAATTATTGAGAATATGCTTTATGTCCAGGAACATCCATCATGGTCAAGACCATACCACGGTCTTGATTGTACTATATGGTTTTGAAATTATTTAATATTCTACCACCTTTCATTATATGTGATTTTTTTCAAGGATATGATCCCTATAAAAACTTGTTCTAACTCAAACCTATCTCTAGATGCATAAAATATCTCGATTAATGCCCCCTCTTTTAAGCATGTTTGATAAAGTATTTGAGAACATGGATCAAAATAATAAATGTGCACCCATTGTAATAAGGTTAATAATCTATGTAGGATCACATAGAAGGATATAATAGTGTCCACCGTTGGGAACATGTACTTGTAAAATGGGTTGCACTTGGTGAAAACCATGGCATGGAGAATAAGTAACATGAAACACAAAACAAGTGAGAAGACATGTGTATGACAGCTTAAAACAACAAAGAAAAGTTTCAACCATGTCAAAATATAGAGTAATACTATCATTAAAACATCAAAGGATAAATCAAAAGTGCCGTAAACCATAACGGTGATAGTGCGGTAGTAGAAACAACAAAGTGAAAATATAAGTCAGTTTTAGAAGCATAGTTATATGTAGGCATAAAATCACAAACATGGGACACCCATGGTGTCACAAGAAAATCACAATAGAAGGAAAAATGTGCCAAATATAAAGAAATAAGTGCATACACATAAGATAGGCATAAACCCACCAATATGGGATACCCACAATGTCATAAGATAGTTAAGGAACTCAAGATGTATAAAGAAAACAATCACAACATTATAATCAAACAAGATAATTGAGTCAATCCACGTAGTAATCAATGAAGGAAATAATCCGTATAAACATGTAGTGATAATAACACATGTAACAAGTATAGAAAACAATAATAGTAAAAATATATATGATACGGGTTAACCTTATACAATATACATGTGTTAGTCATATTAGCTCAAAAGATAACAAGAATAACTATCTCTATAATAAATCATGGTGAGGAAGACATACATTTACATATGATGAAATAAATCCATTTGTATAACATAGGGGATGCCCCATAGAGTAGTGTAAGGAACCAAGATAACATTTATTAGTGTGTTTCAACCTATGTATGTCGTGCATCGAGTTTGATATACCTCGTGAATACATGTGTGCAAGGAGTAGATATGTTATCTATCAAACTAATGCAACAAAAAACATGTATAAAGCAAAAATCTAACTATTGTCTTACAAATGCGCAACAAGGAAATTAACAATTTCTGAGCATGACAACTATAGCCATGTACCAAATTTTTCATGTTTTATCATTTTGAGACACCTCAAGTCTACCTAGTTAGTCCAGTAACCTCACAATTGGTGTTAATTCATTACCATATGTGATTTATGAAAGTACATTCATTCCCCCTAGGTGATTTTAGGAGTTCATTAAAAGTTGTGAGCTTGAGCGGTTGTGGGAAGGGCTATCACTAGCCTTCCTAGGACTAGGAGCAGCCCCATGGAGTGGAGTAGAAAATCCAAAATGGACGTGGCGGCAATTCAAATGCTTTGGGACATTGTGGTAGTGATTTGGGAAGATTTTGGAAGTACTTGGAGAAGTTGGGCGCTTTCACCAAAATTAGGGTTCACGGGCCTAGGCAAAAAGCACAGGCCAAAACAACTGTTGAACTTCCAAAGGTGATTCCGGAGCTTCAAATGGAGTTAGGAGAAAAAAAAATTTGAAATTGAATTATAAGCCCTACAATATGGTGAAATTAGTTTTTTCACAACACTTTGGTGCATTGGGTCTGCAAGCAGTTTTTCTCATGCATAGGTGGAGTACAAAATAAAAAATCCGTTTTTAGGGATAAAATGGAGGAATAAATACCTTATACCACCATCATTGGATTAAAAATGTCATTTATAGTCAAGATCATATAAAATTTCATTAAAAATTCCATTGGGAGCTCAAGTTATTGTCGTTTCAAGTTGTCCTCTTGGAGTGAGTTCGGGAGTTAGTCAAATTTTGGGAGGACACATGTCAGCTCCAGAGCTGGCAGGATTTTGTGTCCCTCAAATCCCTCAAGGTCAAGGACATAAACCATGGAAAAATTCTCCTAGCCCCCATATGACCTCTGGATCCTCATGTGACCTCTAAGATTGCCAATTCAGCCCCCAGGTGCTTGCGAGAGCTCAAAGCCTCAACCATCCAATTGCTGCCATGTGTCATCACCAAGAGCACCATGGAATTTGATGTCCCTCATAGGTAAGGGACATAAAACATGGAAAAAATCACCCATCCCCTAAGGGAGACTTCTGGTCACCCATATGACCAGCTTCTAGCCCCTCAGTGCTTTAAAGTTGATTTTTTTAGCCTTCATTCCTTGTCGTCGGATCTCGCCATGTGTCGTTACCTTGCTCACCATGGAATTTTATGTCCCTCACATACCTCATATGATATGGAAATAAATCATTGAAAATTTTTCTCATATCCCTTCTCAACTTTATTTCAAAATTTTAAATACCCGCCTACTTCCCGCTTCTAACTTCTAACATTCCCGTGCATAACCATATCTATACACTCCTCTCGCACCTCCTACCATCACTCCACCATTGCCAAAGCTCAAACCAAATCCATCAAAGCATTAAAATACCTTTCCCATGGTGATATGCAGGTCTCAAAAAGATATTTCATCGAGCTAAGAAGAAGAAATGAAGAACAGAGAAGAAGAACAATAGAAAATCCTCATTGCCATGAAATCAAAATTTGGAGAAATATTGCAAATGGATGCACGGATTGATGAACCATTTTTAATGTTTATTACTCTATCAAAAACCATAAAAACATACCTTTAGACCCTCCTCTTGTGCCATAAAATATTCACAATGAAGAAATCCTCTTTTCGGCCCAACGGAGGAAAAATTTGATTTCCCATAAAACCGACAACCGGATTGAAGAGAAATTTCACCAATAAGATAAGAAGAAAAAACCCATATAAAAAATTTAAATTTCATCATGAACGGAGGATAAAACCAGACCTATAATTTTTGAGGTCCATCAATGGCTGCCATGTCCAGAAGCATTGCCAGGTCAAAAATTAAAAGTTTAAAATCTCCTAAACTATTGATCGGGTAAGCACAAAATTTCAAAGGGGTGATATTGGGAAAAAAACATATCAAAAATATTCATTCCATGTCAATCTGACCCTAGAAGCCCACTTTCTAAAAATATCATGTCTTCTACATAGAGGATTGCTATTTTGGGAAAGTCATCAACAGAAGAACCTGCGAAGGAGACACTAGACATAGAGGATGCACTTTGCAGTTGGAAGTTCATCAGAATGGGAATTTTGGTCCAAATTCGACACTTACTAAAAATATTAAGTGGTCTCACAAGAACCTGCCAAAAATATAAAATTGGTCTAAAAGTGGGAGGAGTGTAGAAGGAAGGAGATTCTTAGTAATCACAACCAGTCAAGGATCAAAGGGGCCGATTTTTCACACTGCTAAAAATAGTAAGTTGATTTTTCGACACTTACTAAAAATAAAAAGTCATCCCAAAAGGGTGAATTTCATAGAGGGAGTATTATAGGAGTTGAACATTCATGTTTCCATCAATAGTTGGAGACTAAGGAGGGAAAATCTCGACACTTACCAAAAATAGTTACCCTTTCCAAATACAGTAAGTGTCGAGAAACAATGAAGTTCAGATTTGCAAAGGGGGAACCAATGAAGTCTCTATCTTTATGGATCTCAACAGTGTCCTTCGACACTCATTTCATGCTTCAATTGGTATGCGAGAGGTGGAATTTGCAATCTACACCATCAGATCATTCATAAGATGCTTATTAGGATCATGTCCAAATCAGTCAAGCAGTGTGACAATGTTATAGGAGTCTGGACAATCTTCATGAGTGACACTCATGGCCACCGAATGAGTCATTCGACAGTGTTTTTAAACACTTAGTTCATGGTGTTCACATGTCATCCAAAGGAAGTTTCTTAGTGTGCGCAAGAGTTTGGAGATTCAGAGTTCATCACATTGGAGCACTTCATTGAGTCATCTGGAAGGATCAATGGGCTTTATCAGATCCAGAATCTGTCATCATTAACTTCATTCTTCCTTCTTCTCCTTTCTTCTCTCTCTCTCTCCATCTCTTCTCTCCCCCCAACTTTCTCTCTCCTCAATATTCTAATCTTGCATTGGGTTTGCACTTTTCGTATGTCTTAATGTTTCTAATGTAATAATTCACCTTTATGTTATAAAAGGGGACTTAATGTTTTCCTAAGAAGGTGAAGAGTCTTAAGTCATGTCGAGACATATGAAGAGTCATTCGGGAGCATGTGAAAATTCATTTCTTTTCTTATAAATTGTAAATCCATTCCCATTTCAAAGGGTTTGTGATTGATTTTGTAAAATCAAGAGTGCATTGAGAAAATAAAGGAGATAGCGAAATTCTTTCATTCCCTTCATTCTCAAATTTCCTCCATTTCCCCACTATGTACATGTTTTGTTTATGTAATTAATACAAGAAGAAGGAGTTTCTAGCTTTCTTTGACTAAGGGATTTCTTGATACTTTGTGATCAATAAATTCTATTTGGTCTTGTTGTTATTTGTAGAGTTGTTTCTTCTCATGAATGCATGTGTTGAAATTTATGACTAGTGTGTGCAGGAATATGATTTTCTACCTGTAACATTAGTTCTCCTACCTCATTTCTCACTCCCTTTTCCCTCTTTATAGACAAATTCTTCCCTAGCAAGAGATTGCTAGCTTTCTGCGGGTCGGTGGAGTGCCCCGCTGGATCCCGATTGAAAGGCCACCACAGAAATCAACTTTTACTTGCACATGCACATACAAAAACTACACTGGTTAAGTAGAGGGACTTAGACTCCCAGAATGTTCGCAAGAAACCCAAAAATTTGTCCCCTAAAATTTTTCTCGCCAATACTAATCAATCAAACCATAAGCATGTCCATATTTGTATGTTTCTTTATTATGTTAATATTTGAATGTTTTTTAATTGTTTTGAAAATATATATGTACATGAAAAGTCGGTGGCACAAGAGCTACCCAATAAGATCCCTATAAATAGTAATATCACACTCAAAGGATGAAAGAGGCTTGTGTATAATATGGATATAAGCTATGACATGTGCCATAGAAGAGCCAACGATATTATTAGAATAGAAACACATTAGAAGCATTTCCCTTACCAATTTTTGTTGGGGCATATATGGTGCAAGGAAACATATTCTTAGAAAATAAGGAAGGGAGATCCACATATTCCCTAGGTATTCGAGAAGGGAGTTTCCATGAGTAAGTGTAGCCAATGATTGAATATCAAGTGATAATTGATAAAATAACATTACTAAGTCCATTGATGTGACATGATTGATAAGTTAACCATATAGAGTTTACATGATCACTCTATATTCTGAAAAATGAACTCTTGTTAATGATTGCACTCTCATTAAAAAAATTAAGTGTAGTATCTAGTTTCATATAAGATTTTATTCTTTGCGTAGCTAGATGCTCAATGAAAAGTTTTTGAGAAATATGTAATGCTTATATTGAAATAATATCCCCCTCTTATCAATAGGATTGAAATTAAATTATCATAAATGACCATCGATGGTTTATTTTAATTATAATGTTAATCATGATCAAAATCATCTTTGTCATCGAATTGGAAAGAAGTAATAAATTACTATTATCCATGAAATTATTCTCCATGTATCCCCCATTAGGTGTTTTTGTACATTATAAATATTAGTATTCATGTGTGGTTGTTGTTCCATTTGTATTATGTCTTGTTTCATTTACACAATAGTATAGTGTAATTCTTACACTAGGAGTGGCTCTTCTCAGTAGGAGGTATTTCATTCTTATCCTCTTTGTGAGTAGGTGGCTCTCATAGTAAATCCCAAGTCGTGGCATTAAATATTGTACTATGTTCACATGATGTGTTTAATGCATCTTTAGGTACTCATGTAAACTTAGGGACTTGAGATGATCAGCATAAGAGATTTGTTAGAATGTTGTGTATCAAAAGAAATAAAACCCTTATGATCAAGTTATTTTATTGTTCATTTTAAAGTATAGAAATCATTTTCATGATTTCCATTAATACCACGATAATTGAATTTTTTTCGACCTTTTATTTTTACTCTAGTAGGGCATAGTAATGATTAGGTGACAAAATAATTAATCCCTTATCAAGTTTCTCATACAAAATATCATGTGGTATAACACTCTTGTCAAATCAAATATGTGATTTCCATTGTGGTTTCTTTAGCATTTGAGATTGATCTTTGGGAACATACACATTATTTCCTCTATGTAGGACTTTCACTTCACTTGAATGAACACATGTATCATGTATAACATGTATATCACATTGATTTTTCACTAGCCTTATAACTAAGATGATCATTATGTGTAGAGACATAATTGACATGGTAATTTAAAGGACCCTTAAGATGTGATATCTCATCCTTGATAAATTTGATCTCAATACTCATAGCTTGAAGTTTCTCTTAAAAATGACATTATAACACTTGAATAGATTGTAAGATAGCCTTATGAAGAATGTCATTGGTAGATCATGGATTTGAATTAGTAACAACATTATGAACAATAAATTCCTTTTGAATATCATTGATTTAAACAAAATGATTAATAGGAGGATCAACATGTTCTAGCTTTAAATATGCTTATAAGACATACTATAATTTTACTCATTGTTATTTATGAGAGGCATATCATTTTTGCATTCAATAGATAGAGTAGAAACATAAGTAACATCATCATTATGAATATAAGCATCATGATGATAAGGAAAATTATCATCACATGAAATATTATTATCAACATGTGCATCACCATCTTTATAAGTAAAGAAATATTCAACATTACTATTAGCACGTGTGTCAATATTAAGAAGGAAAGGAACATTATTAACTCATATAACATGTGTAGGATATGCCCAAATAGAAGAGAATACATAATCTTTGGAAGAAGATTCATCTAAAACCTTAGTGGATTCTATGTTAGGAGGTGGTACATGACCATGAGATTTAGGAAACTTGACACGAATACGCAAGACATGAGCTCAATCCTTACTAAGGAAACCACTATCAATATATGCATATTTAGAAATAAGATCATCATCAAGACACGAGATCTAATGATTTAGTAAATATAGGGTCAAATATTTTTCATGATAAAAAGTATCATCATATTCAAAATTTCAATAATTATTACTAAGATCAACATCACAATTATAACCATCATTAGAGTGTAAATCATGTGCATGTTGAAGAGTAGGTATAATTTCTAGATCGTTAGTAGTGGAATCCTAACAAGGAAGAAGGCCATAGGGTTTTGATTTAAGATGTTGAAAAATAAGGTGATTTCATTGGGGCCCACTTTAGGGTGCGTTGATTCATTTGAAAAGTTGAATAACATCATATTGAAGCGAAGGGTGGAATTGCATGAATTCACGAGATAGATCCATTTTTACTAGAAGCATGGGCCATGATAGAAAATAAGAGAAAATCCTCTAATTAGATAATAAATTATACACTAATCAACAAATTAGAGGATGACAATTAAGAGAATATAAGGTAAGACTCAAAAGTGGTATTTTACAAAAAGTGATTGTCATCAAATTATTAAAATAAAAATTTATGAAAATAAAATAATGAATTTAACAAAATAAAATAGGTATTTTTCAATATAAATTTGTGTACTAAAAACCTCCAAGGAATTTCCAAAATATTGTATACTTGTAGAAACTATTTTCACCCCTAGGTGACCTGATACACATTAATCATACTTTCACTTCTATCATTATCATCTCTATCCTAAGTACACTTTAAAACTACCATCATAAACTCTCATTTATCCATGTAAGTCTCATTTACCCTACCCTAACCACTCAAAACCAACCTAGCCTAATTTACTCTACCCATCTTAACCCCCTAACCTCTCACAACCCAAATCCCTAACCTCCCACCATTCACCTAACAACCTAAAACCTTAGATGGCAAGTGGTTTCAACCATTTTCCATCTTTTCCTTTGTTGGTTTGTAACCTCTGTGGAAAAATCAATGACAATCCATGATCGTCGGTGATCATTGCATGGTCGTTGGCAATCCTATTTAACCAACCTCTTCCTTAATTTCCCGACTATTCGAAACTAGATTTTGGGATGAACTACTGCACCTAGAAACAACATCATTACATTCAGGTTTATCAACACATTAATGCCAAAGCCTTTAGGAGTCTCTTCAGGTCATTAGTTAATCTTTTGGGAGCTCTATCACCTTCACAACAATTATTAAGGTTAGTACATTATTTTCTATCCACATTGAACTTGTTTTGCCTTCATTATAGTTTGCAATATATCATCCACTTCGTTTTACATAACCTTATCAAGCTTTGTCTCTCATTTCAAACATTTAGCCCAAATTTATAAAATTTCCAAGGTATCCACAGAGATCATCGTCGATTGGTTCCCTGACCTTTTTCTTCTTTCATTAACTTCCTAAACACATCCAAATATCTATTTTTGGAATCCCATAGGTTTCTAGACCCCTTCTAGTTTACCCCAACACTTGTAAAATCCTTATGTCATCAATCAATGCCTTTTTTATTATCCTTTTATCAAAATCAACATTTTCTCCTCGATCATCGTCAATCCTTGTCGCTTCTAATCATTTTTAGCATTATCACATTTATATCAATATGATTTTAGTCTAACAAGTTGTTGGTAAGATGTATGTTCTTTATATGACTATTCTAGGTCCTTCACACCCAAACTCCAAAGATCTACAATCTCTATATTGTCCAACAAACATTTATGCGGGAGTAATTTGACATTATCCATGAACTCATATTGTCCACCATCACACTCACATAAGAAAACAAAGATATCAAGGATCATATAGAAATCATTCAAGAAGAGTGATAAGCTATAGAAGAGTTACGTATGACTAATTCAAAGACTTCGAGCTTTCTACCTCCTATCTTGGGCCACTTACAACACTGAAAAAGATATTTCCATCCCCTTGAATTCTGAATTATCTTTTTCATTTATCTTATCATTATAAAAATACTTAATTGTATCAAATGAGTTAACACCCATCCAGGAGGTTGTTCGGGTTCTGGAATTTGCATTTTCCAATCAACTCGTCATCCTCTTTATATAATATCTCTTTGTTTAGTTGTCTCTCTATATAAGTCTTCTCACTCAAAGAAAAGAGGAGTCTCTTTCATTGTCCACATTCAATCATCCTGACATTGTGATTATCAGTGTATGTATCGGTAAACCCCATCCTATTTAAGTTTTTGGGATTTTCAGCATTTATAACACCTAACCGAAAAACACCATAAACATCCTGACATGCCCAGTGGGACCATCTTAGTCCCTTTTTTATTTAGCTTCCATATCTTTTGTTTCTTTTGTTATCAATTGCATCTAACATTTCATCTTGGAGCGCTTTATTGTTTCTACTGCTTAAAACGTTTAAAATAAAAAATAAAAAAGGAAAAGTGATTACAAGTATGCTCTTATTTTATTTCATCATTTTATTTTTACATTGCATCTTGTGTGTTTGTTCTCATTGAATTAAACATTTCCTTTGGATCTTAAAACGAACATTCATACTTGCTTGCTCACATAACTTAATTAGGAGTTCAAGGAATTACATTCACGAAACTCCCTTCACACATAAATAAACCACATCAAAATTAATTCACATCTAAATAATCCTTCCCGGTGGACTGTTTGGATTTGATCACTAAGAGGATAAGCCAACTCGATGTTCTAGCCGAGTATAAAAAACTTGGTGGGTAATATATCAGCTAAGCACCCAACACCCTTATCACTGTGGGACCATGAAGTGAGGGGTAGGCTCCAATATCATGCCTCGTATCGACTACAACAAAAATTCAAGCTTCACATACCTTTGGCTATATCAAGGACTCCATCCTTTAACTTACTTGTAACTAGCCCTAGAGAACTTTCTCCCGGTCCCCTTTCGCTTGTTTTTCACATTTCACACCTTTCGTAAATTAATCCGGATGAACAAAAAAATATTGCATGACTTGTTTGTAATTGTAATCAACCACTTTTTTCTTATTTTTAATTGATTGTTTGTTTAGTTCATGGTTTTAACTAGACAACAATCTCATCTACAAAACTTTGACAATATGACTGATTGTCTCAAATAATCCTGGATAATATCTAGTCTTTCCTTCATGAAATTCCAGGAGTAATCAACCAACTCTAATCACCTTCGAAATTGATCAAGAAACCCTACATTCTCCTAAGATCAATTAGCCATGCCGTAAATTTCATATCCGCTATGCCATGCTTTTTCAATAGTGGTGATCTAGTATTTACAAAGATTTTGGATTCAAACCTAGTAGCTCTTAATGCCCACCTCACTTCTTGAGGTGTCTTTCTCTAGCAACAACTCCCAAAAAATGTCCTCTCGTCGCTACTATCACCTTTGACACTTCTTAGCTCATCAACCCTAATCATGAGTTGGTCATCCAATAAATTCATCCTTATTCCACTTTTAGTGGGTTAGGAGTGTCATCCCCCATTTCATTAGTCCCAGTCATCAATTTCAACCTTAACATTGTTTCATCGCAAGATACAACTAATAAACAACCATCCTGATTGTTAGATTCTTCATTAGGCTCATCATCTTTGCATTCCTTCCACATATAGTCCTATAGTCTCTAGTGCTTGCCAAAAACCTCGGGTAAGTTAGGTTGTTATTCCCAATATAACCCCTTTTATCCCCTCACAACAACCCACGTTCTCCATCCAAAATTTAGTCATGTCCATCCCCACATCTATACCTCTCATTAATACTAGTTTCATTTTTAGTACTTACCCTTCTTCACAATAGACATCAAATGACCCTATCTCATAAATCTATTCTCACTATATACCACATCCATCCCAACCAGTCATCTACACTTATATTTGATCTCAATATATACCTTAGTGTCTTAACCCCTTATCAAAATGTCCATTCCTATCCCCTATCGGTATATCCACCATCATAACCTTTGGTTTCACAACCTACCTATAACATTCCCACGAGCATTCCTCTTCATCACAATGTCTTACTACCCTATCACCTATACCAACAATTGAACCCATATGTTCATAGTCAACCTAGCTCATCATCATTCAATGAAGAAGGGCACACAGTTGAAGGCGCATAGGGAAGGATTATGGTAGGATTTTATAGAACACATGACGCACACAAACACAAAAGAAAAAATAGGTTTTGTACTTAGCTGCATTCGACACCTAGGCAAAGACATGAGAAAAGCATGACCCTTGTGGATAAGGTGCCAGCATGGCAAATGTGGGATCAAAAAGGGGATATTCTAGGCATGCAATGGAAGGTTCCAAAAGACATCATTGCAAGGAGTGGAGAGCTTAGATCTATGAAGGCATGCTTCCATGGAGGACCACTTTGACACTTGCGACTAATCTGTAATTTCTCAGAGGCATGCTGGTGGGTGCTAAGGTTATAAATACAAGCACCTGGTAGAAGGAGATATAAAAGAGAAGGTTAAAGAGAAGAAAAAGGAGGCAAAGCCATACATAAACATATGAAGGATGTTATGGGTTAGGGATTAGGAGAGCTATGTGAGTGATGGTACATTTAAGGGGATGGGTTTTCATTCTTCTTTGTAATATGATGAAGCATAATATAGCTCTGATGCATGACTTGGCTCTGCATAGTTATATGAGGATCTGTTATGACCTCAAGGGATGTAATGTGGGTTATTGAATCTATTAGTATGAATATATTCTCTATTATAAATCATCTATGTGTTTAGAGTATAATACTTATGCATTTCCCTTTTGTATGAACCATCTCCATATGTTGTTTATTATTTCTCTTTTCTACATATAATGAGATGATAACTCATTCTAAGTTCTTAAGAATGTTGTATAGTTCTTTTCTGTCTTGCATTTGATTATTTTTCCTAAGATGATGCATTCTCAAAAACTCACATAAAGGAGAGACTCGACACCCACACATGCCTCGGGTGAGCACCCAATGCCCCACTGGGTGATAGGTCGATGCGCATGGGATTAGACTATTAGTCTAAAGGCATGAAATATGACTACATCTTGGTTCCATTGCCGAGGACCTCTTTTTGAAGTTGTGAGAAATGGCATGCATATTTGTCCCTGTGATGTGTGATGACAAAGTGTTTGACCTTGGAAAGTGTGGAAACATGGTTCAAGAGCACGAAGGATGAGTTTTCTCAAAGATTCAACACTGGAACTTGAGTTCGATGCACGTAGATGGGTAGAAGAGAACCTATACCATGAGCTATATGAGACATTCTTTTGCTTTCTTCCCAGTAGAACTATATGAATGGCTTTCAACATATGCATCTAGATCAAGATGGTACTATAGATTACGTGTATGGACCCAAGATGACTATTAGAGGCTACATGGGATGCAGATCTGACTTGGACGCATGCTATTGATCACTGGTGGAAGAGAGTGCTAACCAGTTATACTTCTTGAATACACCATTTCTATGTATTCTTTCCCAGAAGTTGTTGAGTTCGAGTTTCTAAGGGAGCCTAGAGGATCATTTTTGTGTTATTCCTTTGGCTATGAAGCTCTTGGTCATTACTTTGAGTTTAGAAGCATTTCCCATGGCTAGCTAAGCTTCTCTGAGCACTGGGAGAGGAAGCTAGGGTGGAGGAAGATGGTGAAATTGCAGGCTGAAAAGGAAAGGGAGGAGAGATGACTCAAGTATAGTAAAGCTCATGAAAGGGAGATGAATAGACAATGTGAGGTTGTAAGTGTGATGGATCTATGGAGGTAGATGTTGCGGGAAGGAGTTGAGGTTCACATGAGGATGTGGAGCCTGAGAAGTATGTGTTACCCCATCTTGGCAAGCGAGAGAGAGGCCCCTTCAGCTTCTAATGAGAGTTCATCACATGGAGAGATAAGAGCCATCGACGCACATTTTAAAACCACACTGTGACTAACCCCTAGTGTTGGTTTTCCAAATCAAGGGAGAAGTATTGTTAACCTAGTTAGTATCGGTGGGAGTGGCCGATCTATGCTCTAGAGCTATAATTTCTCATTTAGAACATCTATGGTTGCGTAAGCCATTCTTGTATTTGGAGGAATCTTTAGACAAGGTATAAGTATGCAAGGATTGGGTATCACATCTAGGAGTGACATGGGACATACAACTGGTAGTGGGAAAATATCACAAACCATTGGTGTGTAGTTCAATGGGATGTTGGGAACACTAGGCATGACCACTTTTGGTCCTTTTTCCAACTACAGGAGGTGGATCTAGTGGGTCGGAGGAATAGGACCTAGTGGATCCAGTGGATCTGGTGGAGGAGGAAACACCAGAGGGAACCAAGGCTCTGGATCGGGAGGACAAGGACCCCAGCCACCTCCCCAAGTGTTTTTTGAGATGTCTTTGTACTTACCAGACTATAGGGGTATTGAAGATGCTTACAGCATGTGCACAAGTGTGAACTACTATGACGTGCAAAATGAATCACTACCCTAGAGTGGAAGGCAAGTTAGTTTGCAACAATGTTACAAGGGCGCGTGCATATAGTTGGTATAGGAAGTATGACCCCATCAGATGGTGGTAGACTACACCGCATTAAATAATGCCTTCCTAACAGAGTTTCATATCCCTGAGTTTGAGAAAAAAAGCATCAACACTCTGAAGGAGATCCAACAAGGAATGGTAGAGAGTGTGTGGGAGTATGATGCACATTTCAAGACTCTCTTGTCAAAACTATCTTATGACATTCATCCTTCTCAACATGCTCAATGGTTTTTCGAGGATTGATAACACCATTTAGAAGGGCTCTCTATCACACAAGACTTTCACAGACCTGCATGAGGCATTGGAAGCTTCCTGCGTGACGAAGCTATTGGGAGCATTGACACTAGTGTTAGCCCTTTTCTGGAGGCTCAAATTACGCAATGGCCAAGCAGTTGGAGAAGCTATCTAAACTCAACATGAGGTTCATGGTGGGCTTTGGTGTACAGACTGAAGTGGAGGGGCATGCAAAGGATAGTTTCCCTCGGAAGTTGGTGTGCGCTATGTCGGTAGACTTGTGAGATTTTCCATGGGGATCATGATGCAAGTAGATTCCCTCTACTCTAGCGTGTAATCCACAAGAATGTTTCTTACTATTGTAAGATCTGTACCTCTATGACCCATGATACCAAGGATTGCAGACTGATTGATCAAATCCATGATGTTATTGATCTGGGTGTGTGCTAGACTAGCCTTGCAAGTAGTTTAAAGGATGATGACCGATGTTATGAAGGGCGTATAGATGGAGGAATGCATGGAAGAGGTTTTTACAGAGGATTTCATGGTCATAGTAACCATGGCGGAGGACGAAGTGAGTTCTCATGAGGAACCTGTTATAATTGTGGATCTATAGAGCATTACAAATGTGAGTGTCCTGATCTATTACAATGCTCATGGTGTGAAAAGAAACATAAGTACAAAGAGTTTCCAAAACTTTATGAGCATATGAACTAGCAACACCGAAAGGAAAAATGCATTGGGATGGTGAGCATCAAGAAGGCTAATTCACAATGGATGCTAAGAGTGGTGCGTGAGTCAGGGCTAGAACCTATGTTGGTGATGATGTGAGCAAAGAGGCACGCACATGCAGGGAGATACCAAGACAAAGGACACTAGTTTCAAGAGAGGAAGTGGTACATGGAAAGTATCCAGACCCTACTCATTAGAAAGAGGTATATCAAGAGACTATGGATGTGATTTAGAGTTTACAAGGGGAGATCTAATGTTTAAAGGAGCAATCAAGGTAGTTGGAGAAAGGAAGGATGCCAAGGTTCCAAAGGATGATCTGGATGAGGTCAAGGAAGTATGCAGGATGTTAAGGCAAGAGAATATTATCCCCTTGCTAGGAGAATGACTAAGAGAGAAGGTACCATACATCATAGTAGAGCGTGAAAGGTAGGTTTTGCATGTAAACCTTCCCCCTCATAGCCTCGACTATGATAAGGAGATTACTTTGAATGTAGTTGTTGATGGATGGATTTTGAGAAATATTCTCATCGACATGGAGAAAGGTCAATGTTCTTACCTTAGATGCCTGACATCAGATGGGAAGGCCCACATTGCATAGCCATCTTCAAATGTGTTGTATATGGCAAACAAGACTAAGGAAATGCCCATTGAGTCCTAAAGGATGCAGTTATCACCATTCAAGGGGCCAAGTTCACTGGAGACTTTGAATTCTTGGCACTTCAGAGGTAGACAAACTTTCCAACATTGCTTGGGCACCCATGGTGTTACAAGAACAATGTTGACCTACGGTTTAACAAAGGGTATATCAGTTTTGAGAACAAGGAAGAAAGGGTGATCATCCCTTTGACAGATGGGAAGTTAGTTCCCTATACGAGCCCCTTAGGAGAAGAAGTCCTTGATAGAATCTATGTGTGCTCCATCGAGATCCTGAGATAATTCACCCCACGAGGGAGTTATCTAGTTTGAATATGCTCAGTCCTTGAGTGATACCACTAGTGTGGCATGTGAAAATTGGGCGCATGGGACTTATGAGTTAATTGGGAGATAGTTGAGAGGATTTTTAACAAGGGTTACAAAGGCACTCAGTCAAGTGCCTAGGGGGAAGAAAGTTTCCAAGTTACTCTGAGGAGCATATCCTAAAATTTTCTTGTGAGAAATGGAAGCTCAGTGGAGAAACGAGGAAGAGAGAAGAGGAATGCTCAATTACAACCTACTCGGAACTAACAGTGCAATGGTGGGCTACACATTGGGAGAACCTCCTAGAGTGGCGCGAGGTGAGGATCACATTTTCTATAAGGTTATCTAGGAGCAACATACCCACAGTCATACAAGACTACCATGGTAAAGAGGTTGCACTTCATTTCATATCCAAGCATGTGAGAAGGCATGGATGGGAAGCAAAAAAGCATTACCACCTTTTGTTATGGGTGCATAAGTTATATTCCACCTTACAAGGCTATGTGCGCACATGGTATATTCATTCGAGAGATGTGTCATCAAACAGTAATTGGCAGGAGTTGGTGGCTAATCTCATTCAAGCTTTTGAGTATAGGAGTACCAAGCCATCAGTGGATAAGGTGTTGCAAGTAATCAAGCATTTTACAATGGGAGATAGTGCTATGGTAGAAGATAGGATATTAGAGCTACTAGGTGAGCCTTACTTAGAGATGTGCCTCAATGAAGAGGAATTAGAGGAAATACAACTTGAGCGCGCATGCATGGAAAAAGAAAAAGGAAAGATGGTCTATATAATAGATGAGAAGAGATGGAGACTTTAGATGTTAACCATTCGAAGGTACACATGAAAGTCATAGATAGCGCTGATGAGTGAGCATGCGCCTACCATGAGCCCTTGAAAACAAAGAAGGTTAACATTGGAATGGAGACAAACCTAAGGAAGCTATCATCGAGACTATTGGTTGGAAAAAGAAGTTTCAAAGGTCATTGATCTATTGTTATGCAAGTTCCAGGATTTGTTTCCTCGTGGGTACCATGAACTCAAAGGCATTCACCATTCCTTGGGAGAGATGAAGATCAAGTTGAAGGAAGGTGCATTCCCGATTCGGAAGAGGCCTTATCGGATGAATCCAAATTTACGCGTGCGGTCAAGGAAGAAATAGACAAGATGATAACATCTTGGTATCATTGAGGCAGTGGAAGAATCATAAATGGATAAGCCCAATGGTTATCAATATCAAGAAGGATGGTAGGATAAGAATTTGTGTTTGACTACAGGGATCTGAATGCAGTGTGTGTCATCGATCCCTTCCCAACCCCTTTACTAAAGAAATTTTAGAGGGAGTAGCTAGTGCGAAAGTCTACTCTTTCACGGATGGATTCTCAGGGTACCACCAAGTCAGGATTGCAAAGGAAGACCAGAGAAAGACAAATTTCACCACTTGAATGGGGAATTTTTCCTACATGGTTATGCCTTTTGGATTGAAGAATGTGCCTATTGTGTTCTCACGCATTGTGGTACAAGCATTTCAGGACTTCATCCATAAGTTTCTTCAAGTTTACCTAGATGACTAGGACTGTGTATGGATTGGTGAAAGACCATTATGACAACTTAAGGATGATGTTTGAGAGATGTCAACAATTGAGGATATCCCTCAACATTAAGAAATGTGTCTTTGTTACTCCATTTGGAACCATGTTAGGACATATTATATGTAAAGACAACTTACTAGTGGATCCCGCCAAAGTTGCAGTTATTGTAGGATTAGGGGAGCCTACTAGTCAAAGTGTAGTGCACAGATTCCTTGGGCATATGGGGTATTACAAGAAGTTCATCAAGGGATATGCCAAGATCACTGCCACCCTTGGAGGAATTGTTAAAACACAAAAGTGCCTTTCATTGGGAGAGAGGCATAGAAAGGCATTTGACACTTTGAAGGATAGGCTTGTCACGGTGCCCATATTACATTTTCCTTCTTGGGATAAGCCTTTCCATGTGCATGTTGATGCCTCAGGAACAACTATGGGAGTAGTGCTAGCACAACCTAGTGAGGGAATTATTGATCATCCCTTGTGCTTTGCAAGTAGAAAGTTGACACCAACAGAGAAAAATTACACAACTACTGAGTGCGAAGCATTTTCTATGATCTATGCGCTACTGCATAAGTTTAGGTAGTATCTATTGGAAACACCATTTATATTCTACAGACCATATGGCATTGAAATACTTAGTCAACAAACCCATTTTTCAAAGGGAACATATGTCGTTGGGTCCTTCTATTTCAAGAGTTTGAGTTCATAGTGGTGGTGAAGCCAGGAAAAAGAAATTCAGGACTTGACCACTTATCAAGGATTAATTCAGGGGAGGACACACAAAGCATTGAGGATACCATGCCAGATGTGTAACTATTTAGGTTGTGGTGCATGCCCTCAAACTTGGAAGATATCAGTGTTCTTAAAAATAGGTGTGGCACCGAAAGGGATGAAGGCTCTGAGAGAAAGTAATTAGCAATATGTGCACACCCTACATGTTGATTAGTGGAGACCTGTATAAGTTAGGTCATGATGAGGTTCTGTGCGCCGATGCATATTGGAGCATGAGCACATGGAAATTATGGAGGAAGTGCATGGTGGGATTACAAGAGGAGGACACTATACGTAGGAAATGCTACCATGCGAAAGATTTATTAGTAGGGCTTTGGTGGGAAACCATCTATAAGGATTGCATTGAGTTTTGCAAGGCATGTGACCATTGCCAGCACCTTGGAAGACCTGGAAAGAGAGATGAAATGCCTTTGTGACCAATAGCCAACTTGAACCATTTGAAAAATGGGAAATTGACTTTTAGGGCCAATTACACCAGCCATGTGAAGGGACTGGTTCATGGTATATCATCACTTGCATTGATTACTTGACACGGTGGGAAGAGGTAGTGCCTATGAAGGATTACACCACAACAACAACTACTATATATTTTTATGGGAGAACATAATCAATAGGTATGGTTTCCCTTTAATTTTAACAAGTGATAGGGGTACACACTTTCTCAATGAAATAGTCAGGATTATGTTAGCAAAATTTATGGTGGCCCATCATAAGACTACCCCATATCACCCTCAAGAAATGGAACTACTGAGGCATTTAACAAGATACTAAGTCACACGTTAACTAAGATTTGTGATGTTGGAAGACAATATTGGGATGACAAAGTATCATCCATTCTATGGGCATATAGGACAACCTACAAAAGGTTGAACAAGGCCACACCATTTCAATTGGTGTTTGGCACGGAGGTTGTTTTACCAGTGGAATTCATGTTACCATCACTATGTATAGCATGTAGGAGGGTTAGCTGATGAACAAGTGCTGGAAGAAAGAATTGATAAGTTGATGCAGTTAGATGAAAGGTGATCACTTGCTAGATGGAGTCAGAAGATAAAAAAGCAAGACAAAAAAGGCATGGCATGATCATCATATCAAGAACAAGAAGTTTGAGGTTGGGAAGTTGGTGTTGTTGTATGATTCCAAGTATCTGTGCCATCCTAGGAAGTTGAAATTCCATTGGTTGGGACCTTACATCATCTCATACATTCTTGATTCAGGTGCTTTCCAGTTATAAGCATTGGATGGGATGAGGTTACTAAGTCACTTCAATGGGAGTAGGTGAAGCCCTACTATAAATAAGTCTTCTTGGTGTTTGTAATAAGGTAAGTATTTCCAGTTAGCTTAGAATTTCCCTTTATGATTTTTTTTTTCTTGTGTTTCCCTTTCTCATTGCTTGTTCCTTTCTTTTTGTTTCATTTTTTATGCCTTGTGCATTGGTAACCACATTATTTTTCCCAAGGTTGTGTATGCACAGAGGACCACACATCTATTTTAGTGTGGGGTGGAGTGATACAAGTATAGGCCTGTAATACAAGTTTGAGCTAGTAGTAGAAGTTGCGGTGAATGGCCTGGTTGAAGGATAAAATGCATAAGGTTAAGAAAGCGCATGAGAAATGGTGGATATTGGATTATGGTGTCAAAAAGGATTTACGAAACCACATACAAAAGGATGAAGAGCACGAGAAATAACATGAGGTAGGCAAAGGAAAAATTGGGTAAAGGACAAAAAGTGCCTTTGGTGCCATAGAAGTGTGCATGTAAAGTCTTCTTTGGGTTGGATTTTTTGCATGCCAAAGGTTGTAAAGGGTTTTTCACACGTAGATGTGGCACGTGGGTAAAGGCGCTTAAAGTCGGCTTAGTGGAAAAATCTACATTTAATGTTAAAGTATGTTGGTAGGTGGTATAGTATTTAATGTTGGAAAGAAGAAAAAACTATAAATACAAGGTCGAGCAAGTCATTTGTTACCTTGCGATTATGAAGTAAAAGAAGCTCTTGCGAACTAGAGCATCCAGAGAGAAATTTGTGCGAAGAAAGGAGAATCCAGAAATTTGAGTGAGCATCTAGAGTAGATCTATGAACCAGAGGGAAGGAGTACATGGGCGTGAGGAAGGTTGTGTGAAGAGCATCATCTTGTGGAAGGATTTCTTGTTAGGGTTTGGTAGCTAGGGCACGGAGAAAGAAGGATTCATTTCAGGAGTTGAAGCTTCAGAGTGAGCTTTGGGATTGAATAGAGTAGCAAGGCAGAGCAAGAGGAAGGATTGTTTAAGTTCATCAACTAAAAGAATGACACTAAGGAAACCAACCATTTCACCAAAGAAAACAAAGGGCAAGGGAAAGGGAAAGCAAATCACTTTATCACGAGCACCAATGAAGAATGGTACATGGAAATGCAATACCCAGATGGGGTATTGATAGGAAAAGAGTGGGAGTCACACTTATGGAAGATGGCTATGAGTGATTATAACCATCGCATGAGCAACAATGAAGGAAATGGCGTTGGAGTTGGTCCAACCAACTAATAATAGGACACTAGATGGAATGCCCATTTACAATGATGAGGTGAAGGTCAAATTAGAGAAGGTTGGGTTATTACAACTATATGAGTTGCCATACTTTGGCAAGCCTGAGTGCCTTTATCAGTGGCTGATGTCACATGTGCATGAGGATCATTTTTATTTCATAGGGCACAAGATGTGCATCACACCACAATTGATATCCAAGTTCACAGCCTCAATTGTGAAGGAGATAACATTGATGATGATCTGAGCGACAAGGAGGCTATCAAGGAGATTGTAGCCACGTATGACTACAAGAAGGGGTCGTGATACTTTGACATCACCAAGATACTAGACCCAGTGATGAGGATGGCCACGCATTTGGTCACCAAGCTCAATGATCGGAACGATGGACACAAGTGAACAAGGCATGGCTGAATGTATGCCAAAAGATATCGAAGGAACCATCTACAACTTGTCACTTTCATCATGGATGAAATTATAAGTAACAACGCGAGAGGGAGAGAAGATACTCTTTAGTAATGTCCTCCTCACCATTGTGTTTTCAGAGATTGAGTGCCCGATGGGCCAGAAAAATTTGTTTGGGAGTATCTAGAAGAGGATCCCTCACCCGCAAAAGAGTTTGTAAAATACACTTGTGAAACCATGATGACCACTCACAAGGCACACCTGGAGAAGTGGTATAAGCAAATGCGTGATGCATTTGGGGCTGAGTGGAGGATCCCAGAGCATTTTCCCACACTTGTGAATGGGAGGTAGAATTTGTAGTATACCAACACTTCTACATTGGCAGATTTATATTGATAAATGAGAACATGAGCCCATGGTGCAAGCTACCCTTCTCCTTCACCACAATACTTCCAAGCGGAGTTAATCGGTTCAAGGAGGCCAAGAGACTAAGGTTTGACCTTAGTGAGGTAGATATAGACCACCGCGAGCTACGCCGAAAGCTAGTCTACCCAAAGAAGTGCACATACGTGGAGAGATATGTCTCCCATGAGATACAATGATGAAGCCTTTAACACTGCCAATTGCAGGAAGGACCGCAACAAGGGTGTATCTGCACATAAGGAATTTTTTTGAAAAATTTACTTACTTGGAGAATGATGTCTCCATCCTAAAGACCCTACTGGAAGGAAGAAGGCCACACCTAGAAAGAGAGAAAGAGAAGAGGTGCAAAAGGCACCAAGTGTTCAAACCACACAAGCAGTGAGTGCGAGAGCAAGTGCTAAGCCTAGTACTTACGCGGAGAAAGAAATCTCCTGTCAAGGTGAAGACCCCATAAGAAGAGGTGTTGGAGCACAAAGAGCCCTCACCCAAGAGGAATCACCAATGAAGACATCACCTGTCAAAGAAAAAGAAAGAGAAGAATCCCCTCTACTGGAATCCCTAGTAAGGAAGAATCAGAAGGTGATGGATGAGGCCGATTCAGAAGAAATGGAGAACCTAGATGCCTACATCGGTGAATAGGGATGATGATGATGAGCCAGAAGGAGGTGAAGACCATCCTGTCTATGAGATACATGATTCGAGGAAGAAGGATATGAGTATAAGAGGTGAGGAGTATAACGAAGGAGATGAGGAGAAGGAGGATGAAGAAGAAGCTGAGACTCAAGGCAAGGGGGTAAGCGGGGAAGAAGATACAAAGGATCAAAGGACCCCAAGCCTCATGAAGGAATAGATAGATGAGGCCACAGAGAAAAGAAGTGGAAAAAATCATCAAGGACCTAGTGGAACAAGAAGTAGAATGCAACGCGGATGTGGTGATGAAGGAAGCTGAGGAGGAAAGCGTAGGAAAAGAATATGACAACATGGGAGGAGATCCCAGTTTGGATGTAAGCTTTCCAAAAGCCACACACATAAGGAGAAAGAGCACAAAAGCATCACAAGTTCAAGGAATGGGCTACATTAATGATCCAAATAAGGTGTTGCATGCATGCTTCTAAAGCACCATGCCAATGGAACAACTTTTAGCCATGGATTCATTTGATGAGGAAGGTGCATACCCTCGGACAAGGAAAATGCTATCATGGGCATTTGAGTCCCACATTGATGAGCCCGAGTTTGAGGTAAGCCAAGGAGCATTGATGAAAGTTACCAAAAAAAAGGGATAAACCCCTTGGTGAATGCTCAATGATTATCGGATGAGAAAATCTGCAACGCACTCAACAAAGTTTCAGTTGAGGTTGAAGCCAGGCTCTTCGAAGAAATGACAGGGTAAAGTTCCTAGAGGTAGAACTGGAGAAAAGGGAAGAAGAGCTCCTTGAGAAAAGTAAGGACCTGAAGTAGGAGGAACTAATCAACTTAGTTAAGGCATGAGCTAAAGGACAAAAGGAAAGAGTGCGAGGCATACAAGAAGATAGAGATGATCATGGATGCCATTGTCTTAAAGCATCCAGAACTTAACACCACCCACTAAAAGTATGGATCATCCTTGCAATGCCTATAGAGGACTTGACCCACATACTCACTATGGAGAGGTGACCACTGGCCTTAGAATCCATAGAAGAGGCGTTGGCATGCCAAGAAAAATAAAATAAGATGAAGGTTGTGGAAATTGTTGTTCTCAGTACAACAAGATCCTCACCGATGTAAAATTTGTCACACATGTTTCGTTGAGGCCACCTATGATAATTGCACAAATAGGGATAGAGTGGAAAGTATCTTAGTTTCCACCCATGAAGCAAAACTCAAGGAGTTCCAAGAAAAGAACAAGGGGAATAGGGCTAAGCGAGACAAAATCCTAGCCAAGTAGAAAAGAAATCAGAGGCCATTGAGACCTTACAGGGCTCAATCAAGAACTGACTAAAGGAATTGTACCCCCAAATCACTTATAGGAGGATGGACATGCTCAAGGATTTGGGAAAAATTAGAGGAGATCATAGAAATAATGAGCGCTAAGGGGGAGGAAATAAGTTTTGAAGAAGTGAGTGCCCTGGTGGGTGACCTCTGTCAGTAAGCTCAAGATGAGGTCAACACTTGGGGAAAGTTAGAAGCAGATTTAGGGAAGGATTTCCCTCTCCTCCTCTAGAAAAAAGTTCCCCATTCTTTCATTCTTTTCCCCATTTCTTCATTCCTTTATTCTTCCTTCCCAACCATTTGCAAGGATCCACCATTCTTTATTTCTTTATTGAAGAGTGTTTCTGAGGATGGAGAACATGCATAGTGTGGGGTGATGTTGGGCCCAAAATATCAGCTAAGTAAAAAAAGGAACATGGGAGCACGAGAGACCTAGTTGAAGAAGGGCGCGCAAGTTGAAGGCATGCAGGAAGGATTTCTATAGGATTTTATAGAACACACGACACATGCACACGAAAGGAAAAACAAGTTTTGTACTTAGCCGCATTCAACATCCTAGGAAGCACATGAGAAAAGCATGACCCTTGTGGATAAGGTGCCAGCCTGGTGACTGTGGGATCAAAAAGGGAATATTCCAGGCATGCAATGGAAGGTTCTAGAAGACATCATTGCAAAGGAGTGGAGAGCTCGGATCTATGAAGGCATGCTCCATGGAGGACCACTTCGACACTTGGCGACCGATCTATAATTTCTAAAGGCATGGTGGTGGGTGCTAAGGTTATAAATACAAGCCCCAGTAAAAGAAGAAATAGAAGAGAAGGTAAAAGAGAGAAAAGGGAGGTGAATCCCTACATAAACAAATGAAGGATGCTTATGGGTTAGGGATTAGGAGAGCTCTGTGAGTGATGGCACATTTAAGGGGATGGGTTTTCATTCTTCTTTGTAATATGATGAAGCATAATATAGCTCTGATGCATGACTTGGCTCTGCATAGTTATATGAGGATCTGTTATGACCTCAAGGGATGTAATGTGGGTTATTGACTCTATTAGTATGAATATAATGCTCTGTTATAAATCATCTATGTGTTCAGGAGTATAATACTTATGCATTTCCCTTTTGTATGAACCATCTCCATATGTTGTTTATTATTTCTCTTTTTGCATACAATGAGATGATAACTCATTCTAAGTTCTTAAGAATGTTGTATAGTTCTTTTCTATCTTGCATTTGATTATCTGTCCTAAGATGATGCATTCTCATGAAACTCACATAAAGAGAGACTTGACACACCCATGCATGCTTCAGTGAGTTCCCAAGACCGGCTGGGTGATAGGCCGACGCGCATGGGATTAGACTATTAGTATAAATGCATGAAATATGACTACACTTCTCCCTCCCCAAAACCAAACTAATTGAACTATTTGCTCGGTCGTGCACTAAACACATATCATCAACACTTCAAATTAAATCTTTCCAAACACTCAATGAATCACTTACCATGGCCTATAAATTAGAACTTCATGCCCTCTAAGATAGTAAATTCAAACTCGTGTCAAAGAAATCTAATCGTGAGTCCCTGTTCAAATATTCTTCCAATAAAATGTCAAAAGGCTCAACAAACGCCCTCATCATAAAATCTACATCTAAATGTCATTCGATTCCAAACGCACCCATCCCCAATGTAACTATACACCCATCAGAGAGTCCTATAGCATGGTCTTTGACAATATCCTAACCGCATGTACGATCATGCTCCCATATATTCATCCGATTGACACATCCATTTAAAAACCTCATGGTATTGGGAAAATGACTATTGTAAATACCATCGGGTCAAAGGTCATGACATCAAAAGGTGTTGTTATTTTAGAAACGTCCTCTAGATTCTTATCGACAGAGGTGACTTACAACTTGACAATCCAACCACACCTCCAAATACAAACTTGATGTCTTTAAACAACTCTTTCTAAATCATGACCCATCTACTAGTCAACCAAGTCCAATGTTATCAAATCTCATGACACCGATTTAATTTAATTTGAATTAAATCTATATTTCAAAGTAACTAACAATGTAAAATATGATAAAATATAGTAAAATACAAATGCTAAGTGCTCAAGCAATGTAAGACTATAAGAAAATGGAAAAGATAGGTGACTTAGCTGATTTATGTGTGATCTGTAGATATCTTGGATTGTGTGTATACTAGATCTGGTAGGGAATGATGTCACAAGAAGCTTGGTAAGATTTTGGAGCTGTACAATGATCAGACAGGGGTACCCACAAGAGGACAAAGGCGCTTGGACAATGGTGGTTTTGTGAATGTTCAAAATTTTCTCCTTTTTGGGTTTGAAGATTGTTGCTTTAATCTCTCGCTTTGCACGCTACCATCATTTTCAGGGTTTTTATCACACATGTAACCTACAAAAACAAACCCTAACTACCTATAAAATCTCACAAACACATCAAATCTAAATGAAATATGCAAAGTATGAAGTTGGGACTGACCTCACGGTCACCCAAAGATTAAACTTATTATTACCGAGTGCTACACTAAATTCCATACTTCATGTAGTTTTGTGTGCTTGTGTGTGAAATAGTGTCCTTAGGTTTCCCTCATGCCAATGACGCCAAGATAACGGGCTGTAGCTAGATTAGATGCAAATGTGTGGTATGGAATTTGACACTTCCCCTTCCTATGCAGTGTATGCAATCCAAAAATGTAGTCCCTTCGATGGTAGTGATAATATGTAGATGTGATTGCCCTTAGAGTTTCCAACCAACATAATAGTGTGTATGTTGTGTATATATATGGATCTCTTGTTTGAATTTTGACTCTAGTGACATGAAAGACCAATTATGAGTGTGGGATAAAGACAAAAAAGGAGAAAAGGATGACCACAAATTTCAAAATGTGTAAAAATAACAAAGAGGAAAGATGCACCCAAGATGGACACAAGATCCTAGGTGTCAGTGTCCAGAGTAGGCGCTAGTGTCTTGAGATAAATAATGACAGATGGAAAGTGACATACATACAAGGATCCTTGTGACTTGACCAAAAGTGGATATATAAATGATAGATATGGAAGATACATAGTAAAAATCAATCAAAGACATAGATGAATAGGGGATGGTGTCACCAGTGAATAATCTTCTTGCTTAATATATATGCATATAAACAACATACTTGATGACATAGTAAAATAGTAATATGTGTTTAAATTCCCCCGCTTTATTCTATTTGAATAAAATTCAAGTAGTGTAAAGGAAGTAAGGAACATACTTGTATAGAGTATGGAGAAGCTATATTATAAAGTGCGCATATAGAGTAGAAAATTGTATCATGATGAGCCATGGATTAATTCTTTGACCCATGTGGTGTAAGTGGAGATAGCAAACCATCGTAAAGAGCACTTGGAGAAATAGTTGAAATGATTTGGAGACTTTGAAGATTTTTAATTGGTGTTCGAGGTGATAGAAATAAGTAGGGAGTGATTAATTCCTAACCTGATTTTGTTTGAAAATGAGAGGATTTGGGCATCCTGCCACTAGAGGAAGAGTGTTGGGGAGAGAGGTCTAGTTTTACTCTCCATCCATGATTGTATCCCTAAAAGGTACAACCACTGCAGATGGATAAAGACCAAATTTAGTTTTGATTGAAGAATTGTTTGTTCCGATTGAAGAACCCATAGAGGAACAATATAGGAAAGGAAATAAAACCTCATTTCCCCCACTCTTAAAGTAGTGGGTGTTCCAATTTGAAGAGTGTTAAATGACTACAAAGTTAGGTCATCTGGAAGTGATAGTAATATAATGCATCTCCCAAGTTAGGTCATCTGGGAGATATAGTAAATGTGCTTATTGTATTGATTGATTGATTTGATTTGAGTGATAGAAGATTGTTTGAAATAATATGTACTTAGTATATTACTCATGGAGAGGTTTTTTCCCCTAGATTAGGTTATTTGGGGAATAAATTTGAAATAGTATAAGGTATTGATTGTTGTATAAAATTATTATACCTTTATTTGAATAAGATCAAGAGAAAATTATGAGAGTAATACGTTAGGAGTGTCGATTGATTGTATTATATCCTGAAAGGTATTATAAGATGATCTCATGCCCCCTTTTGGTGAAAGGGTGAAGGGTGGAGAAATGAGAATTGAGATGAAAGCAAGACGTATAAGATGTGGTAATAGTAAATGAGAAATAATATGGGATAGTATTATCAAAGTATGAGTAGATATTGATTAGTACATGTGCCATATTTGAATATGAGATGTTGAAATTTATATGGTACAATGTTAAGGAGACCATGATCTATATAGAACAAAATACAAGACAAATAGAGTTATGAAGCTCAAGAAATGAGTGAAACCATGTGATGTGCATTATTTATAAAAATGGTTGCAAACTATAGTACATGGTAAATTAGAATTACTATATACGAAAGAATAGTAGAAAGATGAATGGTAACTTCATTTCTACCAAGAGTGTTTGAGATTTGAGCTCTAAGCTATGAGAATTCCATGTGTTAGAGCAATGCGTTTGATGAGATTTGAGAGAATGAGAATGGCCATGGCTTGGCAGATGATCGAGGAGTTGGTGAGTGTGATTATTTTTGAAAAATTTCATCAAATATGTATGTTTTTAATAATTTTAGTAAAATTTAAAGTTTTGTAGTTTTGGGCATTTCTAACTATGACACAAGCGGACAAGGCATTTCGTCCCTGGGGACACTAGCACCCAATTCCTAGCAGTGACCTACTTCGAACACTAGTGACCCGCTCCCGGGCTGCGTCCCTGCAAGGTGGTTTTGTAGTGTTTTCTAAAATATGTGTATTATGATTAATTTGATGATATGGTGTGTAATTTTGTAGTATGTATGGTGTACCGATGGAAGAATTTTGTTGGTTTTCATGTGGTGCGAGGGACATACACCCTAGATATTTTTGTTTAGGTTGTCACTTAAGTACATTACTTACTTTGGGGTTATCGAGATCTTGAGTGGGATATATTAGATAGTGTTGGCTGTGACACATTGCTAGATTTGGAGAGATACCCCGAGAATATGCCTATGTTGACTACTTTGTGTGAGGGATGGTGCACATATACTTATATATTCTAGTTTCGATGATTTAACAAATATGGAATTATGCTAAACCCTAGATATTGGAGAGTCACATATGATAAATATATCTTAAAGCATAAATTTTATAGAAATAATAAGCTAATGAAAATTGAAACCCTAAGTGTAAGAGAGGGAATAAAAGACTTAATTGATTTCATAATAAATACCAAAGTGTTTTGGACTAGAAAACTAATGAACAAGAGGAGGAGACTATCGCAACCGCACCCAAATTTTTTTGTAACTTCCGAATAGGTTGGACCATGGCACCTAGAATGGGGCTATGACACCTAGGCACCGAGAGCTCTGCTAGTGCCCGTGACTGCATTGGAGCTCGAAACTAATTTTTATTTTGTCACAAAGTGGTCGCTAACCTTCACTTTTGGTTGCATGTATGTCACCGGATGATCACATACTTTACCCGTAACCTACAAAATAAATGATATCCTACAAAACCCCAAACTACATCAAATCCTAAAAATAAAGATGTAAATGGGGATTCGACTAACCCGATGGTCACCCAACAGAGTGAACTTATGACCAAATGATGTACTACATCTTAAACTCAATATAGTTCTTGTGCGTGTGTGTAGAAATTGTGCCCTAGGAAGCTCTTGTAATATGCACTTGATAACAAGTGATAGCTAGATGTACCAATGTAGATAGATGTGTGGGTGGAAAAATGAAATTCCCCTCCTAAGCATGTATGCAAGAAATGTAATCCATTTTCCCTTGTATGAGTGCTAGATGGATTCCTTTGATGATCTTAGATGCCTTTAGATGTAACCTTAGGTGATGATAATAGATGCTTAGAGATTTTTCCTTTATTTTGGTCACATAGCTTTGTATTTATATGATTATGTTGGTTGAATTTTGTAATTGCCAATTGAAAGACCGACCCATAAGAAAGTAAGATGCTCAAAAAGAGCGAGTAAGATAGAAAAGGTCGGGGGCACCCATAGGGGATGAGGGTGCCCGGTGTTAGCATCTTGGCCGGGTAATGGTTTCAAGAGTCGAAAGATTAAATAATAATGTTCGTGAGTACACTGTAGGGGTGTGCGAGACCAAAGAGAAAGAAAGAAAGACAAAAAAGAGGCCAAAGACAACAATTAATTGATAGTTTTCTCGCTTAGGAATCATATGAATGTAAGTATGTCCTTAGGACCTAGAAATGTACCCAAGTACATGATTTTGTGTCTACATTTGCCCCCAATTTATGTTGTTGAGAGACTACTTGATAACTTAAAGTAGATAAGAGATGCGTGCACTGATAACCATGTAGAGTGTGATGGTGATAGCTTGCCAAAGAGACAAGTGAAAGCATGACGCGATAAAATTGAAACGTCAAAGGTAAGAAAGAGGAAGTGACCCTAGGGGTGAAGCGTATGAGTTGTGCTATGTTGTACCTGTTGTTGTTCATTGTATATTTTTGTTTATGATGTGGGGATGCTTTTTGTTATATCAAGGATAGACTGTAAAAGAAGAATGAAAGAGAAGTCAAAGTTATGTGTTATAAAAACTCAGAAAAGTATGTAAAAATGCAAAAATTAGAAAAAGGGAAGTGTGCACTTGATCCACGATGAGTGAAAAGGGATAGAAAATGTCCTAAACTACTGTAGAAGAGTGATTTTTTTGGGTGATCTCACGCCAAGAGCAAGTTTTTTGGGCGATCTCACACCAAGAACTAGTTTTTTGGGTGATCTAACGCCAAGTTGAGTTTTTGGGTGATCTCACTCCATGGGAAGAAGAGTGTTGGGGAGAAAGGTCTAGTGTTATTCTCTATCCATGAATTCTTCCTGAATTTATACACAACTGCAGATGGTGTGATCCTGCTTTGTTCCATGTTGTTCTAGTTTGATCCAAGTAGAAAAAGGAGATAAAATGCATTCTAATTGCTTTGGAGGACTCATGCCCTGCATGTACTATGAAAAATGCTCTATGAAATACTAAAAAAGTGTGCTGATATGAGAAAGTAACTATAACTACCCCATGTTCATAGTAACCTAGGAAAGGTTAGGAGTGCCTAGGCACTAGTGTCTATATTTGGGTGCTGGTGTCTATGCTGAATTGAGGACCTAAGTCAAATTCTCGGGCTGTCTTGTAATCAGTAACTTTGTTTTGTTCATGTACTTATGTAGGCCTTTACCAAATCTTTGATATGTTATATGGGGTGAATGATTCACCAATGTATGCCCCCTCATTTGGGGTGCATGTGACATTGTTAGGAGAATGCATCCCAAAGGAGAGGACTGAAAAAAAATGATACCCTCGTAGGGGGAGAAAAATTACATGGTAGAAACCAAGGCACATGCAAACAAAGTGGCTAGAAAGATGTTTTCATATAAAATGTGAAAATCATGCTATAGAAGACAATGTAAAAAAACAATAATGCATACAAAGTAGACCGCAAAAAACAAGTTTCAAACATGGGACATCTCTCACAATGTCACAAGACAATAAGGACCAAAGCATCCAAAAGCATACAAGTAATGAACATATAAGACATAAGGCATAACCCGTAAATAATGGCATACAATAGAAGACAAGAGCAAACAAAGTGTAATAGACAACCATGGTGGCAAATAGTTCCTGTAAGGAAAATGTTGCACATGAAGCACCCATTAGCATGTTAGAAAGATAAAAAGTATGTCAAAGCATGTATAGAGTAATGGAACAAGTAGTGTGCTAGTAAGAATATGAAGTAGTATAAAATGAAATAATAACACCTATAGTGTGTAAGAAAGTAGATGCCCCCAAGAGCCTCGGTGGGACTAGTAAGAGGTATAGTGCCAAGCATCAATGTTGCGTGTAAGGATTTGTAGAAAGTATACATTCACAACTAAATAACAAGTGAACGCGCATGTGTATATAGAAAATATAATGACATACTAAGTATCATCTAGCATGTGGAATAAAGTGTACATGTAAACAAGACTAAATGCAACCAATATATGTAGTATGATATGTATGAGATGGAGTATGATGGAATGGTATGAAATGTGAGTGTGATAGGAGAAGTGTGCCCCAACGGATATGAATGAGTATGAGATGAGGTTCATTTATAAAATACCCTCGACAAAAAGAATGAACCATATAAAAAGAGTGAATAATTGAGAAATGGTTTGAAATATGTACTAGATAGATAGATCAATGAAGCATAAAGTGTAAAGAGTGTGAATGTGGTGAGGTTCATTTCAAATTTAGATCCTCAACAGTCGAGTATGAACCGTGGAACTAGAGTGTGTCATAGGGAAATGGTTTTATAATGTGGGCTAGAAATATGTAACATGAAACACAAAGTGTATATTGTAGAATATGATAGTTAGATGTGTGAGGATGGAGTGCTAGAAAGATGTATCATGAAGTGCAAAGTGTGAAATGTGTAGTGTGTGAGGTTCATGAATGAAGTATTCCCTCAACAGTCAAGTGTGAACCGTAACACAAGAGTGCATCATATGATAGTGCGATACAAGTTTTATGTATCAATGTATGTGTGATGAGTCAGAAAGCCTAAATGTGGAGCACATAGCGTGATAACAAAAATAAGAGACACCTAATAATGATAAGAGGGGGGAGAGTAAGCATGATGCCCCCCAAGTGTGTGATGTAGATAAGAATCAAGTATTCCCTCAATAGTCAAGTGTGAACCGTAACACAAGAGTGCATCATATGACAATGATGATACAAGTTTTATGTATCAATGTATGTGTGATGAGTCGAAAGCCTAAATGTGGAGTACATAGTGTGATAAAAAAAGAGACACCTAATAATTCTAAGAGGGGGAGAGTAAGCATGATGCCCCCAAGTGTATGATGTAGATAAGAATCAAGTAACATCGTCTAAGATATCATCATTGTCATGGTCAAGCCAAATGGAGATGTGTCAAAGACCTGGTAAGAAATAGTATGGGGTTGATCATATAAAGAGCCATTGTGACATAAATTGTACATGCCCATTGTGTATTCTTCATCAGTGAAAGGTGGTAGTGGACAACCATGTGCATACCAGCGAGTAATATTTTGTGTATAGCCAAGAAATGAATCATTATAAATAGAAACATGGCGAAAGGCATGGGAAATGTGATATCAATATGATTATGATCTAGAGTGCCACCAATGTAGTCAAGCCAATATTGTCCAAGAGTAAGTGGAGAAGTGTGAGAAGTGCGTGCAACAAAGATTGATAGATGGAAGATGCGGAGGCCATAAGAAGAAATAATACAAACATATCCGTGATAGATATGAGGATAATGAGGTGGAGGGAGGAGATTAGTGAGTGTAAATCCAAGCCAAGTCAAGCCATCATGTGTACAAACAATGTCAGAGCAAGTGGGATCGAATGGAATATGTGGCCAATAAGCATTATTGATGAAAATAGTGCATGTGAAAGGAGGAAACGCTGATGCAGAGTGCTCATGGGAAGATGAGGAAGGTGGTATGATGTCCAATGTATGGACAGACCCTAAAAAAGTACCATAACATTAGTAGAAGGAGGGGGTGAGGATGAAGCGGATGGGAAAATGTCTAATGCAAAAATAGCTCCTTTGAGTGGAGGTTAGTTAACATGATAGTCTTTGGTTGTTGGTCATCAACATGATGCATATAAGTAACAAAAGTTGGAGTAAGTAATGCATTGGTTGGGTCTAGGTGACAATATTTGAATGGGTCATGATCAATGACTATGGTATATTCAAAGCCTTCATGTAAGAATTTAACACACTGGTGAACTATAAAAGGCACTTCTTGCATGTCATGAAGTCGTGGCCTACCAATTAAGTAATTGTACTAAATTGGGAATTCAATAACAAGGAATACCGTAAGAACATTTTTGGCCCGATTGTGATAGGTAAAGTAATAGTGCCTATGCATGGACATGTAGAAGAATCATACGCATAGAGAGAAATGGAGGATGGGCTAACATTAGCTGAGGAAAGACTGATATTATGGAGTGATAAAGTACAAATATTGAGCTCAGATCCATTATCGATTATAGTTTGCTTAATACCCATGTTATAGATGTGAGCCGATATATATAGGGGAGGATCATTGTCATAAACAAAAAGATTATCAACTATATCAGATGGAAAAGTAATTTGTTGAGAAAATGCATCTACAAATGTCTAATATACTATGTTCGGATGAGTAGTAGAAGGAATGCGAGTATTAACCAAGAGAGAAATGATTTTAGCTCTACAATCAAGATTGGCTAGCAAGAAATCATGAATGGAGATATCCATGATGAGAGAATCTTAAGAAAATGAAAGAAGTGATGAGATGAGGACCTAAGAGTGTTTAAATGAGATAGGTTCACTAAATGATTTAACAAATATGGAATTATGCTTAAACCTATATATTGTAGAGTCACGTATGATAAATACATGCTAAAGCACAAATTTTATGCAAGAAATAAGCTAATAAAAATTAAAACCCTAAGTGCAAGAGAGGGAATAAAATACTTAGCTGATTTTGCAATAAATCATGAAGTGTTATGGATTGGAAAAATGATGAATAAAAGGAGGAGACTATCGTAACCACACTAAAAAAATTATGTAATCGCTAGAATAGGCTAGACCAGGGTACTTGGATTGGGGCTAGGGCGTTGAGGCACCGAGACCTCTGCTTTGGGTGCCTCGTGATTGCGCTGCAGGAGCTTAGAAAATGATTTTTCTTGTGTTGTCGTGGTCACTAACCTTCACCTTTGGTCACCTGTATGCCGTTAGATGATCACAAAATTTTCCTATAATATGCAAAACAAATGATATCCTATAAAACCCTAAACTACATCAAATCCTAAAAAATAAATATGCAAATGGGGAGTCGAATGACCCCAACATTCACCCGACATATTAAACTTATGACTGAGAGATGCACTACATCTCATACTCCATGTAGTTCTTGTGTGTGTGTGTAGAAATCATGCCCTAGGAAGATCTTGTGTAATATGCACTTGATAGTGAATGATAGCTAGATGTAGCAATGTAGATAGATGTGTGGATGGAAAAATGAACTTCCGCTCCTATGTGTGTATGTAGAAAAATGTAGTCCATTATCCCTTGTATGAGTGCTAGATGAATGGATTTGATGCTCTTAGACGCCTTTGGATGCAACCTTAGGTGATGATAATAGATGCTTAAATCTCAGTCCTTTATTTTGGTCACATATCTTTGTATTTATATGGTTCCCTCGGTTGAATTTCATGATTGACAAGTGGAAGGATGACCCATAAGAAAATAAAATTCCCAAAAGATAAAAGATGCCCAAAAACAATGAGTAAGATAGAAAGAGGGCGGGGGCACCCAGAGGGGACGAGAATGTTGGTGTCCTCGTCTGGTCTTTGGTGTCTAGAGTTATGAAAGATAAAGCAATAAAGTTTAGACTAGGCTATAGGGTGTGCAAGACCAAAGATAAAGAAAGAAAAAAATAAAACAAAGGCTAAAGACAACAACAAATTACTAGATTTCTCGCTTAGGAATCATATGAATGTAATAAGGTTCTTAGGACCTAGAAATGTACCCAAGTGCGTGATTTTGTGTTTACAACTAACATGTGAGATGACAATGACATTAGAGGATGTATATAAGATACTACAATTTCCTATAGTAGGAGAGAGAGTGTAGATCATGGCCGTATTGGATGCCCATAATCGAGATAAGGGCAACATGATGGTATTTTATAGGGACACATGTACAAGCTAAGAAACATATTAGTTTGGATGCTATTTTGAGATCTAGGGTTCCGTGATTGTGGAAATTTATCATAGTTGTGATAGCTTCATTGGCTGAAGTGGAGGGTGGTGGAGTTGGGATTTTGTACAGGATGTATGATATTTTTCGCAACATCGAGGGTATGGTACTAGATATGCCTAAGAAAAGTGTGTAATGACCCATTTGTACAGGGACTTGTATATATTTTTACAAGAGGGTCATGGTGGTGGGCTAGGAGCCACTACTTTGTTACATGAGTGGGCATATGAGCATATTACTATATTGAGGCCACTTAGTGGGCCATGGGACGATTGGGCTCAACCTAAGATATTCACATCAAGGTGGGTGGGCACCCATAGTAGGAGCATGAGTATGACCGCATATAGGTCAATGAAAGATCGAGATAGGTCCTGGGGCCATTATAGGGAGATTGTATAGAGACTTTGATAGATGCATAGAGGATGGTGTGGAGTTGTGGTGCATACGTTACACCATGTGGTTGGGACGACCATCTCCCATGGGTGACCGGGTTGTTCTAGGGTAAGCAAGTATCTAGGAAGTTTAGTATGGCCCATGATGTTCCCCTAGATCCGTATATACGATGTCGATCTACTAGAGTGGAGAGCCGACCAAGGGTGAGGCTGGTCTTGACAAGAGCACAACTATCGCATCTAAGTCCAAATGAGGTGGATGAAACCATAAATCCTATACATGTGGATGACGTGGGGTGCACTCAGGCATATATCTAGTGGTGGATGACACACTAATGGGTGTTGATATTTCTAGTAGTAGGCTCTAAAAACCGTTCTTCTCCAACTTTTTCCTCTTGAACAAAACTTTGATGATGATGATCTTCTAGACGAGGACCCATTTCCACCTCCACCTATCACTACACATCCTTTCCCACTACCTATTCAATGACCTGCACCACCACCTCCATAACCATTTTATCCACCTCTAAAATTCAAGATCAATATGGTCTGTATAGGAGAACTAGCCAAAACCCCACCAAAATGCCAGTGTGCCCTACTCATTTTGCAAGGTTCTTACCCCACACTAGGTTTTTTTCCATCATGTCATTATACTTTTCTTGACACACCTTCTCCATCCACCTCTCTTCCTCAGATTAACATGATTCAAGTTTCCACTCACGCCTAGAAAGACAAAGGAAAGGAGAAAGAAACTAGCCCATCCACCAATCCTATGCCCAACATACCATCTACACCTTCACCAAAAATCACCATTCGGGGACCCACATATCCTATTTCTGATGGTGTCACCCATCATATAATGATAAAACAATTGCACCAATCCCCTCTAAAAATGTCCTTGTATGACCTCATTCAAAATTCTGAATCCCATCGATAGGCCCTCATGGAGGTTCTTCAATCCATTAAGGTTTTACCTAACGACCTAAAACCTGTGGCCTCCATTCTCACCCCTCACCATGTAGCTTCTCTCACCAATTCATCCCCTTCCTCTACACCCGCCACTACTCAACAAGTAGCTACCCTCAGTTTCTCTGATGATGAGATTATGCCTCTCTAATTAGATGATCCTAATCCCGCCCTTTTCATTTCCATTTATATTGATAATATTTGCATTCGATGTGTTATGATTGATGGTGGTGCTAACATCAACATAATCTCCTCCCATGCATACAATCAGATACACATCCCTTCAAATTACATGCATAATAACCCAATTATGTTGTGTTCATTCAATGACGCCATCACTTCACTCTCGGCACCATCATATTCCACGTTTGTGTGGGCCCTCGTACCATTCGGAACTATTCTATGTCTTAGAGGGATATTTCTAATACAACCTGTTTCTTGGCCGACCTTGGATTCACATCATGGGTTGTGTTCCTTCAACCTTACATCATTGTGTAAAATTTAAACATGAAGGACATAACTATACCATCCCCGCTGACCCTTCACCATTCAAAACCTATAACATGTTATACTAACCTAATGATGTCCTTATACTAGTTAAGGCATCTACCACCACCACCACTTCTTCTTCACTCATAGCCCCATCAACCGATGCTGTCTTTGTTACCTTTTCTCGCACCTACCTCCTCCATTCCCACTGCCGTCATAGCTTCTGTAGCTGACCCATCCGCTAATCCTTCTACTTCTCAACCGACTAATACTTCTTCCTCCCAATCACCTAGTGATTCATCTATTCTCGCCACCCATATACCAACTACCAATCCCTTAGTAGGTGTTTTTAATGTTTCACTCTAGGAAGTACCTCATGTATAACATCAACACATTCCTTACTCCTTGGAAGTATGGTAACCTTCACCAACATCCTCGCTATAATCACTTTGTGTAAGCAAGGTTTTCTCTTATGGTCTTCCTTACCTTCGTAAAAACTTAACCTATGGGGGACTTGATACTTCTACATGCTCTCCTGAGCCACCTTCCCAAATGTGACCATTTTCTTCTGACCTTCAATCCCTCACCAACCGCCACTTCGCCCACACTTTCCTCCACCATTGTGCATGGAAAGGATTTGGATTGATTCTACAAACATGGCCGCCATATCATCTGTCATCCGTGTAGCACACGTAAACATAGTGACCACAATGGTATTGGATTTGTGTAACATTCCCATTTTAAGACTTTAGAAACAAGGGAATTTTTTTACACAATGTTCTCTATTCTAAATAAAACATAATTTAGAACACACATTCCATGCCAATCAATCTCATAATAGATAACCATATGCAACTGTAAATGACTCGGTGAATTACTCGATCTCTCATTGCATGACTCGGTCTCTAACTCGATCTCTCATGTTTGTCTTTAAGTATTGAATACTTTTATGTATACTACGTATACTTGGTTTTCTTACCCTATTCTGGGTATTGAGTGATCTGTTTAAAGAACCTATCTGAATATTTGTTACCAATATTCATCTGAAATCACGTTCCTTAAACTAGGTGACATAGGACAACACAACCAGTAGCTTGCGATACTTTGGCCAAATATTTCCAACATACTGTTCATGTTACTATTCCTAGATGACATATTCATCAAAATGGAATACGTCCTTCACCTCACTCTTCATTATCTAGGATGGTCTTTACTAACTTCTGTCAGTCCACTTGTCCTAGGTTTGACCCTAACCCAGGTTAGTGATATAATTTGGTATAGGGAACCACTCATAATGACTTAGGGCATAGGGGCATGCTCAACTGACCTAAGTTGATCAAATGTGCCTAGTTACCCTAAGTCATAGAGAGCTACTTCCTATTCCAATTCATACTGCTAACTTGTCCTAGAGAGAAACTAAGTTCAAGTCTAGATGTGTGTAGATCTAGATGAACTAATACGGAAGGGTGTTACAACATGTCAACTAGCAACACTATATCCTTATGAAGACCCTAGTCTTCACGAAGGTACAGATTCTACAGTTGGTGTGTGCCAACATCCGACCGAACTGCTTCATCATGATGTACATACCTCTAGGAGGTCATTAAAACATAATTAGTTTAGGTTTAAGATTCAAATTACAACAACCTTGCAAAACCCTAAATCCAACACTCCTTAAGTTCTTCATCCATATTTGGTTTAATTAATATTAAAGAACTTCGTTAACTCATAATTGCTTTTATGTTTATTAACTTTGGCTTGTCAAGCAGTTATCCAAAACAAAACAACATACATCATAAGGTTAATTTTAATGTAACTCAGCTATTCCAAGGTGTATCAACCACACAAGTTCTACTAGAGTAGACTTCATAGAAAATGAAGTCTAAATGATTAACGATCATAAACACCATTCTTTTGCTTTACATTCCTTTGAGAGAGAAGAATCTTCCTCTTTATGGTTAAGTGTTTAGGGTTTATCATACCCTTTTATCTTTCACACCTTCTATAATTTAATTGTATGTTCATTTTACATCCCATTACTATATTATATTTGTTTAGATAAAGAACGTCATCTTATGCAACTTAGCAAGTTGCATCCTAGTAAGGGAGATTGAACTATTTCCCTTCATCCAACTTATTAAATGACAACAGAAATAAGGATACAAATAGATATGAAAAATATCAACAAGATAGTATTCCAATTTCCTTCATAAAATGTACAAGAGAAATTACACAAAAATTTGTAGTAAATCTCCAAACTTTTCAATTCATCATGATAGAAATACACAATTACAAGACTATGCATTTCAAACATACTGCATGTCAAATAGCATAAAGATCATTAAAGAATACAACTTTTCTTTTTCAATACAACTCAAGAATGAATTGGAGTTCTTCTATAAAAGAGCCAGACTTTAAATCAACCAATACATCATACAAGTTATTGCCTTCCTTTATCACTATGAAGTCCATCTGCAAAAATTTCTAGCATGGGTTAGTTCATTGAACTGAGCATGATAAGCACTAAGCATTAAAACAAAGTGCCTTCAACTAATTATTTCATTAAAAAGATTTCTTTTACAAAACAACAGGTGAAATCATACAAATAAGTCATAAGTAATAACAACCATAAAAGAAGCACAATAATAAATTTGAATTCACTTTATAGGAAGAGATCATAATATAATCAACAAATCTACTGCATTATATCAGATAAGTATTGTCCCAAACAATTACTTATTTATATCAAATAACAATTCCTATCAATTAATTATTTCATAATTCTTTCTGAATTTGAAATACAAAATCAACTTCACTATATAAACAAAATAGTTACTTTCAGAAACAAATACCTTCTTGTTCATCTTTACAAAGTTTCAAGAAAACATGTACAGTCAAGTTCATTCCAACATAGTAACATTTATAGGATGATTCATCCAACAAATTAAATAATTAAGAGATTCACAATTCAGATGTGGCAGCCTAATTCTAGGTCAAAAATATATAGCCTAGGTTCTTAGATTAGGCCTCTTATTAACATTAGAAAAATATTTCCTAGCCACAATGTTTTACTTCAATTAACTGAAACAATTATTAATTTCCTTCAATACAATTTAAGTGGAGAAGTAAGTAGTAACAATTACTACTCAATTACTTTAATAAAAGTAATGCAATTGATTCAATTAAACCTATAACAAGGTTTATATAAAGAAAGGAAGATCGAACTAAAGAGTAAATAGTTTACAACTTCCTCATCATTTGGTTAAACCGAATTCCCATATGCATCTTCAGAAAAGAAGAATCAACATCCTACCCTACAATTTCCAAAAATGACAATGGAGAGCTTACCACTGAGAGTGGAAGAGGAAGGAGTTATGCCAGAAGAGGTTTCTATTGTTCATTCAAAAGAAATAAGGTAGTAAAAGAACCAGTAGAGACAATTCACCATACCCCCAATTCTTTTAAGATATAGAAATCAGGTACAAAAGATACATAACCGATTACATACATAATGTATCTTCAAATAAACCTTCAAAGAGATTCACCATTTAAAGAAACAACAACCGTTAATCATTTACTTATTTCATTCCAAGAAGGATGTGAGAAACAAAAACAGTTATCAACTCACTACAACCTTAGTGAATTATTCTACATCATTGAAGATTCCAGTCAGTGATCCAAAACTATTCGTTCCTTTAAGAAAAGTAAGTATATGAAAAGATCATCTCATATTTGTAACCATTCAGAGAAGGAAGGAACCATCCTTTGAGTGAATGGATATCAATAAAGCTTACAAAAAAAATGATTTGGTTCATTTAACTTCCAAAACAAACAATCAAAGAGTTGAGTTATCCATTCAAAGAATCCCATGAAGTTACAACAGTCATATCTTACATGATACATTAAAAAATTACTAGGTAGTTTCCCAGCTCTGAACGAGTAAGTTTACCAACCACATCGAGTCCTAAAAGTGTTAAGGATGGAAAGATCAAACTTAAGAAATCCGAATAGAGCTAAGAATGATAATAATGGTATCGACTTGGAGAAGACCGTCTACCAATGTATTTTCAAACAACATAACTTCAACTATCTACCGACAACTCAACTTCCAAAATTTTAAAGGAAGACTCAAACAGAAATGAACTGCACAAAATAATTCATCACTACTATTTCCATAGTTAAATTCCAAGACCATTTAAAACCCAGAAGTCCTTTCAAGAGTTTTGAAAGAGAATACTAAAACCAAACAACAAAGTTTTAAGTCAAACTTTCCTTCTATTTCCCTCATGAGCTCAAACTGAAACTGTTAATCAAAATACCATAACTTACTCACTCCCATCGATTTTAAGGTTTGAAGCAGTGGAGATCAGTACAAAAATAGAGCAAGTTATTCCTTCACGGTTTTTATACAAGTTTAGAGTATAAAATACAGACAATTCCATAAACCTCATTCACCCATTAACCTTTTTTTTAACACAAGTTCGAGTTCATACTGCAGATCAAAGTATACAAATACAGTCCCGAAAAGGAGTATTTAAACTTCTACAAAACAAGATATGACATAGGAGAGTATTCTTCTACCTTCCAAAAATAATCAAAGGCATTTAGTTTGAACAATGTAGGTTTACCCAAAATAGATGAAACAAGATATCCATTCCTTACCTTCATACAAGTTCGTGTTCAAGCAATGATTTGAAATATATACCCATACAGACCACAAAGGAGTAATACAACTTTAATAACTCAAGGATGCATCAGAGAAGAGTATTCATTTACCTTCTAATTTCAAAAGAGACTTCTAGTTCGAAGCTCAAGGAAAAAACAACTTACTTAAACCCTTTTCGAGCAAACAAACCAGAATACAGATTCAATAAAAACACTCAAGTCTCAAACAACCCCAAGTGTATTTCACCATCGACTCATTCAGAGAAAGCACCCAATGATAAAATTATCATGCAAAGGTTCCATAAACCAAGAAAACAAAGGTTCCTTCAGCAAGAAAAACAAATAACTAGAATAAAAATAGAAACCCATTTATCTCATGAGAGCAGAGTTTCTTTAATGGAACATTTTGAGAAAAAAAAGAAATCTTAATGGATAGAGCCTATCATGCTTGATAGTGCTTTTGTCGATTCGAAGAATACTTCTAGCCAAGCCTCCAAAACTTCTTCTTCTCCAAGCAAGATCAACAACCAAAAACTTCTTTCTCAAATGTCTCATATACTTCCCTTGAATCAAAAATAGACCAAGGGAATCAAAAATAGCCACAAATTGAAAATATAGCAAAAATCAGAGAGCATGAATGACCAAACAACCTCCAAAAAATCCACCCGCATGGTTTCCAAGGTGGTTTGCTTGCCAAAAATGAGGTTCATAAATGCCATTAATTCCCAAACTCCCGCCTATCTCTCCACGCCACCGCCATCCAAAATTGGCGAGACCCAATTCAATTCAACTTCTACATGCATCACTAAATCTTTGTGATGACTCCACGTAGACTCCCACTAAATTTACATGCCTCTACCTAAACTAGCAGTACGTTGTCCATTTATTTCAAAAATCAAATCAAATTAATAACTTAGGAACCATCACCAAGCTTCCAACTTGCCATACGACCCTTAGGTCCCCTTCCAATACTTCATTAGTTTAGGATAGATACCATTAGCTTAGAATATGACCATAGGATAGTTTAGAAGTATTTACCATAGGTTTACAAACATTACAATAGGTAAATTTCCATCCTAGGATAGGTCATACTTCACAACAATTTAGTATTAGGTATTAGGTTAGAAATAGACCTAGCATCACCTTAGGTTACCCCACATCCCAAATTAGAACATGCAACTTAGGATAGGATGCTATCCCAAATAAAGTAGACATAGATAGAAAATAGGTACATTTACCTTAGTTTAGAATCATGTTAGGATAGATCTCATAGGTCTAGGACTTAGATTTTTCCTCAATAGTCCTGAAGCAGGTCTCATTCCTCTTAACACATTAAGCATCCTGAAGAGATCAATAAAAATATCCGAGAACATAACATACAATAAAATGTAGGAACAATCTTTCAAGAAGATAAAAGAATTTGTAAACATACAAGAGTTCATTCCATTATGTCTTTAAACCTCTGAATGTCAGTTTACCATTCATATCAGGTAAAAGATTTAAAACATACCTTGGATCAATGGAATTGATCCAAGGATGTGATAATAAATAGAGATAAGTTTGCAACCATCATTACTAGATTACAACTTATCTATCTGAAACAAAAATGGATTCTTTGCAAGCAACAACATTTCAGCCTAATGAATCTAAGAGCAGAAATGACTTATCCATGAAAAACATGATTTCCAACAATCAAAGGAACACACCTTATCAAGAAAAATCACATGTCAACACTTGTAATGCAAAAGAGGAAAGATAACAATTTGTCAAAGGTGTTACATACTTCCCTCCTAAAAAGAATCATCATCCCGATGATTATCTTATTTTAACAATTTGCATCAAGGACAATTAATTTATTCACTTTCTTTTCATATGTTCATAACATATTAGAATTTTAAAGTTCCAAAAATCAGCATTTACATAGTTGTTTATTTTTAAATAAAGAAATATCTGCCCAAAACTGGCAGATTTATTGTCATAATAGGATAAAATCACAATTTTTTATCACTTATCAGAATCAATTATGTTCAAATAAATACGGAAAAGTAGTTTTCATATCTTCCAGATTTTCCCAGGTTGCACTTTCTTCGTTAAATTGATCCCATTGGACCTTACATTGACTTATTTCAAGATTTCTTAAATGCAACTGGTGAGTTTCCAACACTCGAATGGGTTTAACCACGATTATTCTTGGGTCTTGGACATGTAAGGAATTCCAATTTAACACATGTGATAAATCAGAAACGTATTTCTTAAGCAAAGAAATATGGAAAACATCATGCATTCATGACAAAGTAGGAGGTAATGCTAAACGATAAGATACAGGGTTGATTACTTCAACTATTTCAAAGGGTCCCACATAATGAGGTGATAACTTGGCAGCCCTGCCAAAAGTTATAGAACTCTTTTTGGTTTAACCCAAAGAAAGACCTTCTCACCAAGTTCAAATTTCCTACTAACCCGCTTCAAGTCGATAACTCTTTTGCATATCTACCACTTATTTCAAGAGTTCATGAATCATTTTAACTTGTTTTTCATTTTTGTAAGGATTTTAGGTCCAATTACCTCTCTATCCTCAATGCTGTCCCAACTAACATGGGTTTTGCATTTTCTTCCGTATAATGCTTTGAAAGGTGCCATCTTAAGAGAGGCATGATATGTATTATTGTATACAAATTCAACTAATGGAAGGTATTCTTCCCATTTATACTACTTGATCCATGCAATACATTCATAACATATCTTCTAAAACTTGATTAACTCTTTCGTCATCCATCCATTTCTGGATGATACGCAGAACTGAAATTCAACTTAGTTCCTAGAGCTGAGTTAAGTGTTTGCCAAAACCTTGAAGTCATTCTAGGATCTCTATCAGATATGATTAATTCAGGTACTCCATGTAATATGAAAATATCATGTACAAACCTTTTTTCCAAAACAGGAGAATCATGCTTATAATTACCAGGTAATAAAGTGTGCTACTTTTGTTAGTTTATCCACAACAACCAAAATAACATCATTTTTATTTCTTGACATAGTTAACCCTGTAAAAATCCATGCTTATTACTTGCCATTTGTACTATGGTGTGTTGTGAGGATATAATAAACCAAATTAGGTGCATATGTTTGGCTTTTACACGTTGAAATTCCAAGCAATGTGTCACAAACTCAATAACGTCCTTTTTCATACCTTTCCAAAAATATTACTTGTTTTATATCGGTAAGCATCTTTGTAATGCCGGTTGTCCGAAAAGGTGAGTTGTGAAATTAAATTAATAATTTCTTTCTTAAATCATTTAGCAAAGGTATGTATACTCTGTTTTCAAATCGTAAGATTCCTTCGTTATCAAAGTGAAAACCTTTATATCTCACATCATTTGGTTCTGCAACAAGTGTTATTTTTACTTGCTAAAAATAAGAATCAGATTCCATAACACTTTTTACTTCATCCTTAAATTGAGTTCTCAACGTTATAAGAGCAGTAAATGTGCTTCCTATGACTTAGAGCATCAACTACCCTATTTTCCTTGCCTTTAATGTAACTTATGTCAAAATCATATTGAGACAAAAACTCTAACCATCTTTGTTGTCTTGCATTTAGATTTGGCTGAGTGAAAAATTTCTTCACAGACAAGATGATCGAGTTTTTAATTCAAAAGGTTTACCAAGTAGATAATGCCTCCAAACTTGAAGTGTATGAACAATGGCAGTAAGCTCTAAATCATGTGGAGCATAATTCAACTCATGTAACTTAAGTTTTCTACTTTCAGTAAGCTATGACATGATCATTTTGTAACAAAATACCTCCAAGACCTTCCTCGAGATGCATCCATTACAACAGTAAAGTCTCCATTAGGGTTTGGTACAGCTAAAATAGGTGCTAAAGTTAACTGATCCTTCAAAGTTTTAAAAGTAGATTCACATTTCTCATTCCAAACAAATTTCTTATCCTTTTTCTGCAATGAAGTTATTGGTGTAACAACTTTGGAAAAATATTTTACAAATTTCCTATAGTAACCAACAAGACCCATGAAGCTTCTAACTTCATGTACATTCTTTGGTGCAGGCCACTCAGTTATAGCTACAATTTTAGAAGGATCTACAATAATTCAATTCTTACTTATAACACGACCTCGTTATCTCGTAAAATTGACAAGGGAAATTTTACCGATAACCATACCGAAAATTTTGTTTTGATCCCTCGTTAGGGATCCCTTGCATTCGGAACGTTGCAAAATCCCTTTTTGGGAAATCTGGTTTTCCGAACTTAGTCATTTTTGGTCTTTTGGTGGGTGCATGGAATTACTATGTAACACCAACTTTTGGTGCGCCCCCTTTAAAACCTTTGGCGCATATTTTCCTGTGTCAACACACCTTTTGGTGCGCCTTGATATGTTGAGTCTTCCCTGCGTGCGCCAAGGCGCATGCGCCTTCGTGTTAGCAACCCTTTTGTTGCGCCACTTTTTGGTGCGCCACAGGCGCACATAATCTCATGTCGACACCACTTTTGGTGCGCCAAAGGCGCACTTAATTCCATGCTGGCAAGTGCTTTGGTGCACCAAAGGGCGCATGCTTTCCTATGTCGATAGTAATTTTCATGCGCGCGCATTTATTTATTTGACTCACCTATATATATATATTTGCGCGCCTGCAAATGTCATTATCACCAGAGCAATCACATTTTTTATATTCTCTGAACCTGTCAGCTCACCTGCCCCGTCGTTTTCAACACATAGTGGACCCGTTTGCACGTTTTCACTATTTATCCGGTAAGAGGTTCTTATCTCTTTCGTGTGTTTTATGTTTTGGTTCTTTGAATGCTTGTTGGTTTGGTTTTGGAATTGAAATATTGAACTAGCCCCCCCTTGCTGTCTTTCCATATTCCTCCCCCTCTTTCCAGATCTGCTGGTAGAGGAAGTTGTTCTGAAAGCATGGTTTAAATCCCTTCTGGTTAAGCCATTTCATTACCCAAATAACCCTGCAAAAAGAGGAAAAGAAAAGAAAAGAGAAGCTAAACCATGTGAAAAACCCCTCTGAGGGTGATTAAAGCTCTAAAAAGACTCTGTTTTCCTTTTTCCCTTTGGCGCATTGGCACGTCCTGCAACATCAAAAACAGTTGCACCTTTGGCGCATCTGTCACCCCTGCAACATGATTAAAATCTGCGCCAATGGCGCACCCATCATGCCTGTTACATCATGAAATTTTGCGCCCTCAAGGCGCGCTTCCTTCACATGCTGCAAGCGCTAGCCTTGCGCCCTCCTTGGCGCACCCAGCATCGGTGCAACATCAGCTTAATCCGTGCTAAGTACAAAGCTTTGAAGGCGCAAGCGCATTCCCCATTACAACAACATCATGTTGTGTAGACCCTCGTCTGTAGTGCCAAGTTGCCTTTGGCACATGAAAAGTTCCTGTTACACAAACCATACATGCGCCTTTGGCGCACCAAATCTCCATGCAACATGAAAAATCTATGCGCCTTTGGCGCATCCTGTCTCTATGTAACACGGTGTTTCCATGCGCCCTTTACAAAATGTACCCTGCAGTATCTATGTGCCATGCGCCTTTGGCGCTGATTTAACCCTTGCAACACCTTTTTTCTGTGCACCTTACCTATTTAGCCCTGTAAGCTGTAGCTTTCATGCGCCCTATGCCCTGAGCCTCAAAATCACTAACTCTTTCTTCTGTTAACATTTCAATGGAAGATCAAATGGCTAATACAACCTTTTTGCGTTGGGTCTTGCTTCTTCTTCGTGCAGATTAGCAACTAAGCTCGGAAGAACATATGTCTACATCAAGCAGGAGACCTACCAAATCCAAAGGCAAGGCCAAACTTACAGAAGAAGAGATGAAATACAAGTACCAGAGAGTCAGAATGCCTGACTCCCAGGCTGAATGCGACCTAGATATCAAGGACTCAGAGTTGGGTCACATTGATATGGAGGAATTCTGGGTCAGAACTCAGAAGGTAACAAGAAGTCCATGGATGGACAAACTAATAGGCAGTGCCCTACACTTCGCTGGAGGAATCCCAGTCAGCCATCGACAATGAATTCATGATGGTGGTCACCCGGTGCTACAACAAGGACACAAGGTGTGTCGTAAATGACAAGGGCGAGGTAGTCATTAACCTCACTGCCCGCCACTTTGAGATAATACTCGGCATCCCTCATCACCGGCACTTCGTGGCCGTCAGCCGAGAGGATTGCATTAAGGCCTGGGATGACAACGAAGATCAGTGCATGCAACTGATGAACGAGGTCTATTTGAAAAACAAAAAGGTGGTGACCCGATGGCCTCAAATCATCCACCGCAGTGACTTCTCAGAGGAGCTCAGTGACACCATCACATTCCTGAGCAGGGTCTTTGGGCTTCCTGACGCCCACTTTTTCCATAAATGGATGTTGCGGTACTTAGAGACCATGAATAAGAATATGCCCGATCAGCGCTTCGAATGGGCAGAGATTATAAGCAGCACAATCTCTGAACAGCTTCAACAATTTCTTACAACGGGAAGATTCTACATGAACTCCTATGTTGTCTATGCTGCAGCATCAGAAAGAGACTACCCAGGCCTGATACGAAGTGGGGTTTGGCCTCAGGTCAAAATATATGAGTACTACCCAGAATTGAGGCTGGAGAATAGCATCTCTCAATTCACAAAGATTAACGATGTGTTTTTCTATCACATCATCTACCTGTTGAGGCCAAATATGACTTACGGTCGCACGACCAAGAGCATAGTGGCAGCTACTGAGAAATGGGGGGCCCTGTTCACCCAATTTCCTACGTTCACCTATCTGAGGGCAGCCAACTTCTTGGGAGAGCCGACCAGACTGCCGAGGTATGCTGGGCCCAAGCTGATTTTGTTGGAGCTGTCAAGACAGCTGATTACATATCACGAGAAGTGCCTCAAAAGAAAGAAGGGTGGAACTCCTTTCCCCCTCACAGTGGGCCGATATACATGCCTTACCCACCACAAGGCAAAGGACATGTTCGCAGAGTGAGTTTAATTTGAGACATGATTTCCCGGCCAGGCCTACCTTCGACCCAAGGAATTGTCTGCCAAGGGCGAAACTCGATCCAATCCACGTCCCTCAGATCGAGGACATCTACATCGACATCATCCATGAGGTTGAGCTCAGGAGAAAGGATCATTCTCACTTAGCCTTGGCAGAAATCATCCAATATGGGGTAGCAATTGTCCCCAAAGGCTTCCAAACTATGGAAGATGAAATAGACCAAGTATATACTAACACGGATGGGGACAATTGGCCTTTTCCAGCCATTGATAGAACTAAGGCACCTCAGACGATTGAGGAGAGGATCAGGGAGACTCTGCGCAGGACAGAGCATTGGTGCCGGATGAACGGGTTAATCTACCTTGGGGTTGATTTCACAACCTCCCCATTGGGTAACGCACCTCCCCGATCTAAACAGCAGCCTAAAGGCAAGGGCAAAGGCGTAGAAGGTGAATCCAGCACCATTCGAGAAGAAGCCCCTGAGAGTCCTCCTTCCGCGGCACCCGAACAGGTAATAACTCTGGTTACGCCAGAGAAAGAAGCAGAAGAGGATATTCCAATAGGCCCATCCACTCAGGATGTCGGCATTGCTACAACAACCGAGGTCCTTTCTGTCCCTTCTTCTTCTCTTCCTTCCCCTCCTCGAGTGACTCAAGCGACCATCCCTTTGATCGTGTCCTCTCCCCCTTCTTCTACTATTCCTCCCACTTCTTCGTCCATCTTCTCTTCCCTCGCGGATCTTTCCCCCTCCATTTCTTCCCTCATCTCTGAGCTCCCTTCCCTTCCTATGTCTTCCGCAACTGCAATTTCCCTTCCTCCCGTGGGCACTTCTTCGGCTATTCTCTCCATGCCGCCTCCACATGTCTCCACGTTTTTCCCCTCTACTCTGCGCAGGCTGCCCTCTTCTTTGTTTCCGGCCCTTCTCCCATAGGTCCAGCCTGGATCTCCCAGTAGCTAAGTCAGCAAAAGAGGAAAGTTCCCATCACTCCAATGGACTTTTCTGTAATCCCATCTAAGGGGGCAAAGAAGCGGAAGCCCGTCACATGCTTCTCTCAAAGTGCTTTGCGGGAGAGAGGGTTATGGAGATCGCGTACCCCAATCCTCTCAAGGAGAAAAAGGATCTGTCTCCGACAGATTATACTGTGACCCAAGTCACAATGGGGACATCTTCTGAAAGCCTTCAGGGGGAGGCCCTTTCTGCAGTTGATGCCCTCTGCAAGAAGCTTCAAGAGACAAAGGAAGAGAAAAGGCAATTGAAAGAGCAAAACAAATATCTGCTCCAAGCCTTACAGAAGATGGGTAGTGCGCCTCCCACAACTACCGCCGAGACTTCTGAGCTTCTCAGCCAGGAGAAAATTAATGAGTACGCAAAGATCGGCGAGCAGGGTATGGCCGTTTCCGCTTGGAGGAGCCAAATCCTCAAAGACAGCGAAAAAGTAATCGCCGAGTTCTCCAACTTATATCTAAGCATCAATAAGGCGAATAAAGAGCTCCAAGCGTTAGCGGGACCCATATCGGAAGAGCTGGAACATGCTAGACTGCAGCACGAGACCTTCCAACAAATGTTTGACTGTTCAGTCGAAGATCTGGTCAAGTTCGGTGTCTTCGGCCATCCCAGGGCCCTCAACAAAATCATGTCCACTCTGGATTACCGGGTGGATCAGCTGGAATTTGTCCTAGAAAAGATTGACAAAGTAAAGGAAGAAGCCCTGGACGCGATGCACCAAATGGAATGGATCGTTCTTAACATGTCGCCAGGGTTACTTACTCCTTCCTTCACTTTAAGGAAAGCTGATGAAACCACCCAGATCTTCAAAGAGATCGTTTCTCAAGGGATGGGGCCAGAGGTCACTTTTGACGCAGAGTCTATCAATAACCTGCTGGCCTGCCGAGACTTCATTGGATTACTCATTGAAGCGGAAAAAGACTATTCCAAGCTCCCCGAGAAACTCATAGATGAGTGGGAGACTTGTGAGGTGATCAGTGATCGGCACAAGGATCCTTCCCAGGATCAGCTAGGGCCAATGATCAAGAAGTTTATGGAATACCGCTCTCAATTCCATATCTCATCACCTGAGCAACAACAAAAGCAGTCCACCCCCTTTAGGCCGCAGGATGACGACGATGAGTAGCTTCTTCTTCTTCTTCTTCTCTCTCTCTCTTCTTCGACTTTCTTTTTGGGAATATCTGGAGTATGTTGACACAAATGATGACATCATCCATGTTGCATCATGGGATGATGTCATCCATCAAGTTGTCAAAAGTCAACATGACTTTTAGATATTTTGTAAATATCTTTGTAAATAAGTTGTTGGCTCCTTTTTGCCTTCTTTTCTCTCCTTCTTCTATAAATACCCCAATACTTGTTGTATTATGGATGGATGAATATCTTTCAGATGAAAAATAGAAGTGAGGAGAAAAGACTTTGAGCTTTTTGTAACAGAAGGAAAATATTAATACAATATTTAGACTTTGTGCTGAATACATGTGTTATGTGCATTAGATCTTTCTTACGTCAGATCTGTGTTTATTCTGTTGGATCTACTTCTGTTTTATTGTCATTTATTTATCATCAGTATTGCTTTGCTCATTTATGCAAGTAGGTTTGGCTCTGTTTACTACCAATCCCAAAACATAAACCTTCTGACCTTTCTGCTTTGGAATTCATTTCTTTTCTCCCTTCGGGCCTACTCTTTCTTCATCCCCTCTTCCTTTCCTTTCTTTTCACAGTCGGAAACACCCCTACTGGGATGAGATCCCAAACGCCCGAAGGCAGAATTTGTGAGACTTGCATAGATTCCTGCTAGTAGAATAGCAATAAACCAGTTTCGCTTTGCTGACTCAAAGAGGGGCTATGCCCTGCACACTGTTGGCTCGTTTATCCATAGATCTGCCCAAGCGATAGATTTTCGGACCAACGAGACCCAAATAGTGCACTTCGTATCATAGAAAGAACATTTATATAGCTTATTAAATAACCACCTCTTTCTCAAAATTTCTAAAACTATATTCAAATGCTCATGGTGTTCCTCAATACTTTTAGAATATATGAGAATTTCATCCAAGAATACAAGCACAAATTTGTCCAAGTATTCTTGAAAAATATTGTTCATCAAATTCATAAAAGTTGTAGGTGCATTTGTTAATCCAAAAGGTAAAACTGTGAACTCATAATGTCCATACCTTGTTCTAAAATCTGTTTTATGAATGTCCTCATCCTTAATCTGTAACTGATGATATCTAGATTGAAGATCTATCTTAGAATATACTCGATGCTCCATGCATCTGATCAAACAGATCATTAATTCTAGGGAGTGGATATTTGTTCTTGATTGTTACTTTGTTTAAAATTATGTAATCAATGCACAATCTAAGTGTTCCATCCTTCTTTTTCATAAAAATTATTGGTGCTCCCCAAGGTGAAACACTCGAGTGTAATCAAACCTTTAGAAAAATTTCTTGCAATTGTGCTTTAAGCTCTACCAATTCTATAGTAGTCATTTGATATGGTGCCTTAGAAATAGGCTCAATACCCAGTTTGATTTCAACTGTGAAGTCAAATTCTCTTTTGGGTGGAAGACCTGGTAACTCTTTCGAAACACATCACTGTAGTTTCGTAACAATAGATAATGTTCCATGAAATCACTATTTTCCTTAGCAGATTCTGAAATATTTACTGTATATAAGATACAACCTGTATTTTTGGCCTTTTTAAGTTACATACCTGACAATTTCCTAACTAAAATTTCACGTTTCACACCTTGAATCTTTGTTGTTTTCTCGTAGGTCATCTAAATAACTAATATGTTTTTCAAAATAGTCCACTTTTGCTTTATGATTAGCTAACCAATTAACACCTATGATTACATCATATGATCCCAAAGGTGCAACATAAAGATCAACTTCAGTGGAAAAACTAGGTAAGTCAAGGACTACCCCAAAAAGACACATACTAATTGTATGAACAACATTATTCCCATAATGTACAGTCCATGTTTTATCCATTTTTCTAGATTTTCTTTTTAGTTTTGATGCTAATTTACTAGAAATAAAACATTCAGTAGCTCTGTATCAAAAATAATAGTTACAGGTATGCCAAATAACTTACCCGAACTTCTATGGGCATGACTTGTTTTTCATCCTGTTTGTCAGCTACTACAGTGTGTATCTTATGCTTTGCTGATTACGATCATCCTTTTTCAAAGGACATTGGTTTGCATAATGATCCTTGCCATAGTTATAATAGCCTCTTACAAGTCCCTTTTTAGGCTCAGATTTATTTCTAGCCTTAAATTTATCATTTTGACCTCCATAGGACTTTTGTCCATTATTATTGTTCTTGACAAAGTTGTTTCGTGCATTTCCAATAGACTTATTTGTTGTTGTTTTCTTATTATTATCAGCTGAAAACTTACTTTTCATACCAAAATTCTTCCATGGTCCTTTCTTAGGTGTAAGAGATGATGAAGAGGAGTTGGGAACTTTCTTTCTTACTTCCTCCTTATGAGTAGAAATTTCCTTTAATTTCTGTTCTTGCCTTATGGATTTTTCAACAACCCCTTCCATAGTGGTTGGGTGTGAACATCCACCTCTCCTCCTATAATGGGATTCAATCCCATGATGAATTTCTATATCCTAAACTTCTCGTCAGTTTGATACTGAGGTACATACTTAAGGATTTTAGTAAACCACTCCTAATACTCAATTACAATTAGCTTTCCTTGGGCTAAGTTCTGAAATTTAGTCATTTTTTGATCATAATAAAGTTATGGTAGCCAACATTGCCTAAAGTAACTTTTAAATTGATCCCAAGTAATATTAGTTTCATCAATATTCAACTCAGCCTTATGGCTATCCCACCATGAAGATGCTTCATGGGAAAGCTGATATGCTCCCCATATTGCCTTTGTTTCTTCTGAGAAATTCCTTATTGCAAAGTACTTCTCCATTTCACTGAGTCAATTCTTAGCTCCATCACCTAATGTGGTGCCATCAAACTTAGGTGGACTTATCCTTTTTATATCTTCAAATAAACCTTTAAAGATATTCACCATTTAAATAAACAACAACCGTTAATTAGATACTTATTTCATTCCAAGAAGGATGCGAGAAATAAAAATAGTTATCAAATCACTACAACCTTAGTGAATTATTCTACATCATTGAAGATTCCAAACAGGTGATCCAAAACCATTCATTCCTTTAAGAAAAGTAAGTCTACGAAAAGATCATCGATATTTGTAACCATTCAGAGAAGGAAGGAACCATCCTTTGAGTGAACAGAGATCAATAAAGCTTACAAAAAAATGATTTGGTTCATTCAACACCCAAAACAAAAAATCAAAGAGTTGAATTATCCATTCAATGAATCCCATGAAGTTACAACAGTCATATCTTACATGATACATTAACAAATTACCAGGTAGTTTCCTAGCTCTGGACGAGTAAGTTTACCAACCACATCCAAGTCCTAAAAGTGTTAAGGATGGAAAGATCAAACTTAAGAAATCCGAATAGAGCTAAGAATGATAATAATGGTATCGACTTGGAGAAGACCATCTACCAATGTATTTTCAAACAACATAACTTCAACTATCTACCGACAACTCAACTTCCAAAATTTTAAAGGAAGACTCAAACAGAAATGAACTGCACAAAAGAATTCATCACTACTATTTCCTCAATTAAAATCCAAGACCATTTAAAACCTAGAATTCCTTTCAAGAGTTTTGAAAGAGAATACTAAAACCAAATGACAAAGTTTTAAGTCAAACTTTCCTTCTATTTCCCTCACGAGATCGAACTGAAACGTTAATCAAAATACCATAACTTACTCAGCTCCCATCGATTTTAATGTTTGAAGTAGTGGAGATCAGCACAAAAATAGAGCAAGTTATTCCTTCATAGTTTTTATGCAAGTTTAGAGTATAAAATACAAACAATTCCATAAACCTCCTTCACCCATTAACCTTTTTTTTAACACAAGTTCGAGTTCATACTGCAAATCAAAGTATACAAATACAGTCCCGAAAAGGAGTATTTAAAATTCTACAAAACAAGATACGACATAGGAGAGTATTCTTCTACCTTCCAAAATAATCAAAGACATTCAGTTTGAACAATGTATGTTTACCTAGAATAGATGAAAAAATATATCCATTCCTTACCTTCATACAAGTTTGTGTTCAAGCAATGATTTGAAATATATACCCATACAGACCACAAAGGAGGAATATAAATTTAATAACTCAAGGGTGCATTAGAGAAAAGTATTAATTTACCTTATAATTTCAAAAGAGACTTTTAGTTCGAAGCTTAAGGCAAAAATGACTTACTTAAACCATTTTTCGAGCAAACAAACCAGAATATAGATTCAATAAAAACACTCAAGTCTCAAACAACCCCGAGTGTTTTTCACCATTGAATCATTTAGAGAAAGCACCCAATGATAAAATTATCATGCAAAGGTTCCATAAACCATGAAAACAAAGGTTCCTTTAGCAAGGAAAACAAATAACCAGAATAAAAATAGAAACCCATTTATCTCATGAGAGCAGAGTTGTTTTAATGGAACATTTTGAGAAAAAAGAAATCTTAATGGATAGAGCCTATCATGCCTGATAGTGATTTTTTCGATTCGAAGAAAACTTCCACCGAGCATCCAAAACTTCTTCTTCTCCAAGCAAGATCAAAAACCAAAAATTCTTTCTCAAATGTCTCATATACTTCCCTTGAATTGAAAATAGACCAAGGGAATCAAAAATAGCCATAAATTGAAAATAGAATTGCTGGTTCGAAGAACCAGATAGCTCCATGTAGAGAAAAAATTGGAGAGCATGAATGACCAAACAACCTCCAACAAATCTACGCACATGGTTTCCAAGGTGGTTTTCTCACCAAAAATGAGGTTCATAAATGCCATTAATTCCCAAACTACCGCCTATCTCTCCACGCTACTACCATCCAAAATTGGTGAGACCTAATTCAACTTCAACATGCATCACAAAATATTTTTGATGACTCCACGTAGACTCCCATTAGATTTACATGCCTCTGTGTAAACTAGCAGATGCTGTCCATTTATTTCAAAAATCAAATCAAATTAATAACTTAAGAACTGTCACCAAGATTCCAACTTGCAATATGACCCTTAGGTCCCCTTCTAATACTTCATTATTTTAGGATAGATACCATTATCTTAGAATATGACCATATGATAGTTTAGAAGTATTTACCATAGGTTTACAAACATTACAATAGGTAAATTGCCATCCTAGGATAGGTCATACTTCACAACAATTTAGTATTAGGTATTAGGTTAGAAATAGACCTAGCATCACCTTAGGTTATTCCCCACATCCCAACTTAGAACATGCAACTTAGGATAGGATGCTATCCCGAATAAAGTAGACATAGATAGAAAATAGGTACATTTACCTTAGTTTAGAATCCTGTTAGGATAGATCTCATAGGTCTAGGACTTAGATTTTTCCTCAATAGTCTTGAAGCAGGCCTCATTCCACTTAACGCCGTTAAGCATCCTAAAGAGATCAATCAAAAATATCCGAGCACATAACATACAATAGAATGCAGGCACAATCTTTCAAGAAGATAAAAGAATTTGTAAACATACAAGAGTTCAGTCCATTATGTCTTTAAACCTCTGAATGTTAGTTTACCATTCAGATCAGGTAAGAAGATTTAAAACATACCTTGGATCAATGGAATTGATCCAAGGATGTGATAATAAATAGAGATAAGTTTGCAACCATCATTACCAGATTACAACTTATCTATCTGAAACAAAAATGGATTCTTTGCAAGCAACAACATTTCAGCCTAATGAATCCAAGAGCAGAAATGACTTATCCATGGCAAGCATGATTTCCAACAATCAAAGGAACACACCTTATCAATAAAAATCACATGTCAACACTTGCAATGCAAAAGAGGAAAGATAACAATTTGTTAAAGGTGTTAAAATTTTCCAAACCATCTTTCAAAAAATCCTACATTGAACTCATTAAGGAAAACAAACCTTCTTCACCCAATCTAATAACTTCCCCACCTTCACCCACGGAGTCTATGGATCTAGAATCCATTCCTCCTAACTTTGTTTTTTGTAAAAACCATTTCCCTAGGACCTCGAATTTTCATAATTACGTGTGTTGAGGACAAGGGGGCAATAAGAACAATTGCCCCCAATGTGAAAGTGAGGTTCATTTTAGTAATAATTCTATCCACAATCATGTATGAACCTTATGGAAACGAGTGTGTCACAAAGTAATGGGATGGAAAATGGATGTTATCCACCATAGATGAAAAGGCTGCAAGGCATACAAGGAGGATGTGAAGAAACAATGATGTGAGGATAAGTTCTGAATTGGATGTTAGGGGAAATGGATCTAATAATAGGAGGTGTAGCGAGAGGGAGTGCGGAAGTAGGAGGCTTAGGAAGCCAATGGGATGTGGTAGCAATGTGTGAGGGATGAGAGGATGTTACTATAGGTGGATTAGCTAGAGGATGTGGATGAACAATGACCTTAAGACATGGGGGATGATAACCTTAGGAGGAGGAGAAGGAGACAAGTGAATAGTGGCATAAGCTTGCTTATATGGGATAGGGGAGAGAGTGCTCACAATAGCGAGAGTAGAAAGCAATGACACCTTTGTATTCTAATTGTTGCAGGTGATCATGGAGAGCATAACAGTCATTGTCATGGTGGCCATTGTTGTGGTGAAAATTACAAAAGGGTAGTCACACTTTGTTGGTGCAAGTGGTGAGGTGGATGATGTTGGTTATAAGGTAAAAAATTAACCACTTATCAAGTAGGGTACACAAGACATCATGTGGTTTAACATTATGTGCATAGTGTGATGGTTCATGAGTGAGAGATGAAGAAGACTTAGGTGAATGCCAACACAAACGGAGGGGAAGGAAGACACTTGATTAGAGGCAAGTGATGGGGATCACACAGGAGGGTCAATAGATGGGGGAGGAGAAGACTTAGTAGGCATAGGAGGAATAGAAGAAGTATAAGAATGTGTTAAAACATTATCTGTAATAAGATATTTTTCTAAATCAATAAATTTATAACACAAAAGAGTAAATGATTTACATGTATCATATAATATCTTTGCTTTTAAGGGAGAAATTAATCCATGACATATGTGTATACGTTATATCATGCTTTGGAGATGGGAACCTCTTTTTTAGCCATAAGGGTTTTGGGATCCTAGGGTAATGAGTTTGAATAAGATGACCACCTAGATAATCTTTCCTCCTAAAGATGACCAACCATTTTACGTTTACATTTATGCTACAGATCATTCCTTAGAGCCATGCTCACTCATCGTGATGAGAAACACATGGAGCAAGTGGTTTATTATATAAGTCATACGCTTTTGGATTTTTAAACTTGATAAACCCACACCAAAAACTCTGCCTAACCTTAGTTTTTGTCGCTACTAAACTTCTCCATTACCTACTTAACTATTAAAATTTTGTTTTTACCAATATAGAACCCTTAACATTACATGTACGCTACACCATACCAACATTAGCATGTTTCACATTGGCTCATGCTTCTTTCAGACCTAGACCTCAAATTCATTCATCAAAAATCTATCAAAGGCCAAACTATCACTGACCAACTTGCAGATGCACCTCTCTCCAGAAATCAGCCCTCTAACTTTGATTTCCCAGATGAATCCATTGCTACCCTCTCATTGGATGATACCATTTACCCAATGAACTTATTATTTGATGGTTCCAAATGTCAATGTGGAGGTGGTGCTAGAGTTATCCTCATTCCTCTTAATGGTGAGCCTATGTCATTATCTTTCAAACTAGATTTTGAATGTACTAACAATATCACTGAATATGAAGCACTCATATTAGGCCTTCAAACCACCATCACCTTATATGTCAAATCAATTAATATCTTTGCGAATCTCAACTAGTTGTAAATCAAGTCAATGGTATATACTAGTTTTGTAATGAAATAATTCAAAAGTATAAGCATCATATAGACATACTTTTTAATACCTTTGATCATTATGAACTTCAAACCACTCCACGTTCCATTAACAAATTTGTGGATACTATGGCTTGCCTTACTTCTCAAATACCCACCTCACCCTCTGACTCAAAAATATTTGTCACGGACAAAGGATGCAATCACATTCCTATCTACCTTGATACGTCAACCTCGTTGGAACCATTCAACCTGACCCACATGACCTTTTCTATAAATAGTTTCTTTGACTAGCTTTCCCTTTCAATTCTACCTCCAGACATTACTCGCAATAGAAAACACTCCTTTCTCAAAAGTTTCTCTTGTTATGTCATCATGGGAGGCCTTATTTATAAACATGGCTTTAATGGTATCCTCTTGTGATGCCTTACAATTTTGAAATTCCCTACACCATCAAGGAAGTTCACAACATAATTTTTGGAGGTCACTTCAGTGGTTTAGTTGTCACTAAATGCATTCTCTGCCTAGGCTATTATTAGCCAACCTTAAACCATGATTGTTGTGATTATGTCAAACATTGTGTGAAGTTCCAACAACATGCTAATCTTCATCACATGCCTAGTCATGCCTTACAGGTCACATGAGACCTTTGGCCTTTCTCTCAATGGGGTTTGGATCTTGTTGGAGAAATCAACCCCATTCTTCACAACGCCATCAATGGATTATTACCGCTATTGAATACTACACTAAATGGGTAGAATCCATACCTCTTATTTCAACAAAAGCTAATAAAATATGTGAATTCATCTATCATCATATCATTTAAAACTTTGGTGTTCCCCATCGTCTAATAACTGATAATGGAAAACAGTTAAAAAAAACTCTTGGAAGCTTTGTGATGCCTTTGGCATTCAACTCATTTTTCTTCACCCTACTACCCTAAAACAAATGGCCAAGCTGAATCCACCAACAAAACCTTAAACAAAACTCTTATGAAAGTTGTAGATGATACTGGAAAGGATTGGCACACGTACATTCCTTTTTCCTTATGGGCTTACCATACTAGTATTTTTACCTCAACTCAACTAAAAATTTCTCTCTGGTCAATGATATAGAGGTTGTCTTGCCTCTTGAAGTCCATATTTCATCTCTTTGTATCTCACTCAAAGATATGCTCAACGATGATGAATTTCACCATGACTGTTTGGCACAACTCGAGTTATTAGATGAATGTCGTCTTAATGATCTTAATGACATTGAAATCTACCAAAAACGTATCGGATGTGAAGTGACATACAAATAGAGATCCCTATGACCTAACTAGAAGTGGATACATAAATGATAGATGTGGAAGAGAAGTACAATAAAAAGTAATCAAAGATATAGATGGATAAGAGATGGTGTCACCAGTGAATACTTTTCTTGCTTAAGATCCATGCATATAAACAACATACTAACGACATAGTAAAATAGTAATATGTGCGTGATTTTGTGTCTACACACACCATCAACACTATTAAATATCTCTCACCCATGCCTCCACACCTAGTGCTTCTACTACGAAGCACCAATTGAATCATCCAACTCGTCTAGTCTTGCTATCTACAAGACCTTAGACCCTTCTACATCTACCACATCTACTTCAAATATTCTTGTGACCACTTGAAAGTCTTAGAAAATAAACCCATGGTGGAGATCACTAAAATTTATTTCTAAGACCACGTTGCCCGACATCACATGTAGAGCCTCAAAATCCCACCACACAAACCACAAACCACTTATATAGAAAAATAGAAACCGTGTCTCACATTTTTCAAACAACCTCATCACAAGGTACAAGGCCCTTTCCTTCCATCTCAAGGCCCCCTCCTTTATCTAAATTCATAATTTCCATCACCAAATACAAGGCCATTCCTTAACCATAACCTAAACATGTCACACAAAAAATGACCTCAGCCACCACAATCTCCAACTCATCAAACGAAACACAAATCCCCTCAACATTAACTTCAACATGGTACTATGATAGAACCCTCGAAAATCTCATCCAACTATCCATCATAACATTACCTCCTCTCAAGTCATCTTTCTTGCCAGGGTGGAATCCCTATTTATACAAATTTAAAGTGTTTTGTAAGTATCATCACACTTTAGGACACTATACTGAGGACTGTAAAGCCATCCATGCTACTATTCAAAGCCTTTCTAATAAAGGGTTTTTACCCACAGATCTAAAAATCTAAATCAAATCAAGAAAACTCATCCAACCCCTAAACCCACACTTTCTAAACCATTTTCCAACACTCTATCTAAGGCGTCCAGGTAAGAGTGAAGCCTCTTCCATTAAGAACCCGCTCCATCCAATCAATGTAGTTCGTATAAATCAAGACCCCGTGCACAAGACCCTAAGGATTCAGATCAAAATAGGCCCAAGGTCTCTATCCATATCACACCTAAATCACCTAATCATCCACCCTCTACTAAGGAAAACATATTTATCCTTTCCACTTCGCACACCCAATCCACCTCTTATGTACAAAATACCATCATCAAACAACTCAATCAAGATCCAATGAAGATTTCTCTCTACGAGCTTGTCCAAACCTCACCACAACATTGAAAAATTATGATTTATGCCCTTTCATCTATATCAATACCATCGAGATGATCCCCAACCTTTCAAAACCCGCTTACCACCCTCAAAATTTATGTCACTATATCTTTCGATGATTATGAGATCCCATCCTTACAACCCAAAGATCACGATCTCCCACTCTTTGTCATGGACCAAATCAATGATACTCTCATTAAGAGAGTTATCATTGAAAATAGAGCTAACATTGACATCATACCATCCCACTCTTGCAACAAAATTTGTTTACCCAATACTATCGTTACTCAGTCACTGCATCTGCGTGCCTTTAATTACACCGTTTCCCCTACATTAGGCACCGCTATCTTACCTTTTAAAGTAGGTGTTAAATGCCTTCACAAACTCTTCTATCTTGTAGAAGGAGATTTTTAATACAATATGTTGTTAAGAAGTCCTTGGATACACGCTATGCACTTGTATCCCATCCACCATACATTCTTTATCTAAAATATGAAAATGAAGTCAAAACCTTTACTTGCTCATGCTAATCCAAACCGTTTCAAAGCATGTCATATAACTTACCGGCCATATCAAACCTCGAAATTTGAGTCTATTCTTGGAAGGAATAAGTCATAAAATGAAGGGTAGGATACAAGAGCTGGAAGATAAGCTTCATTGTTCAACTATATATGTAGCCATATGTGTGTATGAATATCTAGAGAGGGATATACACACTTACATATAGTTGCATGTACAACATCGTAATAACGTTTGTCAATTAACACTCATAGTGTACCTATCATTTACATCGTACTCCTATTTTGAGCTTGTTATTGTATGTACTTACCTTGCTATGTCATATTACTAAATGAGATGATTAAGTGCTTTGATTTTTGTTGTACCTAAATTTGAATCTATTAACATGTCTCATTGGAAGTAATGAATTTCACACGTTATTGAAATTATACTTAGCTCTTTGTATATTTCAATAAATAAGATAATGTTGAACATTAAGAAGTTGCTAAATCTCTTAGAATTATGGGATTTATTCATGTTTGGCTGGGATGGCCAAGTGTAATATAGCATTATAAAATCTTTTTCCGAGTTGGTAATAATTCGATCTTCTTCAAGTGATGCTTGTTGATGATTATGAAGGCATTATTATGGCACCACGGGTAAAGGTAAGGGTATACAATGGAAAAGGTCTTGGACCGTGATATTGGTGTTTAATTGTTAAAATTGTTTATTTTATTCATACCATCGGTTGATTATAATAGCAAGCCAGGTGATCCACTTGTGTATTTGATCATATAGACACGGAAGCATGACAATGGTTTGCTGATTATAATGAAGCCATTAATATGGTGATAGAGTTAAAGGTCCTAATAAATCCTAACCCAATCTATGTGGCATAAGACCCCATGGTTGACTTAGAGGATTGTTTGAATTAAAGTATGAACAAGGACCTTGATCAAAAGTATACATACATACATACGTACGTACATACATACATACATACGTACATACATACATACATACATACATACATACATACATACATACATACATACATACATACATACATACATACATACATACACATACATACATACATACATACATACACACACACACACACACACACACACACATACATATACATATATATACATATACATATACATACATACATACATACATACATACACATACATACATACATACATACACATACATACATACATATATATATATATATATATATATATATATATATATATATATATATATATATGTCCTTTGACCAAAATCGATAACGATTTTGTATGGATTATCATTTATTCTACATCCTGCTTGTTGGACATTTTAATGTTAAAATTGATTGGTTATGTATAAAGGGCTAAGGTAACTCCATTGGCCAAGTATCTTGGTAAAATATAGGTTAATGTTGATGGTTATAGTTATTGATTAAGAAGCCATTAAACATGGCAATAATATCAATGGCTTGGCTAGTATGGAATTTAGTTACATGGGTTTGATTGATTTATTATTATCTTGCAAAGATGGCATTCGGTTTTTAAGGATAAAAATAAACCTTGGCATAGTTTATTGTTCATTTTGATGATTAATCATCACCATGCATATGACTATGTGTAAGTTTGATTGTTTTAAAAACTTAAGTCTTCATTGATCGAGATCCACCTAAGATAAAATATTGGAAAGTGGGCATGCCATGCAATAATGTTTGGTGTTAAAATAAAATAATAATAAAATAGACTCAACCACCATATATGGAAAAAATGAGGAAAATAAATAGAAGTCTGTCAAAATTTAATGCATTAAAGATTTTGGGAAACATTTTCTTGGGGATGGCGAGGCTTCCTTGCATGCATAGAACTTATTATATTCGGCATGCTTATGATGAAGCGTAGTTTGGTCGAGCTAGGCATGATGGTTTCGTGATTTTTTTATTAGCAAGGAAGGCTATTCTTGGCATTTGCTGCTAAGATAGATATAAATATTGAATGGAAATTTGTATCACAACTTTAGCTAAAGATAGTAGTTGGTATTTTATCTCTAGCATTTTTTAATTTATAATGTAAAATAAAAGTGATGGGGATGGTTTGATTCGACATAGAAGTGGAAAGGAAATTATGGTTCTATTGGTCTTGGTTGAGAAATAGGGAAGAAAGGAATCTCAGTTGGTTCAAACCCTAGAGGAAATAATCGAAAGTTTCAAGCTCTTGGCTCCCAAGAATGAATTGTTTACCTCTCCTTCTCTTTTGTTTATTTCATTACAATATTTACATGATATAATCTTAGCAATATGTGTAATGGTTTTAGAATCTGTGAGATTTATCTTGATATGGTTAGGATTTTTTAAGTGTTTTTGGCTTACCCTTTCTTACTCTATTGGAAACCCATTTTGGGTACTTCAAATATATGGTAGTATAAGTTTTATTTTGGTTATTAAGATATATAACTCGTATACCCAATACAATTATTTATATTTATTTGTAGATACCCATTTCTATATTCATGGATGTTATTTACTTTGTACTTGAATAGGAAAATAATATTAATATTTTTAAACCTTTTGAAGGATCAACATATTTTGACAATACATCATAGGGAGGGGTTACAAGAAACTACAGCCAACTTTTACAGCCATTCCCACCACTCTAAATTGGCACGATCATATAATATTGTATAACAACTGTAACTACTCATTTTGTTTTGAATCAAGGTTACCCGAACCTAACTTGTGAGTAGATGTAGTACAAATATCCTCTATGTGAACTTTCTCCTAATGAGATACTACATGTAATGGGTGTTAAGGGGGCTAAACCTAAAACAAGCACATATAGTTTCATTAGGTTTAAGATGAAGGAAAACATGCTTACATATATACTCATCGTGGTTTTGATTTGGGGATGGGAGACACTTGTGAGTGTTGTTTTATAATTCTTTTATGATATGATTTTTGTTAGTCAATACCTTGGGTTAAATATATGCTACATAGGTGGATCCCTTAATATTAATGCATGACCATGTGAAACACGTAGTGTTTAAGTTGTTAAGGTATGAATGGATCCTTGCCTAGTCGAATAAGACAAAGGTAATAGATTAGTTTTTGATGAAATAATGAATGATTAGTATGGTTCATGAAGTTTAAGGCATTCAAATTGTTAACGGTTTATTTTTGGATATTTTCCTTAATTGAGTCGAATATAAATATTCTTCCCTTGCCAAAGGAAAAAAAAGCTGTATTATAATATATGTTTAATATCACAAATATATCATTATTGATAGGACAAAGTATAATGCCTTACCTTTTGAAAATAAATGAAAGAATCATATTTTTGTTGGAGTATTTATATATGATTTAATGAATGAATCAATTGAGGTAGTTGTTTAATGTAAAAGAGGACTTATTGCAGAGATCATTACTTTCTCTAGTATTACTTAGTAGCAAGTAAGTAGATTGTAAATGGGGTGGAAAAATAACGAAGTATGGTATGGAAGATTGTAACACCTTGGACAAACTGTTATAATTCTCTTTTGCATTACAAGCATTGGCATGTGATTTTATTGAATGAGGTGTGTTCCCTTGATTGTTGAAAATCATGCTTGTTATGGATAAATTATTTCTGCTCTGGGATTCTTTAGAATGAAATGATATGGCTTGCAAGAATCCACTTTCACTTCTTATAGGTGAGTTGCAATCTGGTTTTGAGGGTTGCAAACTTATCTTCTTTACTGACTCATCCTTGGATCAATTTCAGTGATCCAAGGAATGTTTTAAAACTCTTGATCAGACTGAATGATAAATTGACATTCAGTAGTTTGAGAGGCATAGCAGACTGAACTTTTGTATTTTGCAAATTCTTTGGTCTTGTGTGAAAGTACCTTCATTCGGTTGTATGTTTGTGCTTGGATATTTGGAATTGACCTCTACAGACATTATTGGCTTAAAAAAATAGTCTGCTTCAAGACTATGAAGGGGATCAGAACCCTAAAACTAAAGGACTACCCTAACAGTATCCTAAACTAGGTAAGAGCACCTACTTCCTAGCTATGTCTATTTAATTAGGTTGTAATCTAACCTAAGATTCTTATTCTATTGTGTTGGGGGGTGACCTAACCTAATCTCTTGTGCTAAATGAATATGGGAAGGGGAGATTACTATGGTAATACTAGACTATGTTAACCTAATGCCTAATACTAATGGTTGTGAATTTAATCTAACCTAAGGTGGTATTACCTATGGAAATGTTTTTAGACCTAAGGAAATTATTTAGGAAATGATTTTTGACTAACCTAAGTTTTGGGGACATCTATCCTAAACTATTTAAAAGGGACCTAGGGTCACATGGCACTACGACAATGGTTCCAATGGCTTTTATTTGATTTGATTGGGTTTAAATGCATGGAGGTACTACCAGTTTGGCAAGGGCTAGTTAACTCTAGTGGAGGCTTACGTGGAGGCTTCACTAAAAATGGAATTGCATGTTAACTTGGAAATGGCATTCACCAGTTTTGGGAGGTGGTGGCAAGGAGAGAGAAGCGGGAGAATTGGGAGTTATGGCATTAATGGATCTCAGTTTTTGTGTGCAAACCATCTTGGAAACAAGGGAGGTGGATTTGTGGGAGGTTGTTTGGTTTTGCATGCCTCACAAATTTTGCTCTGCATGGAGCAATCTAGTTCTTTGAACCAGCAGTTCGACTTCTTCTTATTCTTGGCTATTTTTGGTTTCTCTGGTCTATTTTTGATCAAGGGAATGTATAAGAGGCATTGGAAGAATTTTTTTAGTTGTTGATCTGTTATGGAAAAGAAAAAGGGTTGGAGGCTCGGCTAGAAGTCTCCTTCAAATTGGCAAAGGCACTATCAGGCATGATAGGCCCTACCCATTAAAATTTCTTGCTTTCTTCTAAATGAATCAATAAAACAACTCTAATCTCATGAGATAAATTGTTTGTTTGATTTGTCTGAGTTATTTACTTGCATGTTTTTGGAAATCTCTGTTGTTTTTGGAATGCAAATCCATTACTGGTAATGATAGTTTTTAGGAAACTATATCTGTATTAGTTTAATGGTGATATTCATGCAAACTTGTATTTGAATCTCTATAACTTGTATTTGAGGCTAGTGTTAACTAAATTGGCATTTGTTGCCTTATGTTTTGTTTTGAACTATTATTTAGAGCACGTGTTTCATTGAATTTGTAGTAGAGCTTCTTGGTCATTTTGAACTGGAATTTGTTGCTTGTATGGTTCTGAATCTCTATTATAGTCTTGTGTTTCGTTGAGCTTGTTTTGGAACTTCGTGTTTGTTCTGAGCTGAGATGGAACTTGGTGTAGTTCTGAACTTTTGGTTGAATCTTTGTATTTGACACTGTACTCATTTTTAGTTCTTGTGAATGCTGAACTTGTAGTCGAGTTGTTGAGTTTTGTTCTGTACTTATGCTCTGAGCTGGATTTTTACTCATGTTCATGGATTTGAAAAGGATTTGAACTCATTTATGGACTGTCTTCTCGATAAGGGCTTGAGAGATTAGTTTCGGTTTGAAGTTGATCTGGTAATCTCCTTGTGATCTCCTTCGTGTAGCTTCTTGAGTGTGAATGGTTTTAGTACTTCATCTTTTTAGACTATACAACCTTCTTTGAACTTGATAGGGCATGTGAATACAAAGTATATCTTTTCCTTCTCTGCTATGAGGAATCCCACATCTCGTGAAAGCATGACTGTTTTGTTTGAAGGATTATTTGACTGTAATTGTACCTTGTTGTGGGTTTGGTTTGATATAAGAGTTTGTTGGAATGGTCGTTAACATTTTAAGAGGTTTGTGGGAATACAATATGCATTTTCCTTCTTGTGAACAAAGTTGAAATGAATACCTTCCTGTCGCAAGCTATTTAGATGGAACTCGAGGGTCTTGTGGTGATTCTGTTTCAGTCAAGTTGGAAGTAAGATTGGAACATCTCTTGACTTAAACGTCGTTGGGGTTTCTTACTCTCTTCTGATCTTTTTATTTGATTTCTTCGGTTTTATTGGAAAGTTGAATCTAAACCTAGTATACTGAGTTTTGTATGAAAGGATACAATATCACTATTCAGAATGCTTTGTATTATTGTTCTTATTTGGGATCGCGAACTACTTACTCCTTGACATTAAGTTGTTGAAGCCTTGTAATGGGATTTCAGTATTTTGAGTTCATGAGTTGTATTGACCCTTGTATATCTTACACTATTTGTGGATTTCTATTCCTTGTTGGACTCATTGAACGAATCTCTAGGATTTAAAAAGAGAATTGAATATGATCTCTTGGGGACAATATACTTGTTTTAGGGACTGTACTTGTGTACTTCATTCTGTGAATTGAATTTGAACTTGTGTTTGATGAATGGAATAGGTAAACCAATTTGTAAGATTTGTAATGGAAAGTTTGAAGTGTTCTTTCTTTAACTGTGCATTCGGTTTTGTGTTCTCTTTTGGGAACTAGTTAAGGAATTCTAAGTTTGGAATATAAATGAGAATTCATTTCATAGTATAAATGAAATGAATTATGGATTGGGTCCTTTTCTATTTGGGATCCTTTTTCTGTTGTTTGGATAAGTTCATTTGACTGAGCTTCTCTATTTTTGATTCTCTTCTGAGATGGAAATTTCTTGTGGATTGTTTGGTCTACTTTGTATAAGTCATTGGTTGTAATGATGTGGAAAGAGATTAGCTGAATTGGTATGTGGAAAGAAAATATTAACATACTTAGACTGTCTGTTTTTGCTTGATTGAGTCACACACCATTTGGATTGATATTGGAAGGTTGTCTCTTTTTGCACACTATCTTATTATGAACCCTTCTTGGATGGATTGGATAAGAGAGTTATTATGTTTGAGTCTAGCTTGGATTTGTGGAAAGTCTGGTTTCAAATCCTTGAATTATATCTTCTAACATGCACAAGTTAGTAAGACTTTCAGTTAGACTATTTTGATTTCCTATTCTTCTTGGATTGATTTGGGATTCTTGTTAGATGCTTTTCCTTAATGTTGAATCCTTATATTGTTATCTTTGAAGTGAGGTAGATTCATGTGTTCTAAACCTGTATTTGTCTTTCTGATGATTAGTGTTTGGGGAATAACATGTATTGATTCTTCTTCCTTATTATATGGAATGATGAAACATTCTAATATGAGCTAGGCTGAAATTAACTTCTTTTACTGCTTAGAAAAGATAAATGTGTATTTCTATTCTTATAGAACTATGAAACATTTGGATGACAAGACCTGTTGATTGTTTAGAAGTAATTGATAGAATCAATTAAATTATATGCTATGTTCTTTCTTAAAAGTGAATTCAGACTCTTTTATTGTACTTCTTTTCTAGATGTTATTACTTATGATTATATGTATGATATATTAATTGTTTCATTAAAGCAGAGTTGTTTTAATGGAACAATTAGTGGAATGCACTTTACTTTAATGCTTAGTGCTTATCATGCTCAGTTCATTGAACTGACCCGTGCTAGCAATTTTTGCAGATGGACATCGTAAGTGAAAAAAAAGAAGACATAAAATTTTATGATGCATTGGCTTATTTAATTCTAGATCTTATGTAAAGAGTTTTGAATCATTCTTAAGTTGTAATGAAAAAGAAAAGTGATGTTCTTTTAAGATCTTAATTATGATTGACATGCAGAATCCATGAAATGCATAATCTTGTAAATGTATATTTTTCATCAGGAACTAAAAGGTTTTATGTTGGAATAAAATTTGTGATGTGAATACTTTTGTACTTGTATGATGGAAATAATAGTGATATCTTTGTGGTATTCTTATATCTGTGTATACTATTGCTTTGTTATAAGATAATGAGTTGGATTAAGGAGATAGTATAATCTCCCTTATATTAATGAACTTGTTAAATTGCAAGGATGTCACTCTCTAATTACACAACTATAGTTTAATAATGAAATATGTTTTAGACATACAATTAAACTCTATAAGTAACGAATGATAAAAAGGTTATGTTAAACCTAACATCTAACCATGAAGAGGAAGACTCTTCCTCTCTCATGGAATGAAAGGTAAAAGGAATAGTGGTATGATCTTTAATCATTATACTTCATTTATAAAGTAAACACTAGCTGAATCTAAGTGGATGACACATTTAATTTGGACAACTAGGTTGTGTTAAGAATTAAACGTTTGACGTTTGCTATCCTATTTTTTGGATAACTACTAGTTATGCCACGTTAACTAATAAAAATGAAAACATGAATTAATGAAGTTCTTTATATCTAATCGGGATAGTGTTGGATAAAGAACTTAAGAAATGTTGGAATTATTGTTAGGCATGGTTGTTCTAATTTGAATTTCCGATCCAATTTAATTATGATTAATGACCACTAAGGGGTATGTACATCTTGATGAATCAGTTCTAACAGATGTTGGCACACACCAACTACAGGACTGTACCCTCGAGAAGTCCCTAGACTTCTCAAGGATATAGTGTTGCAGTTGACATGTGGCAACACCCTTCGTATTTGTTCATCTAGATCTACACACATCTGGAATTGAACTTAGTTTCTCTCTAGGTCAAGTTAGTAGCATGTTTGGGATAGGTAGTAGCTTTCTATGACTTAGGGTACCTTGGCACATTCGGATGACTTAGGTCAGCCGAGTATGCCCATATACCCTAAGTCATCGTGAGCATCTTCCTATAATAAATTATGTTGCTAACCAAGGCTAGGGTCAAACCTTGGGCAAATGGACTGACGGTATTCAGTAAAGACCATTCTAGATAACATAAGAGTGAGGTGAAGGACATATTCCGAATGACGAGTATGGCGTCTAGGAATAGTAACATGAATGGTATGTTGAAAATCTTTGGCCAAAGTATCGCAAGCTGCTGGTTGCATTGTCCTATGTCACCTAGTTTAAAGAAACATGATGTCAGATGAATATTGGTAACAAATATTTAGACAGATTCTTTAAACAGATCACTTAGTACCCGGAATAGGGTAGGAGAATCAAGTATACACAATATTCTATACTTTAAGTAAACATGAGAGATCGGTTGGTAAAAAGTCATGGAATGAGAGATTGGTAGTATACCAAGTCATTACAACTGCATATGGTTATCTGTTATGAGATTGATTGGCATGGAATGTGTGTTCTAAATGATGTTTTATTTAGAATAGAGAACATTGTGTTTCAAATATTTTTTCCCTTGTTTCTAAAGTCTTAAAATGGGAATGTTACATCTTGGTATTAGAGTTGAAGGTTGCAACTCTTGGACCTATTGTGTCCATAATATGATGAAACTTAAATTTTCTTGTTAATAGAAAATGGTTAGAATAAGAGGAAATGTTGCAAATAATCCTCCACCTAAGGAAGGAGCAGAAAATACCCGAAACTCGATGAGATCCTTATTGCCCTATTGGACACAAGAGATCATTTGGCTGTACTTGAACAACAAGTAATGGGAAATGAGGAGGAGGAAGATGCTGGTAACAATAATCAGCCACCTCCTGAGGACAACGCCAATTTAGTTGTTGATAATAACAATGTGAATATACCCGATCGGCTTGAGAACAAAAAGGTTAGGATGACAACCGAACTCACTAATGATATAAAAAGGATAAGTCCACCCAAGTTTGATGGCACCACATTAGGGGATGGAACTGAGAATTGGCTTAGCAAAATGGAGAAATAATTTGCAACAAATAATTTCTTAGAAGAAACAAAGGTGATATGGGGAGCATATCAGTGTTCCCATGAGGCATCTTCATGGTGGGATAGCGGTAAGGCTAGGCTAAACATTGATGAAACTAATATCACTTGGGATCAATTTAAAGGTTACTTTAGGAAACGTTGGCTGCCACAACTTTACTATGATCATAAAATGACTGAATTCTAGAACTTAGCTCAAGGAAAGCTAACTGTAACTGAGTATTGGGAGTAATTTACTAAACTCCTTAAGTATGTACCTCAGTACCAAAATGATGAGAAGTTCAGGATATATAAATTCATCATGGGATTGAATCCCGTTATAGGAGGAGAGGTGGATGTTCACATCCCAACCACAATGGAAGGGGTTGTTGAAAAGGCCATAAGGCAGGAACAAAAGTTGAAGGCAATTTCTGCTCATAAGGAGGAAGTAAGGAAGAAAATACCTAACTCCTCTTCATCATCTCTTGCACCTAAGAAAGGACCATAGAAGAAATTCAGAATGAAAAGTAAGTTTTCATCTGATACTAATAAGAAAGCAACAACAAATAAGCTTGCTGGCAATGCACATAACAACTTTGTCAAGAACAATAATAACAAACAGAAGTCCTATGGAGCTCAGAATGATAACTCTAAGGTTGGAAATAAACCCAAGCCTAGAAAGGGATCAGCAGGAGGTACATTATAACTGTGGAAAAGATCATTACACAAATCAATGCCCTTTGAAAAGGAAGATTATAATTAGTAGCTCAAGATACACACTGCAAAGAGTGACAAGCAAGCCGAGAAATAGGCCACGCCCATAGAGGTTCTAGGTAAGTTATTTGGTTTACCTATAACTATTTTTTTGACACCAGAGCTACCGAATGTTTTATTTCTAGTAAGTTAGAATCAAAACTAAAAAGAAAAGATGGAAACATGGATAAAACATGGAGTGTACATTATGGAAACAACATTGTTCATACAGCTTAGTATGTGTCTTTTTGGAGCAGTCCTTGATTTACCTAACTTTTCCACTTGAAGTTGATCTTTATGTTGCAACTTTGGGGTCTTATAATGTAATCATAGGTGTTAATTGGTTAGCATAACATAAGGCTAAAGTGGACTGCTTTTGAAAAACACATTAGTTATTTAGATGACCTGCGAGAAAACAATAGAGATTCAGGGTGTGAAAAGTGAGATTTCGGTTAGGAAGCTGTCACCTAGGCAACTTATAAAGGCAAAAATAAAGGTTGTACCTTATATGTAATAAAGATTGTAAAAAATGAAGTGAGTAGAGATGTCATGGAATGATATCCGCTTTTACAAAACTTCGGTGACGTGTTTCGGAAGAGTTACTGTGTCTTCCACCCAAAAGGGAGTTTGATTTCACTATTGGATCAAGCCTAGAACCGAGCCTATTTGTAAGGCACTCGTATCGAATGACTACTATAGATTTAGTAGAGCTTAAGGCTCAGTTGTAAGAAATTTTGTCTAAGGGTTTGACTAGACCAAGTGTCTCACATTGGGGAGCACTAGTAATTTTTCTCGAAAAGAAAGATGGAACACTTAGATTGTTCATTGATTACAAAATGTTAAACAAAGCAACAATCAAGAATAAATACCCACTCCTAGGATTGATGCTCTATTTGATCGAATGCGTGGAACATTGATATATTATAAGATAGATCTTCGATCCGGATATCATCAATTATGGATTAAGGATGAGGAAATTCATAAAATAGCTTTTAGAACAAGGTATGGACATTATGAGTTTACGGTTTACCTTTTGGATTAACTAATGCACCTGTGACATTTATAAATTTTATGAATAATATCTTTCAAGAATACCGAAAAATTTATACTCATATTCTTGACGACATTCTCATATATTATAAAAGCATTGAAGAGCATCATGAGCATTTGAAAGTAGTTTTGGAAATTCGAGAAATAGACGGTTGTATGGTAAGTTATCTAAATGTTCTTTCTATAACACAAAAGTGCACTATTTGGTTCATGTAATGAGTAAGAATGGAATCACTTGTAGATCCTTCTAAAATTGTAGCTATAACTGAGTGGCTCCGCACCAAAGAATGTACATGAAGTTAGAAGCTTCATGGGGCTTGTTGGTTACTATAGAAAATTTGTTAAAGATTTTTCTAAGGTGGCTACACCAATAACTTCTTTACAAAAGAAGGATAAGAAGTTTGTTTGGAGTGAGAAATGTGAAACTGCATTTAGAACTTTGAAAGAATAGTTAACTTCAACACCTATTCTAGCTGTACCAGATCCTAATGGAGACTTTATGGTAGTAATTGATGCATCTAGTGAAGGACTAGGAGGTATTTTGTTACAAAATGATCATGTCATAGCTTACGAAAGTAGAAAACTAAAGTTACATGAGTTGAATTATGCTCCACATGATTTAGAGCTTGCTGCCATTGTTCATGCACTACAAGTTTGGAGGCATTACCTACTTGGTAAACCTTTTGAATTGAAAACTGATCATCTTGGGCTGAAGTATATTTTCACTCAGCCAAATCTTAATGCAAGACAATGAAGGTGGTTAGAGTTTTTGTCTCAATATGATTTTGACATCAATTATATCAAGGGTAAGGAAAATAGAGTGGTTGACGCTCTAAGTCGTAGGAAGCACATTTTTGTCTCTTATAACATTGAGAACTCAATTTAAGGATGAAGTAAAAAGTGTTATGGAATCTGATTCTTACTTTCAGCAAGTAAAGACAACGCTTGCTTGTAGATCCAAATGATTTGAGGTATAAAGGTTTTCACTTTGATAATGAAGGAATCTTAAGATTTGAAAATAGAGTATACATACCTTCGCTAAATGATTTAAGAAAGAAATTGTTAGCAGAATTTCACAATTCACCTTTTTCTAGACATTCTGGTATTACAAAGATGCTTGCTGATATAAAACAACAATATTTCTGGAAAGGAATGAAAAAGGATGTTATTGATTTTGTGACACATTGTCTTGAATGTCAATGTGTTAAAGTGGAACATATGCACCCAGCTAGTTTATTATATCCTCATAACATACCGTAGTACAAGTGGCAAGTGATAAGCATGGAATTTTTACAAGGGTTGCCTATGTCAAGAAATAAACATGATGTTATTTTAGTAGTTGTTGATAAACTAACGAAGGTAGCACATTTTATTGCTGGTAATCTGAAGGATGATTCTCTTGTATTGGCTAAAATATTTGTACATGAAATTTTCAGATTACATGGAGTACCTAAATTAATCATATCAGATAGAGATCCTAGAATGACATCAAGGTTTTGGCAAATGCTTAATGCAGCTCTAGGAACTAAGCTGAATTTTAGTTCTGTATCATCCAGAAATGGATGGATAGATTGAAAGAGTTAATCAAGTTTTAGAGGATATGTTACGAATGTATTGTATGGATCAATAGTATAAGTGGGAAGAGTACCTTCCACTAGTTGAGTTTGCATATAATAACACATATCATGCCTCTCTTAAGATGGCACCTTTTGAAGCATTATACGGAAGAAAATGTAGAACCCCTATTAGTTGGGACAACATTGAGGATAGAGAGGTAATTAGACCTGAAATCCTTACGGAAATGGAACAACAAGTTAAAATGATTTGTGAGCACTTGAAAGAAGTAGCAGATAGGAAAAAGAGTTATGCTGATTTAAAGTGGGTTGATAGGAAATTTAAACTTGGTGAGAAAGTCTTTCTTCATTTAAACCGAAAAAATCTCTATAACTTTTGGTAAGGCTGCCAAGTTATCACCCCCTTATGTGGGACCCTTTGAGATAGTCAAGTAATAAACCCTATAGCTTACCATTTAGCATTACCTTCGCTTTGTCATAAATGCATGATGTTTTCCATATTTCTTTGCTTAAGAAATACGTTTTAGATTTATCACATGTGTTAAATTAGAATTCCTTGTAGGTCCAAGACCCATGAATAATCATGGTTAAACCCATATGAGTGCTGGAAACTCACTAATTACATTTAAGAAATCATGAAATAAGTCAATGTAAGGTCTAGTGGGACCAATTTAATGAAGAAAGTGTAACTTGGGAAAATTTAGAAGATATGAAAACTGCTTTCCCATATTTATTTGATCAGAATTGACTTTGATGACTGATAAAAATTTGTGATTTTATCTTTATTTGTCAATAATTCTACCAGTTTTGGGCAGATGGCTATTTATTTTTGAATAAAAACTATGTGAATGCTAATTTCTAGAACTTTAAATCTTGATATTGTTGCAAACATAGATTAAGAAAGTGAATAAATTGATTATCCTTAATGCAATGTTCAAATGAGATAATCATCGGGATGATGATTCTTTTTAGGAGGGAAGTATGTAACACCTTGGACAAACTATTATAATTCTCTTTTGCATTACAAGCATTGGCATGTGATTTTCTTGAATGAGGTGTGTTCCCTTGATTGTTGAAAATCATGCTTGTTATGGATAAATTATTTCTGCTCTGGGATTCTTTAGAATGAAATGATATGGCTTGCAAGAATCCAATTTCACTTCTTATAGGTGAGTTGCAATATGGTTTTGACGGTTGCAAACTTATCTTCTTTACTGAATCATCCTTGGATCAATTTCAGTGATCCAAGGAATGTTTTAAAACTCTTGATCGATTGAATGATAAATTGACATTCAGTAGTTTGAGAGGCATAATAGACTGAACTTTTGTATTTTACAAATTCTTTGGTCTTGTGTGGAAGTACCTTCATTTGGTTGTATGTTTGTGCTTGGATCTTTGGGATTGACCTCTGCAGGACATTATTGGCGTAAACAAAAATAGTATGCTTCAAGACTATGAAGGGGATCAGAACCCTAAAACTAAAGGACTACCCTAACAATATCCTAAACTAGGTAAGAGTACCTACTTCCTAGCTATGTCTATTTAATTGGGTTGTAATCTAACCTAAGCTTCTTATTCTATTGTGTTAGGGGGTGACCAAACCTAATCCTCTGTGCTAAATGAATATGGGAAGGGGAGATTACTATGGTAATACTAGACTATGTTAACCTAATGCCTAATACTAATGGTTGTGAATTTAATCTAACCTAAGGTGGTATTACCTATGGAAATGTTTTTAGACCTAAGGAAATTATTTAGGAAATGATTTTTGACTAACCTAAGTGTTATCCAAAATAAGCCCATGCTTGTTTTGGTTAGCTTGCCTTCATTTTTCCCTCCTTTTTCGTAGGCAATTTTTTTGCAAATTTAAAGTACTCAAAAGTTCCCGGAGATGGCTTCATCGGATAGGATTTTTCTTCCCCTTTCCGTAAAGGTAAAGAAGTCCTCCTAACTCATATTTTTGAGTTATGGTTTGGCGAGTTTACAAAGTGAAATTTTTCCCAAGCGGGTCCACGGAGCTAAGGAAGAAATTTTTCCAAAGGAGATTGTGGGTCAGCGGAAAGTGGAAGACTTTTGATACTTAGTATTTTTTCTGAAGAGGTTATAAAGGTAATTTTCGGTCCGTGAGCCCGCAAATGTGCAAAGGAAGAAAATTTGCCTAAGGTCCGAGGAGGACACATGGCTGCATATTAAGCAAAGTGAGAAGGCAGAGGATCGGAGGGAATTTGGAACTTAACCCTTTTTCATTCCAAAGGGAAAAAGTCACAAGGTGACCCGCACTTCCACCAGAGACCAAAAGTCAAAGTCAAAGTAGGAAGCGGGGTTGTGGGCTATGGAGGTATTTTAAACTTTAACGTTTTTGTGCTTTTAGCACAAAAGCGATCTTTGGACCTGCGAAGCCCTTTTAACACCACATGGCACTTTTCCCCTATGGGGCCATGGGTTTTTTGAGACTTTTTGTAAATTTTGCAAAAAAGGGAAAAAAGGAAAGGTTGAGCTCATGGCCGTTTTTCACCATTTTTGGCCTAATTTGGTCACAGAATTTCAAAAGGTCATATCTTTCGATCCAGTGGTCGAAATTCGTAAAATTTGGTACCATTGGAAAGCTATCAATGCCCTCTATGCCATAAAAGCTTCAATTTTGAGTTTTGGGCAAATTTAGAGGGAGAAAATTGAAGAAACGTCTCTAGCATGGGAAAAAATGTAGAACTCGACCCCCAACCACCAAAATTGATGAAGTATGGCATCCGTTTCTTCTCTAGCATGGCCGAATGCATCAAAAATGGATTTGTGAGGGTGCCCTTGCTGTTTTAATGAATCTTGTCGGTGGTTGGAGATGTCGAATCAATTTTCCCATGTTTTTTCACCTTTCTTCATTCTGTTTGATTGATATAAAGCCAGTTTTGGCTCATTTTGTAATGTTGAATGTTTCTTGCTCTTGCAAGATATTCTCTCCCCTTTGGAACATGAATTCATGGAGTTTCAAGCCTCCCATTAGAACTGCAATATGTTTTTGCCTCCTTTCCATTGTAATGCATCGTATCAAAAACTAGGAATGATAAAGCATGCTCTGTGAATGAATTTTCAATCCTTTCTTGTGTTTATTGTTTCCTTCTGATCCTTCATTACATTTTGGTAATTTGTGCATGTTCTAGTGTTGCATTCTTATGATCTATGTCTATTTGCAAAGAAAGAAGTCCAGCACTCCTTTGGTGTATCACCTGTTTTATTTTTGCTTAGTTTTGTTTCCATTTCCATGTTTTCTCTCAACCCTGTCTCCTTGGTAGTTTTAGAGTATAAATTTTGAATCAGAACCTCTACAAAAATTGCATGCATACACCTAAATAGAGGAGTAAGAACCAACCTCAATCTGAAATTTTTCCCAATTTCCAAGGTCCCACACTTGGGGAAAACTCCATGTTGTGCATTCACACCAAATTGACCATTTCCCAACAGCAGATCTGAGGGTCAATTTGGGGGTGCTTTGTGAATTTGCACTAACATTTTTGGCACACCCGTGGGACCTTAGAGGTCTTCATCTTCATTGCAACAAAGTTGATGTGCAATTGTTGTAAGTTTCTTGCTTGAAAGAGCCTTGATTTGCACATCTGATGACTCCAAAAGGATAGAATCAATTGGTTTTAGCAGTCCAAGCTTGAAGATTCATGAGAAGGATCCAAACAAGGTCAAGGACTAGAGAAGAGGGATTGTTTAACTATCTACAATTATCCCTAGAAAGAGGAGAAAGAGGAAGAAGGATTCAAAGGTCTCCATCTCCACCAAACAGAACTCTATCAACTCCTCCACCTGGTAGACCTTTCATCCAATCAACAAGGGTTCTTAGGCCAATCAGAATGGCACAACCCAATCCTTATGTCAACTTTACTGGAAGTAGCCCACTTGCTCTCAATACACAAAACCCAGTTCCAATTACAGCATTGAAGAACATCCCATACTTTACTGGAGAAAATTAGACCACTCCTGGTGATCATGTCAAAGACATTGCTAATGTTTGTGCAATCCATGAGATTGTTGAGATGGAAATTGCTGTCAAATTACTGACATCTTCATTCAAAGGGAAAGCCTTGTAATGGTTCAAGAGCCTTGAGGTAGGATCTATCCAAAATTAGAACTAGTTATGCACCACCCTCCATAACCAATTTGGAGAGAAAGGGGACAACTTGTCTCTATTGGAGCAACTGACAACTATCAAGAGAGATCCCAATGAGCAGCTAACAAACCTCAATTTCAGATTTCAAAGAACATGGGATAGAATCCCATTGGCAATGAAGTCAACAACTCAAGGTGCTTTCTTATACTTTCTCAAGGCTTTAAATTCTGACATTTCTATGTTGATCCAATCCATGGGAGGTGCAACTATACTTGCAGCTTACAACATCGCCATTAGGGATGAGAATTGTTTGATCCAAGCTGGTAAAATTACACCTAGGCCTCCTATGCCCTTATATCTAGAGTTAGGAAGCACAAGTACTAGTCAAGCACCTACTTTAACTCCTATTCCCACTCCTAGAAACCAGAGTTCAAATGAAACTTCTACTTTATCCTCTAGTGCCTCAAATGAGTTTCAAGAAGTTATGAAACAATTGTAAAATTTGGGCAATGAGATGGTTACACTCAAGAGGCAACAACCTCAAAGTTTTAGGCCTTCTTATCAACCTCAAACTCAGCCTAATAGGCCACCCAACCGAGCTGTAAATCAAAATCAAGTAAGGCCTCCTACCAATAGACCATTTCAGCCCTATAACCCCAATGTTGCATCTACCTCTAAAGCCTTAGTGATAGTGAAAAACAATATAGCTCAAGATTACAATTAGTGTTTCCCATGTAGTGAACCTCACAACCAATCTATGTGCTTCAATGGTGCTTTGAACCAAGATTTGATGGTGACAACAACCAGTGTAGAGAGTGAAGCGAATCGAGAAATGAACCAACAAACTGCCAAAAGGACTTGTGACTTTAGAGTCTATCTTCAATCCTAATGATCAATTTAGGAAGGAGAAAGCAAACATGCAAGTCAAGGGAGAGGATTTAGAGCCCATCTCAGTTGGAGAAGGCAAGTCACTTTAAATTGGTAAAGTGGGAACCAAGCAAGAAAGATATAAATTCATGTAACTTTGCCAAGAGTTCCTAGATGTATTTTCTTGGAGCTATGAAGACTTGAGAGGTTTCAATCCCAACCTAGCTCAACATAATTGAACTAGATCCAAGTGCTAAGCCCATCAAGAAAAAAATAGGGACAGTCAATCCACACATTGAGCCTCTCATGAAGAAGGAATTGAATAAGTTAATAGAGGAAAGTATCATATTCCCCATCAAGAATTCAATTTGGGTTGCAAACTTGGTTCCAGTTAGAAAGAAGAGTGGAGAAATCAAGTTGTGTGTAGACTTTAGAGATTTGAATAGAGCATCCCTCAAGGATTACTACCCACTTCCTTCTATGGAGCAAATTTTGCAAGTTATTGCTGGCTCTGAGAGGTTTTCATTGCTAGATGGTTATTCAGGGTATAATTAGATCATGGTAAAGGAAGATGATTAGTTCAAAACAACCTTCACCACTAAATGGGGAACCTATGCATATAGAAAAATGCCATTTGGGCTGTCTAATGCCGGAGCTACTTTCCAAAGGGAAATGGATATGGAATTCAAGGGATTGATCAACAAAATAGTGCTGATATACCTAGATGATATTACTGTATTTTCTAAAAGTACAAAGAGACCATCTCTTTCATTTGAGACAAGTGTTCCAAATATGTAGAAGATTTGGAGTATCCTTGAATCCCAAAAAATGCATATTCCTAGCTCATGAAGGCAAGCTCCTAGGCCACATTGTTTCCAAAGAAGGGTTAGCAATTGATCTAGAGAGGGTTGAAGCAATAAGAGAACTGCCATTGCCAAGTCATAAGAAGGCTCTTCAAAGTTTCTTGGGAAGAATCAATTTTGTTTGAAGGTTTGTTCCAAACTTTGCAGCCCTTGTCAAGCCAATAACTATGATGTTGAAGAAAAGTGTGGCATTCAAATGGACAACTGAAGGTAAGGAAAGTTTTGAGGAAATCAAAGAAGCTATCTCATGGGCTCCAACTCTCATTAACCCAAATTTATTGAAATACTTCATCCTTTATGCATTTGGCGGTGATGATACAATTTCTACAATTTTAGTACAGCAAAATGAAGAAAATGCAGAGCAGCCAATTACCTTCTTTAGCCAAATATTGGAGGACTATGAAGTAAGGTATTCCTTCATTGAGAAGCATGTTTTTACAAAGTGATTAGGATCTTACGAAAATTTAAGCATCTAGTTTCAAACAACATGGTTCAACCGTTGGTTTCTCATGTGGGAGTTAAAGACTTCCTCCTCAACAATCTAAATGAAAAACATGTAGGGTGGATTACTCATGTCATGGAGTATGAAATTGAGATCAAAGTCTCCAAGCTATTACGAGGAAAGGGATTGTGTGAGAAATTGGACTTGAGTTAACCAATTGAAGCAAGCAAAGAGAAGAATGTTGTTATGGTGCTTTGTAAGATAACCAAGAACAAAGAGATGTTCAAGAAGAAAATGGTGGTGTGCTCACTCCTTGCTAGATCCAAGACATAATGCACTTATTACAAATAGGCCTATGCCTTATAGAGATGAACAAAGCTAAAAGAAGACACTTAGGATTGTAGGATATTCCGTATGCACTTGTTGATGACATCTTGTTCAAAAAACATATCAATGGAGTGTTTCTGAGATGCATTGGGACAAATCAGATTGAGAAAATGTTAGAGGAGTTCCATGATGGATCAGTCAAATCATTTTTCTCCAAGAGTGACAACTCTCAAGATCATGAAGGCTGGTTATTATTGGCCCAAAGTGTTTAGTGATTGTTATGCATGGATTAAGAGGTGTAAGAATTGTGCATTCTTCATAGGTAAAGAGAGGTTAGCAACACTTCCATTACACCCAATCTCAGTTGACCAGCCATTCATGTAATGGGGTTTGGAATTCATTGGAGTCATTAATCCAAACTCAAGCCAAGGGCACAAATGGATTCTAACAACAACAAACTACTTCACCAAATGGACTGAGGCGGTGGCACTCAAAGAGGTAAATGAATCTAGCATTCTAGACTTCTATGAGGGGATAACAACTAGATTTGGTATACCTGCCACTATAATATCAGATAATGCATTGGAATTCATAGGATCAAAGGTAATTGAATGGGCTATTAGAAATGGGATCTATTTGAGCACTTCATCAAATTATTACCCTTAAGGTAATGGCCAAGCTGAGTCCACAAACAAGAATCTATTAAGGATCATCAAGAGGAATCTTGATGAAAATTAGAGGACTTGGCACACTAAGCTCAAATCATCTCTATGGGCTGATAGGATAACTCCTAAGAGATCCACAAGTAACTCTCCATTTAGACTTGTTTATGGGAAAGAGGTAGTCTTGCCTATATCACTTGAGTTTCCAACATTGGAACTCATGAAGCAATTGGAATTGTTGGAGTGTGAGCCCATGGAGGTTAGATATGTAGAATTTATGGAACTCTAAGAAATTAGAGAGCATGCAGCCCAAACAATGGAAAAGGACCAAGCATTGATCAAGAGAAGCTTTGATAAGAAAGCTAAGGCTAGAACTTTCCAAGTTGGAGATTTAGTGTTGAAATGGGATGTAGACCAAGCAAAGCCAGGAAGGCATTCAAAATTTGATGCCATTTGGATTGGCCCCAACATGGTCATAAAATGCAAAAAAACAATGCCTTCCAATTGTCCACATTGGATGGTGAGGAACTGCAGATTTCAGTTAATGGAATCCATCTAAAGCATTGCTATTAGAAGGGAAACTTCTCACCTTGTACATATTAGCTTAGAATTTTTTTCATTCCTCCAAGTGCTTATGCACATTGTTTTTTTGTAGCTTAGATTTACATTTCCCTAAGTTCTTTGGCACAAGTTTTTTTTCCCCAAGGATGCATCTTTTGCAGATCATGTTCTAGGTCAAAGTAATTTTCTACTCTCACAATCTTCATCTTAGAGATTTTCTAATGAATTGAGAGTAACAAGCAGTTGAGTTCATGACTCCATGCCCAATGGATTGCTTCAAGCAGCTAGTCACTTCATCTAGCAGGTAGATGACCCCTCTGAGTCACCAAAATTGTTATCCAAAATAAGCCCATGCTTGTTTTGGTTAACTTGCCTTCATTCTTCCCTCCTTTTTCTGCAGGAAGATTTTTGTAACTTTAAAGCACTCAAAATTTCCTAGAGATGGCTTCATTAGATAGGATTTTTCTTCCCCTTTCCAGAAAGGTAAAGAAGTCCTCCTAACTCCTTGTATTTTTTGAGTTATGGCTCGGCGGAGTTTATAGTGAAATTTTGCCTCTAGGCGGGTCTGCAGAGCTAAGGAAGAAATTTTTCCAAAGGAGATTGTGGGTCGGTGGAAAGCGGAAGACTTTTGATACTTAGTATTTTTGGCTAAGAGGGCACAAAGGTAATTTTCAGCCCACGAGCCCGCAAAGGTGCAAAGGAAGAAAATTTTCCTAAGGTCCGAGGAGGACACATGGCCGCATATTAAGCAAAGCGAGAAGGTAGAGGATTGGAGGGAATTTGGAACTTAACCCTTTTTCATTCCAAAGGGAAAAATTCACAAGGTGACCCGCACTTCCACCAGAGACCAAAATTCAAAGTCAAAGCAGGAAGCAAGGTTGTGGGCTACGGGAGGTATTTTAAACTTTAACGTTTTTTGTGCTTTTAGTGCAAAAGTGATCTTTGGACCCACGAAGCCCTTTTAACACCACGTGGCACTTTGCCTGTGGGGTGTGGGGTTTTTGAGACTTTTTGTAAATTTTGTAAAAAGGGGAAAAAGGAAAGGTTGAGCCCGTGGACTCGTTTTCACCATTTTTGCCCTAATTTGGTGCAAAATTTCCAAAGATCATATCTTTCGATCCAGTGGGTTGAAATTCATAAAATTTGGCACCATTGGAAAGCTATCAATGCCCTCTACGCCATGGAAGCTTCAATTTTGAGTTTTGGGAAAATTTTGAGGGAGAAAATTGAAGAAACGTTTCGGCATGGGAAAAATGTAGAACCGACCCCCAACCACCAAAATTGATGAAGTATGGCGTCCGTTTCTTCTCCAGCATGGCCGAATGCATCAAAAATGGATTTGTGAGGGTTCCCTTGCTATTTTAATGAATCTTGTTGGTGGTTGGAGATGTCGAATCAATTTTCCTGTGTTTTTCACCTTTCTTCATTTTGTTTGATCGATATAAAGCCAATTTCGGCTCATTTTGTAATGTTGAATGTTTCTTGCTCTTACAAGATCTTCTCTCCCCCTTGGCATGTGAATTCATGGAGTTTTAGGCCTCCCATTGGAACTGCAATACATTTTTTTCCTCCTTTCCATTGTAATGCATCGTATCAAAAAATGGGAATGATAAAGCATGCTCTATGAATGAATTTTCAATCCTTTCTTGCGTTTATTATTTCCTTCTGATCCTTCATTACATTTTGGAAATTTGTGCATGTTCTAGTGTTGCATTCTTATGATCTGTGTCTATTTGCAAAGCAATAAGTCCAGCACTCCTTTGGTGTATCACCGTTCTATTTTTGCTTAGTTTTGTTTCCATTTCCATGTTTTCTCTCAAACCTAGTTCCTTGGTAGTTTTAGAGTAGAAATTTTGAATCGAACCTCTACAAAAATTACATGCATACACCTAAACAGAGGAGTAGGAACTATCCTTAATATGGAGAGTTTTCCCAATTTACAAGGTCCCACACTTAGGGAGAAATCCATGTTGTGTATTCACACAAAATTGACCATTTCCCAATAGCGATTCGAGGGTCGCTTTGGGAGTGCTATGAATTTGTACTAACACTAAGTTTTGGGGACATCTATCCTAAACTATTTAAAAGGGACCTAGGGTTGGATGGCACTACGGCGATGGTTCTAATGGATTTTATTTGATTTGATTGGGTTTAAATGCATGGAGGTAATACCAGTTTGGCAAGGGCTAGTTAACTCTAGTGGATGCTTACGTGGAGGCATCACTAAAAATGGAATTGAATTTTAACTTGGAAATGGCATTCGCCAGTTTTGGGAGGTAGTGGTAAGGAGAGAGAAGTGGGAGAATTAGGAGTTATGACATTAATGGATCTCTATTTTTGTGGGCAAACCATTTTAGAAAAAAGGGAGGAATATTTATGGGAGGTTGTTTGGTTTTGCATGCCTGCAAATTTTTCTCTACATGGAGCAATCTGGTTCTTTGAACTAGCAGTTCAAATTATTCTTCTTCTTGGCTATTTTTGGTTTCTCTAGTCTATTTTCAATCAAGGGAATGTATAAGAGGCATTGGAAGAAAAATTGTTTGGTTGTTGATCTGTTGTGGAGAAGAAAAAGGGTTGGAGGCTCGGTTGGAAGTCTCCTTCAAATTGGCAGAGGCACTATCAGGAATGATAGGCTCTACCCATTAAGATTTCTTGCTTTCTTCTAAATGAATCATTAAAAAACTCTGCTCTCATGAGATAAATTATTTGTTTGATTTTTCTGGTTATTTACTTGCATGTTTTTTGAAATATCTGTGGTTTTTGGAATGTAAATCCATTGCTGGCAATGATAGTTTTTAGGAAACTTTCTCTGTGTTAGTTTAATGGTGATATTCATGCAAACTTGTATTTGAAGCTCTGTAACTTGTATTTGAGGCTAGTGTTGACTGAAATGGAATTTGTTGCCTTATGTTTCATTCTGAACTATTATTTAGAGCCTGTGTTTCGTTGAATTTGTAGTAGAGCTTCTTGGTCATTTTGAGCTTGCATTTGTTGCTTGTATGGTTCTGAATCTCTATTATAGTCTTGTGTTTTGTTGAGCATGTTTTGGAACTTTGTGTTTGTTCTAAGCTAAGATGAAACTTGGTGTAGTAATGAAATTTTGGTTGAATCTTCATATTCGACACTGTACTCATTTTCAGTTCTTGTGAATGCTAAACTTGTAGTCGAGCTATTGAGTTTTGTTCTGTACTTATGCTTTGAGCTGGAGTTTTACTCATGTTCATGGATTTGAAAAGGCTTTGAACTCATTTATAAATTGTCTTCTCGATAAGAGTTTGAGAGATTAGCTTTGGTTTGAATTTGATCTGGTAATCTCCTTGTGATCTCCTTCATGTAGCTTCTTGAGTGTGAATGGTTTTAGTACTTTTGTCTTTTAGACTGTACAACCTTCTTTGAACTTGATAGGGCATGTGAATATGAAGTATATCTTTTCCTTCTCTGCTCTGAGGAATCCCGCGTCTCATGAAAGTGTGACAATTTTTTTTTGAAGGATTATTTGACTGTAACTGTACCTTGTTGTGGGTTTGGTTTGATATAAGAGTTCGTTGGAATGGTTGTTAACAGTTTAAGAGGTTTGTGGGAATACAATATGCATTTTCCGATTGTGAACAAAGTTGAAATGAATACCTTCATGTCGCAAGATATTTAGATGGAACTCGAGGGTCTTGTGGTGATTCTATTTCAGTTGAGTTGGAAGTAAGATTGGAACATCTCTTGACTTAAACATCATTGGGGTTTCTTACTCTCTTATGATCTTTTTATTTGATTTCTTGGGTTTTATTGGAAAGTTGAATCTAAACCTAGTATATTGAGTTTTGTATGAAAGGATACAATATCACTGTTTAGAATGCTTTGTATTATTGTTCTTATTTGGGATCGCAAACTACTTACTCCTTGGCATTAAGCTATTGAAGCCTTGTAATGGGATTTCAGTCTTTTGAGTTCGTGAGTTGTATTGACCCTTGTATATCTTACACTATTTTTGGATTTCTATTCCTTGTTGGACTCATTGAATGAATCTCTAGGATTTAAAAGAGAATTGAATATGATCTCTTGGGGACAATATACTATTTTAGGGATTGTACTGTGTACTTCGTTCTGTGAACTGAATTTGAACTTGTGTTTGATGAATGGAATAGGTAAACCAATTTGTAATATTTGTAATGGAAAGTTTGAAGTGTTCTTTCTTTAACTGTGCATTCGGTTCTATGTTCTCTTTTGGGAACTAGTTAAGGAATTCTAAGTTTGGAATATAAATGAGAATTCATTTCATAGTATAAATGAAATGAATTATGGATTGGGTCCTTTTCTATTTGGGATTCTTTTTCTATTGTTTGGATAAGTTCATTTGATTGAGCTTCTCTATTTTTGATTCTCTTATGAGATGGAAATTTCTTGTGGATTGTTTGGTCTACTTTGTATAAGTCATTGGTTGTAATGATGTGGAAAGAGATTAGCTGAATTGGTATGTGGAAAGAAAATATTAACATACTTAGACTGTCTATTTTGCTTGATTGAGTCACACACCATTTGGATTGATATTGGAAGGTTGTCTCTTTTTACACACTATCTTATTATGAACCCTTATTGGATGGATTGGATAAGAGAGTTATTCTGTTTGAGTCTAGCTTGGATTTGTGGAAAGTCTGGTTTTAGATCCTTGAATTATATCTTCTAACATGCAGAAGTTAGTAAGAATTTTAGTTAGACTGTTTTGATTTCCTATTCTTCTTGGATTGATTTGGGATTCTTGTTAGATTATTTTCCTTAATGTTGAATCCTTATATTTTTATCTTTGAAGTGAGGCAGATTTGTGTGTTCTAAACTTGTATTTGTCTTTCTGATGATTAATGTTTGGGGAATAGCATGTATTGATTCTTCTTCCTTGTTATATGGAATGATGAAGCATTTTAATATGAGATAGGCTGAAATTAACTTCTTTTACTGCTTAGAAAAGATAAATGTGTATTTCTATTCTTATAGAACTATGAAACATTTGGATGACAAGACCTATTGATTGTTTAGAAGTAATTGATAGAATCAATTAAATTATATGTTAGTGTTCTTTCTTAAAAGTGAATTCAGACTCTTTAATTATACTTCTTTTCTAGATGTTATTACTTATGATTATATGTATGATATATTAATTGTTTCATTAAAGCAGATTTATTTTAATGGAACAATTAGTGGAATGCACTTTACTTTAATGCTTAGTGCTTATCATGCTCAGTTCATTGAACTAACCCGTGATAGAAATTTTTGCAGATGGACATCGTAAGTGAAAAAAGAAGACAATTTTTTTTTAATGATGCATTGGCTTATTTAATTCTGGATCTTATGTAAAGAGTTTCAAATCATTCTTAAGTTGTAATGAAAAAGAAAAGTGATGTTCTTTTAAGATCTTAATTCTGATTGACATGCAAAATGTCTGAAATGCATAATCTTGAAAATGTATATTTTTCATCAGGAACTAAAAGGTTTTGTGTTGGACTACAATTTGTGATGTGAATACTTTTGTACTTGTATGATGGAAATAATAGTGATATCTTTGCGGTATTCTTATATATGTGTATACTATTGTTGTTATAAGATAATGAGTTGGATTAAGGAGATAGTATAATCTCCCTTATATTAATGAACTTGTTAAATTGCAAGGATGTCATTCTCTAATTACACAACTATAGTTTAATAATGAAATATGCTTTGGACATACAATTAAACTATATAAGTAACGAACGATAAAAAGGTTATGTTAAACCTAACATCTAACCATGAAGAGGAAGACTCTTCCTCTCTCATGGAATGAAAGGTAAAAGGAATAGTGGTATGATCTTTAATCATTATACTTCATTTATAAAGTAAACACTAGTTGAATCTAAGTGGATGACACACTTGATTTGGACAGCTAGGTTGCATTAAGAATTAAATGTTTGATGTTTACTTGTCCTTTTTTGGGATAACTTGCTTGTTATGCCACGTTAACTAATAAAAATGCAAACATGAATTAATGAAGTTCTCTATATCTAATCAAGCTAGTGTTGGATAAAGAACTTAAGGAATGTTGGAATTAGGGTTAGGCATGTTTTTGTAATCTAAATTTTTAATCCAATTTAATTATGATTAATGACCACTAAGGGGTATGTACATCTTGATGAATCAGTTCTAACGGATGTTGGCACATGCCAACTGTAGGAATGTACCCTCAAGAAGTCCCTGGACTTCTCAAGGATACAATGTTGTAGTTGACATGTGGTAACACCCTTCCATATTTGTTCATCTAGATCTACACATAATTGGACTTGAACTTAGTTTCTCTCTAGGTAAAGTTAGTAGCATGTTTGGGATAGGTAGTAGCTTTCTATGACTTAGGGTACCTTGGCACATTCGGATGACTTAGGTCAGCCGAGTATGCCCATATACCCTAAGTCATCGTGAGCATCTTCCTATGATAAATTATGTTGCTAACCGGGATAGGGTCAAACCTTGGGCAAGTGGACTGACGGTAGTCAGTAAAGACCATTCTAGATAATAGAAGAGTGAGGTGAAGGACATATTCCAGAATGACGAGTATACTATCTAGGAATAGTAACATGAACAATATGTTGAAAATCTTTTGCCAAAGTATTGCAAGCTACTAGTTGCGTTGTTCTATGTAACCTAGTTTAAAGCAACGTGATGTCAGATGAATATTGGTAAAAAATATTTAGATATGTTCTTTAAATAGATCACTCAGTACCTGAAATAGGGTAGGAGAACCAAGTATACGTAGTATACATAAAGTATTCTATACTTTAAGTAAACATGAGAGATCGGTTAGTAACCGAGTCATGGAATGAGAGATCGATAGTATACTGAGTCGTTATAGCTGCATATGGTTATCTATTATGAGATTAATTGGCATGGAATGTGTGTTCTAAATGATGTTTTATTTAGAACAGAGAACATTGTGTTTCAATTTTTTTTCCCCTTGTTTCTAAAGTCTTAAAATGGGAATGTTACAAAGATAATGGGCTGTTATTAGTTTTGTCTTAATCTTAATTATGGATATTATTGTCTTTGTCGACCATAATAAAATAAAGCCTCAAATAATTCTAAATTACTTAGATGGAAGTAAGATGAATGTGGGAATTAATAATTGATTGATGTGTCTCTTATCTTAGTCTTTGATATTATGTTTTGATATTGTTGTAGTTTGTTCATTTAAATATTTTAATGACATAAACTATAAAGGCAAAGAGGTCAACCTTTCATGCCGGATCTTTTGAATTGTCAAATTTTTAACATTTTACAAATGGCAAAAATAAAGTAATTCTTTGGCGGATGATTTATAAATACTATATCTGACTTAAAAATGTTTTCTTATGATGTAAAGTTGTTTTTACATGCTTGACATGATTGTCAAAGAGAACATATGCTTCACTATCTCATTGAAAAATACAAGGCTATTTAGATTATTGTGGTCATTGTACCATTATGGAAAAGGGAAAAAGTACTTGTAATTATCATATGGATGTTGTTATAAAGTGGATCAATATTAGCTAAGTGTTTCACCAGATTCTTAGCAAATTAATGAAACAAAGAAGGGGTGATAGGTGAAGGAGGAATACCTATTGTGATGTCACCAAGGTTGTGCACACGTTCTAATTTCTTGATCCAAGTTGACTACAAGAACTCCCTTTTTCTAGGAGGAACTACTTGAAATGCAAAGCAAGACCACAAAATATAGTTAATAGAAAAAGGCTAGTGGATTGCCTAGCACGAGCTAGATCCAAGAAGTATGACACTTCCTTGATGGTTGTCAATCCATTGATATATATATATATATATATATGTATAAATATATAAACAAATGAATAATATGCATATAAACGAATCTAGTGCTAGTAGTCCGATTTAGGTATCTCATATTACTTATCAACTTTAATCCACTTTAATGATTTGATATTAAACTATCAAAGGTCTGGTCAGTCACGAGGCTGGCAGTGGTCTCGAAGTCATAGATAGGGTTTGGGTAAGGCTTGCTACAATTTGGGGATAATTTTGGTGTTTGACTGCTTACTAGTTTGATGTAGTTTTCCGAGAAATAGAGATAGATGCCGGTCATGTGTGACTGATGACATTTTATCTATGACCGATACCAGTTAGGGATAACCGATCTTAGTTTCGTGGGAATGGTACAAGTATCAGAAATAGGTGTCTAGGTTCTCTCTGTGTCTGCACAAAGAGATGGGGAGGTATGTGGAGAGGCTTCAGGTAGGGTATCTAGCTTGGGTGAGATTTTTGTGAGGCCTTTGGGGTGTTAAGGTCAATTTAGAAAAATTATGGCAAGAGATACAATAACCGACATCGGTCTAGTGACCGATGCCAGTGAAGGGGAAACCGACGATAGTTAAGGTAACCGATGTCGGTAGGGGAAATTTGGTGAAAGTTGATTAACAAGTGGTTTTGGGATTCTCTGTGATTGCATAAAGAATAAAGGGGAAACTGGTTGGGTTTGTGATAAGGTGATAAAAACTCGAAGTGTGTAAAAGGTTAGGAATAAAGATCCAAAAGGTTATGGTGGCTGGATAAGGGTATGGGATGGAAAATGGAGATGGTGAAATATAGGGAATAACAAGTTCCAATAACCAAGGGATAAAGAACTTAATGAATAAGTACAAGAACAATACAAAATCAAATGCACTTACTTGTTCCTGTAAGATTGGTGAGTGAAGGAAGGTGATGGTCGATCTATGAACCTAGTGGTCAATACTTGTGATGTGCTTCCTGGAGTGTCACCGTGAATGCCAGTGCTTTCAGATCAGCCTGGTACTTGCTTGGACCTCTGGCTGGATGTATTCTATCATCTTGATGTTGAGAAAACTCTGGTTTGTGCTTGAATTCAGATATCTCTCTCCCAAAACTTGAAGTGACCAACCTAGGAAAAAGGTTGCCAAATTGTATATATGGTGACCAATGATGGTCAAGGTGATTGGCGTCGGTTGAGGGTTAACTGATGTTGGTTAAGGTGGGATATCCTAGGTTTACCAAAAATAGTAGATCTTGGCTATTTTTGGTGAGCTCTCCCTATTGGTCTGGGTCTAAAGTGGTGGTTAATGCTTAGATAAGTGGGCATGCTATTGGAGAAATAATAGGAATTTAATGTTAGGGTTAGACTAAGTCTCAGGTGGTTAGGATAAGTGGAGACTGAGTCTTAGTTAATTAATAGGCTAAGAACAAGTCCATGGTGAGGTGTCTAGGTGATGTGTAAATTAATTTAATTAAAGTAATTAAATTAATAAATTATGTGAGGATGGGTATTAATTCAATTGTAAGTAACTAAATTAATATGAATATATGTAAAGGGGTCATGGTTAGGTTAACATGTTAGGATGACTATTTGAAAGAGGACACATAGGAGTGTGACCCAAATTTGGTGTCTACATTTGCCCCTTTTTTTTAGCATAGTTTGTATTGATAAGTGATGCTAAAAAACATAAAGTGGTTTCCCCAAATATAAGTGAGAGTGGGATTACCCCAAGTAAGGCTAAAGGTGAGGTTTCCCCAAGTGTGGGTGAAGGTGATCCCCCTCAAACCAGGAACTGATGAGGTGTTATACGGATTCGGTGAGTGGTTTGATAAATGTGTAGTTGGTGTAAGTTAAGGTAGGTGGGGAAGGGTATGAGTACTTTGGGTAAAGGATAATGGTCAAATTAGGTAATAAGTAATGGGCTAGGGTCAAATTGGGTAATGGGTAATGGAAATTGAACATATGCACACGTATAGACTGTAACACGTACCAGGTTGAAGAGCTTGCAAACTCTACATCGTCCAAGGTTGATAGGTTTATCCAAACAAGGTTGAAGTGATTCAGGTATCCAGGGTATATGATATGGTTCGAAACACAATGTAGGTTAGGTGCAGGAATGTTTAGGTATGATCTGGTACACCACGAGTTTGGTTAGGATAAACGACATGACAATAGGAAAGGTATGGTTGTTAGGCTAAAACAACATAGGTAACAATATCACAAGCTATAATGAGGACACAAGTTCAAAGGTCACAAAAGGTGGTTCAGGTCAAGATTTATAGGTCATGACATGGGTAAGGCCAAGGTATAGGTAAAATAATAGGTCCCTAAATGCAATTAAGGAAATGTATGGGTAATTTAGGCTTGTGGGTAGGGTCTATGAAGTGTTGGTAAGGCCAAAAGGTATGGGACAATAATGAGTTTAGGTCAAAATAGGAAAAACGTGGAGGAAATGGTACTGACAGGTGACCGATGCTAGTTATAAGGTAACCAATGTCAGTTTTGGGTGACTGATGTCGGTCATGTTGGGTTAGGGTTATAAGGTTGAAATACCATATTTTATGGAATCATTGTTGTTTTTGACTTTGAGAAAATGACAGAGCTTGAGTGACTTGTGCATTTTCGGGGAGGAAAAGACAAGGCATTGTACTAGGTTGAGGTGGAGGTGACTAAGTGGTGAGAGGAGCCAGGTAGATGGGTCCACGAGAGTAGTTGGAGATGTGTGATTGGTGGAGAGATTCGAGGTAGATTTTGGCATGGTAGAGGTAGGAGAGGGGTCGGGTGGACCACCATCACAATGACCAGATGTGCCACCATGTAGATGCCATTAGGATGAGGTAGGAGGTGATCCAAACCCATTATTTGATTAAAGATGGTATTGGTGAAATTATTTTGGTTACAAATTTGGGTGGGTTTTAATTTTGAATTTGTGGGTGAAAAATTAACGAAATCGGGGGAAAAAGGTCCAATATAGGCTAAGTAGGGTGAGAAATAAATGTGGGGTAGATGTGGGTGGGATTAAGTAGGTTTGTAAGTTGTTTTTGCCAATTTTTAAGAAAGGGGGAGGGGGTTTTCAATTTTGGTTTCGTGACAATGACCGACCGACATTGGTTGGTTTTAGTTAGGCATCGGTTAGGACTAAGGTGACCAACATTAGTTAAATGGAACTAATGTTGGTCAAGAAAAACCGGTGACAGTCAAGGTGACCGACACCGGTTAGGGTGAAGGAGGAATAGGGGTAAGAAGGGCTAGGTATAAAAGGAAAATAGGTGGGAAGGGGTAAATGAAGAGTGCTTGTAGAGGGATAAGGGTAAAAATACAATATTTGGTGATATAGGGTAGGTGAGTATGTGAAATAATGTTAAGGTGATGAGTCATGATTGTAAAGGGTAGGAGGTTTGTATGTGAATTAGGTAAATGGGGTAATCATGATTGGTGTGATTGGGTATGGTGTTGGGGTTAATTGGTAATTAGAGGTAGTCATGTCTTTAACAATGTTTTGTTTTGTTGGATGCAGGCTAGGGACCAACTATGTATGCGGGACAGAGTACCACCTCTATTGGTAGATATGCAATCGAGTGTGACAAAGAGGAGTGGGAATATAGAATTGATGTTGGATTGATTGGGATCTGACACTATAGGCGTGTAGCTCGAGATCCTATTTTGATGGTCACACTCATCGATAGATGGGATTCAATGACCAACACTTTTCATTTACCGACGGGTGAGATTACTGTCACCCTGGAGGATGTATACAGATCTTACGGCTACCAATTGTGGGTGAGTGAGTGTATTCTATTTCTTCAGAGGCCTTAGTGGAGCTTATAGTGGTTGTGTTTGGGGAGGTGATGGGTGAGATGAGGTACCATAATGCAAGCCTTAGCTATGGAGAGATGTATGTAGCCCATCCTTAGGAGATGAGGTTGGTTGTTTTGATGATGGAGGCGGTATGTTGTTTTCCTTACTAGATGCTAGGGTGGGAGATTCCCACAAGCATTGATGGGAGTGCTCTAGGATATGGTGGAGGAGTGGATTTGTTTTGCATGGGCACCAACATTCCTGGTGTAACTTGTATAGGGAGTTGTGGGCCTATGGGAGATTGTGGTGGTTTAGTTTGTGTTGCACTTTTCTTCTGCATTACTAGGCATATGAGCACATCATATGTGTACATCTAATTGGTTTTCCCCAACTTGATTGGTTTGGGGGTGGCTTGGTCAGAGTCGGATATAAATGGTGGGTACTAGTTGGTGGGTAGCACAGGGTGGCTAGGGCCACACATGATGTTTCATATTATAGGTGGTTGTTGGAGGGATTGTCAAGTGTGGATATTGTTTGGAGGCCATATGTTGGCTATCCCTCATACAAGGACATAACAGAGGAGTTAGAGGAGTTACAACTACTGAGGTGGATTCAAGGACGTCGTGCTTTAGTGAGCATGAGATGATACACTGTAGACAGGGTTAGATGATAGTTTGGGCTACCACAAGATGTGCCTCCACCCTTCCCATAGTACAGAGAGATGATGTGGAGAGACCTATGTCTCCACCATGACCGAGTGTGCTTACAAGGTAGGAGGATCGAGGTGGGATAGGTGTATCGATGATACAAGGGTCACCGAGAGATATAGGTAGTGGTGGGCGGCACAACTACGAGTGGCACCACCGAGGCTAGGGAAGCCAGACTTAGCTACCATCACAGACAAAGGGATACATTGCAAGGTTAGGTGGCTGCCCTTCAGACATAGATTACAACTTTAAATGGATAGCTTATCAGTTCGGAGGGACAATTTTTCATTTTACAGGCATAGGTAGTGGCCTTATAGGCCCAGGTAACATAGGGACATGCACTCGCATAGGGTGGAAATGGAGATGGGGGATAGGTAGCCACTTTACATGTAAAGGTAGTAGGTTTGTAGGGCCATTAGCGGCATGACACGGAGGCTCGGGTTGTGGCCTTACGAGCCCGAGTTGTTGCACACATGCACTTCCATAGACTCATGACAAGGTCCCACACTACAAAAACTATGGTGGGATAGGTTCCCATGGTACGGGAGGAGGAGGACACGACTCACAACCACATGGTTTGAGGCTAGCGTTAGTAGGTCGAGCTCACGAGGTTGTTGAGAGATCTATAGAACCACATCATACAAAGCTAATGACAAGGTTCGGGGATGCTCGAGCAAGGAATGGAATTTCCAGGATCATTTGATTACCGTTGGGATAGATGTCCCTTCCTATGATGAGTATAAGGCACAATAGGCAGCGAGTGAGAGGACTAGATCTCGTACTCATAGTTATGAGAGAAAAGGGGGATGGCAAGTCCTAGAGGCGGTGGTCGGGTGAGGCTATGAGTTAACGGATGCCAATCCCGGTGAGGGGTAGGTAGAGATGAGGCCGAGACCCATGTTAGGTGTCGAGGTGTAGGTATGTCACCAAGGTGGAGGTGAGGAGGAGGAGACAAATGATACATGCGTGGATATCAGGTGGAGTGATGATTAGTTAGTTGATATGATTGGTGTATTGATTTTTAGTATATACCAGCCTATGTTCGATGATAGTGAGGATGTACATGAGATTTTTTAGTTTTTGATTATTATACTAGCCTGCATGCGTGAAGATAGTGAGACTGTATCTGAGCATCTTGAGATACTTGTATTTATTTGTAGCTATGTACATATGTATTGATACAGATCTTTTCATTGATATAGATGGTGATTTTGATGGTGATGTGTATGTATTAATGATGTACTTGGTTTTAATTTCCATTGTTATTGTGTATGTGATGGAAACTAGGTGAATTAGGCATGTTTGAGTCAAGGTCATGTAGGCATGGTTGAGTTAGGTCGGTTAGGCATGGTGGAGTTTTAGGTCCATGAGACATGGTGGAGTTTAGGTCAGTAAGGCACGGTTGAGTTTAGGTTAGTTAGGCATGGTTGAGTTTAGGTCAATTAGGCATGGTTGAGTCAGGTATAGGCATGATTGAGTCTAGGTGAGTTAGGTATGGTGGAGTTAAGGTTTGTTGGTTTTGATTTAATTTCCAAGTTATTGGTAACATGGGAAATAAATGATGATGTATATGTATGTTATGGTGTAGATTTCCAAAATATTTGATATCATGGAAATGTGAAATGATGGATGTATGATATGATGTTGTAAGAAAATGACAGGTATTTATGTTTGTTAATTGTTTAATTTCCAAGTGTTGTGAAAAATGGAAACTAAGTAAGGTGAAATGTTAATTGAAAATGTGGGGGAATTGGTTAGGGTAAAGAGTGGCTGAGCTAACCTCCAAGGGCTCCATTCCCTCGAGTGTTTGTTTCCTACATATCCCCGACAAAAAGGGGCCTCGGGATAATGGAGTTCTCCCATAATCTAGGGAAGAATACAATGAGGTAGAGAAATGGGTGAGTAGGTTTTAGGTGTGGTTGAGTCTAGGTTATTTGGGTATGATTGGGTTTAGGTCACTTAGGCATGATTGAGTTTAGGTCACTTAGGCATGATTGAGTCTAGGTCATGAAGGTAGGAGTGAATTGAGGTCATTGAGGTGTGGTTAATTTGAGGTGTTGAGGGCTTGGTCCTGTATAGGATAATCAAAAAGTAATGAAGAAGGTGAGTGGTAAGAGGTGATAGGAGAGCCACCTAATTGGTAAGAACCAAAACAAATCTACCATACCAAAGATGGGCTTATGAACGTAAGACCCTAAAGGCATTTGCATGATTGACTATTCTAAGGGTGAAGAAAGTCTCATGATTACAAAATGTCACATTTATAGCACATCCCTTGAGTGGGTGGGAAATTAGGGTGAAAAGGTGATAAGGTGAAAGCAGGTTGGTTTTAGCGTAACCTAGTGTGAGATAATATGCTGACTTGGCAAGAGACCCAAGATCATAATAGGCAAGTCCATGACAAAAAAGTTAATATTTTTCTTTTTGCTTTTGTTTTTGATAGACTGATCGATGCGGGAAGTCTATGTGGGATGAGTATATTATCTCCTTGAGGTCTTTGTGAAGCTAATTGATGTAGGAAGCTTCAAAATATTTTTATTTTAGTTTTTGTAAGAATAGTCTTCTTTTGATGATAGACTAAGTACAATACAACTGGCTTCGTATAGTTGTCCTTCGAGGGAGCAGTCTATTTATAGCCATGAGATAGAAAGCGTAGATGTCATTTTTGAGGGAGTCATATTTTTTTCTAGAAGTTTGACTCAAGGAGTGGAATCCCATTTTACTTTTGAAATTGTTTTTCTTTTGGACTTTTAAGTCATGGACAAGACTATAGAGGAAAATAGGCTCTTGTGTTTGAAGACAAAACTATAGCACACAAAGGTTAACTGTGATGGAGAGGTTTTAAGTGATGAACAACCATGGGATTCCATCTTGAAAAAGATGAAAATTATCCATGAGAATCATGCCATGAGTAGATCCGTGGTACTCATATTGAAGACAAGGTTGAGAGGTAACAGGTAATCACATGATCCTGGTTTAGTTGTTGATCCTTAAAATAGGTAGAATGAAAGGTGAACGATGCTTAAAGGACGGGTGTTGAATAGAAAAGAGGTGATATAGGACTTAATTCAATAGTAGAATGGTCAAAGATGCAAGGCATTGAGGGTTTAGGTTTGGGTTTACCTTCGAGTGAAGACAAACGATAAGCACCTGATCCATAGGTATGAGTAATGATATAAGGTCCAAGCCAATTAGGAGCAAATTTTCCCCATTTACTTTTTTCCTCTTTTGTTACATGTTGATTTTCTTTAAGGATGAGGTCACTAACTTAGAAGGTTCATTCATGGATGTGTTTTTCATAGGCACGTTTGATATGTTTTTGGTAGATTTGAAGGTGATCAAGATTATTAAGACAACATTCGTCTAATAACTCGAGTTATGCCAAATGGTCCTGGTGAAATTCATCATCATTGAGAATATCTTTGAGTGAGATACAAAGAGACAAAATTTGGACTTCAAGAGGCAAGAAAACCTCTATACCATAGACCAGAGAGAAAGGCATAGCTGCAGTTGAGGTACGAATACTAGTACGGTAAGCCCATAAGGAAAAAGGAATGTGCATGTGCCAATCCTTTCTAGTATCATCCATAACTTTCATAAGAATTTTGTTTAAGGTTTTGTTGGTGGATTCAGCTTGGCCATTTGTTTGAGGGTAGTAGGGTGAAGAAAAATGAGTTGAATGCCAAAGGCATCACAAAGCTTCCATAGAGTTTTGTTTTTGAACTATTTTCCATTATCAGTGATTAGACGATGGGGAACACCAAAGTGAAAAATGATATGATGATTGATGAATTCACATATTTTCTCAACTTTTGTTGAAATAAGAGGTATGGATTCTACCCATTTAGTGTAGTATTTAGTAGCGGTAATAATCCATTGATGGCATTATGAAGAATGGGGATTGATTTCTCCAACAAGATCCAAACCCCATTGAGAGAAAGGCCAAAGGTATCATGTGACCTGTAATGCATGACTATGCATGTGATGAAGATTATCATGCTGCTGACACTTCACATAACATTTGACATAATCACAACAATCGACATAATAGCCTAGGTGGAGAATTCATTTAGCAAAAACTAAACCACTGAAGTGACCTCCAAAAATTCTTTCATGAACTTCCTTGATGGTGTAGGGAATTTCAGAACTTATAAGGCATCACAAGAGGATACCATCAAAGCCACATTTATAAAGAAGGCCTCCCATGATGACATACTTGAGAGACACTTTTGAGAAAGGAGCATTGTCTGTTGCGAGTAAGGTCTAGAGGTAGAACTGAAAGGGAAAGGTAGTTAGAAAACTGATTATACCAAAGGTCACGTGGGTTAGGTTGAATGGTTTCGATGAGGTTGATGTATCAAAATAGATAGGAATGTGGTCTTAGCACATTTCTTTGTGACAAATATTTTCGAGTCATAGGGTGAGGTGGGTATCTGAGAAGCAAGGCATGCCATAATATCCACAATTTTTTTAGTGGAATGTGGAGTGGTTTGAAGTTCATAACAGTCAAAGGTATTCAAAAGTATGTCTACATGATGCTTATAATTTTGAAGTATTTCGTTACGACATTGGTATATACCATTGACTTGATTTACAACCAGTTGAGATTCACCAAAGATATTAATTGATTTGACATCTAAGGTGATGGCGGTTTGAAGGCCTAATACAAGTGCTTCATATTCGGCAATATTGTTAGTACATTCAAAATCTAGTTTGAAAGATAATGACATAGGCTCACCATCGAGAGGAATGAGGATAAATCCAACACCACCTCCATGCTGACATTTGGAACCATCAAAGAATAAGGTCATTTGGTAAATGGTATCATCCAACGAGAGGGTAACAATGGATTCGTTTGGGAAATAAAAGTTAGAGGGATGATTTTGGGAGAGAAGTGCTTATGTAAGTTGGTCAGTGATAGTTTGGCCTTTGATGGATATTTTATGAATGAATTCGAGGTCAAGGTTTGCAAGAAGCATGAGCCAACACGAAGCACGCTCATGTTGGTAGGGCTTAGTGTACATGTAATGTAAGTGGTTTGTATTGGTGAATTTTTTTAATAGTTAAGTAGGTAATGGTGAAGTTTAGTAGTGAAAAAAAACTAATTTTAGGAAAAGTTTTTCGGCATGGGTTTATTGGGTTTCATAATCCAAAAGTACATGAATTATATAATAAACCACTTTCTCCCTGTGTTGGTCATTGCAATGAGCAAGCATGAATCCTAAGGAATGATCTGTTGTAGAAATGTAAAGGTAAAATGGTTGGTCATCTTTAGGAGGAGCAGTACCGGTGGTCATCTTATTCAAACTCATTGCCCTAGGATCCCAAAACCCTCATGGATAAAAAGAGGTTCCCATCTCCCAAGCATGATATGACCTATACACGTATGCAACCTATTTTTTCTAATGCCTTTGAAGAATCTGAATTTGTAGACTTCATGCACAATCCCTAATATGATCCCACAATCCTTCAACAACTCCTTAACTTCCAAAAACTTTTCCTATTGGTTTTGAAACCCTTGATTTTTGCATAGTTTTCCTGACAAAAATTTAGTTCATGTTCTCCCTTATCCACCATAGTCACCACTGATGTTTTATCCTCTTCCCCTTACCTTATGGCACATGATCATATTAATATAGATTCTTTTAATGATGATTTTATTACTTGTGAAGATGTAGATTCTAATACTTTTACTTTTGATAATGACAATGTAAATGTGCATAATTATGTTTTTACTTGTTGTCAAAATCTCCTACTCTTCTTACTTATGGAATTGTTTCAATGATTACCATGATAAATATGATGTTATTACTCCTAAAATTTCTTTATATATTGATGATACTCTTGATGAAATCCTTGCTTGTGAAAATATGATTGATAGTGACTTGGATTATGCTTCGATCATGAACATGTTAGTGATGATGTTGTTTCTATTAATATTGTTTAATGTGAATTTAATACTCCTCTTTCTTCTACTTCTAAAGTTAATTCCAATATTTCCCATGATGATTCCACTTCTACCCCTAATGTAGCTCTTATTGTGTCTCTCGAACGTACACCTAGCATCCCTATAGAGCCTTCATTTCCCCTCTTCCTCTTACACCTCCTTCTCCACCTTCTCAAGTTTTGATGATCACTCACAATGGAAAGATCATTGACCTCAATGTGCCTCTTACTTCTCTAACCATTCCTTCACACAATATCCTATCCCTCATGCATGTTGTTTGTAATATGCAATATCAAGTTCATACCCTTACCCTTGAAAGTAAAGCCTATTATGCTTACATTGACAATAATTCCCTTCATGCCAAATTTCTCTTGTTTTGATGGTACCAAAAATCCTTATTTACATCTCAAGCATTACCATTTAGCCATGGTTGCTTATTCCAATGATTGCTTGTTACTCAAAGAATTTTTTCATAGCCTTGTTGATCATGCTCTCCAATGGTATAATCATTTTCCTTATGGATCCATTAGTACTTATTATGATATGGAGGATGTTTTTCTTAGATGTTTTATTTCTAAAAATGGTCCTAAAGTTACATATGAACACTTACCTTCTTTGCATCAAGGAAATAATGAACCAATTTTAGATTACATTTTATGCTTCAATTCTCATATGCATAAATTATTAGTTCATACTATTGATTTAGAAATGCAATTTATCTTTTATCATGGATTAATTTATCCCTTAAAAGAAAAGCTATTATATAATACATGTAAACCATTTACTCTTTTGTTGTATAAAGTTATTGATTTAGAAAAATACCTCATTACAAATAGTTTTTAACAAATTATTATACTTATTGTATTCCTCATATGCCTACTAAGTCTTCTCCTCCCCCATATATTGACCCTCATGCACGATCCCCATCTCCACGTCTAATCAAGTGTCTTCCTTCCCCTTCACCGTGTTGGCATTCACCTAAGTATTCTTCATCTCTCACTCATGAACCATTGCAATATGCACATAATGCTAAACCACATGATGTCTTGTGTACCCTACTTGATAATGGTTAATTTGTTTACCTTATAACCAACATCATCCACCTCACCACTTGCACTACCAGCGTGACTGCCCTTTCTGTAATTTTCACCACATCAATGGCCACCATGAAAATGACTATTATGATCTCCACGATCACCTACACCGATTAGAATACAAAGGTATCATTTATTTATACTCTCGCTCTTGTGAGCACTCTCTCTCTCCTATCCCACATAAGTGAGCTTCCATCACTATTCACTTATCTCCTTCACCTCCTCCTAAGGTTATCATCTGCCCACCTCTTAAGGTCATTATTCATCCACATCCTCTCATCCCTCACACATTGCTACCACATCCCATTTGTTTCCTAAGCCTCTTTCTTCCACACTCCCTCTCCTACACCTCCTATTATTAGATCCATTTCCTTTGACATCCACCGGCACTTATCCTCACATCGTTGCTTCTTCACATCTTCCTTGTATGCCTTGCAGAACCCTCTTCATATCTAGTGGATAACATCCATTTTCCATCTCATTACTTGATGCACTCGTGTCCTTAAGGTTCATACATAATTTTGGATAAAATCAAACATCCCAATAATGGCTATATAATCTATCAAACTAAATAAAAAATTACAAAGAACATATCATCATCATCACATAATATACAATGCAAATAAACAATAAATGCCACATCAACACAAGTAAATATATATCCTCCAAAATCATAAGTTACAAAATACAATTGTTGGGGAGAAAGCCCCTATGCATCACTACATCATATACAATGCATCATCTATCATCCTTGCTATCACTATCTACAATCACGAGAGCTCTAAAACTAGAGACTTCCGTGCTAACTCTATGTATGCTTTGCATATTGACCTTGATGAGATGGTAAAAAATGATAGTGAAGACATATTTCTTAGGTTAAAGGAAAACAAAATAATTGATGAGACGGTAAAAAATGACCTTAAGGAATGTAAGGTGTTCGAATCGATGTTTGGATTTGCAAGAAGGTCGTCTACATAATCTTCTAATATGTGATGCATGATGTCATGAAAGATAGAAGTCATTGCCAGCTAATATGTAGCACCAAAATTTTACAGGCCGAAGGACATGAATCAATAGGAGAAGTTCCCTAGGGAGTGATGAAGGTGGTTTTGTGTTGATCTTCCGGGGTGAGTAATATTTGGTTATAACCCAAGAATCCATCCATGAGTGATAACATCTCATGGCCGATGGTGAGATCAACTAGTTGGTCTATACTAGGTAGAGGAAGTCATCTTTAGGGTAGGCTAAATTAAGGTTATGGAAATCCATGCATATACATAGTCCTCCTGTTGCTTTTGTGACAGGACGATGTTAGAGATCCATTGGGGATAATCAATGGGTAGGATGAAGGAAATTGAGAGAAGGTGCTTGAGTTCTTCTTTGACAAGAAGGGCAATGCGAGGATGCATTTTTCGCAGCTTCTGTTTTATGGGTTTAGCTTCAGGAACAATTACAATATTGTGGAGCACAATGTTTGGGTCAATACTGTGCATATCAACGTAGGAAAAGGAAAAAACATTGATATGGTCTCGGAGGAATGAGGTAAAATATTCTTATTTAGCAACATCTAAAGATTGGCCTATCTTTAGAATGTATGGGTCATCCTGAGTGTTAATATTGATTTCGATGGTCGATTCATTTAACATAGTTTACATCTCAAAAGGAAATGACCAAGTGAATATAAGAATCTTCCACACCAAGGTAGGTGAGAATAGACTCATCGTCCTAACATTGAACGATGTTAATAGAAGGTGTATCATCATCAATCATGTCAGGATACAAGAAGGGAAGGGAAGAGGGAGCCTTGCCATCATGTTGATAAGTTAGAGGTCCCAGGGAAATGGTGTTTACAAAAAAAAAGTTAAGAGGAATGGATTCTAGATCCATAGACTCCATGGGTGAAGGTGGGGAAGTTAGTAGATGGGGTGAAGAAGGTTTGTTGTCCTTAATGAGTTCAACACAGGATTTCTTGAAAGATGGTTTGGAAAAGCCAATACCACTGCGGTCACTATGTTTACGTATGGTACATGGGATGAAAATATTTCAACCCTATTTGTAGAACCCAAGCCAAAGCCTTTCCATACACAACGTGGTGGAGGAAAGTGTGGGAGAAGTAACGGTTGGTGAGGGATAGAAGGTCAGAAGAAAATGGTCATGTTTGGGAAAGTGACTTGTGCGAGCATGTAGAAGTATCAAGTCCCCCATAGGTTAAGTTTGTATGAAGGTGAGGAGGACCATAAGATAAAACCTTACCTACATGGTGATCATAGTGAGGATGTTGGAAAAGGTTACCATACTCTTGAGGAGTAAGGAATGTGTTGATGTTATACAGGAGGTACTCCCCTAGAGTGAGACATTGAAAAACACCTGCTAAGGGATCGGTAGTTGGTATATGGGTGGCGGGAATAGATGAATCACTAGGCGATTGGGAGGAAGAAGCATTGGTCAGTTGAGAAGTAGAAGGATTAATGGATGGGTCAGCTGTAAAAGCTATGACGATAGTGGGAATGGAGGAGGTAGGTGCGAGAAAAGGTAGCAACAGCATTAGTGGATGGGGTTATGGGTGAAGAAGAAGTGGCGACAGTGGTAGATGCCTTAACTAGTATAAGGACATCATTAGGTTAGTATAACATGTTATAGGTTTTGAATGGCGAAGGGTCAATGGGGATGGTATAGTTATGTCCTTCATGTTCAAATTTTACACAATGATGTAAGGTTGAAGGAACACAACCCATGATGTGGATCCAAGGTCAGCCAAGCAATAGGTTGTACTAGAACTCCCCCTCTAAGACATAGAATAGTTACGAAATGGTATGAGGGCCCACATGAACATGGAGGATGATGGTGCTAAGAGTGGAAGTGATGGCATCATTTAATGAATGCAACATAACTGGGTTATTATGCATGTAATTTGAAAGGATTAACATTTGATTATGTGCTTAGGAGGAGATGATGTTGATGCTAGCACCACCATTAATCATAATGGATCGAACACAAATATTATTAATATAAACGGAAATGAAAAGGGTGGGATCAAGATCATCTAATTGGAGAGGTATAATCTCGTCGTCAGAGAAACTGAGGGTAGACACTTGAGTAGTGGTAGGTGTAGAGGAAGGGGATGAATTTGTGAGAGAAGATACATGGTGAGGGGTGATAATGGAGGCCATAGGTTTCAGGTCGTTAGGTAAAACCTCGATGGATTGAAGAACCTCCATGAGGGCCTATTGATGGGATTCAAAATTTTGAACGAGGTTGTACAAGGACATTTTTAGAGGGGATTGGTGCAATTGTTTTATCATTATACAATGAGTGACACCATCAAAAATAGGATATGTGGGTCCCCAAATGGTGATTTTTGGTGAAGGTGTAGATTGTATATTGGGCACAAGATTGGTGGACGAGTTAGTTTCTTTCTCCTTTACTTTGTCTTTTTAGGTGTGAGTGGCAACTTGAATCATGTTAATCTGAGGAAGAGAGGTGGATGGAGAAGGCGTGTCAAGAAAATTATAATGACATGATGGACAAAAACCTAGTGTAGGGTAAGAACCTTACAAAATGAGTAGGGTGCATTGGAATTTTGGTGGGGTTTTGGCTAGTTCTCCTATACGAGACCATATTGATCTTGAATTTTGGAGGTGGATAAAATGGTTATAGAGGTGGTGGTGCAAGTCACTAAATAGGTAGTGGGAAAGGATGTGTAGTGATAGGTGGAGGTGGAACTAGGTCCTCGTCTAGAAGATCATCATCATCAAAGTTTTGTTAAGGAGGAAAAAGTTGGAGAAGAATAGTTTTTAAAGCCTACTACTAGAAATATCAACACCAATTAGTGTGTCATCCACCACTAGATATACGCCTAATCGCACCCCATGTCATCCACCTCGTATAGGCTCTATGGTTACATTCACCTCATTTGGACTTGGATGCACTAGTTGTGCTCTTTTTAGACTAGCCTCTCCTTGGTCATCTCGCCACTCTAGTAGATTGACAACATATATACGGATCTAGGGAACATCATGGGCCATACTAAAATTCCTAGGTACTCGCTTACCCCGGAACAACTTAGTCACCCATGGGAAATGATCCTCTAACCATAGGGTGCAACGTATGCACCATAACTTCACACCATCCTCTACCCATCTGTCATAGTCTCTATATGGTCTCCATATAATGGCCCCAGGACCTATTTGATCTATCATTGACCTATATGCAGTCATACTCATCCTCCTACTATGGGTGCCCACCCACCTCACTTGTGAATATCTTAGGTTGAGCCCAATTGGCCCATGGCCCACTGAGTGGCCTCAATATAGCAATATGCTCATATGCCCACACATGTAACAAAGTAGTGGTTCCTAGGCCACCACCATGATCCTCTTGTAAAAATATATCCAAGTCCCGGTGGCTAAGTCTAATTTGATGAGTGGATGGACAAGGCTTGATGACACCTAGGGTAGTGATATGTCTAGATATGGGAGAAGATTTAGGTGTAGGCAGGTTCTTAGGTATAAGAATGGGTTTGGTTTTGGGTAAAGGTGATGAAGAAGAAGCCATTTCAACAGGCATGGTCATGGTTGATTTTCTAACTTGAAATAAATCTAGATAGATCATGGAGGTATCAATAAGTGACATCTGCATTTGGGTTAAAAAGGGTAACCGAAGGTGTCCTCAAATCATGGAATTATCAATGTAATTCAAGCAGTTGGCTAGGTGTGAAAACAATACTATTGTAAGAGGAGATGTCGTTGGTTTAGTGGAAATCCCTATAGAATATGTTTGTGAGACAGGGAACTGGGTAGCCTCAGGCTTTGTAGGTAAAAGAGCTGAGAGAAGATCAACGAGATCTTAGAATGCTAATAGGGGATTGTCACCAATAGGTAGTGGTACATCTAACGAGATCTCCCATGGGTAGGAGAGATGACATGTGGGGTGAGGTAGATTCTTCTTTTGGTGGAGAAGAAAGTGAGGATGATTCTCCCATGGGTAAGAGAATTAATACCATTGATTTTTCATTAGGTTGCGAGGTAGATGGTGAAATGGCATCGAAAAAAATTGTGGACTCCTCCGTGGGTGAAGGGGGAGATGAAGGGGAATCCTATGTGGGTGAAGGAGTAGATGAGGTAGGCTCCTCCGTGGGTAGAGGAGCTTGTGCTAGAATATCCTCAATAGAGGGGATATGAGGAAATTGAGGAATGGTTGGTATGACTTCAAAAATAATGTGAACTTCATAGACATTGTTGTCATTGGTTGAAGGTTCACCATTTTGATTAGATGATGGTGTATGGTTAGGGAATGAATTCTTAAAGATATGCAAGTTTTTATTTTTGGTGCATTCGGGTTGTCCAGGATGAGATCTCCATTATCTAACATTTCTTGGACAATGTTTTTGAAGGTTATGCAATTACCATCGCTATGGCCTTTGACTGAGAATGATAATTACAATAATCATGTTCCTTATACCATGCAAGCATAGGATGAGCGGGGTCAAAACCAATATGTGGTTTTATATGTGGAAGCGCAATGGCTCCGACCTTAAGAAGCTTTTCTAAGACTGAAAAATGGGGATATCCAATCGGAGTGTAATTTTGTTGCTCCCATCTGAACTGAAAAGTTTGAATGGGAGAAAGATTAGAGGAAGGTTTGCTTGGTTAGATGGGTGAGATGGGCCATATTTGAGAACTATTGTGTTAGTAGATCCTTTGGCTTTTGAATAATTTTTTTGGGGCTTTGAAGATGAAGAGGCATCATTTGATTTGAATGCGGCATTTTGTTACGCAATTGAATTTTATTCTCTTCAATGGCACAAATTTCTAGTTTTTGCGCCATGGTAAATGCTTCGTCAAAGGTACAGAAGGTTTGTACTTCAGAGTTGGTGAGATGTGCCTAGCACAAGCTCTAGTAAACAACTCTATAAGCTCGGTTTGAGGCAACTAGAATGTTAGTTGGTTGATGAGGCTCTACCAACGAGTGACAAAATCAGTGATAGACTCGTCATCATATTGTTGAGTTGAGTACAAGTTGGTCATAGTGACCTTCTTGACGATATTGATTGAAAAATGGTCCAAGAAGGCTTGAGCCACTTGATTAAATGAGTAAATGGAATGTTGAGGAAAACCACTATACCAGTCTAATGCGGGTCCCGTTAAGGACATAGGAATGTTTGTAGGAGTAAAGCATCATCATGGGTGATCAAGATAAAACCCATGTTTGAAAGACTGCAAGTGTTTCGTGGGTCTTCTTTACTATTGAACTAGTTAAATTTGGGCATTTCCCAATGCATAGGGTATGGGCGAATGGGAATAGATGGATGGATGGGCTCATTACAGATTTCATTGTAGGTTAAGGAGTTGTGAGAGCCATATACTAATGCTTCTAATGTTTGCATATTTTCCATCATCATATTTATAAGGTCGTTGGTGGGTTGTGATGATTGGGCACCCCCTGCAGTATAAGGAGGTTGATGATGGATGTATGATGTGGATGACATCCTAGTATATGGTGGTGCCGAGTATGAGAACTATGAGCACGGGAATAGATTCAATTTGGAAGGTATCCCTGAATAAGTGATAGATGAGATTGGGGGTTGTTGGTGATATGTATAAGTAGGTGGGGTAGTCATAACGAATCTTGTGGTAATTGGGGGTAGAGACTACGGGATGGAAAGGATGAGGTTTTGGAATGGGGTATGGGTTTTGACACCATGGGTGGTTACGATGCAACTGGTACATATGAGGTAAAGGGTGCAGATGGGGCTATGCTCAAGGTGGATGATGAAGGAATAGTTGACACCACGGGTGTGACAAATGTTGTAGGTGCAGCAGTTATAGAGGATGTGGGGTCTAGTTGAGACACCATAGGTGGTAAGGTGGATGAAGGTAATTCCAAGCTAGTGGTAGATGATGCGAAGTGGGGAAAGGGTAGGAGGGATAGACATGGGATACCAAATTTCTGTGGAGTCTTGGGTAGATGAGTGGGTGAGATAATATTATAGGGTAGTGGGATTTTGGTCAAGGAGTCTTGCAAACTCCTCATTATCGGTACTAATGGTGATGGGATGAGTTGGATCCATAGGAAACATGATGGAAGGTGGTGATGGGCTAGGTGGGAGCACTGAAGGATAGTGAGAAACATAAGGGCATTGACTTGGTTGTGAGTCAAAACCATGTGAATTAGCGTAGACCTAGAAAACTGTTGTCTGTAAATGACACAAAAAAACATAAAAAAGGAGGAGAATAGATTTTGAGAGGTGAAACTGGTCGGTGTTTTAATCAAAAATTAAAAAAGGGAACTAACAAAAGTTAGGATAATCGATGATGGTTACAGGGTGACTGATGATGGTAAGGGTAATCGATCTTGGTTAGTATGGGAAATCAATAATTTTACAAATGAGGTAAAATTGATGAAAATGAAATAAAGAAATTGTATTTATCGTGATTTTTAAATTTTGGGTGTATAATGATGTCCTGAGAACTTCAAAAAGAACAGAAGATGTGATGAATGATGTTTTTGGTAGAATGAACAGAAAGAGTTGGAAGCCGAAAATGGTTAGGTAAATTGATGATGGTCGCTGGACCGACGTCGATCACTGTGAAATTTGAAAAAGTGAAGAAAAATTGATTTTTGTGAATTAAGTTAGATGAAATATCAACCCAGAAAATTGAGTATGATAGTAATGGACCTTGACACACTCAGAAATAGTTAGAATACACCAACTATGATGGCAGAGTGTGAAAGGAAGAAGAAAATGAAGAACGTAACCTCACAACTCAAGAAAAAGCTAAGAAAAACACGTAATCCTATAAGTGAATTTTATGTTTTAGCTTATGCTATTTTAGACTGACTTTGTGAATAAGAATAGGCTTTTTTTGGTCGGGAAGGTGTCATATGAAGAGGTAATATCTAAGGGTGGTTTCAGGTTATGTTTTGGCAGGGGTGCTCCTTTCTCTGAGTTAATGAATAAATAGAGAAAATGGATGGGTTCCCACTATCAATCCTTGGATTGTGTGATCATTTACAACTTCTTCCAGGTAAGGTGTTGTTTAAGAAGATGTGTGAATTTATATTTGTGCGCTTTCAAAAAGAGAGAGACAAGAGAAAGTGCTTTACAATTCAATTATGTCAATCATCACCGGGCATGACTTCCAACGTATAGGTTTCCCTCAGTTTTAATGTGAGCTAAAAATGAAAGCATAGAAGTATGAAATGCAAGTATTTTATAACCTAAATCGAAATGTGATATTTGATGTAAATAGAGAGTGAATAGGAAAGAGAATGAATTTCACTAATGTGAACGTAAGAAGAAAAAGGATGATTCTTTTTAGTCCCAAAATACAAATGTCACTTAGAAAAATAGAATAAAGAGAAGATTCCAGGAGAAAATTTAATGTTAACTTCCTTTTTAAAAGAAACAAACATACAACAGTTCCCTAAGAATGAATGAATGCAAGGAACCCCGGATGGGTCCCACCGGGCATGCTAAAACGTTTCACCCGATTCTTAGTAAATTAATGAAATAGATAAGGGGTGATAGGCCAAGGATGAATATCTGTTGTGATGTTGGTTGAAGGTTGTGTGCACATTCTAATTTCCTGATCCAAGTTTACTACAAGAACTCTCTTTTGTCTAGGAGGAACTACTTGAAATGTAAAGAAAGACCACAAAATATACTTAAATCAAAAGGCTAGTAGATTGCCTAGCGTGATCTAGATCCGTGAAGTATGACACTTCATCGATGGTTGTCGAACCCATTGATATATATATATATATATATATATATATATATAAAACAATGAACATGCATATAAATGAATCTAGTGCTAGTAGTCTGATTTAGGTATCTCAGATTACTTATCAACTTTAATCCAATTAAATGCTTCGATATTAAACTGTCAAAGGTCACGGGTCGGAGTCACATGTAGGGCGGGTGGTCTCGAAGTCATAGATGTGGTTTGGGTAAGGCTTGGTACAATTTGGGGCTGATTTGGGTGATTGGGGTGCTTGTTGGTCTAAGGCAGTTTTCCAGACATAGAGATCGATGCTATTCGGTGTGACTGATGATAGTTTATCTATGACCGATACCGATGCTTAGGGATAACCGATCTTAGTTTATGTGGGAATGGTTCAAGTATCGAGAAAAAGGTGTCCAGTTTCTCTCTCGTATCTCGCACAAAGAGATGGGGAGGTATGTGGAGAGGCTTTAGGTAGGGTATCTGGCTTGGGTGAGATTTTTGTGAGGCCTTTTGGGTGTTAAGGTCAATTTAGAAAAAAATTGGCAGAGATACGATAACCGACATCATTCGTGACTGATGCCATGAAGGGGAAATCAACGATGATTAAGGTAACTATCGTGAGTAGGGAAATTTGGTGAAAGTTGATTAATAGGTGGTTTTGGATTCTCTGTGATTACATAGAGAATAAAGGGAAACTGGTTGGGTTCATGATAAGGTGATAAAAACTCGAAGTGTGTAAAAGGTTAGGAATAAATATCCAGAAGGTTATGGTGGCTGGATAAGGGTATGGGATGGAAAATGGAGATGGTGAAATATAGGGAATAACAAGTTCCAATAACCAAGGGATAAAGAACTTAATGAATAAGTACAAGAACGATACAAAATCAAATGCACTTACTTGTTCCTGTAAGATTGGTGAGTGAAGGAAGGTGATGGTCGATCTATGAACCTAGTGGTCAGTATCGTGGTAGTGCTTCCCGGAGTGTCACCGTGAATGCCAAGATCTTTGAGATCAGCCCCAGTACTTGCTTGGACCTCTGGGCCGGATGTATTCTATCATCTTGATGTTGAGAAAACTCTAGTTTTTGCTTGAATTCAGATATCTCTCTCCCAAAACTTGAAGTGACCAACTTGGGAAAAGGGTAAGTGCACCAAGTTGGGGGACAATTAAGTGGACATCAAATCCTGAATTTTACATTAAAAACAACAAAACATCAAATTTAGTCTTCCACAGACTTGAACCATGCCAAAAAGTAAAAATATGTCATAAAAATGGTACCATTGTGTAGGGGAGACTGTTAGCTTTGTAGAAATACTGATTTTAAAGTGAATAGAATAGGATAAATATCATTTTATAATTTTTTACTAATAGTAGGTCTTTAAGACACTTTTTCCTGTGAATGTTTATGTCTAGGTTTAAGACTGTAAATTTTGTTTCACTTATTAGAATGTGATAAAACTTATACCATCCCAACCATGGTGAAATTATATACATGTTCAAAAAATAATTATTTGATTTCAATATTTTTTGATGAGGTTATGGTGGGCAAACGGAAAGTGCTTTGTTTTCTTTGTGTTTTCATACCACTTTCACGGAAAAAATCATAGAAAATAAAATATTACTCAAAAAAATAAAAAATAAAATCCATCCCAAGATAGATAGTGGCATCTAACTTCTCACCAAAGGAGAAAAATATATATCAATTTTTGGTCATCCAAATTGTGGGCAAATGGACTAAAATTTTATAGGCATTTTTAAAAAAAAATACCAAGTCATTGAATTTTGAGAGTTTAATATAGCTAATATTGTCCATTTTTTAAAAAAATTAGTATTTTAGAAACTAGATTCCGGATTCTACGATTCATATTGATATAAGTTTTTCTAATTTTGAGTGTATGTATTTCTAATAATCCCTACAAGTTGATATTATGTTGTTATTTACAATATGACGTCCACTTATGACCCCCTTTTGTCCCCCCAACTTGCTGCGATTTACCCAAAAAGGTTGGCAAATTGTATATATGGTGACCGATGATGGTCAAGGTGATCGTGTCGGTTGAGAGCTTAACCGATGTTGGTTAAGGTGGGATATCCTAGGTTTACCAAAAATAGTAGATCTTGGATATTTTTGGTGAGCTCTTCCTATTAGTCCAGTCTAAAGTGGTTGTTAACGATTAGATAAATGGGCATGCGAGTTGGAGAAAGAATAGGAATTTAATCTTAGGGTTAGACTAAGTCTTAGGTGGTTAGGATAAGTGGAGACCGAGTCTTAGTTAATTAATAGGCTAAGAACAATTCCATGGTGAGGTGTCTAGGTGATGTGGCAGGGTGATGTGTAAATTTTTTTAATTAAATTAATTAAATTGAGAAATTATGCGAGGATGGGTATTAATTCAATTGTAAGTAACTAAATTAATATAAATATGCGGTAAAGGGGTCATGGTTAGGTTAACACATTAGGATGACTTATTCAAAAGAGGACACAAGGGTGTGTGACCCAAATTTGATGTCTACACTAAGAATCATCATATTAATTATGTAATGATTAATTATGATATAGTTGTATATATTGGAAAAAATATAACAATGATTTTTGATATACTATTACAATTGATTAGTGAAAACAAAATGCATACTATGTGGAATTAAATGACAATGTCATCATGAACAAATAATGGACTCGTGATAATAACACAACAAGCTATCTTAAATAAAATTTATGATGTATGAGGGGTGTTAGTAAATAGCTAATGAAAATGAATATAACCTATTACAAAAATTAAGGTTATGAACCTAGAAACATAATTGGATGCGATAAATATATTGATATGAAATGGGAAAACTTGTCGTAAGCTAATTTAATTTTAAATTAAATAAGCCTTGGGTTATGACGTTCCTAATAATTGGAACTCGGTGGGCCAAATTAAGATAGATGCTATGAAGTAACATTCATTTAATGACACAGATCATTGAGTGAGTACTACTATATAGCGGTTGTCTTAATTTGTCCTTTCAAGGTCCATTTAATATGAATGTCGTAACTAGAAAAAAATTGAGTTACAATAAGTTACAAAAGTTGTTTATCTAGAATAGGTGAGTCACCTTGGTACCAAATTAAGTTGACTATGGGGAAGGAAATGGTTGAGTAATGACGCAAGTCATTAAGTCATTACATAAGCAGTTTCTCTTCCTTAGGAAACCTAAGTTGGCACAGATGTGCTCCTTAACACATGGTGAACAGGTTCTGTACCTTGTGATTGATATGTAACTAATTAAACTCAACTAAATGATTCCATTCGATTCTTGAAAAAAGTGAGAAGGTGATGGGACATGTTTCGTTCACAAATGTGCCATCTAAAAACTAAAAATGCAACACATGACTCTTAAAATTTGGCTGAAGTAGTGTAAGAGATTACACTGTCAAGTTCACCAAGTTCTAAACAATAGTGTGAGAAACCAGATGGAATTCAATTGACTGAGTTCTAGGTAGACACTTAGAAAACATCACTTGTAAATCAATGCCGAGAAGGGTACCACTTGTATACTTGACTCAAAAGAGTATTCTATGGGGGTCAAGTGGATCCAATTGACCCATAGTTATGCACATGATTTATTTATTTGTTTACTTGATGAATTGTAATTATATAGTTTCTAGATTTAAATGTAATGTTGTACATTTAAATCATTGAAGGAAAGGGTTAGTTTATAAAATAATATTTTTTTCCCGTAATTTGAAGTATTGAAAATTAGGTGTTATAGGCCAAAAGATGTGCTCATCCCTAAAAAAACTCAAGCTCCTATAACAAAGCCTCTACTAGTTCTTCCATCTATATAGCTAAGTTACTGAGATGACATCTCCTTCAAGGATGTCATGCAATGTATTTTGTTGGGGAGTATCGCCTTCTAGATATTAACTCATTTCCTACACCAAAACGTATGGAAGGCATGATAAACAACCAATGTACAAACCCAACATTGGAGATATCATCTCCTTCGACCCTCCTCATCTTAAAAATAATCTCATTTATGGAGGGATCAATCTTCCTTCCCTATATCATGACAATCAACATCATGCTAAACCATTTGTATCTGATTTTTCATTCTTATATAACCAAAAATTTACACCGATGTATGTTCATCACTATGCTTGGAAAGGCTTCGGTCTAGGACATTACAAACAAGGAATACATGACTTGGTCTTTGACCAATCCCATAAACCTCATGAGAAATATAGACTAGGTTTTGAAAACCTTATTTGGAAATATTTGTGACCACCGCATCTAGAACTATAGTGGAACCAGATCCATCATCCCCTTCATCTTTGTAAGACCACTCTATTAGTACAAATGATGCCATTTCCATCCCCTCTGATTTTTTTTAAATCAACATGATTACCTTAGGACTTGTCACTTATAAGACTAATGACGACACTAAGATCATCCCATTAGTATTACCGGAAATGATAAATGAAAACTCCCCTATAATCGACAGTCTTCAATTTCACGATGACCAATCCATCTTATCCTATATGGGGGAAGAGGATAATTACATTCAAAAGACTCTACCACTAGATACATCTAAACTTCTTAACGAATCCACTATTGATGTACATATAGGGATTTCACAAGACCCTCACATAATTAAAATCGCGATCTTTAGATTTAAAAGAGTTAAAGGACTTTACAACTTTCCCTTCCAAACACAAGAAATCCTTCACATGGTCATATAGTGACATGCAAGGTATTAACCCTAACATTTTCATTCATAACATTGTCACAATCCCTAATGCTAATCCTATCAAACATAAACTACATAAGATGCACCCTCACGGGGCCCTCCTTAGAAAAGAGTAATTACAATGTCTTCTTTTACTAGCTTCATAGTATCCATTGAATATCTTGTTGGTACCTAGATTTAATATCCTTCACAACTTGAGCTGCATCATGGATTTTACAAGACACTTAGAGGCAGATAAATGGTTTATATGTCATTTTGTAGCCAAGGAAGCAATTTATCTAACTTGTTGGCACTCAAGATTTGAAGAAGTGGGTATCACCTTGGAAGGATTTGTTCTAATCCTCACTATTTTAGGTTGTGCCTATCAACCAAGGTAAGAGAACCTATATTGTAGCCTCTATTTTGTGAAGGAGGTGAAAATATCCTTGTATTGTACAGATTATATGGAGATGGCCTTGAGAAAACATGATCAATTTCCCATTATTTAAACTCAATAGAGTTGTCATTACTAAATGATAGAAATTCTTTCAAGACAACGCTAAGGCTACTAAAGACATGGTATGATCCTGATTTGCTTTGTGCATTTTGTAAATGGATTGTATTCTTTTGTTGACACACAATACAATGCGGGGTATTATAGGTAGGATGAATTAATTTGAAATGAATTTTGGGGTGGGAGATATTCAGACAAGACTAACCAAAATTTACCAAATTATTTGAGGACCTTTGAAAAACTTGAAAGACTCGGACAACGAAAATGATTCAAATAGGTTAAGGTGTTCCTTCAAATAGGATATGTGCATCAAATGGAAGCCTAGATCTGAACTCTTCCATACAATCTCTCGATGATTTATCACAAAATCTTGAGTTAAATGAATCAAGAAAGCATTAAAAATTTCTATTCTATCGGACCTAAGGTACCCCAAAGGTTTACAATCAAATCTATATCAAGGAAAGCAGAGTGAATTTAATTTTTTTCATCCCTTCATCGATGAAAGCTCTTTTGATTCTGGAATTAAAAATGCCACTAAGTCATTACTAGAATTAGATCTCGCATGATCAAAAGGAAATTCCAAACACCAGATTGCAACAGGAGTAAGAAACACAAATTGAAAACATTCTGAAACATAAGTAAATGCAAATTTTACCAAGAGACATCACAAAATAATCCAGAATGACCAAATTTATCAAGAGGGGAATATTATAAGAATAATCTCAGAGCTTGTTAGTGGCTATACATCTCCAACCAACCTAACATGATACAAATTTGATGCAAAAAAATTTAAAATGGTTCTCGGGAATGGGCTTCTTCCCAAATTTTCCTGTGAAAATTCTAAGTTTCTCGACCATTTGCATGAAAAATTCATGCAATATATAACTTTTACTCACTCACTCACTTTGCCCCTCAAATCTTCCCTCCAAAAGTGGAATATTCAAAACACCTTTGCTTTACAATATTTCTGGAAAATGACATTTAACAAACTCACAAAAAGTTGCCAATTGTTCTTTCAAAAGGCGAATCATTACAAAACTTTCATCATTCTTCAAAGTGGAAGCACGTTTTTCATTCCCCACACATGTAGACCCCTTTCATTTCATTATTTCATCTTTTCCTTTCCCAATTTTTTACTCTACAACTTTAGATCTGGTAATTCACATTTTTCACAAATTAGAGTAAAAATTCATTTGAAATGTGCTTTGGATTCATAAATTGAGCCCCCAATTTGATCAATTTGGACCCTGCAGGCCAAAATGACATGAATTGGTAGAAAATTTGATGAAAATTGATGCAAAAACACATCTCCAAACTTCCTGGAGCTCAAATGGCAGCCAAATTGGTGAAATGCACAGCTACCGTTGATTTGTTCTTATCTTTAAATCTGAGCCCTCCACGTGGCAGATCTAGAAAAAATGGGCCTCGGGGACACTTTTGACCTTTTTACAACTTTTTAAAAATTTGCAAAATTTCTTGATTTCCTCCGCCGCTCCACCTTTGTGATTTGGGTCTAACACATGGTGTAATATGATTGGATATGGAGTCATGGCTCAATTTTACACATTTTGCATCTTTTTAGACAAAGAAATTTTTTTCAATTTTCCTCCGCAGCTCTGCCCTCCCACAAGACACGTGTCCTCATATGATTGGCTGAGGGGAAGCACTCTGATTTCAGATTTTAATCTTATTTTTCCAAAGGAAATGTTTCAACATTTCCTCTGCCAACCTGCTCCTCCGCCATTGACTCCTCAGATGAATTTTGAATTTTTACCTTCGGGCTCATGGGTCCATTCAATGATTTTACCCTTTTGATAACTAGAGGCTAAAAATACAACTTGCCTCGATGGCCTCGCCTCCCCGCCTCTGAGCTTGCCATGTGTTGTCGTTTGATTCGATGGTAGTCTGTGGTTCATTTTAATGATTTTCTCCCTTTTTTCCAAAATGGGAAAAAATTCTAACTTTCCTCCGAGGATCCATATTTCGCTATATGCTCTGATGTTGACACGTGTCTTCATCCCATTGGTTACTGAGTTTGCGGTCTAATTTTATACTTTAATTATTTTTCACCAAAGGCCAAAAAGTATCAAACTCCTTCGCCTTTCCATCTCCCCGCCTACCACGTGTCCTCCTCTGGGGCCTGCGGAGCTGCGGGGGCAACTTGCACATTTTTCCAAAAACACAAAAATGTTAAGTTTTTAGAAATGACCCACCGATCCTTGTCCAATTACAAATGACCACGTATGCAAAAGTATATGAGCTAGAATTTGACGGGAAAAGGACACCCGTATGACCGTCAAAAACACATAAATTGCCAGTGACCCCAAAATCAATTTTTTTCTTCGTGGGTGAAGAATTTTTCGATCAAAAGACAAATGGAAAGTGATTTTAGGAAATTTATGACCATGACAAGGGATTTTTGAGGAAAATAAATAAAAATATAACAATTTTGAGCTCCAAAGGCTAGGGAAAAAAATGAAAAAATAGTAGAGGCACTTGAAACGGGAAAAATTAGGGCAAAATGCAAAGTAAACTTGGGGATTCCTTCAGAATGGTGCAAAATGGAGTAAATGTGAATAACACATAGTACTCAAACACAAAAATGAGTTGTTTTTTGTCAAATTTTAAGTATATGAGAATCCCAAAACTATTTTTCCTCGAAATAGGGCAAAAACACATTTCTCCTTAGCAAAATAGGGATGTTTCAAATTGGGCACCAACATTGGCTCTAGCTTGGGGATGGGCACTCCTAGCGAGTGCCACAAGAACTGAAGTAGACCATGTGCCAAAAAACCATTGGGAAAATAGAGTCACAAGCCAAAAAATCCAAAAAACCAACTGATAAACCAATCGATAAACCAACAAAAAGGGCTGCCCCACACAAAGGCAAACCAAAATTGACCAAAAATACAAAAAACAGAGAAGAAACAAAAAAGCGTACACTATACAAGTGATACACAAACTTCAGTTTTGGGGATTAATCTAATAAATGCTTCAAATGCCTTCCATTAATAGGTAGCTCAAGTAATTCCCGTTTAGGTCCTTGAGGAAAAAATTATTCTCACTAATTCTTATGTCAATTGAATATTGGCCAATCCACAAAGCATCAAATTTACCATGCTTGCCCTTATCTTCATGCCTACTATCACACAATAGTATAAGATCTCTAATACTGAAAGCTCTTGCGGGTACCTTCTTATCAAACAACTTCTTCATTCTCTCTCCTGAATTTGACATGCCCGTGATGGGATGCTCTTCTTGCTTCATCAAGTTCAACAATCTAATTAATCCTTGCTTCATATGAACTGATTTCTTGATCTTCAAGTTGTTAAACAAACTAAAATGAAGACAATCTGTAGATGTACACGACAACAGGACTTATGTTCCATATACTAATTCAAACGGGATTTTACCAAAGTAGCTATTTTAGCAGTGATCATATCATCCCAAATAAAAACATTAGTTGTTCACCCCACTTCTTCTTGTTTAATTCCAAAGTCCTTTTAATAATCTTCAACAAGTTTTTATTGCTAGACTCACTGTCCATTTCCTTGTGGATTGTAGTTAGAAGCATATGTCAACTTTATTCCATATTCTTTGCACATTACCACTAAAGGTCCAACTCTGAAACTCATGGCATCATCAACAACAATCTTGACTGGCACTCCAAATCTACAGATGATATGATTCAATATGAAGTCCATTACAACTTGGTGTGTTACCTTCCTAGTGGGGATTTCTTCAACCCATTTTGTGAAGAAATCAGTAGCTACCAAAATCCATTTGTGTCCAGAACTTGATGAATCAAATATTTCACCAATGAAGTCCAGCCCCCATTATTTGAAAGGCGCTTCAATTAATATAGGCTGCAAAGGAAGGGAGCTGAACTCTGTCATTCTTCTCAAGAAACGCTGACAACTCTCACATCTTCTAACCAACTGAGTTGTATCTTTAAAAAGAGTTGGGCACCAATAACCAGCCCTCAAAATCTTGTGTGCAGTAAACCTCTCAGAAAAATGTCCTCCACAAACTCCCCCTTGGAAATCAATAATCATTTTGGGAGCTTCATCTTCAGTCACACATCTCAAGAGGATTCCCTCAGGGTTCTTCCAAGCCAACCCAAAGTTTGTAATGATATATTTTTGAGAAGCTAGCTTGAGAGCTCTTTTCTGATTTTTATTCAAATGTCCAAGGCAGCATAGGTGTCTGAGATAATAGATCACATATTTGTACCACTCAGAGTTCAACAATTTTTCAAGAACATCTACCCTCTCTTCTTCTACTTCATTTACTTCCGCATTCTATAAATTTCTTTCAGCCATGAGCTTGGCAAGACCCAAACCTCTTACTAGATTTGTGGTTTGAATGTCCATATCATACTCCTACAATTTGTTAACCCACCTGCATATTTTGCTTGAAATATCCATCTCTGATAAGAAATATTTTACCATTGTGTGAGGAACATAAGCAAAAACTTTGGAACTCAAAATATAAGGTCTAAAAACCTTAGTTGCTTTCACCAATGCAAAGGCCTGCTTCTCTATGATTGTGTATTTTAACTTAGCTACTTACAATGCCTTAATAAAGAAGGCAATAGGCCTCTTAGCTCCATCATCATCCTCTTGCAACAAAACATATTCAATGGTGTGCTCAGAAGCAAAGGAGAAAATTTGGAAAGGTTTCATGTAATTTGGGGCTGCTTAGAACAGAGCATGCTTTAATGCTTCCTTGATTCCATCAAAAGCTTAAAGGGTAGCCTCTTCCCACTTGATATTCTTGTCCTTATTCAACATGTAAGTAATGGGGAGAGTCAACTCAACAAAATTAGACACAAACCTTCTAATGAAATTGATTTGACCAAAGAAGGATTGGATTCCTTTCTTAGTCTTTGGAATCGGGATCTTGCAGATAGCTTCTATCTTTTGTGGATCAATCATAACTCCCTCTTTAGACACAATGTGACCAAGTATTTTTGCTATTTGTAATAAAAATGGCACTTCTTTGGAATGAGTGAAATTCCATATTCTCTACATCTGATCAATATTATTTCCAAATGCTGCAAGTGGTCACTTCTCTTGCTAGAAAAAATAGTAATATCATCTTGATAAACAACAATAAAATCATTGATATAACCAAGAAAAGCAACATCCATGGCCCTTTGAAAAGTAGCTCCAACATTCATTAAACCAAAGGGCATCCTGACAAAAACATATGTTCCCCACAGAGTAGTAAAGACAATTTTAATCCTCTATGATTCTTTGACAACAACTTGGTTATAACCGGAGAAACCATCCAAAGTAAAGCATCTCGAACCAGTCCATAATTGCAGCATGTTATCCATGTTTGGTAAAGGATAATTTTCCTTTATTGATGCTCTATTCATATTTTTGAAATCCACACAATGTTTGATATCTCCATTCTTCTTTCTAAACAACACCAAGTTTGGAACCCAAGAATAATACCTTGTGGGCTAAATGATTCCTCCATCCTTCAACTTTTTCAATTCCTCTTACATTTTGACAAAAAGGAGTGGGTTAATTGGCATTTTCTTTTGTCTGAATAGTTTGGCATATTTCTCAAGAGGGATCTCATGTTGGAATAAGTCTTCTCTATATGCTTTCATCTCAGAATAAAACCAAGCTAAACAATCTTGATATTGTTTCAACAATTGGAGGTAGGACTATTTTTCTTCCTTGTTTAAACCACTCCCTAACCAAATATTCCTTGGTTTTTCCTTTGTTCCCAAGTCATTCTCTTTAACATCTCTAGATGCAAACATGTTTCTATTGATTACACAATCAACATTGTTAAAATTTGACTCAAGAGAAACCAACCCTCTAGGGATGGTGTTAGTCTTCAATTGAATGATATCCTTGCCAAACAAGGTTTATTTTCCATCAAAATTACACACCAATGGTTCCAAATCAATATGCTAATCCAAAAACTCACCTTGGTTCTGCAAAAACCTCTGAACTTGAGCATCATCATCAAACACTTGCCAATGCTTGATGTTATCCGGGACTGCAGGCCTAGTGAGTATCTCAACATCATATTCACAATATGGAGAAATGGTACAATTGTCAAATATAGACCCCAACACTTCTAGCTTATTAGAAATCATATTTAAACTTATGTCATGATGAAGAATGTTGAAGGAATCAAACATCTCAATTAGATCCCAAACTATGTGTTTGTATTGTTTCATCCGCTGATTTTTTGTTGCATATAATTTTCTAACTTGTTTGACAACCAACTCAGAATATCCCTTTACAACAACATATTTTACACCATACTTCCAAGAAATCCTTAGCCCTAACAGTAATGCCTCATACTCAGCTATGTTATTGGTGCATTTAAAGTTAAGTTTGAAGGAGAAAACAAATTACTCATTGCTTGGAGAGATTAAAACAACACCGACACCATTTCCAAATTTGGAGCAAGCTCCATCAAATAGCAAGGTCCATGGTGAGCCTACCTCTTCAAGACACATAGAATGATCCATCTTGTGCTCCTTACCATCAGCAAACCCAATAAAATTATCAACATCAACATCAGTAAATAATACTTCACAAGAAGCATTGTTTGGATCCTCAATTAGATGTAACATCTTCTTCTCTCCATATAATTTTACAAGGCTGCCTTCAATGGGAATGGTGGAAAAAGACATATCCATTTGGACACTCACTCCAACACTTCCAACCCACTTTCTTGATAATAACATACCCCACTTGGCAGGGCAATCAACAATTACAACATCGAGTTTCAAATTTTTACCCGGATAGGCTGCAAGTTGCACCACCAAACCTTTGACACACCCAACAACATGCACTTCCATGGAATCCATGGCGATGTAAAATTTCCATATGCTTTTGTTACTTTGATAAATAACTCATTCATAACTTCCAATGTAACACCCTTGACAGTTGTTATTTTCCTCCTTTACATTCACAAGTGTTGACATATGATTTTCCTTATAAAGATATGTTCTTTTGATTTTTGGAGATCATGCTTGATATCTATAAATCATATTTTTTTCTTAAGATAGTTTGAATGAATTGGAATGGCTTCCTTGAATCCATTTTTCAATTATTATAGGTGAGTTGCAATCTGGTTTAAGAATTGTAAACTTATCTATTAATCTGACTCATCCTTGGATCAATTTCAGTGATCCAAAGAATGTTTTAAATCTGCTCTGTTGAGCGAATGGTAAATCAACATTCCATGAATTAAAAGACGTATGACTAAACTATGATTGATTACAAGTTCTTTTATTGTTATGTGAACGTGTTTTTATTCATGTCGTATGTTGTGTTTGGATATTTTCAGTTCGATCGTGGCAAGACAATGCTGATGTAAACGAACTATAACCTGTTCAAGGCATAGAAAACATTTTGGTTCCTAAAACTAAAGGGACTATCCTACGGAATCCTAAGCTAGGTAAGAATATACATATTTACTACCTAGCTATGTTAATTAATTAAATTTTATCCTAACCTAAGATTTGTACTAAAGGATTATGGAGAGGTTACTAGGTTATTGAAATTAACCTAAACCCTAATGTTATATGGTTATGTGATGATCTAACCTAATGCCTAAAAACTATTATGTTGGAATTAATCTAACCTATGTGGGAACTGCCTAAGGTGGTAATTTATTGATTGGGTTATAACCTAAGGTTACTTATCTTAAGCTAACCTAAGATCTAACCTAAACAATTATTACTACCCTAAACTAATGGGCATGAAGGGGGAATTGGTGGTCACATGTATCATAGGCGGCCCCATTCTCCAAGGAATTTAAGTTGTTGATAAGCTTTTTAAAATCATACGTACCACCAGTTGTGGCAGAGGCTAGTTGACTTGGCGGAGGCTTATGTGGAAACTTCACTAAAAATGGAGTTGTACATTAATTTTGATTTGGCATTCGCCAAACTTGGAAGATAGTGGAAAGGAAGGATAGGCGGGAAAATAGGAATTAATGGAATTTATGGTTTTTCGATTTTTGTGCTCAAACAGTTTTGGTAGGCATGCAAACGGGTTTGTATGGGGTCATTTCACTTTACATGTTTCACGATTTTTGCTCTACATGCTCTTTGGTTTTCAAACCAATAGATTGAACTACACTTAATGGATATTCTTTAGGTTTTAGACCTATATTTGGTTTCATGGGATATATAAGAGGTAGTGTGGTAAAAGAATATGGTTGTTTGATCTTTTATGGAGAAGAGGAGAAGTTGTGAGCTCGGTTAGAGGTTCTCTTATATTTAGAGGAAGCGCTATCGGGCATGATAGGCTCGAATCTTTAAAATCTCTTGCTTTCTTATAAATGTTTCATTAAAACAAGTCTACTCTTGTGAGATTCTTGGATTGCATATCTTATCTGGTTATTTACTTGTTGGGTTTATTAAATATTTTGATATTGGGTTTGAATCCTTAGTAAATGATGCTTTGTTTGGACACTTACCATGTGTAGTTCTTAAAAAAACATGCAAAACGTATTTCTGTAACTCAGATTTTTCATTCTGGAATGGGTAATGGAAGTATTCTGTTTAAATAATCTTCGTTGCTATTTAGATATGGTTTAGAGTTTTTGAGAACTTTGGGTTCTGTATGATCTTGTTGGAGTTTGTGTTTTATTTGATCTTGAGCTTTTGTTGAGCTCATGTTTTTGTTGATCCTTTATTCGAGCTCGTATTTGATTTGGAACTTGGTTTGGTTTCGTGTTTAATGAGAACTGGTGATGGAGGTTCTTGTTGTTCTGAACTAGTGTTGGAATCTTGGATATCCCTGGACTGTTGTTGAAGTCCGTATATATAGCTCGTGCTTGTGTTTTATTTTCTTATGATAATGGATTTGTTAATGTTAGTTCATAATGCACACAATACTTGTAAGTTATTACTCGTTTTTGGGCTTGAACTTTGGTGAGAAAATTGAGTTTCGTTGGGGATAATATTTGGCTTCGAGTTTTGATATGAATTTGTGTTGGAGCCTCTAGTTGTTCTAAACCAAAGTGTTGAAATATTGGGTAAATCGAGATTGTGGTCGAAGCCATATGTGGCTCTGTACTGCACATTTTATATATTTTTTAGAAATATGGAACTATTATTGAAGATTCGTGATTTACACAACACTCGTATATTGTTACTTGTGTAGTCTAAACTATTGTTGAGACTTCGTGTTGACTTTTTTATGGTATTTTGAGTTGGGTTTTATTTGTTTTAAACATTTAAAACTGATAACTCTTTCATTAAACCATTGATCAAGGAAAACTAGGAGAATAGTTGGCTGAGTTGTTGGATAAACTCTTAAGATCTCAACTGAAAACATATTTATTTGATGAATGGGTTTGGTAATTATTTTTTGTGAATTGTTTTGTCTTGTTTGAGATGGAAATGGCATTTTATTGGGGTATTATTTTCCCCTCTATTTTGTGGAAACTAGCATCTTCAGATCTTTTAAAATAAGTTCTGGGTTTCATTTAAAAGATGAGTTTAATTAAATTAGTACTCTACAATTGTTATGAAGGGATTATATGTCTCTGTTCAAAACTTTTTGTGTTACAATACTTATTGAATCGGAACTGATTACTCTTTTGTAATGTAATAATGAAACATGTCAATGGGATTTCAATCTGAATTTGTTGATGCTTTTGATCATGTTTAACTTATTGATCGGTTATTTTTCTATTTCTTGTTGGATATAGTAAATACACCTTACGTAGTTATAAAAGAAAGGAATGTGATTCCTTTAGAATAGACCAGTGTGTTTTAGGACAACTATTTTTATTTCATTCTAAGTAGGGAATTGAAACTCGTGTTCATTGAAAGTAAAGAAGAGTAAGGAATATGGCAGTGAGCTTTCTTCTTATTGAGTAGATCATTGGTTGAACTTTTCTGTTTGATTCCCTTTTATATGGAAATTTTTATGAGTTGTTTGGTCTTTCTTTACCCAATCATTTGTAGAAATGATGTTGGAAGAGATTAGATTATTCGAGTTTTATTGAAATTTGAAATGCCGGCTTGTTTGGCGGTTGTTGTTTGACAAGACTTTACTTGTTTGGTTTGAGATGAGTAAGTTTTGTCTCTTGCACTCTTTTTTTTAAGAATTCTCCTTGGATGAACTTGAGTAGAGATTAACTCTGTATGAATCTACCTTGATTTTTGAACGTTGTTTCAGATCTTTAAAAGTTAACTCCTATATGTGGGAGTAGATTTAAACTTGCAGGTAGACCGATTGATTCTCTATTCCTTCTTGGATTAAAATGGAAATTCTGTTTAGATGAATATCTTAAATGTTAAATTTTAAGGTAGTTGCCCTTTAAAAGAAATAGTTACATCATGTTTTGAATCTATTTTGTTTCTTGGATGTGTTGTGTTTGGGCATAGTTTGTAATGGTTCTTCTTCTTCTTTTATTTAGGAGTTAGATTAGTCATCCTAATAAGAACCATGCTTTAAACCCTTCCTTTGGCTTGAAGCAAAGATAAATGTTGTATTATTTTATGAAAGATTGGAAATAATGAGATATTATGATCTATTTTTTTGCCTAAGGATAATTGATAGAATCAATTAGACTCTATTTTGTAAGGCCGATATGGTGGATTATATTCTCCTTTTTCTTGAAAGTGAATTCAATTGGTTAAAATGTACTTCTTTTACTCGTTGCTTTTGATATATTGATTATATGATGTAATAATTGTCTCATTAAAGCGAGTTGTTTTAATGGAACAATTATTGGAATGCACTTCTTTTTAAGGCTTAGTGCTTATCATGCTCGATTCATTATCGACTCGTGGTAGTAATTTTTGCGAGATGAACTTCATAAGTGATAAGGAAGGCAAAAATTATGTGATGCATTAGCTGATTTAATTATGATTTCGTGAAGAACTCAATCATTCACGAGATTGTATTGAAAAAGAAAAGTAGTATTCTTTTGTAATGAAGGTAGTTGTTATGTACCATACCTAAATATATAAGTTTTAGAGATGAATTAAATGTTGAGAAATTATTTACATTGGATGTGTAAATTATCTTGGACTTTCATAACATAGATGGAATCCTATCTTGTTGATATTCTCCATATTAATTATATTCTTAATAGGGTATTCTTAGATAAGTTTGACAGGTGGGAATTGGTATAATCTCCTAAATAGGATCCAACTTCCTAAGTTGCAAAAATTTGATGGTCATAACTAAACAATTCAATATAGTAATATTATCTGGAATGAACATTCAAAGATAACTATTGAATTTGTAAATCATTTATAGGGGTGCTAGGCCCTAACACTTAATCATGTAAAGGAAGATTCTTCTTGTATCTTAAGAATGCAAACAAAATGGAAGCCATGATTCCTTATTATTAGACTTCGTTTAATAAAGTCTATTTAGTTACAACCTAGATGGTTGTTATACTTCCTTTGAGCTTAAGTCACAATAAATGAAACTTATGATGCTGATATCCTGTTATGGTTGACGGCTTGTGTAATGCCCGTTTCAACTACCACTTGAGACCAAGAAATAAAATAGGAAAAATTATGGAATAATTTTTTTTTTGATTAGAAGTGTCTACAACTAAGTTAACAAGGCTTCAGTTTGAATAACCAGCTCTAGGAAAAAACCTAATTTCCAAAACACAAGACCTATCATGGTTTAACCTAACACAAGTGCACTAGGTTTTTAAATTTTAGGGTTACATGTTTTGTTTAGGTTCGGGGAGCAATTTACCCCATGCCTGCTCTCAAACAGCCCAAAAGTTCAACTAGTTTTTTTCTCACATTTATATTCATTAGAACTTTTCCAAATTAGGCTCATTGGATAGGATATTTCCTTACCTTTCCAACCATATAAAGAAGTCCTCATAACTCCTTGTAGATCTCAAGATATGGTCATGCGGAGTTTTGGGGAAAATTTTCCTTGGGAGTCCACGGGCTTAGGGGAAGAAATTTTCCCTTTGCGCGGGTCCGTCCGTTGGGGAGGGACATGTGGCATCCTATGATTGGATGTGGGTCGGCGAGGTGGGGGAGAAGGTTGGAAATTTTTTCCAAAAGGGTTTTAAAACCAAATTGGCTTGCATGCAACTGCGCACCCATGAGGACACGTGTCAAGCACCCCATTGGTCTGCGGTGTGCGGAGCCGCGGAGGAAAAGTGGGATTTTTTCCAAGGGCACAAAATTTTTAGTTTTCCATATTAACCTATGGGCCCTCCTGCCATGTGTTAGGCCATGATTGGTGCGGGCAGTGGGGTTGCATGGGAAAATTTTAGGAAATTTTCCAAAAGTAAAAAATCTCCAAAAGAAAGGTTTTCAAAGGGGGTCCGCCCCTCCATAGTGCCACGTGGCAGCTTTTGGTTGGAAGAAAGGGTGGTGGGGCGGTGGAATTTTCTAAGAAATTTTTCCAATGCATTTTTAAATTTTTCTAAGGTTAGATTTAATTCTTTTTTGGTTTTGAATGGCCATTTTGAAGTAAAACTTCAAATGGCCATAACTTTTGATAGGGAACTCCATTTTGGGAAAATGAGGACTTTCCAGAAAGCTCTCAGAGTCCTCTTTGCACAAGAATCATCAATTTTGGTTTTTTATGAAGTTTTGAGGGTCAATTTTGAAGAAAAAATCTGCAGGGTTTATAATTTTAAAACTGGCAAATTTCAACTTATAAGATTTAATTCAATTTTGATATTTCTTCTTCTGAGCATGTAAATTGAGCATGGACAAATGGTCTTGGGTAAGTTTAAGTATATTTTCAAGGTCAAATTTAGAGATTAAGTTGGAATTGATATAAATTTATAGTCCTATGACAGGGAGTTGGGTTGAGAAGTTTAAATTGGATTTGATAGAGTTTTAGAGATATTTTCTTAAATGTGAAGTTCAATGTGGAACCCAATACATCTAAAATACTTTGTCTCCCTTATTAATTTTATTCATAAATCTGAACTATACATTAATTGCATTATTTTCAAATATCAGAGTTATACAAATAACAAAATTCTTCCTTTCACGAGTTGCATAATTAATGTGCAACATTCAAGTATGGAAAACATGCCAAATTCCTTTCTCAAACACTCCATTGATCCAACAAACACATATATATAGTATGTAATGTTATTTTCTAATTTTTAACAGCTCATTTCAAAAGATCAATTTTCTGTCATTTCCTTTAACTGTTTCTCTTTTCCAAAATATTCCTAAGATATAACAATCATTCATTTTCTAATACAACAATGCAATTGAGCAAGAACACAATTCTTTCTTTGATTTCCAATAACAATATACAATTTAACTCCTTCTATTTGATTTCAAACATAGTACATTTACTGGCAATGCTATTTCTTAATCTCTTTCAAAACAGAGTATCATTCTTTGACAACAATACAAGTTTAAAGGAATCAATGCCATCCTTTATTGATAATTCAAATAACTCTACAATTGAATTCCTTCCCAATTTGAATTGATTTCCACATTTCAAATACAAGTACAGAATATCATTCACATTTTCTTTTCCAAATAAAACAGAGAAGTATAATTCTTCTTTATATTTCTCAAATCAATTTCATCTTCCAACTACAAGGTGAACACTTCACATTTCAATATCAATTACAATCATCCACTAGAAGTGGGAAAGGTTACAATGACATTTGCTCAATGGGAATGATTGTCAAATTGTGAAATTCTCCAAGCTCCAAACAACAACATGCTGATTTCTCCATCTTTCATATTTTGATCACAACAAGGAAGGGGAAAAGCAATGATCTCCACCCAACCAAGATACCCAATGGGAAAAGAGAATCCATCTTTCCCATTGGCCCCAAGCCCCAACCATATTGAAATGGAGCATGATAATTCAACTCATGGCAACATGGAATTCTTTCACATGCAAGAAAAACTCATATATCACAAAAATCAATGAAGGCACAAATAAAAAACAAGGCAGCGCTTCTCAACTTGCATTTGAAAATAGTCATACAACACAAAGGCTTGAGCAAACAAGCCAAACAAGAGCAAGAACTATGGAGGTCTCCTTATGCCTCCCATGTTGAAATTAGGCATCCACCTAAAACAAACCACCAAGAAGCATAACCATCCCATAAACTTTATCCCTCCTTAACCCCTCCTTATCCCTCCAAATTTATCCCTTATACCTCCCTCAAAGTAAGAAATGCATGCATATTCTTTTCCTAGGTGGATCCCAAACCAACACTCCCTCCTCAAGACAAGTGCCAATGGAAAATTCCTTATCCCTCCTCTGATATAACCTCATATTCTTCTCTCTACACCATGCCCTAAGCATTCTACCCATCCAAATAAGAATGCAACACAACATCATTCAACAATGCATGTAAGAAGAAGGAAAAACAACAAATTAAAAGAAAAGAGCCTACCTCTCCATAATGGAGACTTGTTTTCCAAAACAAAAGTTCTTTGATGCTCTAGATGCACTCCCAAAATAGCAATAATAATGCATGCACAAGAAATCCAAGTTCCTTCTACAAAGCAAGCTCCAAACCAAGAAAAATTCGACCCAAGGAAGGAAAGCAAAGTTTCAACAACCTCCAAATGAGAGGGGATTTTTATTTTTAAAGGAGAGGGAGAGAGGGGATGATGTGGATTCCAAGTGGGATGCCACATCATTTTTCCTCATCCCAAAATAAATCAACATCAATTACAATAAAATCATAGTAAATGTGAATGCAAAAATTACTTACATACACAAACTCAGCCCATACTAAAAAAAGGAATTCATTAAAATTTAGAAGACAAGTGCAATCAATTCTTACACAACAATCATCTCAAAACTAAATAAGAAAGGCTAAAATCTACGCCCAAGCCATAGGCATGGTTAGTGGAGGATTTTGGGAGGTGTGGGACAAGTTTAACTTATCCCACAAGCCTCCAATTTAGGCTCCCAAGACCAAATCCGAGTTTCAAAGAGGATGGAGTGTTCTACACTCCAAAATCTGATTTATACAATCTATCATTTCACTTACACAACTCTTACATCATCTTACACATGCATTAAAGTTTATGAATCCATTTATTACAAATTTTGACATAAGATTTATTTATTTATCCTATGGTTGCACATAATATAAATCAAATTTAATTATTAATCAAGACAACAATATTATTTCCTTACATTCCACTCCCCAATTAATTTAATTAAAATTTAACTATATGACTTCTGCATTATACTATCACATTTGAATACTTAAAATAAGAAGCACATTACAAATAAAACACATATAACAATAAGAAAAGAAACACATAATTAAAATACAGATATGCCCCATGGTCACAATAATGGAAATCCCCCATGGAAAATCCTAACATAACTCAACACACAAATCAAACACGGTTGTCATGGTGACCTTGTTGATCTCACACTGAATTTCAATATGGTTAGTCTCCATTCCCCCAACATTGTTGTGATTTTTACCTGTAAAATAACAATACCTCCTTCGGCCTCATGGCCACATTAGAACATCCAAGAAGATATAAAATCAACGTATGTATATAAATATCAAATCCAAATCACAACAATATCAAGAATTTAACATTATCATTTTGAATTCAATTTGTAACTATGTCATCATCCAATAAATTTTTGTGCTAGAACTATTCATAATATCAAGGTCACATGTCTAAAATCAACATCAATAACTTTGTCCATGTCAACTAGTATATCATCATCCACACAAAGAATAATAATGATGTCTCAAATATCATCGAGCATAATGACTAAATCCGAGATCAATACTAAACAAAACATAGTAATGTCCATAATAACCAATGAGATAGCATATACACATCCTACTATATCAAAATGCAATAATGTCGAAAATATGATCGGTAGTGTCAAAATCAGCATCTAAACAAAGTGTCAAAGGAGAGTGGGCATTACGACTTGTTAAGTCCAAAGAAATAATATTAAAGGCAATCTTAAGCTAAGAAATTTCTTTAACAATCAGTAGAATCTGTTATAGAGATGAAATTAAGGAGTGTTGGATTATGGTTAGGCAAGGTTGCTAAAATCTATTTTTAATAATCCAAATTAATTAAATTTATAATAAACTCCTTGAGGTATATACATCTCAATGAGGTCATTACGCTCAGGATGCTAGCACATGCCAACTGCAGGGATGTACCTTTGAGAAGATTAGGATCTTCTTGAGGATACAATGATGCAGTCGACATGTGGCAACACCCTTCTGCATTGATCATCTAGATCTACACACATGGGACTTGATCTTAGTTTCTCTCTAGTTCTGGTTAGTAACATGTCTAAGATATGGGGTAGCCCCTAAAACTCAGGATACCTTGGCACATGGGGTTGACTTAGGTTGACCCAGTATGCCAACTTACCCTAAGTCTTAGTGAGCCTCCCTATCATAACATATGTTGTTAACTCAAACTAGGGTTAAACCTTGGGAAAGTGGACTGGCGAAAGCCGATAAAGGACATTTTAGATAAAAATAGAGTGGGTGAAGGACGCATTCTAGATTGAAAAGTATGTCGTCAAGGAATAGTAATATGAACAATATGTTAGAAATCTTTGGCCAAAGTATCGCAAGCTATTGGTTGCATTGTCCTATGTCACCTAGTCTAAGGTTCGTGATGTAGATGAATATTGGTAACAAATATTTAGATAGGTTCCTTAGACAGATCACTCAATACCTTGAACAGGGAAAGAGAACCAATTATACGTAGTATACGGAAAAGTATTCAATACTTAATGTTAAACATGAATAGATCGGTAGTTTACCGAGTCATGAAATGAATAGATCGAGTAGCACACCGAGTCATTACAACTACATATGGTTATCTGTTATATGAATGGTTGATAAAGAATGTGTGTTCTAAATTAGGAATTGAGAATAGAGAACATTATTCATATTTTTTTCCCCCTTGTTTCTAAAGTCTTAAAATGGGAATGTTACATCTTGGTATCGTAGTGAAGGTTGCGACTCTTGGACCTATTGTGTTCATAATATGATTAAACTTAAATTTACTTGTAACAAAAAATGGTGAACAAGATGAAATGTTGTAAATAACTCTCCACCTAAGGAAGGAGTGACAACTTCCCGAAACTTGATGAGATCCTTGCTACCCCGTTGGATAGAAAATATCTTTTGGCTATGCTTAAAAAGCAAGTAATGGGCAATGAGGAGGAAGAAGAATCGATAACAATAATCAGCCACCTTCTCGGGACAATGCCAATTTGGGTGTTGATAATAACAATGTTAACATACCTGTTTAGCTTTGAGAACAAAAAGTCTAGACTAGTACCATAACTCACTAATGATATAAAAGGATAAGTCCACCCAATTTTGATGGCACCACATTGGATGATGGAACCGAGAATTGGCTTAGCAAAATGGAGAAGTAATTTGATATAAGGAACTTCTCAGAGGAAACCAAGGCTATATGGGGAGCATATCAGCTTTCCGATGAAGCATCTTCATGGTGGGACAACCGTAAGGATGAGTTAAATATTGATGAAACTAACATCACTTGGGGTCAATCTAAAAGTTATTTTAGGCAACGATGGCTACCACAAGTCTACTATGATCAGAAAATGACTGAATTTTAGAATTTAGCTCAAGGAAAGCTAATAATAACTGAGTATTGGGAACAATTTATGAAACTCCTCAAGTATGTACCTCAGTATCAAACTGATGAGAAGTTCAGGATACACAAATTGATTATGGGATTAAATCCCATTATTGGGGGAGAAGTTGATGTTCACAACCCAACCACTATGGAAGGGGTTGTTGAGAAAGAAAAAAGGTAGGAACAGAAATTAAAGGCTATTTTCGCTCACAAGGAGGAAGTAAGGAAAAATGTTCCAAACCCCTCTTCAGCTTCTCTTGCACCTAAGAAGGGACCATGGAAGAAGTTTGGTAATAAAAGTAAGTTTTCAGCTGATAATAATAAGAAAACAACAATGAATAAGACTGCTGGAAATGCACAGAACAATTTTGCCAAGAATAATAACAATGGACAGAAGTCCTATGGAGGTCAGAATAATAACTTTAAGGCTGGAAATAATTCTGAGTCTAGAAAGGGACATGTAGGAGGCTGTTATAATTATGGCAAGGATCATTACATAAATCAATGTCCTTTGAAGAAGGATGATCGTAATTAGCAGCACAAGATACATGCTTTGTAGTAGTTGACAAACAAGCTAAAAAGTAAGCTACACCTATAGAAGTTCTGGTAAGTTATTTGGCATACTTGTAACTATTATTTTTGATACGTGAGTTATTGAATGTTTTATTTCTAGTAAACTTGCTTCGAAACTTAAAAGAAAAGCTAGAAAAATGGATAAATCATGGACTGTACATTATGGTAATAATTCTATTCGTATAGGTAGTATGTGTCTTTTTCGGAGCTATCCTTGAATTACCTAACTTTTCCACAGAGGTTGATCTGTATGTTGCACCTTTAGGGTCTTATGATGTAATCATAGGTGTTAATTGGTTAGCAGAACATAAGGCTAAAGTGGACTATTTTTAAAAATGCATTAGTTGTTTAGATGACCTGTAGAAAACAACAGAGATTCAGGGTGTGAAACGTGATATTTCTGTTAGGAAACTATCAGCTATGCAAATTAAAAAGGACAAAAATAAAGGATGTACCTTATATGCAATAAAAATTTCAGAAACTATAGAGGAAAACAACAATTTAATGGAACAATATCTACTTTGTTACAAGACTTCGAGTGTGTATTTACGGAAGAATTGCCAGGTATTCCACCCAAAAGGGAATTTGATTTCACAATTGAGATCAAGCCTAGAACCGAACCTATATCTAAGGCACCATATCAAATGATTACTATAGAATTAGTAGAGCTTAAGCCCCAATTGTAAGAACTTTTGTCTAAAGGTTTGATTAGACCAAGTGTTTCACCTTGGGGATCACCAAAGTGATTTTTTTGAAAAAGAAAGATGGAACACTTAGATTGTGCATTGATTATAGAATGTTAAACAAAGAAACAATCAAGAATAGATATACACTTCCTAGGATTGATGATTATTTGTTCGAGAGCATCGATATACTCCAAGATAGATCTTCGATCTGGGTATCATCAATTGTGAATTAAGGATGGGGATATTCATAAAACAACTTTCTGAAACAAGGTATAGACATTATGAGTTTACGGTTTTACCTTTTGGATTAACTAATGCACCTGTGGCATTTATGAATTTAATGAATAATATATTTCAAGAATACTTGGAAAAATTTGTGCTTGTATTTTTGGATGACATTCTCATATATTCTAAAAGCATTGAAGAGCATCATGAGCATTTGAAAGTAGTTTTGGAAATTATGAGAAAGAGATGGTTGTTTGGTAAGCTATCCAAATGTTATTTCTATGACACAGAAGTCCACTATTTGGGTCATGTAATAAGTAAAGATGGAATTGTTGTAGATCCTTGAAAAATTACAGCTATAATAGAATGGCTTGCACCAAAGAATGTACATGAAGTTAGAAGCTTCATGGGACTTGTTAGCTACTATAGAAAATTTGTAAAAGACTTTTCTTAGATATACTCGCACCAATAAATTCATTACGGAAGAAAGATAAAAAGTTTTTTTGGAGTGAGAAATGTGAAATTCCATTTAAAACCTTGAAGGAATAGTTAACTTCAGCACCTATTCTTGCAATACCAGATCCTGATGGAGATTTTGTGGTGGTAATCGATGCATCTGGTGAAGGTATAGGAGGTATTTTATTACAAAGTGGTCATGTAATAGCATACGAAAGTAGAAAAATTAAGTTACATGAGTTTAATTATGCTCCACATGATTTAAATCTTTCCTCCATTGTTCATGCACTTCAAGTTTGAATGCATTATCTACTTGGTAAACCATTTGAGTTGAAAACTGATCATCTTGGGCTGAAGTACATTTTCACTCAGCCAAATATGAATGCAAGACAATGAAGATGGTTAGAGTTTTTGTCTCAATATGATTTTGACATAAGTTATATAAAGGGTAAAGAAAATAGAGTGGCTGATGCTCTAAGTCATAGGAAGCACATTTCTACTCTTATAACACTAAGAACTCAGTTTAAGGATGAAGTAAAAAGTGTTATGGAATCTGATTCTTACTTTCAACAAGTAAAAGCAGCACTTGCTGCAGATTCTAATGATTTGAGGTATAAAGGTTTTGAATTTGATCAAGAAGTAATTTTACAGTTTGAAAACAAAGTTTATGTACCTTTGCTTAATGATTTGAGAGAGAAATTGTTAGTTGAATTTCATAATTCACCTTTCTCTAGACACCCTGGCATTACAAAGATGCTTGCTGATATAAAACAATAATATTTCGGAAAGGAATGAAGAAAGATGTTATTGATTATAAAACACATTGTCTAGAGTGCCAACGTGTTAAGGCAAAACATATGCACCCATCCAGTTTATTGTATCCTCATAGCATACCACAGTATAAATGACAGGTAATAAGCATGGATTTTGTACAAGGGTTGCCTATGTCAATAAATAAACATGATGTTATTTTGGTAGTTGTTGATAAACTAACAAAAGTAGCTCATTTTATTGTTGGAAATCTAAAGGATGATTCTCCTGTTTTGGCTAAAAGATTTGTACACGAAATTTTCAGATTACATGGAGTAACTGAATTAATCATATCTGATAGAGATCCTAGAATGACGTCGAGGTTTTGGCAAATATTTAATGCAGCTCTAGGAACTAAGCTAAATTTCAGTTACTGTATCACTCGAAAACGGATGGACAGACTGAAAAAGTAAATAATTTTTTAGAAGATATGTTACAAATGTATTATATGGATCAATAGTATAAGTGGGAAGAATATATTCCATTAGTTGAATTTTCTTACAATAATACATATCATGCTTCTCTTAAGATGTCACCTTTCAAGGCACTTTCTGATTAAAACGCAGAACCCCTATTAGTTGGGATAACATGGAGTATAGAGAAGTAATTGGACTTGAAATCCTTACGGAAATGGAACAACAAGTTAAGTTGATTTGTGAATGCTTGAAAGAAGCAGTAGATAGGAAAAAGAGTTATGTTGACTTGAAGAGGGTTGATAGGAAATTTGAACTTGGTGAGAAGGTATTTCTTCGGGTTAAACCGAAAAAGAGTTCTATAACTTTTGGCAAGACGCCAAGTTATCACCTTGTTATGTTGGAACTTTTGAAATAGTTGAAGTAATCAACCCTATAGCTTATCATTTAGCATTACCACCGCTTTGTCACGAATGCAGGGATGTTTTCCATATTTCTTTGCTTAAGAAATACATTTTAGATTTAATACATGTGTTAAATTGGAATTCCTTGCAGGTCCAAGACCTAGGAATAATCGTGGTTAAACCCATTCGAGTGCTTTGGAAAATCACCGGTTGCATTTAAGGAATCGAGAAATAAGTCAATGTAAGGTCTAGTGGGACCAATTTAACGAACAGAGTGCAACTTGGGAAAATCTAGAAGATATGAAACTGCTTTTCCATATCTATTTGATCGAATTGATTTTGTTGACTAATAAAAATTTATGATTTTATCTTTGTATGAAAATAAGTATGCCAGCTTTTGGGTAGATATTTATTTGACTTGGATAAACAACTATTTAATGCTGATTTATTGAACTATAAGATTCTAATATATTTTGACTTATGGTAATAGAAGTGAATGAAGTGATTGTCTCAAGGTATATCATTAAAAAAGGGGGTAATCATCGGACGATGATTATTTTAAGGAGGGGAGCATGTAACACCCTTGGCAGTTGTTATTTTCCTCCTTTACATTTCAAGTGTTGACATATGATTTTCCTTATAAAGATATGTTCTTTTGATTTTTGGAGATCATGCTTGATATGGATAAATCATCTTCTATTCTTAAGATCCTTTGACTGAATTAGAATGGCTTCCTTGAATACATTTTTCACTTCTTGTAGGTGAGTTGTAATCTGGTTTAATAATTGTAAACTTATCTATTAATCTGACTCATCCTTGGATAAATTTCAGTGATCCAAGGAATGTTTTAAATATGCTTTATTGAACGAATGGTAAATTGACATTCCATGAATTAAAAGACGTATGACTAAACTATGATTGATTACAAGTTCTTTGATTGTTGTGTGAACATGTTTCTATTCAGTCGTATGTTGTGTTTGGATCTTTTCAGTTCGATCATGGCAGGACAATGCTGATGCAAATGAACTATAGCCTATTCACGGCATAGGAAACATTCTGGTTCCTAAAACTAAAGGGACTGTCCTATGAAATCCTAAGCTAGGTAAGAATATACATATTTACTACCTAGCTATGTTAATTAATTGAATTTTATCCTAACCTAAGATTTGTACTAAAGGATTATGGAGAGGTTACTAGGTTATTGAAATTAACCTAAAACCTAATGCTATATGGTTATGTGATGATCTAACCTAATGCCTAAAAAATATTATGTTGGAATTAATCTAACCTTTGTGGGAACTACCTAAGGTGGCAATTTATTGATTGGGTTATAACCTAAGGTTACTTATCTTAAGCTAACCTAAGATCTAACCTAAGCAATTATGACTACCCTAAACTAATGGGCATGAAGGGGGAATTGGTGGTCGCATGTATCATAGGCAACGGTTCCAAGGCATTTAAGTTGTTGATAAGGTTTTTAAAAGGATACGTACCACCAGTTGTGGTAGAGGTTAGTTGACTTTGCAGAGACTTATGTGGAAACTTCACTAAAAATGGAGTTGCACATTAATTTTGATTTGGCATTCGCCAAACTTGGAAGATAGTGGCAAGGAAGGATAGGTGGGAAAATAGGAATTAATGGAATTTATGGTTTTCAGTTTTTGTGCTCAAACCGTTTTGGTAGGCATGCAAACGGGTTTGTATGGGGTCATTTCACTTTGCATGTTTCATGATTTTTGCTTTGCATGCTCTCTCGTTTTCGAACCAACAGATTGAATCGCACTTAATCGCTATTCTTGAGGTTTTAGACCTATATTCAGTTCACGGGATATATAAGAGGCGATGTGGAAAATGAATGTGGTTGTTTGATCTTTCATGGAGAAGAGAAGTTATGAGTTCGACTTGAGGTTCTCTTTAATTTAGTAGAAGCTCTATTAGGCATGATAGGCTCTAATCTTTAAAATCTCTCACTTTCGATAAATGTTTCATTAAAAAAGTCTACTCTTATGAGATTCTTGGATTGCATATCTTATTTGGTTATTTACTTGTTGGGTTTATTAAATCTTGTGATATTGGTTTTGAATCCTTGGTAAATGATGTTCTTTTTGGACACTTACCATGCGTAGTTCTTAAAAAAAAACATGTAAAACGTATTTTTGTAACTCAACTTTTTCATTCTGGAATGGGTAATAGAAGTATTCTATTTAAATAATATTCATTGCTATTTATATATGGGTCAGAGTTTTTGAGAACTTTGGGTTCTGTCTGATCTTGTTGGAGTTTGTGTTTTATCTGATCTTGAGCTTGTGTTGAGCTCATGTTTTTTTTGAGCCTTTATTCAAGATCGTATTTTATTTGGAACTTGGTATGGTTTCATGTTTAATGAGAACTGGCGATGGAGGTTCTTGTTGTTCTGAACCAGTGTTGGAATCTTGGATATCCCTGGACTGTTGTTGAAGTCCATATATAGCTCAGTGCTTGCGTTTTATTTCCTTATGATAATCTGGACTGTTAATGTCAGTTCATAATGTACACAATACTTGTAAGTTATTACTTATTTTTGGTCTTGAACTTTGGTGAGAAACTTGAGTTCCATTGGGGGATAATATTTGGCTTCGCATTTTGATATGAATTTGTGTTGAAGCCTCTAGTTGTTCTAAACCAGTGTTGAAATCTTGGGTAACTCAGGGACTATTGTTGAAGCCGTATGTGGCTCTATACCCATGTTTTATATTTTTTTGGAAATTTGGAACTGTTATTGAAGATTCGTGATTTACACAACGACTCGTATTTTGTTACTTGTGTAGTTTGAACTATTGTTGAGACTTTGTGTCGACTCTGTTCTGGTATTTTGAGTTGGGTTTTATTTGTTTTAAACATTTAAAATTGATAACTCTTTTGTTGAACCATTGATCAAGGAAAACTGGGAGAATAGTTGGCTGAGTTGTTGGATAAACTCTTAAGATCTCAACTAAAAATGTCTTTGTTTGATGAATGGGTTTGGTAATTCTTTTCTGTGAATTGTTTCATCTTGTTTGAGATGGCAATGGTGTTTTATCGAGGGTATTATTTTCCCCTCTATTTTGTGGAAACTAGCATCTTCAGATCTTTTAAAATAAGTTATGGGTTTCATTTAAAAGATGAGTTTAATTAAATTAGTACTCTGAAATTGTTATGAAGGGATTATATGTCTCTATTTGAATAATTTTTGTATTACAATACTTATTGAATCAGGAACTGATTACTCTTTTGTAATGCAATAATGAAACATGTCAATGGGATTTTAGTCTGAATTTGTTGATGCTTCTGATCATGTTTAACTTATTGATCGGTTATTTTTCTATTTCTTGTTGGATATAGTAAATACACCTTGTGTAGTTATAAAAGAAAGGAATGTGATTCCTTTAGAACAGACTGTGTTTTAGGATTGCTATTTGTATTTCATTATGAGTAGGGAATTAAAACTCATGTTCATTGAAAGTAAAGAAGAGTAAGGAATATGGAAGTGAGCTTTCTTCTTATTGGGTAGATCATTGGTTGAACTTTTATGTTTGATTCTCTTTTTATATGGAAATTTCTTTATGAGTTATTTTTCTTCCTTTACCCAATCATTTGTAGAAATGATGTTGGAATAGATTAGATTATTTGGTTTTATTGAAATGGAAATGCCACTTGTTTGTGAACTATTTTTGAAAAGACTTTACTTGTTTGGTTTGAGATGAGTAAGTTTTGTCTCTTGCACTCTTTTTTTAAAGAATTCTCCTTAGATGAACTCGAGTAGAGATTAACTCCTGTATGATTCTACCTTGATTTTTGAACTTGTTTAAGATCTTTATAAGTTAACTCCTATATGTGGGAGTAGATTTAAACTTGCAGGTAGACCGATTGATTCTCTATTCCTTCTTGGATTAAAATGGAAATTCTGTTCAAATGAATATCTTAAATGTTAAATTTTAAGGTAGTTACCCTTTAAAAGAAATAGTTAAATCACGTTTTGAATCTGTTATGTTTCTCGGATGTGTTGTGTTTGGGCATAGTTTGTAATGGTTCTTCTTCTTCTTTTGTTTAGGAGTTAGATGAGTCATCCTAATAAGAACCATGCTTTAAACACTTCCTTTGGCTTGAAGCAAAGATAAATGTTGTATTATTTTATGAAAGATTGGGAGCAATGAGATATTATGATCTATTGTTTGCCTAAGGATAATTGATATAATCAATTAGACTCTATTTTGTAAGGCTGATATGGTGGATTATATTTTGTCCTTTTCTTGAAAGTGAATTCAATTGGTTAAAATTTACTTCTTTTCTGTTGCTTTTGATATATTGATTATATGATGTAATAATTGTCTCATTAAAGGAGAGTTGTTTTTGAACAATTATTGGAATGCACTTCTTTTTAAGGCTTAGTGCTTATCATGCTCTGTTCATTGAACCGACTGTGCTAGCATTTTTACGAGATGGACTTCGTAAGTGATAAGGAAGGCAAAAACTTATGTGATGCATTGGCTAATTTAAGTATGATTTTGTGAAGAACTCGAATCATTCTTGAGATTGTATTGAAAAAGAAAAGTAGTATTCTTTTGTAATGAAGGCGGTTGTTATGTACCATACCTAAATGTATAAGTTTTATAGATGAATTAAATGTTGAGAAATTATTTACATTGGATGTGTAAATTATCTTGTACTTTCATTACATAGATGGAATCCTATCTTGTTGATATTCTCCATATTAATTATATGCTTAATGGGGTATTCTTAGATAAGTTTGACAGTGGGAATTTGAATAATCTCCCTAAATAGGATGTAGCTTCCTAAGTTGCATAATTTGATGGTCATAACTAAACAATTCAATATAGTAATATGATGTGGAATGAACATTCAATAATAACTATTGAATTTGTAAATGATTTATAGGGGTGCTAGGCCCTAGCACTTAATCATGTAAAGGAAGATTCTTCCGAATCTTAAGAATGGAAACAAAATGGATGTTGTGATTCCCGATTATTAGACTTTGTTTAATAAAGTCTACTTCTTCTGAAACCTAGATGGTTGTTACACTTCCTTGAATGGTTAAGTCACAATAAATGGAACTTATGATGTTGATATCCTGTTATGGTTGATGGCTTGTTAAGTCCAATAAATAACATTAAAGGAAATCTTAAGCTAAGAAATTTCTTTAACAATCAGCGAGAATCTATTATAGAGATGAACTTAAGGAGTGTTGGATTAAGGTTAGGTAAGGTTGCTGAAATATGTTTTTAATAATCCAAATTAATTAAATTTATAATAAACTCCTTGAGGTATGTACATCTCGATGGGGCTGTTCTGAGGATCTTTGGCACATGCCAACTACGGGGCTATACCTTGAAGAAGATTATGATCTTCTTGAGGATATAAACGATGCGATCAACATGTGGCAATACCCTTCTACATTGATCATCTAGATCTACACACATGGGACTTGATCTTAGTTTCTCTCTAGGTCTGGTTAGTAACATGTCTAAGATATGGGGTAGCCCCCTAAAACTTAGGATACCTTGGCACATGGGGTTGACTTAGGTTGACCCAATATGCCAACTTACCCTAAGTCTTAGTGAGCCTCTCCCTATCATAACATATGTTGTTAACTCGAACTAGGGTTAAACCTTGGGCAAGTGGACTGACGGAAGTCAATAAAGGAAATTCTAGATAACAATAGAGTGGGGTGAAGGATGTATTCGGATTGATGAGTATGATGTCAAGGAATAGTAATACGAACAGTATGTTAGAAATCTTTAGCCAAAGTATTGCAAGCTACTTGTTGCGATGTCATATGCCACCTAGTCTAAGGTTTGTGATGCAGATGAATATTGGTAACAAATATCATATAGGTTCCTTAGAAAAATCACTCAATACCCTAAATAGGGAAAGAGAGCCAATTATATGTAGTATATGAAAAAGTATTCAATACTTAATGTTAAACATGAATAGATCAGTAGTTTACTGAGTCATGAAATGAATAGATCGGTAGCACACAAAGTCATTATAGTTGCATATGGTTATGTGTTATATGAATGGTTGATAAAGAATGTGTGTTATAAATTATGAATTTAGAATAGAGTACATTATTTATTTATTTATTTCCCTTGTTTCTAAAGTCTTAAAATGGGAATGTTACATCCAAAGACATGACATTACATGATGCCCCAGTCAAACATACAATCGTGTAAAGAACTTTGTCCTTGATGATCGAGTTGTGAAGAAAGGGTCAACACTCGGGTGATATTCAACCAAGGATGTTCCCAAATAAACCTCTAGTGGTTCACCAAATTATTCCAATGCTGTTGTCTTTCCTACTTCTGTAATAACAAGTGGAGCTACAACAACATTCACATTTCTCTTCACGAAAGCCTTCTCCTCCTTCAATCTCAAATAATCAAGTGCTCTCTTCTTGTGCTTAGGGATTCTAAGCTACTCAAAAATTTTAACATTGACCTTGATTTGGCTCAAAAATTGAGTGATGTCATAGGGAATGTATTTAGAAAAAACAACAGTGGAAGGAGGGCTAGAAATTTCATCGATGGCACAAGGTCTTTAACATTTTGAGCATGGGGTGAATCATAACTTTTACTTGGGACAGTAGGGCTCTTAGTAGATGTTTCTTTCTTAGGAACTTATTTTGGGATATTAGAAAGAAATGGGGTTTTATTCTTGTCCTGAAGCCCAACTCCCTTAATAGCCTTACTTATGTTATACTCCTTCATTGGGCAATCACAACGTTCATAAGTAGTTTCCTATCTTCTTTCGAGGGTATACCTCCATCATACTTCTTGATCATCAATTCCATCAAGTACTCAAAATAATTATTAGGCAGCTCAAAGGATTGTACATTATCAATTTCTAAAACATGAGAAAGAGGAAGAAGATGTACCCGTTGGATGCAATCCCAAAAGCTAGCAATAGATCAATGCACTTATCACTTTAGTAGATGTTTCTCCTTAACATGAGTGTGTAGGGAATTCCATCATACAAGCATCATCATCCATATTATAATCATCAACTTCCTCTTTAATTTTCTGATCTGTTTCACATAGCAGATGGGGTAAGAAAAATCTGTCACACTATTCAATCTGATTTGCATCATCAATAACACCACTCTAACATTTAACAGATCGGTAAAACCTCACTTTCTTGGGCTTGAGATTTTCTATTTCCAAATCCCATAGGTCCTTTAAATTTTTCATCAAATCTCTTCTCATTCCAATGGTGATTGCCAAATCTATCTTGTGCGTGTTGCCTAGGTGACCTTGTGAAGTTTGTCCAATTCCTTTTTCATCTCTTGCCAATTTGTAGGAAATCTCTTTAACAACCCCCCCCAATTTTTCACTACTTCCTCCAAGTCTACACTCTTATTTTCTTGAGGCTTGTCAAGATTTACCAATTTAACTCCATCTCTCTTAGGAGGTTTTCCAAAACCTTGATATTGTTCTCAATTTGAAGTGCCATGGTGAAGGCCTCGCCTTAAATTGCCGTGATTTTTCCCTCAAGTAATATGCAACCTTCTTGTCAAATGCATCAAAATATTTTATCAAACAAGATTCATCACATGGTCTTAAATTCACTGGTAATCTCCTCAAAGTTTTATTGAACCTTGTGTTGAAGTCATGGACCGATTCATTTGTGTTTTTATTGATATTCTCAAACTCTGATAAGAGGAATCTGGGATCAGTTTTGACACCATATTGCAATTTGAATGCATTCGCATTTCATTCCATGAATCAATTGAATTATTTGGCAAGGCCTTATACCAATCCCTAGCATCCTCCTCTAAAGTGTGGACAAAAATTTAATGTACACATCCTCAAATCCAATTTCAAAATCATCCATCATATTAATAAAGAGTTTCAAATGTTGATCACCTGTTATGACATTGTTCCCTTGAAACTTTGGCAATCTACTTCTAACATCCTGAGGCAAAACATTAGGATAACCAACCATTCCCCTAAAATTTATTGGGCCAAAGGTATTGACCATAAATGGAGGCCTAGGTGGAGGCTGAGCCATATTGTTTAGTGGAGGTGATCTTGGGGGTGACACAAGCTGATGAGGAGTGTGATGTATTTGGGGCTTAAGAATGTGGTTCACAAGATTGGTATTCTATAGGTGCTGATTTTCTTGGAAAGTTTTACTAGAATTGAAACACATAGGTGTAGATTAAAGAAGGAACTCACCAGGTACAACATAAGGACCTTCACTAGTTGAAGTAAAAAGTTTATGAGGAGAAGATTGCTTGAATCGAGAATCACCTGGAAGAAGAGTGACAATCCTCTATGAAAGGCTGATCTCTCTCACCAATGGATATAAATTTGCTTGGTGTCTATCCTTCAACAACCTTCAAACTTTTCTTTCCTCTAAAACTAACTTTCCCAATTCTTGAAATAGCTTTCTACTTGGGTCCCTCTTGAAGATAGATCTTCTTCCTTCTAGGTTTTCAGATTTATATAACACACTTCACTTAATGTATGATAAGGTACTAGTATTTATCAAAATATAACATCCAGGAGTCACCACTAACGACTTTCAACCTATTTTGTGTAAATTCACTATGCATATCTATCAAATGATTGCAAATATTAGCACTATGCAAAGCTTGAATAGATATGATTTTCTTTCACTCAATTTATCAACTATTGTGAAAAGTTTGAAACAAAAATTGGAGACACTTGAACATATCAAACTCATAATTCTACTCTCATTCCTCAGTATAAATCTGATTAGAAACTGATGCTCAACAATGTAGTTGCACATAAAATACGTGAGAAGTATTACCAAAGATTTTGAAAAATTGAAATACTAAAAAATGTCCTGCAACAACACCATTCATCTTGACAGGCCAAATGGATACAAACTGGAAATAAATCAACAAATCAGTTTGGATATTGCATTCTTCATCCTCGAAAATGGTGCCATTCAGGTGTTGGTACTCATATTTAATCTCCTTCACAACTTGAGCTGCATCATGGATTTTACAAGACACTCAGAGGTAAATAAATGGTTTATATGTCGTTTTGTAGTCAAGGAAGCAATTTATCCGAATTGTTAGAACTCAAGATTTGAAGAAGTGGGTAGCACCTTGGAAGGATTTGATCTAATTCTCACTATTTTAGGTTGTTCCTATCAACCAAGGTAAGAGAACCTATATTGTAGCCTCTCTGTTTTGTGAAGGAGGTGAAAATATCCTTGTCTTGACTGCAGTGCATTATATGGAGATGGCCTTGAGAAAACATAATCAATTTCCCATTATTCAAACTCAATAGAGGTGTCACTGCTAAATGATGGAAATGCTTTCAAGACAACACTAAGGCTACTAAAGACATGGTGTGATCCTGATTTGCTTTGTGCATTTTTTAAAATGGATTGTATTCTTTTGTTGACACACAATACAATGCAGGGGTATTATAGGTAGGATGAATTAAGTTGAAATAAATTTTGGGGTGGGAGATATTCGACAAGACTAACCAAAATTTACCAACTTATTTGAGGACCTTTGCAAAAATTGAAAGACTTAAACAATAGAAATGCTTCAAAGAGGTTAAGGTGTTCCTTCAACTAGGATATGTGCATCAAATGGAAGCCTAGATCTGCACTCTTCCACACAATCTCTGATGATTTATCACAAAAACTTGAGTTAAATGAATCGGAAAAGCATTAAAAATTTCTATTCTATCGGACCTAAGGTACCCCAAAGGTTTATAATCAAATCTATATAAAGGAAAGCAAAGTGAATTTAAATTTTGTTTATCCCTTCATCGATGAAAGCTCTTCGATTCTAGAATTGAAAATGCCCTTAAGTCATTACTGCAATTAGATATGCATGATCAAAAGGAAATTCCAAACACCGTTGATTGCAAAAGGAGCAAGAAACACAAATTGAAAACATTCTCAAACATATGTAAATGTAAATTTTACCAAGAGACAACACAAAATAATCCAGAATGACCAAATTTATTAGCGGGGGAATGTTATAAGAACAATCTTAGAGCTTGTTAGTGGTTATACATTTGAAGCCAACCTAACATGATACAAATTTGATGCAAAAAGAGTTAAAATGGTTCTCAAGTGGTTTCTTAGAGAATGGGCTTCTTCCCAGATTTTCCCGTGAAAATTCTAAGTTTCTCCGACCATTTGCATGAAAAATTCATGTAATATATAACTTTTACTCACTCACTTTTCCCCTCAAATATTCCCTCCAAAAGTGGAATATTCGAAGCACCTTTGCTTTACAATATTTATTGAAAATGACATTTAACAAAATCGTAAAAGTTGTTAGTTGTTCTTTCAAAAGGTGAATCATTACAAAACTTTCATCATTCTTCAAAGTGGAAGCACGTTTTTCATTCCCCACGCATGTAGACCCCTTTCATTTCATTATTTCATCTTTTCCTTTCCCAATTTTTTACTCTACAACTTTGGATTTGGTAATTCATGTTTTTCATGAATTAGAGTAAAAATTCATTTGAAATGTGCTTTGGATTCACAAATTGAGCCCCCAATTCAATTAATTCGGACCTTGCATGCCATAACGACATGAATTGGCAAAAATTTGATGAAACTTGATGCAAAAATGTATCTCCAAACTTCCTGGAGCTCAAATGGTGGCCAAATTGGTGAAATGCACAACTACCGTTGATCTATTCTTATCTTTAAATCTGAGCCCTCCACGTGGCAGATCCGGAAAAAAGGGCCTCGGGAACACTTTTGACCTTTTTACGATCGTTTGAAAATTTGCACAATTTCTTGATTTCCTCCATTGTTCCACCTTTGTGATTTGGGTCCAACACATGGCATAATATGACTAGATACAGAGTCGTGGCTCAATTTTACACATTTTGCATCTTTTTAGACAAAGGTAAAATTTTCAATTTTCCTTTGTGGCTCCGCCCTCTCGCAAGACACATGTCCTCGTATGATTGGTTGAGGGGAAGCACTCTGATTTCAAATTTTAATCTTATTTCACCAAAGGAAATGTTTCAACATTTCCTCCACCAGCCCGCTCCTCCACCATTGACTCCTCAGATGAATTTTGAATTTTTACCTTCGGGCTCGCGGGTCCATTCAATGATTTTACCCTTTTGATAACTAGAGGCTAAAAATACAAATTTCCTTCGATGGCCCACCTCCCCGCCTCTGAGCCTGCCACATGTTGTCCTTTGATTCGATGGTGGGCCACGGTCCATTATGATGATTTTCTCCCTTTTTTCCAAAATGGGTGAAAATTCTAACTTTCCTCCGAGGCTCCATCTTCCACTCTGTGCTCTAATGCTGACATGTGTCTTCATCCCATTGGCTGTGAGTTTGCGGTCCAATTTTATACTTTAACTCTTTTTCACCAAAGGCCAAAAAGTATCAAACTCCTCTACCTTTCCATCTCCCCACCTGCCACGTGTCCTCCTCTGGGGCCTGCGGAGCTGCGGGGCAACTTGCACATTTTTCCAAAAACACAAAAACATTAAGTTTTTAGAAATGACCCGCCGATCCTTGTCCAATTACAAATGGCCACGTATGCAAAAGTATATGAGCTAGAATTTGATGGGCAAAGGACGCTTTGTATATTTGTCACAAAAACGTAAAATTGTCAATGCGACCCCCAAAATCAATTTTTTCTTTGTGGGTGAAGAATTTTTTGATCAAAAGACAAATGGAAAGTGATTTTAGGAAATTTACGACCATGGCAAGGGATTTTTGAGGGAAAATAAGTACAAATCAAATGATTTTGAGCTCTAAAGGCTAGGAAAAAATAAAAAAATGGTAGAGGCATTTGAAACAGGAAAAATTAGGGAAAAACGTAAAGTAAACTTGGGGATTCCTTCATAATGGTGCAAAATGGAGGAAATGCAAACAACACATAGCACTCAAACACAAAAATGAGTTGTTTTTTTGTCAAATTGGAAGTATATGAGAATCCCAAAACTATTTTTCCTCAAAAACATGGCAAAAACTCATTTCTCTTTAGCAAAACATGGATGTTTCAAATTGGGCACCAACATATCCAAAATGGATTTCCAATATTGTACCCATAACCAATTCCTCTAGCAAGTTACACATTTACATAGACTTCCAATACTTAATCTTGCGTGTCCTAAAGATGATTTCCCACTCGCTAACATCGACCAACTTGTTGATCTCACCGCTAGCTATGAAATTTTATCTCTTATGGATGTCTTCTTTGGCTACAATAAAATCCTTATCTTGATAAATGACCAACACAAAACCTCCTTTATTACTCCTTGGGGAATTTTCTACTACCATGTTATGCCCTTCGGACTTAAGAATGCAGGGGCCACCTAACAACACATAATGACATACATCTTCCATGACCTCATTCATAAAACTATGGAATACTACGTTGATGACCTCTTAGGAAAATATAAACAACGCAAAGACCATCTCACCATCCTTGACATTATATTTTCTCTTCTTATCCAATAATTCCTATGCCTTAACCCTACTAAATGTGTATTTGGCATCCTCACCGTAAAATTTTGGGTTTATCATTTCTATCAAGGGTATTGAAGTAGACCCTACTAAGATCAAGGCCATCATCAAGATGCCACCTCCCTTTAACAACAAATAACTTTGTATTATCCAAGGTAGACTCTAATTAGTCTAACATTTCATTTCCTAGCTTTTAGATTGTTATCAACCTTTTCACCATTTCCTTCACAAAGATTTCAACTTTAAATGGGATCACAACTATCAAAAAACTTTTGGGGACCTAAAAAAATCTTCTATTATCACCCATGCTCACACCTCCATGCCGAGGGAGTCATTTTATCTATACATACATGCTACTAATCATGCCCAGGTGCTATGCTAGCTCATTGAGATGAACATGGTAGAGAAAATCAGTATACTATATAAGCCATACACTTCATGACTACGAGACACATTACACCAAAGTAGAAAATTTGTGTTGTGCCTTGTACTTCACAAATTCTCCATTATATCCTAAACCATAAAACTTATGTTATCACTAGTTTCAATCCCCTCAAATCCATGCATTCTAAACCATACCATAGTGATTATATCACTCATTGGCTCATTCTCATGATCGAGTTTAATCTAAAATTCATGTTGCATAAATCTATTAAGGGACAAGCCATCGTCGATCAAATCATAGAATAACTCCTTCCTGATAATCAAATACCTCACGAATAATTTCCCAATGAATCTATTAACACCATCAATCAAGAATATACTCCTATCAGAATGACACTTTATTTGATGGATTTAAGTGTCAGTAGGGGAGGTTTATGTATCATTATCATACCTCCCTAGGGGACTCATATCCCTATCCTTTAAATTAAATTTTGAATACACTAATAACATGGCCGAATATGAAGCTCTCATCACGGGTCTTCAAACTACAATCATGCTTGGTGTTCAAATTCGGACATCTATAGAGACTCTCAACTCGTCATCAATAAAATCAAAGGAATTTATCAATGCAAGAATGAAATCTTACAAAAATATAAAAAAATTATAGAGATCCTATTAGAATCCTTTGATCGATACACCATTCAAATAGTTATTCGATCATTGAATAAGTTCATGGATACCATGGATTCTCTCGCATCACTCATTCCACTATTGAAGTAACGATTCCAATTTTGTTATTCTTGTGCATAGATTAGATCAACCATTTCATACCAATGAACTCCTCTCTATTAACCTTATTTAGGAAAATAAAATTGACCTATGGTACACTCAAATATATGACTATCTCTCTCAATATAAAATTCCCTCCCATCTATCTAAAAAAGATAAAATATATGTTCTTTAATGTGCTTTATACACCATCGTAGATGGTGTTATTTACAAACACGAATTTGATGTCCTCTTCTTATCAAGCGGTGCCTCAAATTTCATGATTACACTAAAACCATCCAAGAAGTCCATGACATTATATGTGGTGGACACTTCAGCTATTTGGGTGTTTCCAAATGCATCCTACAGATGGGCTATTATTGGACCACCCTTAATCAATATGTTTGTGCATATGTTAAGAAATACGTTAAATGTTAGCGATATTCCAACCTCACTTATATCCCAAGTCGAACCTATAACCTAGTTAGGACCTATGGTATTTCTCACAATGGGATTTTGACCTTATTGGCCTCATTAACCCTCGTTCATCACAATGACACCTGTAGACACCTATAATTTGATCAAATCAATGTTATTACTAAAATTGCACTAACTATTATATTCTCTGCAAATTGATGACACTTCGTCAATTAGGCTCATTTTCCCTTAAATTCCTCTTAATTGACCATTATACATTGATTAATCCTCTTATCTTGTAGTTGACTAATAAATATTCTTATTAGCTAACTCCCGCTTCCAACACATCCAAAATCTATCAAAACCTCCTCCAGATGCTCCCAGAAAGCTTCCTAAGCCTATTTGGGATCCCTAATTAATCTTAAAATCTAAACCAAGTCAAAATTGCTTTTACTTTCTAAAAGTGCTTTTTGGACTTACCTTTTGTCCCACATGCACTAAAATCATTCCATTCTTGGAATTGGAAACCTATAAATAGAACCCTCTTCCTCATCATTTCTAAGAACACTTCTCCTCCTCTAGCATAAACTATAGGAAATTAGGATTTGATAATTTCTTCATTTGCATTGAGCTATTATCTTCACCATTGCATCCATTAAACTAATATTTGAGTAATATGGAGAGAACCATATGACCTTGTAGCCATTAATGGTGAGACTTCATTCTTGAAAGTTTGAGAATCATATCAAACAACCATGTTTGATTGCAAAGATCTTCATAGGTTCATGTTTTATTAGCATTAAAAAGAGTAGAGAGTAACTTAGACATGTTATTTTTATGCCTTTTTAAATTTATATGCATTGTTAAAGAAGTATCTCTCTTTAAGATCTTATCTTGATGATTCTTGTTAGGTTAGTTAAGCTTTGAAACTTCTTAGGTGTTCTAGTTTCATTTCTTAAGATTTCTAATATTTACATGAATACAACACCACTCTATCATCAAAGTACTAAATATCTCACTAAATGGGTGGAAGCTATCCCCTTATCTCCACTAAGGCAGATAAAATCATCGATTTCATCTTTCAACATATAATATTCATTTCGATATCCCTCACAAGATCAACACAGGATAATGGAAAATATTTCAAAAACAAGGAAGTGAAGAAATTAATAATACTATCAACATAAAAATAAGCTTTTCATCCCCTTACTATCCACAAAAATGGGAAAACTGAAGCTTCTAACAAAACACTCAACAAAATCCTCATATAAACCGTCGACCAAGTAGAAAGGAATTGACATCTTCAAATTCTATTTTCCTTATGGGCCTATTATATTAGCATCCATACTCCTACACATTCTACACCATTCTCATTAGTCTACAGCTTCGTGGTAGTTCTACCATTTGAAGTTCAAATCCCATCTCTCCGCGTGTCCCTCAAAGATTTGATCTCCGATGGGGATTATTGTCAAGAACGCTTAACACAACTTGAATTGTTAGATCAACGACACCTAATAACCCTTGAACATCATTATGTCTATCAATAATTCATCAAATAAGAATTAAAAAAACATGTCAATGAACGTGAATTCAAATTTGGTGATCTTTTCATTAAAGAGAATGAAAACGTCACTACTTTGGAAAGGACTAAACATGGAAAGCTTTCCCCTAACTGGATTGGTCCATATGTCATCACTCAAAAGTATGGGTCAGGAGATTATCATTTAGCCTCCCTCGATGGTAAAAATGAAAAGGAACCTCTTAATTCCTTGCACTTATGGCCTTTCTATTGTTAACATATCTACTTTCATGATATTAGTCACCTCAAAGGTCTTACTTCATCACTAGACTGTCATTCACTAATGTAATGATTTGGAAGCATGTGGTCATCCGTAAGTCTTATAATCACTACCTTAAAGATGAGCACCATGGATATGTTCATCACATATTCCACTTAGATAAATTCCACCTTAGTAGGAACCCCACAATCATTACTTTCACCTTATCTTTATCTACCAATTAAAAACATGCTAAGGGGTACACATGTGTGGTTTGTACACACGTCTTTTCCCCTCCACAAATGGTATACTAGGTCTTCCTCATCTTAAAAACAAAATAAAAAAATACACATATGGATTGTACTATAAAGTATAGAATGATCCCTTGAAGGAAAACTATCAATGATAATATCATTGTACAAACTAATCCCTCAAAGGACAATTGTCAAGAAAATATAGACCGATCTGCGAAGGATGACTATCTATCAAAAATAAAACTAAAAATCATAGACCAATCCCTCAAAGGATGAATACCCATATCATTACAAAAGGATTCCCACATTGATCAACCTTTGTATTAAAGTCAAAATATCAAAATCCATCCTAGGAAAGCTTCATGCATCGATAAGCTTTCCCATCAAAAATAAACTTCCCGCATTGATCGGTTTGCACAATAAAGATATAGCTAGGGCATAAGCCTAAAAACCATCAAAAGGAGAACCCTCTCCCCCTAAAATATATATATGTCAATCCTTCCCATGTTTTAGGAAGGTATATAAGATAATTTCCATTTACATCCGTGATCCTAGATGTGATTAATTATTTTTAGTTATATGTTAACATCTATTATAAAGCCTCATGAGAATTGTCATATATATTTGATTTGCCATCACATAACATATGAATAAAATCCAATTTTAAAGGAAAAACATTTCAATATTATTCTTAACCATGAAGAAAAACATATATATCAATACTAATACATTTAGAGTCACATCGCATCAACATCAAACATTTTTTATTAGATTAGGCAAAAATAGGGATCAGCTCCCAAGGGCCAGTACAAAAGAGAGGAACATAACCAGAAACAAAATAGGAAAAAAAAACCAGAAAAGGCGTCCCAGAAAGATGAGTTAAATAGGCTTAACTCTTACATTGCAGGATCTGGACCCCAGAGAGGACAAAAAATACCAAAAAGCAATAGGACACCACAGTTCACTAGTAGTCCGCACACAATTCAGAGAACAAAAAACCTCCATCATAAGAAAAAAACCACCGAGGCCCTAGGCCAGCAACAACGATCTTGGAATCTAGTACCACCTATGCCTCCTCCAAGATACTTAGGCAAATGTTGAATCTCCTCCTTTTCTTTTCCCCTTCAATCCCCTCCACTCTGTCAAGCAGAAATTTGACTTGAATCTTCAACTCCTTCATTCTGTGTTTTATCTAGACTTGATCTATGACCATCTTCTTTGAAATGTTGATGATGTTTAGAATGGACTCCCTTTGCCCCTCATTCGTGTCCTCATAGATTTTAGGATCCCTTCTAAATAAAACATCTTTCTACTCCATTCTTCAAATATAATGGGATCACCCACACATTCATTCTTCCTTGAAGTGCTGGCTTCCCCAACACCACCCTCATTTGTGTCTTTAGCTTTCTCATTCCCTTATAGGATACCCTTACCCGCTTTCATTTTGGTAAGACACTCCACAAGAGTAATATCATATTCCTCAGCTTGCTCCTCTAGGGCTGTTGTCAAAGGATAATCTAGAACCAACTTTCCATTCTAAACCAGAAGAAGAATTAGGCCCTCATGGAGGGGCAGCTCAACTTTCTCATTCTGGAAAGCCATCAACGAATTCGAAAGAGAGGTGGCTAGAAAAAGGGAATACTAACCATAAACTTGTGACGGAACATGTTGAGGAAGGTCATGTGATGGGTATAGATTTTTATATACTTACCCTCCAATGTAATATATTTCATAACTTGAAGGAAAACATCCTTCCAAACCCCAGGAATGCATGAACGCGCAATGCCATCCATGAAGAAGTAACATGTCTCCTTGCCAACAAAAAAATGATCAATCTCGAGGTCTCTATGGGTTCTTTCCTTGTAGATATTTAACCCTTCCATCTTCATATTAGTCACCCTAGCAATATTGGACTCTGAGACCTCAACCTCCACACCATGGACAGTAAAAATCCCTCTTTCTAGGATTTGCCAAAGTCCTTTGATAGAGATGGGTCATGACCATGTAATTTAGCAATATAATTACTAAATCATCCAACTTTAATCTTGTTCCAAAGATCTTGGTTACTCTCCTCCATGTTACGACGACAAGTTCCACTCGAATCTTATCTCCATGCATCTTCACGTTGCCAAATTTTCCGTCCCAACAAAATCTTTCCACAACCAACAAATTGTTCGCCCTATCAAAGATTGAATAGAAACAATGCTTTTTGTAAAAGCTAGCATGGTACCTGGAATACTTTCCCCACTCGTGCCGAAATCATTTATCCTAGTGACTTCTATCCTTAATGATTTCATCATTAATATTAGGGGTTAATCTCTCTCCTTTGCACTAAATTTTGTATTCATTACTAATAACTCCCACATTGGGCATCTTGTCCGCACATTTATTTCCCTGCCTCAAGGTATGATTGATAGATATCTTATCAAAATACTTTAGTAATTCCTTTATATCTTGAATGATGTTTTTTAATGACCAATTGATCTTACTCCTATTGAGGAGAGAATTTATTACAATTAAGGAGTCACCTTCAATCTAGATGTCCTTAAGGCCTTTTTCCTTAGCAACAAAAATACCCCATATGAGGGCTCTAGCTTCAGCCGTGTTATTAGTTTGCTTTCCCATGGGGCCCGCATAGATGAAAAACTAATCACCCTCACTATTCCTTAAGATACCCCCTCCCCACTTGATCAGATTCCCTTTAAAGCCCCATCAAAATCGATCTTGATCGTATTTCCCATAGGTCTAATCCAGTAAACATTCTTACCAGGGCTTTTGATCTTGACCGGACTATAGGCAAACTTATCCAACACTTCCTGCTCCCCTTTTGGGCAAGGGTTTTTTGTTTTACCTTTAAACAGTTTGAGATTTTCCTTTATGGCAGCTAGGATTTTCCTTTTAGCCACCACAATCAGAGGTTTTGATCTCTAAAAACACTATCATTCCTCATTTTCCATAGAGCCCATAAGAGATGAGGTAGAGTAATATTCCAGCCCATGCCGATAAGGGAACCTAAAAGGGATCTCCCACTTTGAGTGCAAAATTCTCCATGTTCGAAGGCATAATCCATTGCATTTTGAAAATTTCTGAAATCAGTGAGAAGACATCTTTAGAGAAAGGGCAATGTAAAAAAAGATGATTCACATTCTCTTCCCCTCTCGACAAAGAGTGCACCTATTAGGGATTTGCATTCCTTTTTCTATAATATTTTTAGCGAGACAAGATTCTATTTTGAATCTGCAAACTAATAAAAATATTGATCTTAGGGATCAAGTCCTTGATCCATAACTTACCCCAATACTATTTTTGAAAATATTTCTTGAAGTGTAAGCTATAGGTAGTTTTAACGAAATAGTTTCCAGCGTCTTCCTCTTTCCAAATGATGGAATCCTCCTTAGTTTAGAAGATGGGGATGTGGAATTCCCGAGTTTTTATTGAGATCTTGAAAAGGTTTGATAACACCATCATAATCGGGAGGAGGGACTATGGTTTCCCAATTGAACTTATCATCATGACTCCACAAATATCTTATCCATATTTTACCATTCTCCTCATAGAATTGAGCCACCTTCTTCCATATATCCCGATCAGCTAAAGGGGAATCTTCAATCCAACTAACCCACCAAAATATGATCATATTCCCCTTTCTAATCTCCTATAAGGATCCCTTTGAGAGGATATATTTCAATTCCAATAGAGAATTCCGAAGAAGGATCCTCTAGGGATATTTTCTGAAAGAAGAACAAATCAATTCTACCTAAATTCTCATAGATATTTCTTTTTTATTATATCTATCCATAGTCCTTCCTCTCTAGAAATTCTCCAGCCAACTTTAACAACCAAAGCTTTGTTCATGATAGGTATACTTTTCAAACCCAGACCGCCACACATCTTTTGGCCTAGTGACCTTCTCCCAGGCCACTAAGGGGAATTTGAAATTTTACGAGGCCCACCTAGAGAAATATCTTTTGAATTTTTTCCAGAGCATCAATAATTTTGGCAGAGAGTTTAAAGAGAGACATAATGTAAATGGGGACACCTTGAAGAGATCTCATAAGGAGTTGAATCTTTCCAGCTTGTGAGAGAAGGATACCTTTCTAGGAGGAAAGTTTCTTGTTAACTCTTTTGAACATGACATTCCAAACAGAGATGTCAAGCCTTTTATAGATAAGAGGAATTCCTAAGTAAAAGTCTGAAAAACACTTGATTTTGCAACCTGAATGCAAGCTAGCCTTATTTGGACATGATTATCCACATTAATAAAGTAAACAACACTTTTGAGAAAATTAACCATCTGCCCCGAGACCGACTCATAGTCCTTGAGAGTAAGTTTGAAGTTGGTGGCTTATTGGACATAGGCCTTTCCCATCAGGAAGTTATCATCAAAAAATTGGTTGAAACAGTTGGAGGTAGACCATTAGAAATATTGATTCCCTAAATACTCCTAAAAACAAAGCCTATTTACAAATTCTACTCAAATATTCAGCCATTATAACATAGAGAAAAGGAGATAGGGGTCACCTTATCTCAAGCCTCTACTAGCTTTGAAGAAGGCCTTCGAGCTGCTATTAACCAAGACCGAATAACTAGTAGTAGATATGCGGGTCATAATTATTCTAGCCGTAGTATTATCAAAGCCCACTTTATTCAGGATGACACCAAGGAAAGACCAAGTAATCCTATCATAGGCCTTGTGCATATCTAACTTAAGGAACATAGCCGATCTATCAAAATTAACAATGGAGTGGATGGCTTCCTAAATCACCACAATACTATCGATGTCTGCCTACCCAAGACAAAAGCACCTTGATTTTCAGAGATAAAATGGGAGAGAACCAATCTGATTCTGCCCGCTAAGATTTTAGTCAATATTTTATAACTTGTGTTACAAAGATTGATCGGTCTAAAATATTTGACTTCATTGGCACCAACAATTTTTGGAATAAGGACCAAGAAATTATTATTAAGTTGGTGAGAAGCTTCCCATTATTGAAGAAATCTTGGACCAGTTCAATGACTTCTTTCTTAATCAACTCCCAAAATTTCTGGTAAAAGAAATCCTGAAAACAATTAGGCCCAGGCGACTTGTCAGGTTCCATATCAAAGACCACAAATCTGATTTCCTCCTCAGAAGGGATCCTTAAGAGCTCATGATTTTCTTCGGGGGAGATGAATTTCTGGAACTGGTTCAAAATATTGTTTTGATTTTACTCTTCAATCCCCTGACCTTGCTAAAAAAGATCCTTGAAATAGTTTATGATGACTTGATTTATTTCCTTGCTCTCCAAAAGGATCTCACCATTCTCATTCTTAATTTCATTTATCTTGAGGAGGTTTTTCCGGGAGGTGGTTGAGAAGTGGAATAAATTGGTATTCTTGTCCCCCTCCCTAAGCCATTTCACCCTCGACTTCTGCTTCCAATAGAATTCTTCCTTAGCCAAGATGTCATGATACTCAACCAAAATATTTTGTTCTGCTCCTTTAGAATCGGATTAAGACCATCAAGATCAATAAGTTCCTCAATATTCCTTATATCTTTAACCACTCTACTTTTTTCCTGGAAAATATTACCAAAGACCTCTTTGTTCCACTTTTTGAGACAAAATTTAAGATGCTTTAATTTGTAATTTAGTCGAGAATCGCCACCCCAAAGACCCTGATATTCCACCACTCTTGAATTCTATTAAAGAGGTTAGGGTGGTCTAACCAAATCTTTTCAAATCTGAAGGGTCTAGCTTTCTTGACCGGATTTAGCCATAGATTAAGGAGAATAGGATTATGATCAGAGGTAATTCTAGGGAGATTCTTTAGAGAGTAAAGTTGATTGATCACACAGAGATGAATTATAACAAACCTATCAAGTCTGATTTAGATAAGCTCCGTCCTTATTCTCCTATTAGCCCAGGTGAACTTAGAACCTTCCAAATCCAAATCCACTAGACCATTATTGTTAAGGAACTTAGCAAGGTCCTCCATACTCTCAGTAAAGGAAGTGATGCCCCTTTTTTTCCCCCAGAGAAATGGGGGTGTTGAAATCTCCTCCAATAATCCAATCTTTATCTTTGAATAAATTCCTGAAATTAGAGAGATCTTGCCACAATTTTCTTCTCTCACTTACAAGATTAGGAGCATAAATGTTGGAAACATACTAGGATTTATTTGAGGTCAGATTCATAAAGCACATTTCTACATGCCCTGGAACCGAAAGTATAGGAATACCATGCACAATGCTAGGATCCCAAAGCATGAATGACTACTCCTCCAGAGGCTCCCAACGAATTACATCAACATCAAACATCACATCAAGTATCATATCAACATCTACACATCTAACATCATATCAAACACATCTAAGCTATCTCATATTTTGAAAACATCCCATCACAAACTCATATATAACATCAACATAAAGATAAATAAAGAACACATGAATCCAAAATTATAATCACACACACACACACACATCATCATCAAATGTTTGTACAAAATGCCTCCAAAGGGATCATATACAAAATCATCTATATATAATTCATGTACAAAACTCACATACTTAGTGGAAAAGTCAAAATCGGATACTCTCTCGCCACCCTAACCTCCCAACGCTCCTCCATAAGGCCCATGATCTCTCTGTGGTTGTGTGACACTCCCAAAGTGCTTACCGAGGTAGCCTATCGAGCTGATCTCCACTCACTCACTCTTTTCTCAACATAGTGAGGCACACTAGGAAGGTGCTTTGTCACTAAGTTCTCATAGTATCTCATCTCCTCTCCTAGTGCCCTATATTACTTAACAATAATAAAACCAAGAGGCCCCATCTTCCCTTTTGCTACTAAAAATCCACACGAAGGTATCACTTACTACCTTACACTTGGCCTTTCTCCTTGGAGGACACTCTGACATCATCTAAAGCTAACCCCATATCCCCGGACTTTACCCGTAGTGCCTCCTGCTACCAATAATATCTATCTCGCTATCAGAGATAGGTTTCACACTCTATGCATGCATGGTCTCTCTCCTACAACAACGTGTCTTAATCATGGTGAGAAGTGTATTGCTTAAGCACCATTCCACACCTCTCCAACCATAATACATCAAACAATGCCTACAACTATGCTAGATCCTCTACATAGTCACTCTCCTCTCTACCTCTCCACTCCTTTTCCTTCACGCCACTTTATCCCCATGAGTATCCCACCGTTATGTCCACTACTCATTGAATCCTTCCACCACCCCCACATCATCAACATCTCCTGCCTCCCGCTCCTCAACTTCCCCACCTCATCTACTACTTGTGCGGGTAAGTATCTCTCTAAATCATCATGTTGATATAAAATATTCTCACTAGGTATCGATGTGGAATGTTGAGAATGGAGCTTAATTGCTTCACAAGAAACTTGATTTTACATGTTACTAGTTTTGACAGTAACCGACATTAGTTAGGGTGTAACAGACATCGGTCAGTCTAGGTCGAAGTGAGCAACCGGCATCGGTCGGTAGTAACCGATCGATGGTTATGCAATCGACTTGATTACCTTTGCGATGCGCTTTTGTTTTTGACAAAAATTAGAATAAATCAATTATTTTAAAGATGATTTATTGATTGTAAAAGAAAAGTTAAGTTACCATATATATATATATATATATATATATATATATATATATATGCATGTATGCATTGAGGGTAAGTAAGAAGGAGATAATATATATAGCATTTTTTTACATGTAATTTTTCTTCATGAGAACGAAAGAGTAGTTGAGTGAGGGAAAAGCATTGAACATCCTGTGAGGTGTTGGAAGATAGTAGATCTTCATTGTATTTCCTCTGTAAAGCATTGAATAATAATATTGGCCATTTCTTGGTGGATGTAGCCCACACTAGGTGAACCACATTAAATATGGTGTAATATTTCTCTTGTTTATTTTATCTTCTGGTTATTTTTGCATTCATTACTTGTATAATTGCTCTGATTATAGATCTGTACAACATTGTTATTTGGTTTAACCCCAACGACTGGTATCTAGAGCTTTGTTTGGAGGTTTTGTGTGTTGACAGGATTTACTCATAGAGGGTTTTCTGATTGAGTGGGAGATACACCAATGGTAGAAGAAAACAAATACAAGGTAGAGAAATTTGACGGTCGTAATTATCAATAATATAAGATGTAGATTGAGGATTATTTGTATCAAATAGATTTATATTTACCATTGGATGAGAAGTCTAGACCTACGATGATGATGATGAAGAATGGAAGATTCTTTCTGACGAAAGGCTTTGGGATCTATAAGATTAAGCTTGTTAGCATCCGTGGCATCCAATATTATATAAGAGACTTCTATCTTTGTAGAGTTAATGAAATCTCTTGCTAGTTTATATGAAAAACCTAGTGCTTCAAAAAAGTTTATTTGATGAAGAAACTATTTAGTTCTAAAATGCATGAAGGTGGATCTACATATAGACATTTGAATGATTTTTGATCTATTGTAAATCAATTAAAATTGGTTGAAATACCATTTGATGATGAAGTAAAAACACTCTTATTCTTATGTTCTTTTCCTAATAGTTGGGATAAATTGGTAATGACTGTTAGTAATACAACATCTGCTAATAATGTTTTGAAGTTTGATGATGTGGTTAGTATAATCTTGAATGAAGAAATTCATAGGAAGAGTACAGAGGAATCATCATCTAGAAATGCTTTGAATGTAGAAATCAAGGGAAGGAATAAGGAGAGATCAAAGAGTAAGAGTAATGGGAAATCAAAGTCAAGGGATAGCAGATCTAAATCCAAAAGTAAGGGAATTACTTGTTGGAAATGTGGAAAGAAAGGACATGCAAAGAAAAGATTGTTGGTCAAAGGATAAAGAGAACCAACAACTAGACAAAGGTAAAGAAGAAAATCTTGCTACATCAGAGGTAATGAAAGATGTTCTTATTATTTCTTTAGATAATAGAATTGAATCATGGGTTTTAGATTCAGAGCTTCTTTCCATGTAACCCCTAATAAGGGTTATTTTAGAAATTATGTCCAAGGTAATTTTGGGCATGTTTATTTGGGTGATGATGAACCTTGCAGTATTACTTGGTAAAGGGAAGTTCATCTAAAATTGTAGAATGGAAATACATGGGTATTGAAAGATGTGAGGCATGTGCCAAGCCTCAGGAGAAATCTTATTTCTGCAAGGCAACTAGGTGAATCTAGTTGCATGGTTACTTTTACAAGAGACTCTTAGAAAGTCACCAAGGGTGATTTTGTTGTGGCAAGAGGTAAGAAGGTAGGAACATTATATTTATCTACCTGTATTACTAATTCCTTTTTTGCATTATCTACTTCAGATTCAGATGCATGCATGTGGCATAATTGGTTGGGTCATATGAGTCAAAAAAGGAATGTAGATCTTAAAGGCTAAGGGTAAGTTATCAGATTTGAAAGATTTAGATCTTGATTTCTGTGAGCATTGTATCTTTGGAAAGTAAAAGAGAGTGATATTTCTCAAAGTTAGGGCAACTAAGAAGGAGAAAAAATTAGATCTTGTACACTCAGATGTGTGGGGACTAGCTCAGGTAGCTTCTCATGGAGGATCCTAGTATTATGTTACTTTCATTGATGATGTTACAAGAAAGGTATGGGTTTATTATATTAAACATAAATTTGATGTTTTTGAGAATTTTAAAAGATGGAAAGCCCTTGTTGATAATGAATCAAATTATAAGTTAAACTACCTTAGATCCGATAAATGGTGGTGAATACTGTAGCAAGGATTTCAATGATTATTTTTCAGTGAATGGGATACATAGAGAAAGAACGGTTCCAAGAACACCACAAGAGAATGGTGTTGTAGAAAGAATGAGCAGGATAATCATGGAACGTGCTAGAAGTATGAGAATACATTCTAGACTACCCTTACATTTTTGGGAGGAAGTAGTTGATACAATGGTTTATTTGATTAACCATGGGCCTTCAAGTTCACTAGATGGAGGAATACTAGAGGAAGCTTGGACCGGAAAAGAGGTAGATCTTTATTTTCTTAAATTTTTTGGTTCAAGATTTTTACACTTTGATAAGGAAAATAGGAAAAAGTTGGATGCAAAATCCAAGAGATTCACTTTCATTGGTTATGGATATGGTGATTTCATTTTCCATTTTTGGGATTTAGAGAATTCTAAAATTATTAGGATTCATGATGTTGAATGGAATGAAAAGAGAATGTACAAGGATAAAATTTTGGTACCTAAGGATGAACCGGTTGAGAAGTTTGTGAATGAAAATGAAATCTCAAATTTAAAATTATTACCTATAGGGTTACATAGTAACCAATGTCGGTTACCCTTGATCGACATTGGTCAAACAAACCGGTATTGGTTATAGAGGATCCAAACCGACATTAGTTAGAAGAACCGGCATTGGTTATAGGTGACTGACATCGGTCACTGTCAGATTTGGATAGGAATGTCCAGGAGGTCCAGATTGAGCCTTCGGTACCCCAAAATCTAGTGAGAAGGTCACAAAGGGTAAGTAAACCTCTAGAAAGATTTACACATTCTCTATTTTATTTATTATTGACTGATAATGGTGAACTAGAGAGCTTTGAAGAAGCAATGTAGGATAAGACCCATGTCTAGTGGGAGCATGACATGGATGAGGAGATGGACTCCTTGGAACATAACCAAACTTGGGATTTGGTTAAGTTTCCAGCAGGTAAGAGAACATTGTAGAACAAGTGGGTTTACAGGATCAAGGAAGAAGAGGGTGGACAAAAAGATACAAGGCAAGGCTTGTAGTAAAGGGATTTACACAGAAAGTAGGTATTGACTTTGGTGAAATATTTTCTCCTATTGTTAAGATGACTTCTATTCATACTTGTATTGAGCTTAGTTGCAGTAGAAGATTTGCATTTAGAGCAACTAGATGTGAAGACGAATTTCCTTCATGGTGATTTGGATGAAGAGATTTATATGTAGCAGCCATTTGGTTATGAAGTCAAGGGTAAGGAGAAACTTGTGTGCAAATTGAAAAAGAGCCTATATGGGCTCAAGCAAGCTCTAAGGCAATGGTATTTGAGATTTGATAGTTTTATGCATGAGCATGGTTATATGAGATGTGAATCTAACCATTGTGTTTATTTTAAAAATCTTGAAAATGGGAGCTATGTTATTTTGTTATTGTATGTGGATGATATGTTGATTATAGGATCTAGTATGCAAGACATTGGTAAACTTAAAGAAAGGTTAGCTCACACATTTGCAATGAAGGATTTGGGAGCTACAAAGAAAATCCTTAGCATGCAAATTCACTGAGATCAGGAAAAACAAGAAGTTTTTTTTTCTTAGGAGGCTTATATCAATAAGGTGTTGGAAAGGTTTAATATGCAAAGATCAAAAATTTTTGGTACACCTATGGCTGGACACTTCAATTTTAGAAAATATCAGTGTCCTTCATCACACAAGGAGGTTGCGTACATGGCACATGTTCCCTATGCTTCAGTAGTAGGAAGTCTTATGTATGCCATGGTTTGTACTAGATCGACATTGCATAGGTAGTGGGAGTTGTGAGTAGGTTTATGGCTAATCCATATAAAAAACATTGGAAAGCAGTCCAATGGATTCTCAAGTATTTGAGATGGACATCCGGCATGGAGTTTTTCTATGGAGGGTTAGATACTTCTTTACATGGAAATGTTGATTTAGATATGGCTGGAGATTTAGATGGAAGGAGGAGCACCACTGGATATATTTTCAAAATAGGTGGAATGATAGTTAGCTAGATTTCAAGATTGCAAAAGGTTGTGGCCTTGTCTACTATAGAGGTAGCGTATGTTACAGCTACAGAAGCTAACAAGGAGATGATATGGATGAGATGTTTTATGGAAGAGTTGGGTAAGTAGAAAGATGATTGAAGAATATACAGGATAGTCAAAGCATGATTCATTTGACAAAGAACTCAACATTTCATTCAAGAATGAAACATATTCAATTGAGGTATCACTTCATACGAAGGTGTTAGAGGATGGAAAACTAAAGTTAGAGAAAATCCATATGGATGAGAACCACAGTAGATATTATAACAAAGCCATTGGTAAGGGTGAAGTTGGATCTTCACTCCACTTTTGTTGGTCTTCGAGTTTAAGACTTGAAGAGGAAGAAAAGGCCAAGGAAAAGGAACCAAGGATGGTGATGCACAAGTATAGTGAAAAATTGATCTCCAAGTGGGAGATTGTTGAGAATGGAGCTTAATTGCTTCACAAGAAACTTAATTTTACATGTTATTGGTTCTGATAGTAACTGATGTCAGTCAGGGTGTAACCGGTGTTGGTCGATCCATTGCGAAGTAACCGCAGTGCAGTCGTGGTAGTAACCGACGACGGTTACCTGTGTGACACAATTTTTGTTTTTGTGAAAATTAGAATAAATAAATTATTTTAAAGATGATTTATTGATTATAAAAGAAAAGTTAAGTTACCCAAAATAGATATATATGCATGTATGCATTGTATGAGGGTAAGTAAGAAGGAGAGAATATATATAGCAATTTTTTTGCATGTAAGTTTTCTTGGTGAGAAAGAAAGAGTAGCTGAGTGAGGGAAAAGCATTGAACATCCTGTGAGGTGTTGGAAGATAGTAGATCTTCATTGTATTTCCTCTGTAAAGCACTGAATAATAATATTGGCCATTTCTTGGTGGACGTAGCCCACACTGGGTGAACCACGTTAAATTTGGTGTAATATTTCTCTTGTTTATTTTATCTTTTGGTTATTTCTACATTCATTACTTGTATGATTGCTCTGATTATAGATCTGTACAACACTATTATTTGGTTTAACCCCAACATGGAAACCCAAACCTGTCACCACACCTAAGGAAGCCGAACTACCTCTATCATCTTCACTCTTCACCCCCAAACCCACCGCACCCTCCTCACGGCCCCACCAAATCCACATCCATCCCTGACCATGTAGGGTATCTCACATAAGGTCTCCGAATACATCATCTACGGATAAAATATGTAGTCGATTGACATAATAGTTCTAGTCTCTCTAAACCCCATTATCTCTCATCTAATAAAAATGCCATCTAATGAACCCTGTAACATACTCCGCTAGGTATCCGAATCTCCAAGGTAAGCTTGGTGGCCTCACAATAACTATGTGCTTGTATGCACAATAATGCAGTAAGAACCCCACATCCAACCCACATCTCCACCTTATAAAAAACATCCAAAACTCATGGTAAACTTGAGCTAATAAGGAAAAACCACACACATACACATTATGATGCTCCATGATATCTGTAATGACACCCACAAGTTTATAAGGAAATCTACCACCTCTTGAATTTGGCAACACATAACATGAAATAGCCAACATAACTATTGAAATCAATCGATTACTTGATACATTTGGATCATAATAAGTCTCAATATGAAAACCCCCAGTTGTGTATCTAATTTTTGGGGCATTATCACCATATAGCCACCTCATAGTCTCAACACGGGCCTCTCGGGTGATAGGTCTTACCTACCACCCTAGAACGGTAATCTCGAGAATCCTATACACATCCTCTAATGTGATGGTCATCTCACCAGTACGGAACCAAAAGGTCCCTGTACTTGGATCCCATCTATCAATCAAATCCACCATCAAACTGACATCTCAAGGAATCTACTAGAAGTGGTGGAATCCTCCTAAGACAATGACCATCAAATGGGCCCACTCTACATCTGTCACATCAGCCCTAATCCTCTCTAACATCTCTAAGACTCTATCATAGAGATAAATAATATTTCTCACCTATAAAACACACACAAAACATGCATCGATTAGTAAATTCAACCAAAATCAAACAAATCACTATCAATTCCCAATTGGTAATGTTTATACTAAAATAATCGAAAATGATCCACCTGACCACTTTCGATCATATGATCGCCGATTGGGTGTTTCCACCCCAAATTTCAAAAAGAGTAAAAAAATAGACGAATAAAAATAAACAAAAATTCAAATCTACTCACCCCTCTCTTGGTGTGCTACCTCTTCTTGTCGCTGCCACTCACCTTTATCTCTAAAAACACTCAAAACACTTACTCAAAGCTCTCAAATCACACCAAGATAAGTTTTAATTGAGACATTTGTATGCCCAAATTGGTTTATATATTTTCCTTTTTCGAATCACCGGTACTCTAAAATTACCGCTAATATTTTCCCCCAAGTGCCGACGATCCATAATCGCTACCAATTTTAACCATTTTTTACACAAATTATCTAATTTGGTCAGCTAGACCTCTTTTAGCATACTAAAACTTCATCAAAATATTCATACCTTTGATTTGACGCTCAACTCCTTGTCAAAACTCTGTTTTTGACCATACATCAAGTTTTACATACCCCTTGCATGAGATGTTTCCTTTGAATTTTTGGTCCCATGGCTTCACACATCCCCATGAGAGTGATCCCATTATATATTCTCCATGTAGTCATTTCTCTGACCAAAGGCCTTTTAATGTCCCCTACCAAGTGTTCCCAAGATTGCTACTATCTCTACAAAATCCTCTATCATGGTCATTTATGACTACAATCAAATCCTAAAACATCTTACAAAAACCTATACAAATAATCTAAGTCTCTTTAATCCAATGAATAATATAGTCACTTAGGATTGAGGGGGGAAAATATCATTATCACATAATTAGAGCATCCTTGCAATAATTTTTGTCTCAAAACCTATGCCTACAGACAACTCAACAAAAAGGGGCAAATGTAGACACCATTTTTTCACCCTTAGGTGACCTAACACACATTAATCATATTATATTTATTATCATTATCATCTCTATCCTAAGTACATTTAAAAACTACAATCGTAAACTCTCATTTACCCAAGTCGTCTCATTCACCCTACCCTAACCACTCAAAACTAACCTAGCCTAATTTACTCTACCAGTCTAACCCCCACCTCTCACAAACCAAATCCCTAACCTCCCACCATTCACCTAACAACCTAAAACCTCAGATGACAAGTGGTTTCAACCATTTTCCATATTTTCCTTTGTTGGTTTTAACCTTTGTGAACAAATCGAAAGGGATCAATGATCGTCGGCGATCGTTGTGGTCTCCTTCAATCTATTTAACGAACCTCTTCCTCTATTTATCAACTAGTCACAAATTAGATTTTGGGATGAACTATTGCACATGCAAACAACATCATTAGGACTATCAACACAATGTCTCCAAGGCCTTTAGGAGTCTCATTAGATCACTAGTCAATATTTTGGGAGCTCTATCACCTTCACAATAGTTATTAAGGTTAGTACATTATTTCCTATCCACATCAAGCTTGTTTTGCTTTCATTATAGTTTGCAATCTATCGTCTACTCTATCCTGCATAGCCTTCTCAAGCTCTGTCTCTCATTTCAATCATTTATATGAACTTTACAAAATTTACAATATCCAGAGAGATCACCGTCGATCACCGATCATTGTTAATTGGTCATCCAACCTTTTGCTTCTTTCATTAGCTTCCTAAAAACTTCCAAATCTCTATTTTCAGAATCCCAGAGGTTTCTGGAATCCTTCTAGTTTACCCCAACACTGTCAAATCCTTTTATTATTAACCAATTTCTTTTCATCAGTCTTTTTTAAAATCAACATTTTCTCCCTAATCGCTGCGATCCCCGATCACCATCAATCCTGTAATTTCTAATCATTTATTGCATTATCACATTTATTTCAATCGATTCTATTCTAACAAGTTGTTTGCAAGGTGTAAGTTTTGTAGATGACTGTTTCTAGGCCTTCACACCTAATCACCCACATATATGATCTCCCGATCGTCCAATAATCATTTGTGTGGGAACAATTTGACATTGTCCATGAAATCAACTTGCGACATCACACTCATACCATACATCAAAATATCAAGGATTAGATAGAAATCATTCAAGAAGAGTGATAAGACACAAAAGAGTTCTAGTATGAATACTTAGAGGAATTTGAGCTTGTTACTTTATCGCCCTATCGTGGGCCACTTACCATGCTGAAAAATATATTTCTACCCCCTTGAATTTTGAATTATTTTTGTCATTTATCTTATTGTTATCAAAATAAGTAATTGTATCAAATGAGTTGAAACCCTTTAAGGAAGTCCTTCAGGTTCTTGGGATTGAAATTATCTGAGAAACTCATCATACTCTTTATCTAATATCTCTTTTTCTAGTTGTCTTTGTATACATTTCTTCTCATTTGGTGAAAGGATGAGTCTCTTTCATTGTTCACATTCGATTATCCGACATTGCAATTGTCAATGTAGGTATTAGTAAACCCTTCCTTATTTGATTTTTTGGTATTTCATCATTTATAACACCTAACCAAAAATACCATAAACATATACCTTTCTAATTATTTCCTAATTACTAAAAATAGTAATTTTAAATTTCCAAAAATATGTCAAACAAAAAGAGGTTTTTTTAGTATATAAAAATTAATTAAAACCTCAAGGGAATTTGAAAATATATCTGTTATGATTGAGATATGTGATTGATAATTAGGAAGCCCTAAAAAAATACCCAAAGGGAAATACATACTAGGAAAACCTAGGGGAAAATGTGAAAACTAGATTGAGGTTATGTGATAGATAAAAATCATGTTTAAATTTAAATATACAATTCAAAGATGAAACCTTAGGGTAACTAGGGTTTTGAAGAAGGTGCAAGATTTAATTTTGAGTCGGGTTCACCAAATATTTACACCCTAATAAAATTCTATTGTTATAAGAGTGTAAAAAAAGGATGTGCAAGTTTGTAATAAAGACTATTCTCGATTAGTTTGCTTCCAACATTAAAAATTCATAACTAGAATAATGCATTAACACTTGCAAAGTTGATAACATAATAAACAACTCAAATACATAAGAGGAGAAAGAAACTTAGTTGTAAAGGTTAAAAAGAGGATATAGATGTGCATCATAGTGAACTAGGTAGATTAAAAATATAATTTTATAGTGAAAATTCTAGAACTAAAAATTTGAGCAAGGGTAGGACCATACAATTATTGTATGGTCGAAATTGGGACTATACGGTCATGACCTATATTTGAACGGTCTTAGACCCTTAAAAGTATAGGTTTAAAACTTCATATGTGCTTTGTTTTCCTAGAAACGACCTTCATATATGTCACTCTTTCTCACATAACTTTAGGATGACATGTAATCACTTGTAACAAAATGGAAACGCTAGAATCTTGTAGAACCATTCATCAGAGCATTAACAAACAAAAAGAGAAAATATATGTGTGTGGTGAGGTTAGACTACCCCTTGGTGATCAAAATCCTAGCTTCTAATCAATACAAGTGTTAAACTACATGTATTCATTGCGGACCAAGCCTCATGTAGTTCTTTGAGGTGCTTATGTAATTGTGAGTGAAAAATATCCAACCCTATAAGGTTTACCTCACGTATCTTGACACCAAGATAGTGGAATAAATATGTAGTATAAAATTTACCCAATGTGATAGTAGTGTGATGTGGTGTTCCTCAATTACATGACATAACCATTTGTTACTTGAAAAAACCCTTGAACAACACTTGGAGCGACTTTGTTATTTCTAAGACATGTATATATGATTTTGGAATGCTTGGAAATGGTGGAGGCTATACTCTTTGAAATAGTTGAGTGATTTAGAACTCTAGTAGGGATTACTTTAATTGATGTACAATTTTATTTAGGGAATCCTTGAGTTTTGGAATGATGTTTGCAATAAAAGCTTATAAGAGTTCTAGGTGAGGTATAAAGTGACATTGAATTGCTTATTATAGTCATAAAATCATGCACTTTAGACATTTCCCAGTCTCATACTACTATTTAGAAGGTTCTTGAGTGAAGAAAGTAATAATTAACCCCATATTTTTGCCATCTTGTTTTATTTTATTTTATTATTACCGCCCATTTTTGTCCACATTCCAGTATGTTCTTGTCATTTCCCACTATTTTTAACTTTGGCCGGAGCATCTGAGCTAATCTTGGGGCACCCATGGGCACCCTAGTCCCATCAGGGGTGCCCTGATCCTTTTCAAACTTTCCCACCACTTTTTGGGATCTTTCTAGCCATTTATTCTTCTTATATTTTTGTGGTCACCATTTCGGGGTTAATTATGATATTAGATCAAGAGAACCCTATAAATATAAAGTTATGAGACCATAACAAGGGACCTAGAATCACTTAATAATATCACTCCATCTAGAGTTGTATCCATTTATTGCATTGGATATCACTTGCATCCACATAACTCCATCATTAAGGCATAAGGCTAGGACATCTGCATCACACTTCATATGGGGAGGGATTCTATTCAAATCCATGCACACATACTATTACATTTTCTACATTTATTTATCACTCGCTACTTAACAAAGTGTGATTGGCACAAGAGCACCTAGGGCACGACATGCAAACACTCACTAGAACCACATTTGGGTCAAAAATATAGTGCAACATTTAGTTAGTAAGTCCATTGTTGTGGAAGCTAAGGTTAGTCCGACCCATTTGTTTGTATCTTTCTTTTATTTAGGGTTTTGATACTTCTATTGGTATTTTATAGGTCTTTACATCATCTTGGATTATTGGTGACATCAAACACGTGACAACGAATTTGATGTGACACACATGAGGGTTTCGAGACCACCTTCCAACCTTGTAAGAACCAATTTCGAGAGGTTTCACATAGACTAGGGTTCTAAGATTACAAACTAGAGTGCTTGTGTGTGCCCCAGTCCTCCTCTAGGTGCTCCAGTCCAGCTAGATCCTCTAGATCCACCCTTTTTCGGGACTCCTGCATAGTCGTTCACCTGCTTCCGATTTTCCTATCACCTCTCAGAAACTCTCCAAAAGTCATATGTTATTCAACCAAGTTATTTCCTCTTTCTTTTTGCATATTAGGGTTAGCATTTCCTTTTCTATAGTTGATTAGCTTGCTTGCATATTTCTTTATTACATTTATTTACTTTATTTACAATTGTTCATAACTTATATTAACTATCTATATACTACTTAGTTAGTCCATTTTTAGTTAATCATTTTGGTGAACTGACTCAACCTACTTCCTCCCATAGGATTCTTTCATCATGGCTATCTCCATTCATGAATTTTTACTTCTTCATCCTGAATTACAAGCTAAAATCATTAATCTTTTACTCACTACTCATATTCCTGACAACACTCATCTAGATGTAGTCTATAATACCTTTGCAGACACGTTCTCTCAGAATATTGCTTTCCCATCTTCTCCACATAATGACCTCGTTACTTTTGACAATGATCCGCCTTTGCAAATTTCTTGCATTAATAATATTGATGTTAAGCGTACTTTAATTGACAATGGATTTGAGCTTAATTTGTGTCCCATGTCATTTCTTGAAGTTTTAGGTCTCACTGCTCGTGACATTAGTCCCTCTAGTGTTTCACTACATGCTTATGATGGTTCCATTCATCCATGTTTTGGTCACATCACATTACCCATCACTATTGGTCCTAAGACTGTCCACATGGTCTTTTTGTTGTTGATTTCCCAGTTTCCTATAATTTTCTACTTGGTAGGCCATGGCTTCATGCCATGCAAGTTGTCACTTCTACTATCCATAACTATGTTAAATTATTACATGAGGGCATGGAGTATACCATTTTTCATGACCATGATCCATTTCAGTATTGTGATTGGGATCCTAACACTAGTCTTCCTATCCCACATATAAATACTACAAATGATCCCCAACCTATGGATGAACCACCACACTTACCACCACTTGATGGTACTATTTGTGTGATAGATGTTGTTTCTTCTATGCCACCTACTACTACTACTACTATGATTCCTTATTAGGGTCCATCTAGTCTATGGATGTTGATATATCACATCCCCTCCACATACATTCCCTATTTTAACATACCCACCATTCACTTGCACAATTTTCATTCATAACTCATATTGGGAACATATTCCATTCGATCCTACATGCGATGTCACTACATGTTCCCATGATGGTCTAGCTCATCTTGGTTTCACCTTTGAGGATCTCCATCCTTCTACTCATGCCCCTCATCTATACTATGGTTTTGTCAATATAACTGCCACTTATGGTTTGCATGTCTTTCATCTTCTAGTATATTTATCACATACCCCTTGTTATTCTCCATTCACATTAGGGAATCTTGGCTTACTTATATTGGAGGTACATTAGATCCTATTCATACTGACATTTCATTTCCTATGCCTTTCGGTCATGTTTTTATCTGCAATAGTTATTTTCTTGGCTATTCACAAAATCTCACTTGTTGGTATGCACACAGTTTCCCACATCCTCCATTCACTAATGAGGAATATGCTATGGGCATGTACAAATTACACCTTAATGGCTCATTAGAGGATCAACCAGAAAGTATTGGTTATCAAGCTACCAATGCTTATCCCTTTGAATTTGACCTAGAAGATGACAATATCCTTGATGATTTTACATGATTTCTTTGTGTGTGCACTTGGGGGCATAACACTTCACATTCCCCCTCACTTATATCATTTGATAATTTATCATCTTTTCATTATCGTATAAACACTTTCATCATCATCATTACCTGATGATACACTTGACTGTTGAGGGATTACTATTACACTGAGCCCAACACACTGCATTATAGGAATAACACATTACATTTCATCACACATCGTGCACCATACACCATACATTCTACATTTAGTCTACATTCTACATCATACTAGTCCTCATCATGCATGTGTTCTATATTATTCTACACACTTCTCATACCATACATTAGTCATTCTATGTATTATACATCCTATTCATCCTATACATTGGATAAACTATTAGGATATCTACAAATATCCTATACATCAGATCATATCTCACATCATCCACTTGTGCATTTTCTATGTACTACGCTAAATATTCATCGTTTCCATGTCGGAATTATTTCATCTTACATCCTACATTACTAGTTTACTCACACATGTTACATTATGTATTATACATTCTACACACCTTGTATCATCTTCTACATTGCACGCTTTCACATACTCTATACATCACATGTTTGTGTCATCATTACACATACTACATTGTTTTCTACGCACCGCATTCACTACCCTATGATGCACTTAGTTCCTTGATCCATACTCAAATGCCGAGGGTTTACCCTCACACTCACAATGCGACATTTCATCCTACGACATTCCTAGGCTAGTGACATACACTTTAGACTAAATATTCACTCATTCATTATATATAGTAGCTGTATACACTTTAGGCTAGATCACCACCTCAATTATATCATCTTATAGTGGTATACACCTTAGGTTACATCACTACTCCTTCCCATTCATTATATAGTGATATACACTTAGGGATAAATCATCACTTATTCATTCATTATATAGTGATATATGCTTAGGGATAAATCATCACTTATTCATTCATCTTAGAGTGATATACGGTTAGGGCTAAATCATCACTTGTCCTTTCATCTTATAGTGATACACACTTAGTGATACACACTTAGTGATAAATCATCACTCATCCATTCATCTATTCGTGATATATGATTCAACTACAGGGTTCACACACATCCTTTCTATATGTTGCACCTCATCACCACTACATACACATTCATCATAGAGCGTTAAAAAAATTAACCATTTCCAGATGACGCACTCTTGTTTATGGTTTATTCTTGACTGCTTTGAGGGGGAAAAAAAATGAACCTCATTATATACACTTCCATTCACTCGGGGGACACATGGCTCCTATCATTCCATCTTGCATTCCATTTCATCCATCCACATCATATTGCATTATCTTGGGGACATTTAATCTTGTTTACTATTGTTTTACATGATCACTTTACTACACATGTTAGATTGATTTCTTATGTGTCATTATCTATACCATCCAAATATGTGAGTTCATGCCTTTGTTTAGTGTGACTATAGATACAAGACTTTTACACGTGGCATGGATGCTCGCATTCTACCATTCCTACACTGTCACTTGGTCACTTGTGGTATCCACATTCATCTCTTCCAACACTTGTTTTGCAAGATTATATGTGTCCATGATTACTTGTTTGTTATTTTATACTTATCTGTCATTGTTTGCTATTCGATGCAAGCTTTCCCTATTTTTGTGTGTAAACTTGCTTGCTGTTTGTGGCCATGATGGCCTTGCGTGTCTTGCAAAATCATGAGTGATTACTCATGTTTGCAACCCACTTCATGCAATTTACTTGATTTCTTACGTGTTTACATTTACTACAAGTGTTTGCGTAGCTTACACATGTTTCTATATAAATGCATTATTTTTTTACACTTATCTTTGGCTAGCCTTCTTGTTTGTGTGTGACTTGGTTTCTACCAAACACTTTCCACGGTTCTATCATCACATGCAGTTGGTCCTCTTTTGGGGCCACATGTATCCTATCAGTGACATTGTATACACCCCCAAAGAGGGGGCATTATTTGGGGGTTTCACATACCAACACAAAGATTCTACATTGACACGGTTCGATTATACACAACGAGTGGGTTTGACTAGTCTATGAACCCCATACACAATTTTTTTACCAGACATGGTGTCCTTAGCATTCTAGGAAGTAGTTATAGGCTTGAAGGTTACAGTGGGTGTTCCTCTATACACTACTTTAGTCGGTGGCATCAGATTTCTCAAAAACTAGGATGATACAGAGATGTCTTCACACACATTCAATAGAGATGTTAGAGCTTGGAGGACACAAAGTATTTCCTCCCTACACTTCTTCAGCCAGGGTGGTGTGAGATCACCTAAAAACTCATAGTATAGGATATCCTTCTACAATATTTCTCTCAACATGGATCAGGTGCACATGTTCCATTTACACTTTTTCTTCATGTATTTTACACACTTTAATATACATGCGTATTTTACATAGAATTTTTACACGTAAATGCATACATATTTGACTACTTGATCATTTTCTCCTTGTAGGTTCGGCCGTATGAGAAACAAATAATCAAATTGGGGAAACAACAACAACAACAACAACATCCCGCGATAACACATGCTTTACTAACCATGCAGGTACATTACACACCACAATAGCTACACACGCATTCCACCCTAGGTTCACTCTCATCACTTTTTCTTTGTGCATTTTTCATATTTAGTTTCCACGCTCCCCCATCTTTCTTTTTCATTCCACACTTTTGTCTATTCCTTTGGTGCATTTCTACTCCACTCCTCATAGACATCGGGTACGCATCTCTATCTACTTTAGTACTTTCTTCACTCAAGAACCTTCTAAATAGTAGTATGAGACTCGCAATAAATAATGTCTAAACGCATGATTTTTGACTACATTTTCGCCCACTTTATGTTACCGAGCTTTCAACATAAAGTGGGTGAAAATGTAGTTGAAAAATTTTACACTTTAGATATTATTTATCCCGGTCTCATACTACTATTTAGAAGGTTCTTGAGTGAAGAAAGTACTAATTAACCCCATATTTTGGCCATCTTGTTTTATTTTATTTCACCATTACCACCCATTTTTGTCCACATGTTCTGTATGTTTTTGTCATTTCTTACTATTTTAGCCTCAACCAGGGAACCCAGGTGAGTACTAGGGCACACATGGGTGCCTTGGTCCCAAATGGGGCGCACGATCCTTTTCAAACTTTCTTGCCACTTTTTGGGCTGTTTCTAGCCATTTCTTCTTCTTATCTTTTTGGTGGTCGACCATTTTGGGGTTAATTACGAAATCATATCAAGAGAAACCTATAAATATAAAGTTATGAGACCATAATGAGGACCTAAAATCACTTACTAATATCACTCCATCTAGAGTTGCATCCATTTATTGCATTGGATATCACTTGCATCCACATAGCTCCATCATCAAGGCACAAGACTAGGACATCTACATCACACTTCATAGGGGAGGGATTCTATTCTATTCCATGCACACATACTATTACATTTTCTACATTTAGTTATTGCTCACTACTTCACAAAGTGCGACTGGAACAAGAGCACTTAGGGCACAACATGCACACACTCACCAAAACTACATTTGAGTTTGAAATATAGTGCAACGCTTAGTTAGTAAGCCCAATATTGTGGTAGCTAAGGTCAGTTCGACTATTTCATTTGTATATTTTTTTTAGGGTTTTATACTTCTTTTGGTATTTTACAGGTATTTACATCATCTTAGATTATTGACGAAATCAAGCACGGGACAATGGATCTGATGCGACACATAATGAGGGTATTAGACCACCTTTTGACCTTGTAAGAACCAATTTCAGATCTTTCACACAGACCAGGTGCCCAAATTATAGACTAGAGAACCCATGGGTGCCCCAGTCCTCCTCTAGTGCTCCAGTCTAGCTATATACTATAGATCCACCCTTTTTAAGGATCCCGCATAGTCGTTCCTACTTCTAATTTTTCCTCACACCTCTGCGACACTCTCTCGAAATGTGTCTATTATTTAGTTGAGTTCTTTCCTCTTTCTTATTTTCATATCATGCTTAACATTTAATTTTATATAGTTGATTAGCTTGCTTACATATTTATTTACTACGATTATTTACTTTATTTACGATTGTGCATAACTTAGATTAACTATCTATATACTACTTAATTAGTCCATTTTTATTTAATCACTTATATAGCCTTCCATAGGTAAAATGTTCTAACAAGGCTAACCATAGGAAGATGAAATGACCTAACATAGATATTCAAATTAGAAATAAAGTCCAAAAATCTTGAAGGAATAAGAGCACACAGTCACCCAAGACCAAACCCCACATTTTGATCCCTTTGTACGGTTTTGGATAGGAAATATGAAAAGTGAAACATGAAGTACAAATTTTGTTTATTACTTTGGTCTAATAATATTATTTGAATTGATGATATACTAGAGTGAATATAATCCAATCATAAAATAACTAGAGATATAAATTCATTAGATTTCAAATGTGAGTTATCTTAGCAAGGGAACATAATCAAAATTAGCATTAAAAAGGAAAAGATACCAAATCTAAGTGTCTACACACATGTGAATAAAATATGTATGGTTTCATATAGAATAAGGAACATGTTCATGCCCCATACAATGTGTTATAAAGGTGTTCAAGATGAAAAAATTTGTAAGGGAATGAAGGGACGATGCCCCTACATTTAATACTAAAATATATTAAACCCTATTTTGAACTATGTCATCCTTGGATATGTATTAGAAACTTGTAAAATTTTTTATGGTCTAGAAAATGTTGAATCTATCACTAAATGATTTCCCATGAAGAAACCCTCTATTCTAGATAACAACATCTTTTGGTTTCATCCTGTTGGATGGTTTTGTACCTTTGTAAATTTTCAACTTGTTTTTATATGTTTATGTTCCTTGTGTTTCTTTATTCTATTCCATTATATTTTGGGTTATGTATTATGTCGATGTTTGAGTTGCTTAGATTTCCATGTGATATGCCCATTGAATGCCACCTCTTTTGAGGTGAGTGAGGCATTAAAATAAATTTCTCATATCAAAATAAATGATGTGTGTCCATGTCAAATCTAGTATTTAGTCAATGTTGAAACACATTGAGGGATTTTTATAGATGGCCATTGTAAATATCTAGTTCTTGCAAAAATTGTATGATAGAAACCATGACACAAAGAGATAACAAAAATCATAGTATTTCACAAATTTCTTTACGTTATTGAGACAAAACAGATAGGGGTAAGGGCCAAGGAGGAATACTTGTTTATGTTGGTCAATTGATGGTTGTGCACATTATGACTTCTCAATCTAATGCTAATCGTGAGAGCTTCCTTTTGGTGAGGGACGAACTACACAAAATAAAAAAAAAAGACCAAAAAGAAGAGTAAAATAATATGATAGTGGATTGCTTAGCATGTGATTGATATGGGAAGTGTGATACTCCTGAGATTTGACACAATCCACTATTTAAAATAAATTAATGTGATAAATAAACAAATTCCTACTTGTAGTTGATATGATTTAGGTATTTCATTCAAGCACAATAAGAAAATATAACATAACAAGCTAGGCTATAGTTAGATCTAAAGGGTAGGTAGGTCTCAAGGTGTTGGGATTGGTTAGGGTGAGGTTATGGGTTGTTTAGGTCACTTGGTAGAAGGTAGGTTCACTCTGTTATTGGCACAAGTGTAAAACACATAGACTAATGTCATAAGGTGTAACCGATGACGGTTTAGAAGGGACCGTGATGATCATGGGGAACCGGTGTCGGTAAGGTCGGGGTGAAAGGAAATCAATGAGATCTGATTGTGGGGATTGAAATGAAGCCAAACAAAGATGGAGTGGTTAATAAGGAGGTCTCAGAAAGGTCTTTGGTATACTTAAAGGTGTGTAGTAGGAAAGAATGGGTGACTTGGTGGTCTGGGTAGAGGAATGACGAAGTCTACAAGTAGGTAGAAGATGGGAAATGAACATGCAAAGTATAAACTGATAATAGAAGTAACAAAGGCTATTAGAAAAGACTATGCTAGTAGAAAATACACTTACTGTGATGTAGGTTTGATGGCTGAATGGTGATGGTAGTTGATTAGAAGTCCGGTATTTGGTACCATAGTAGTGCTTCTTGGAATGCTTCGTGAGTGCAATACCTCGGGATCTATCCTGCATCGATGGATGTGGATGTCTGAATGCATGAAAAGACTCTGGTTTTGCTTGCATGCATCTCTCTTTTCAATCCTTGATCTCGGAATCGACCAACCCAACAACAAGGTTTCTAAGGTGAAAAAATGGTAACTGACGATGGTTCTAGGTTGACCGGCATCAGTTTAGGGGTGACTGATGTCACTTAAGGAGAGATTCCCTAGGTTTACTAAAAATGGTAGATCTTTCCAATTTCTTAGGCTAGGTTGGTTTTTTTGCACGGATTAGAATAGAAGCTTCCCTTCTAATGACCGAGATTGTGGTTAGAGAAATATTATGCATGTGATTTTAGGGTTAGACCAAATCTTAGCTCATTAAGGAAAGTAATATTAAGTCTTAGTTATTTATGGAAACATACCAAGAATAGGTCTAGGGTGAGGTGGCTAGATGAGGTGGAAATTAGGTCAATTTAGGTAATTAAATGGTGAATATTGTGAGGATGGGTATTAATTTAATTTAATTAATTAAATTAATATTAATGTGGGGTATAAGGGTCATGGTTAGGTGAATGTGTGTAAGCTAGTTATTCGAAAGGGGACTAAGGGGAGTGTTACCCAATTTTGGTTTCTAAAATTTTTCCCTTTTTGTTGCGTAGCTTGTATTGGTAAGAAACATTGACAAAAATAAGATGCGGTTTCCCCATGTGTGGGTGAAGGTGATGTTTCCCCAAGTGTGGGTGAAGGTAACCCCCCTCAAATTAGGAATTGATGAGTTGGGAAATGAAAGTGGTGAGTGGTTTGATAAAATGAGGAGGTGGGTGGTTGGAGAAAACAAGGTTAGGTGTGAATAAGGTGATGGTCGAGGGTATGGTGATTGTAAGAGGTAGGGTGGGTGATCATTTAGATGTACACACACATTGTGAAATTCCATGAGATACAAGGGTTTCTCAACATAATAAATGTACGTTAGCTAGGGTCATAAAGGTCATCCAAACAAGGGTTATTGAGGTCTGGTATCCAAGGTATAGGATACGGTCTGGGCACTCAACAAGGTAAGATGTAGGAATGTGTAGGTGTGGTTTCGGTACATCCAAAAGGTCAAAAGGTCAAGGTTTTTTTGGATAAGGGTCACAACCATAGGCAAGGTAAGGCTATTAGGCTAAGAAAAATAGGTACCATCATCGCAAGATGCAACAGTGAGGACATGGGAATATCCACTTAATCAATGGTTAGGTAGGTAGGTGTGTGTAGGGTAGGTGGAGGTAAAAATGGGTAATGGGGTAAAGGTCTAATTAAGAAAATAGGGAAATGGGCCAGGGTCAAAGGTAGTGACAGTCGAATGCATGCACACGTATAAAATTTGGTACAATACCAGAGTGAAAATCTTACAAACTCTACATTGTCCAAGGTCGATAGGTCTATCCAAACAGGTTGAAGTGATTCTGGTATCCAAGGTATAGGATATGGTGTGGAAACAAAACATAAGTCAGGTGTAGGAATGTTTAGGTATGTTCCAGTACACCAAAGGTTGGGTCAGGATAAACAACATGATAATAGGCAAGGTAAGGTCATTAGGAAAAATAACATGGGTAACAACTCCGTAAGGTATAATGAGCACATGGGTTCAAAGGTCACGAACAATGTTCCGAGTCAAGGCATATAAGTCATGGTATGGGTACGACCGAGGTACGGGTAAAAAAAAGGTCCCTAAACATAATTTAGGATGGGTGTAGGTAAGATGGGTGAGGAGGTAGGTGGCAATAAGGGTGGGTAAGGTCAAGAAGGTGGTGGGAAGGGTAAATTTTGGTCAAAATGGGTAAAAGGTATTGACAAGAGTATGACAGTAATCGACGCCTGGTATATAATGACCAACACCGGTTAGGTAGGGCACAAATTGACCATTGTCGGTCATGTCGATTTGGGTATAAAAAAGAAAAATCCATATAATAAAGAATCATTTGTACATTGTGACTTGTGGGAAAAATGATAGAGCGCAAAACAAGTTGTGTTTTGTCGAGAAAAAAATTACGAGGGACGAGGCCCTATTGAGGTGGAGAGATCCGGTTGGTTAGAGGAGCCAGGTAGATTGGTCCATGAGATAGGGCGAGCAAGGTGATTGGTGGAGATATTGGAGGTAGATTGTGGCATGGTGGAGGTGGGAGAGGGTTCGGGTGGACCACCAAGCGTAGGGACCGATGTGCCACCATCTTTGAAGATGCTTAGAGATGAGATAAGTTCTCAACCTTTCTTTGTATGTAAATAGAAAAGGGTGATATGGGTATGGGTTTTTGGGTAGGGAAATATAATTAAATTTGTGGGTAAAATTGGTGAAATGAGGGAGGGGGAAGGTCCGAGGTTGGATAAATAGGGGTGGGGATGGGTGTAGGTTAGCTTTGAATAGGGTAGGATTGGTGATTAGGCTAGTTTGTAAAAGTTTTATAAAAAATGGGGGGTTTGAACGTATTTGGCTCTGCGAAAGTGACCGACGTTGGTCAAGGGTTTAGGCATGATTGAGTCGGTTAGTTTAGGTATGATTGAGTCAGGTTAGTTTAGGTATGATTGAGTCGAAGTTAGTTTAGGCATGGTGGAGTCGGGATGGTTTAGGTATTATTGAGTCGTGTTGGTTTAGGCATGATTGAGTCAGGTTGGTTTAGGTATGATTGAGTCGGGTTGATTTAGGCATGGTGGAGTCAGGTCGGTTTAGGCATGATGGAGTCAGGTCGGTTTAGGTATGATTGAGTCAGGTTGGTTTAGGTATGATTGAACTTCTAATTCATTATTTTTTGCAATTAATGATGGTATGGATCGTGGTAAGATGATTTGTAGGAAAATTTATGATTATGGTAAAGAAATGGTAGATGTGATGAAATGAATGTATGTGTTATGATGGTAAAAATGTTTAGCAATTATTTCTTGTTTGGTTTAATTTCTAGTTATTGATATAGAATGGAAACTAACTAGGGTAGAATGTGAATAAGGGGGTTTTGGTTAGGGTAAAGAGTGGCCGAGCTAACCTCTAAGGGCCCCATGCCCTCGAGTGCTTGCCTACATAGTCCCAGCGAAAAGGGACCTCAAGTTGATGTAGTTCTCCCATAAGCTAGGGAATATTATGATGAAGTAGAGGAATGGGTTAGTAGGTGTTAGGCATGGGTGAATGTAGGTCATAGGCATGATTGATTTTAGGTCATAGGCATGGTGGAGTGTTTTATAAATATAGGTGTCGATGATCTGGTCCTGTATAGGATAATCAATAAGTAATGAGGAAGGTGAAGGGTAAGAGGGGGTAAAAGAGCCACTTAATTGATAAGAACCCTGATGAGTTGACCATACCTAAGAGGGGCTCATGAACCTAAGACCCTAAAGGTGTTGCATAATGGACCATTCTTAGGGTGAAGAAAGTCACATAATCACAAAATGTCACATTTGTGGAAAGTCCCTTGAGTAAAGGGGAAATTAGGCTAAAAAGGCAAGGAGGTGAGAATGGGTGGTTTTAGCATAACTTAGTGTACAACAACGTGTTCTTTAGAACAAGAAACCCAGGATCAAAAATAGGCAAGTCCATGACAAAAATTTCATCTTTTTCTTCATTTGTTTATGTTTAATATATTGATCAATGTGGGAAGTCTATATGGGATAGGTATATTATCTCCTTGAGGTCTTCGTGAAGTTGATCGATGCGGAAGCTTCTTTATATTTTTATTGGATTTGTGAAATAACTTGATATAGCTTTCCTTTAAGGGAGCAGTCTATTTATAGCGGTGGAATTTAGAGTGAAGAGATGTCCCTTTCAAGGGAGTCATCTTTTGCTGAAAGTTTGACTCAAGGAGTTACATCCCTTTTTTAAGATGTTTAAGTCATGGACAAGACTATAGAGGAAGATTAGGTTCTTGTTTAAGAGACAAGACCGTAGCACAAAAATATTAGCTATGAAAGAGGTGGTTTTGAGTGATGAACAACCATGGGATTCTATCTTGGAGAAGATGAAAGGTGTCCATGAGAATCATGCTACAAGTAGAGCCGTGGTACTCATATTGAGATAAGGCTGAGAGGTGATGGGTAATCACATGATTCTTTTTAGTTGTGGATCCTCAAAATGGGGAATATGGAAGGTGTAAGGCATTCAAGGGACGAGTGATCAACTGAAAAGAGTGATATAGAACTTTATGTCAACAATAAAATGGTCAAGATGTAAGGAATTGAGGGGCTCAGGTTTAGGTTTACTCTCGAGGGAAGACAAATGATAAAAACCTAACCCATAGGCATGGGTAACAATATAGGGTCCAAGCCAATTAGGAGAAATTTTTCCCCGCTTACTTTTCTCTTATTTTGTTACATGTTTATTTTCTTTCAGGATGAGGTTGCCGACCTGAAAGGTTCATTCGTGAACATGTTTGTCATAGGCACACTTGATACATTTTTGGTAGATTTGGAGATGGTAAAGAGCATTGAGATGGTGTTCATCTAATAACTCAAGTTGTGCCAAAAATCTTGGTGAAAGTCATCGTCGTTGAGCATGTCTTGTAGTGAGATGTAGAGAGATGGAATCTGGACTTCGAGGGGTAAGAAAATATCGGTACCATAGACCAGAGAAAAGGGTGTGGCAGCAATTGAAGTGAAAATACTAGTGCGATAAGCCCACAAGGTGAAAGGAATTTACATATGCCAATCCTTCCCAAAGATCATCGTTGACTACCTTCATAAGAATTTTGTTCAGGTTTTATTGGTTGATTTGGCTTGGCCATTAGTTTGTGGGTAATAAGGTGATGAGAAACTAAGTTGGTTGCCAAAAGCATCACATAGTTTGCATAGGGTTTTATTTTTGAATTGCTTTTCATTATCAGTGATGAGAGGGTGAGGAACACCAAAGTGGAAAATTATGTGATAGTTAATGAAATCACATATTTTCTCATCTTTTGTAGAAATGAGGGGAATGAACTCTATCCATTTAGTGTAATATTTAGTAGCGGTTATGATCCATTGGTGGTATTGTGAAGAATGGGGATTTATCTCACCGACAAGATCCAAACCCCATTGAGAGAAAGGATATAGGTATCGTATGGTCTGTAAGGCATGACTAGGTGTGTGATGGAGGTTAGCATGTTGCTAACATTTCACACAACATTTGACATATTCACAATAGTTATGGTTTAGGGTTGGCCAATAATAGCCTAGGTGAAGAATGCATTTAACGATAGCTAAACCATTAAAGTGACCTCTAAAAATTCCATCGTGGACTTCCTTAATGGTGTAGGGAATCTCAGAACTTGTAAGACATCAAAAGAGAATGCCATCCAAGATGCGCTTGTAAAGAAGACCACCCATGATGACATAACGGGAGACACTTTTAAGAAAGGCACATTGTCCATTATGAGTGAGATTAGCGGGTAGAATGGAAAGGGAAAGATAGTCAACATATTACTTATACCAAATGTTATGTGGGTCAGGGGTAATGGTTCCAACAGAGTAGACCTCACAAGGTAAATAAGAGGGTGATTATAGCCTTTATATTGTGTAAAATATTTTAGAGTTAGCGGGTGAAGTAGGTAGTTGAGAAGCTAAGGAGGCCATGGTATCTGAAAATTTATTGGTAGAATGTGGGGTGGTTTTAAGTTCGTATCATCAAAGGTAGTCAAAAGTATATCTAAGTGATGTTTATACTTTTGAAGTATCTCATTACGACAATCTGGTATATACTTTGACTTGGTTTATAACGAGTTGAGAATCTCCAAAGATATTAATGGACTTAACATCCAAGGCATAAACATCCTACAGACCCAATATGAGTGCTTCATATTCATTAATATTGTTTATACAATTAAAATCAAGTTTTAAAGACAAAGGCGTAGGTTCACCATCAAGTGGAATGAGGATAACACCACCCCCACCCCCACACTAACACTTAGATCCATCGAAGAAGAGTGTCATTTGGTAAGTGGGTTCATCTAGGGAAAGGGTAGCTATAGACTCGTCTAAGAAATTGAAGTTAGATGGTTGGTTCCCATAAATAAGTGCATCGGCTAGTTGATCAGCAATTGTTTGGCCCTTGATGGACTTTTGATGAATGAATTTGAGGTCAAGGTTAGCAAGAAACATTAGCCAATGCGTGACTCACTGATGTTGATAGGGTTTGGCGTACATATAGTGTAATGGGTTAGTATTAGTAATGATGAAGGTTTTGTGGTTGAGTAGGTAATGGCGGAGTTTGGTGGCAACAAAACTAAGGCTAAGCAGACTTTTTGGCATGGGTATATCTATTTTTGTAGTCCAAAATGGTATGACTTATGTAATAAACCACTTGCTCTCTATGCTACTCATCGCGATGAGTGAGAATGGCACCTAACAAATGCTCGATGGCGGAAATATATAGGTAAAAGGCCTGGTCATCCTTAGGAGGAATGAGCACTGGTGGTTGAAGGAGGTATTATTTTAAGGCTTCAATGCTTTATGAAATTCATCATCCCATTTGAATGAAACATATTTCTTAAGAAGATGATGAAATGGTTGACAACGGTCGAAAAGATGCAAGATAAAACAATGAATGGTTTACAACTTACCTTGTAGGATTTGAAGTTTATGGAGATTAGTGGGTGGAGGCATTTCTAGAATAGCCTTGAATTTAGTAGGATCAACTTCTATGCCACGCAAAGAAATGATGAAACCTAGGAGTTTTATGGAAAGTACCACAAAGATGCACTTCTTTGGTTGAAGACACACACAAGACTTGATGAGACGGTCAAATATGACCTTATGGATGGGAAGATGTTCGGTTCGATGTGTAGATTTGGCTAGAAGATCATCTATGTAATCTTCTAATATGCGATACATGATGTCATGGAATACGTAATTCATGGCTAGCTGATATGTGGAACAAACATTTTAAAGGCCAAAAGGTATGTCACGATAGCAAAAAAATCCCCCAAGGGGCGATGAAGGCAAGTCTTGTGTTGATCTTTTAGAGCTAGTAATATTTGATTATAGCACAAGAAACCATCCATGAACAATATAATTTCATGGCCAGCAAGTGAGATCAACTAGTTGGTCGATGCAGGTGGGGAGAAATCATCTTTGGGCCAAGCTAGGTTGAGGTCACGAAGTCTATGCAAATGCGGAGTCCCTTGTCACCTTTGTAATAAGAATGATGTTAGAAATCCATTGGTGATAGTCAATGGGTAGGATGAAGAAACCGAGAGAAGGCACTTGCAGCTCTTCTTTAATAGAAGAGAAATGCAAGGATGCATTTTCCGTAGCTTTTTTTGATGGGTTTGACATCGGGAATGGTTACTATATTGTGTACCATGATTTTGGGTTGATACCAAGAATATCGGCATAGGACCGTGCAAAAGCATTGCTATGGTCCCAAAGAAAAGAAGTGAAAGCTTCTGTTTAGTAGCATCTAAAGATTGGGCTATCTTTAGAATAGGGGGTCATCCTGAGTGTTAATTTTTATTTCAATGGTCAATTGATTTAACATGGTTTGTGTCTCAGAAGGTAATGACTGGTGAATATAAGAATCTTCCACACCAAGGTAAGTGAGGATGGATTCATCATCCTGACATTGAATGAAATTAATATAAGGTTTATCATCATTGATCATGTCAGGATACATGAATGGGAGAGAAGAGGGAGCCTCGCCATTGCATTGATAGGTAAGAGTTCCCAGGGAAATGGTGTTTATGAAAAAAAAATGTTAGGGGGAATAGATTCGGGATCTATGGATTCCATAGGTGAAGATGGTAACATGGGTGAATGAGGTGGGGAATGTGTTTCATTCTGAATGAGGTCGATGCGAGCCTTCTTGGGAAGTGGCGCATAAAAACCAATGCCACTACGGTCATTGTGTTTATGAGAGGTACAGGAAATGACAGTATGGTGGCCTTGTTTATACAAGATGAAGCCAAATCCTTTCCATGTGCACCGGTGGAGGAAAGTGTGAGCAAAACGGCGGTTAGTAAGGGAATGTAAGTAAGATGGAAATGGTTGGGTTTGAGATGGAGCTTCAGGTTTATAAGTGGAAATATCAAGTCCCCCATATGTTAGATTAGTGCGAAGGTGGGGAGGGCCATAAGGAAAAACTTCACCTATGCGGATGTCATAACTGGGGTGCTGACGCAGGTTCCCATACTCTTGTGGGGTGAGGAAAGTTTTGATATTATATAAGTGGTATTCCCCCAGAGTGAGGCATTGAAAAACACCTTCTAAGGGATCAGTAGTTGATATGTGGGTAGCGGGGATAGATGAATCACTAGAAGATGGGGAAATAGGTGAGTCAACGGTAGAGGATGCAGTGGAAGTAGGGATAGCAAGGTTAGATGCGAGAGAGGTTGTGGCAGTTTGGGTGGATGGGCTTATAGGTGAAGGTGAAGCAGGGATAGTGGTAGATACCTTAACTGGTACACACACATCATTGGGCCGGTATAGCATGTTACAAGTCTTGAAAGGTGATGGGTAGGCGGGGATGGTGAAATCATGTCCCTCATGTTCAAATTTGAGGCAAGTGGTGTAAATTCAAAGGGACATAACCCATGGTGTGGATCCAAGGCCAACCTAGCAGAACAGATTATAATGAAACTCCCCTTCTAGGACATAGAAAAGTTTCGGGATAGTGTGGAGACCTACGTGGACATGGAGAATGAAGGTACCTAGTGTAGATGTCATGGCATCATTGAAGGACCAAAACATAACTAGGTTACAATGCATACAATTGGAAGGTATTAGCATTTGGTCATATGCATGAGAGGAGATGATGTTAATACTAGCACCACCATCGATCATAATGTGTCATATGCATATATTATCGATAAAGATGGAGATGAAAAGAGAAGGGTCGGGGTTGTCAGACTGGAAGGGGGTGATCTCTTCATTTGAAAAGCTAAGGGTGGCTACTTGGTGAGTAGGTGGAGGCGTAGAGGAAGGTAATGACCTAGTGAGAGAGGCTACGTGGTGAGGGGTAATGATGGAGGCTACGGGTGTGGGGTCATTTGGTAAAACCTAAATAGATTAAAGGATATCCATTAGGGCTTGACGATGTGACTCAAAGGTTTGGACAAGGTCATATAAAGAAATTTTGAGGGGGATTGGTGCAGTTGTTTTAGCATTGTGTGATGTGTGACCCCATCAGAAATAGAATATACAGGACCTCAAATGGTGACTTTGGGTATGGGTGCGAGATGGTATGTTGGGTACAGGGTTGGTTGATGGGCTACTTGCCTTTTCCTTTCCTTTGTCTTTCTGGGCGCGGGTGGCAATGTTGATCATGTTGATCTCAAATCTTGAGGTTGGACCAAATATTTGTGGGGGTGGAGATATTGGTCACTGAGTAGGTAATGGAAGAAGATCTGGGGAAATTGGTGGAGGCAAAATGGGGTCCTCATCAAGAAGATTGTCATCGTCAAAATTTTCTTCGAGAGGACATAATTAGACAAGGGTGGTTTTAAAGCCTTATAGTTCTCTACATCATGTCTTGGCACATGATGGTAGGTGAAAATTTTAGTTTCTTCAAACCCTTTTGGTTTGGGTTTTAGCAGGTCATAAGGTCTAAGAGGTGGTAATGTGATGACAAAAGTTTCGAGGATATTGGTTAAGATTTTGGTGTAGGATCCTACTAGTGGGTTGTAATGGGAGGTGAGTGTAGGTTTAGGTACAGATATGACTGATTGTAGAGGAAGAGGTTTTAAAGGAGAGGGAATGGGTTGGTCTACTAGTTTGGTGTGTGGAGTGGTCTTAGGTCTTGCGGGCATCTGTTTAGGTATGGGCATGGTAGAATAGCTAGCGACGGAAGGTTTGATTGGTTTAACTACCTTATTAGAGGGTAGTGGATTTTTAGCTTTAGGTTTCACCTTTTTGGAAAAGGTGACATGGGTGCATGAGATGTAGAGGAAAAATTAGATGGTGGAAGAGGTGCAGTTACCAAGGGGTAACCATGTTGTTGTGGAGGTGGTTGGTAGAGGTTGGGTGAGTGGAAGAGAAGAAAGTGTCATGGGTAGTGAAGACATTCTTGATGGTAGTGGTGGTATGGGAGGTAAGAAGGTTATGGATAATGATGAAGGTTGTGTGGATCACTTTGGTATATTATAGGTTAGAGATGAGGGGGTGGGCTGCGCGTTCTTGGTTTGCCGGGGAAGAAGGTTGTTTGGCCGGGGTCGAGGGGGTGAAGGTGACAATGGTGTGGTAGGAAAGGTTGGTGTTTTGGGTCTTCCTTTTAGGGACTAGAATAAGTTTAGTTTTGGTTTGGGAAGATGTGGCTAAATCTAATTTGATCCATGAGTAAGGTTCGATGTCGACATGACCCCTAAGGTGGTGACGGGTTTAAGTAAGGGAGATGATATAGGCGTTGGTGGGTGTTTGGGTATAGATGTATGTTGGGTTGTGGGAAGAAGTGTGTGTTGATCTATGGTTGGTGACATGGAAGGTGTTGCAATAGTCATGGTTGTGTTTGGTTTGGTCACTTGAAACACTTTTGGGTGGATAGTGGAGGTGTCGGTGAGTGAAAACTGTATTTGGGTTAAAACAGAAGTAGAATGTGTCCCCAAAGTAAGAATCTATCAACATAGTCTAGGTGATTGGCCAAGCGTGAGAATGGTATGGTCTTGTTATTAGTGAGGCGACGTGGATCGAGTAGCGATCCCCGTAAAATGTTTTTGAGACACAGGAAATGGCTAGCCTCAGTTTCTCGTGGGTAAGAAAGCTGAAATCGATCAACAGGATCTTGAAGGTCTGATGGAGAATGATCATCTAAAGGTAATGGTGTTTCTATAGGATCCTCCATGGGTAGAGGAGAGGATGGGCCAGATGAGGTGCATTCTCCTTGTGATGGTGTAGGTTATGGACATGTATCTCGTATGAGTAGGAGAGGTGCCACTGACAACCACTCAGAAATTTGAGGGGTCAAAGGTGGCATGCTAATTATAGGATCTTCCACGGGTAAATGAGAAAATGAATGGGGTTCCTCTATGGGTGGAGGAGTATATGAAATAGGTTCTTGTGCCAGTAGGCGAGATTCGGATAAAATTTCATTTACGTATGAAGGAACATGAAGTAATTGGGAAGCAACTAGTATGTCATCAAAAATAGCGTGGACCTCATTGACATTTCTATCATTATTTGAAATGTCACCAACTTATTTATAAGATGGGGCATGATTAGGGAATGAATTCTTGAAGATATGTAGGTTTTGGTTAGCGAGATGCATTGGGCTATCCAAAACTAAATATCCGTTGTCTAACATTTCTTGGATGATATTCTTGAAGGTGATGCGAGTTATTATCACTATGACCTTTGACACGATGATAGTTGCAAAAATCATGCTCTTTATACCACACGGGCATGGGATGCTCAAGGTCAAAACCGGTGTGTGGTTTTATAGGTGGAAGGGTAATGGGACCAACCTTAATAAGCTTTTCAAAACAAAAGAGTAAGGTTCTCCTATCGAAGTGTACTATCACTGTTCTCATGTGAACTAGAAAGCTTGGATGGCAAAGATATTAGAAGGAGGTTTGGCTGGGTTTGATTGATGAGGGGGCCAGCTTTGAGAACTATAGCATTGGTAGATCCTTTGGGTTTTGAATAGTTGTTTTGGGGTTTTGAAGATGAAGAAGCATCATTTGATTTAAACACGATGTTCTTGTTACACAACTGAATTTTCTTCTCTTCGATAACACAAATTTCCAATTTCCATGCCATGGTGAATGCCTCGTCAAAAGTGCAAAAGGTCTGCACCTACAGGGTTGGTGAGATGTGTCTAGTGCAAGCTCGAGTAAACAACTCTATGAGTTCAGTTTGAGGTAATTGAAATGTGAGCTAGTTAATTAGGCTACACTAGCGAGTGACAAATTCAGTGATAAACTCATTGTCATATTCTTGGGTGGAATAAGGATCACTCATGGTGACTTTCTTAACAATGTTGATTGAGAAGTGATCTAAGAAAGCTTGGGATACTTTATTAAATGAGTAGATGGAGTGTCTTGGTAGCCCACTGTACCAATCCAATGCAGGTCCTGTCAAGGACATCGGGAAGGTCCGTAGGAGTAAAGTGTCATCATGGGTGATCAGGTAACACCCATGTTTGAAAGACCACAAATGCTACTATGGGTCTTCTTTACTATTGAAACGGTTGAATTTTGGCATTTTTGAATGTACAGGGTATGGGTGAATAGGGATGGATGGATGAATGAGATCATTACATTTCATCATACGTGAGAGAATTGCGTGAGCCGGAAACCAATGCTTATAGTGTCTACATTATTTCCATCATTAATTTGATGAGGTCATTGGTAGGTTGTGATGGAAGGGATCCTCCTATGGCATAGGAGGGATGATATTGAACATTTTATGTGAGTGGCATTTCAGTGTATGGCGGTATTGAACAGGAAGGTTGAGAATAGGGGACCGACATAGAGGGAATATATCCAGAATGGGTGACAGATGAGATAGGGGTTGTTGATAGTATGTGTATGTAGGTGGGGTGGTCGCAGTGACTCTAGTGGTGATTAGGGGTAGAGATTGTGGGATGGAGAGGACAAGATTATAGAATGGAGTAGGGGTCACCAATGCCACGGGTAGTTGTGTTGCGATTGTTATCTGTGAGATAATGGGTGCGGATGAGGTTATGGTCTGGGTGGTTGATGAGGGGACAAAAGATACTATGGGTGCAACCGATCATCAGTAGACGTAGTGGTCATGGTGGATATGGGGCCTAGATATGAAACCACTAGGGGTAAACCAGATGAAGGCAATGCCACATTAGTATGGGCTGATGTAGAAGTGGGAATAAGGGCAAAGAGATGGATACGTAAATGCCATATATCAACTGACCTGAGGAGTCTCAGGTGGAAGAGTGGGAAAGGTAAAAATGTAAGGCCACGAGATTTTGATCAAGGAGTTGTGAAAATTCCTCATCACCTATGGCAATGGTGGTAGGTAGGGTTGGATCCATGGGTGACAGGATGAAGGGTGGTGAAGGACTAGGTAGCGAGTGGTGACGACTCACATCAAATAAAAGCATTAAATTGATTGTGAGTTACCATGATGTGAATGAATGTATATCAGGTGATGTTGTATCTTGTAGATGACACCGAGAGTAGTGGTAATGAAGAAATCATGTGTCTATAGGTGGATTTGGGTAATATATCAGCTAAGATTCAACACAGGGTAATTGACAACGGTTAAGGATGACCAATACCGGTTCAGGGGTAACTCGATGTCGATTATTGTAAGACAAGAACAATTTTACCAAATGAGGAAAATACTGGTGATGGTCAGATGAACAAGTTGTATGATGACTATTTATCAAAGCATAGAGAGTACAGAGACTCACAAGAACTTTGACAACAAAGAAAATGAAATAAGTGTTCTTTGGGCAATTTAACCCAAAAGAATAGAAAACCGATGCCGGTTAAGAAAACCGATGTCGGGAAGGGGGACTGATGCCAAAGGTGGATATAACGATTCTGTTCTTGTGAAAATGGAAACTGTAGAAAATGGATTGTTATGAATTTAAATAAGATAAATGGTCACCCCAGAAGAATGGAGATGATGTAGTGAAGTCTTGACACACTCAGAAGAAGTCACAATACTCCAAGTGTGATTGTGGAGTGTGTAAGGTAAAAATTATGGAAAAATGGAGAAATGTATCCTAACACCTCAAAACACACGTCAATCAAATGCTAAAAACACGTACCTAATAAGTGATTTTTAATGTGTTGAGCTTATGCTATTTAGAAGATTGACTCATGAATTTAGAGTAGAGTTTTTGGTGAGGAAGGCTTCCTACAAAAAGGATATCTAAAAGGAGAGGTTTTAGGTTATGTTATGGTGGGGGTGGGCTGTCCTTTGAGATAATGACTCGACGTAAGTAATGAGTCGGGGAGTACTCGCCAATCCTCCGATCATGTGATCACCGACATGCGTTTCCGGGTAAGATGTTGTTTAAGAAAGATGTGTATATTTCAATTTTGTGCGTTTAAAGACAAAGAGAGAGAGAGAAATGTGATTTCTACGGTTCTTTGTGTCAACCATCAGCCTGGGCATGACTTCTAACATATAGGTTACACTCATTTTAATGTGAGATAAATGTAGCAAATCATAACGAATGCAACCAATTTTAAGTCCAAATCAAAAAATTACATTCGATGAAGAAAATGATGAATAAGAGAGGGTATGTTTTTCACTAAATGCGAAAGCAAGAAAGAAGAATGATTCTTTTTAAATGCACCAAGAGGAATGTTTATTTTAGAGAAATTAGAAAGAAGAGAGGATTACCAGAGAAGAATATTAATGTGTAAGCCTTTTAAAGGGAAATAAACACACAAATTTTACCTAGGAATGAAGAAAATGCAATAGAACCCTTGATGGGTCCCACTAGGCATGCCAAAATGTTTCATTGTTTTCTTTATGTTATTGAGATGAAACAAATAAGGGTAAGGGCCAAGGAGGAATACTTGTTTATGTTGGTGGTTGATGGTTGTTGCATGCATTCTGACTTCTCAATCCAATGCTAACTATGAGAGCTTCCTTTTGGTTGGGAGGAACTACCTGAAATAGAAAATAAGACCACAAAAGAAGAGTTAAATAATATATGATAGTGGACTACCTAGTGTGTGTTAGATCCAGAAGTGTGATACTCCCTAGATGGCTATCAATCCACTGTTTAAAACAATTTAATGTGAGAAATAAACAAATTCCTACTGTAGTTGATATGATTTAGGTATCTCATTCAAGAACAATAAGAAAATCTAACATAACATGATAGGCTATAGTTATATGTGAAGGTTAGGTAGGTCTCAGTCTTGGGACTAATCATGGTGATGTTCGGGTTATTTGGGTCACTTGGTAGAAGGTAGGTTTGCTCTATTATTGGCTTAGGTGTAGAGACCGATGTTGGTTGGGTGTAACCGACAAAGGTTTAGAAGGGACCGGTGACGATCAAGGGAACCGACGTTCGTAAGGTTGGGGTGAAAGGAACTCAATGAGATCTGATTGTGGGGATTGAACTGAAGCTAAACAAAGATGGAAGGGTGAATAAGGAGGTCTGTAAAGGTCTCTGGTATACTCAGAGGTGTGTAACGAGGTGAGAATGGGTGACTTGGTGGTGTGGGTAGAGGAATGAATGAGTCTACAAATAGGTAGAAGATGGGAAATGAACATGCAAAGTATAAACTGATAACAGAAGTAACAAAGGCTATTATATTGAAATAGGATATGCTAGTGGAAGACACATTACTATGATGTAGGATTGATGGCTGAATGGTGATGGTAGTTGATCAGAAGACTGGTGTTTGGTGCCACAATAGTGCTTCCTTGAATTCTTCGTGAGTGTAAAACCTCGGGATCTGTCTTGTGCTTGCGGCCGTGGATGTCTAGATACGTGAAAATACACTGGTTCTTCTTGCATGCAAATCTCTTCTTAATCCTTGATCTCGAGAATCGCACAACCAAACAACAAGGTTTATAAGGTGAATAAATGGTAACTGACGATGGTTTCGGGTTGACCAACATCGGATTAGGGGTGACCAACGTCGCTTAAGGCGGGATTCCCTATGTTTACTAATAATGGAAAATATTTCTAATTTCTTAGGCTAGGTTGGTTTTTCATGCAGATGAAAACAAAAGCATTCATTCTAATGAGTGGGAATGTGGTTAGAGAAATCTTAGGCACGTGCTTTAAGGTTTAGACCAAATCTAAGCTCATTAAGGCAAGTAAGACTAGGTATTAGTTAGTTATGGAAACATTCCAAGAATAAGTCTAGGGTGATGTGGGTGGATGAGGTGGAAATTAGGTCAATTAAGGTAATTAAATGATGAATATTGTGAGGATGGGTATTAATTTAATTTAATTAATTAAATTAATATTAATGTGGGGTATAAGGGTCATGGTTAGGTGAATGTGTGTAAGTTGGTTATTCAAAAGGGGACCAAGGGGAGTGTGACCCAATTTTGGTGTCTACACATACTAATAAACAAATATATAAACACATGGGAATACAAGAATATAATCATATCAGGAAAAAAGTACATAAGTAATGTCACATTTGTTAGTCATAAAAAGGAAAAGAGACGCATACAAGAGACAAAAGAGTGTCACAAAAAAATCATGTATAAACAAAGGTCATAAAGTTCTGAAATAAGAGACACCAAAGTGTCTCACACAAAAACATAGAAAAGGACATAAGTTTTATACATGAAAATAAATATACAAGAAAATAAGTCAATATAATAGTAGACAGTATCCCAAAGGCACATAGAGTAAGAAATACAAAACTACACAAAGTACATGTGTTAACTACATTTGTATGAATATAAATTATATAATTCAATATATAAAATGAGCATAATGATAATGTGAAATAACACTATGCAAAGAAATAATAACACATGATATCATAAGAGAGGACCCCAACTGTTGATTGACCACTAGGTAAGAGGATAGATCTAGTATATAAGTAGCAAAGAGTCCTATGTATGTCCTACATTATGCTCCAATACCTTGTGAATGTGTTTATATAAATAATATATAGAATATTTTATCTATGAAACTGGTATGAAAGGTTTAATGTAAAGAACTAGTATATCAAGTCGTATGTAGGTTGTGATTTTATATTTTGATCATATTTGAATATTTTTGTAGTTTTTAGAATATATGTGGAAAAACAAGAGCTATCCATGATAGGACCAAAAGGGTAAGGAGGGAATCATGTAAGTGTAGGATAAACATGTCTCAATATTGCATCATGGAGGATAGGATTAGGAGGTAATACTTGAAGTCGAGGTTTTAAAACATGTGTAGGAGATGTAGTGCCTATGAAAGGGGCTTGAGGAGGAGAGCTACAAGAGATAGAGATTGCAAATGTGAAATGAATAGTCTCATGTATCATATGTGTAGAAACTAGTATGCTAACATCAATATAAAAAAGAAAAGGGGCCTTGTACAGATGCCCTAAATTGAACCAACTTGATTGAAAAAGGTAGCCTTAATATTTTAATAAAGATTAGAGATAGTAGTTTGAAGTTCATGCATCTATAGGTATTGAGGAAATGGGTCACATGTCCAAATAATATTAGTGATCAAGAAAAGTGTAGCCATAATAAGGAGTACACCATAATATAGATGATAATGTGTTTAAGAGGCTAAGGGATCATGTGTGTAATGTGTCATATATACTTCTTAAAATAACCCAAAATATTAAGTAGTGTGAGAGTACATAAGTTATATAATTATATCTAATATTGTGATCAATAATGCTAATATATATACATGGTTAATTGATAAAAGCATGAATATAAATCATATAATAAGTAACATAAATAACAAGCAACACATTATCAACATTATGATCAATATTGGTAGATGGAAATTCTTGTTGCTTGAGTAAAGGTAACTCATTGATAACATCATGTGTATGCAAATTTATTTTCATATGTGCTTTATCTATATTGATATTTTCTTATGAAGGCTCAGATGATGGAAGTATAAGTGACTCATTATTACTACCAATTATTGAAGGTAAAAAATTATTCTAAATGGGTGGAAATAGGCATAATATCATGATTTTTGGTGCACCAACCCCGTATACATGTAACAAATCAATATGTGTTGGTTTTGACAATGCGGTGACACAAATCTTATCATGAGTAGTAGTTTTAATAGTTTAATATTTATAGGGATTCTTATTTGCACTAAGTGTGTATGCATATCCATCATGCATGAAGGTGAGAAATTAAGAATAAGTAGATGGTATGATCCCCATAACATGAAACCAAGGTCATATGAGGAGGATATTATAATCACTAACATTGTCTATGACATAAAACCTAGTGGGAGTCATTTTAGGTCCAATATAAACATCCAAGGTGATTGTTCGTATGGGATATGATGTCACACATGCATCTTATAATGTATAGAATAATACCAAAATGAAACTCGATGCAATGCTTGGACTTTAAAACCATGTACATTAGATAATTTATATCAATTTTTTTACTTCAAGAACATCACTAACATATATATATTAAGGTCATATAAAAACCCATTCATATAGATTTCTTGATTCTATTTATGTCTACTCTTCTATCTTCAATGTTACTATATTACCCGTGGATCTGCAACACTATTCTTAATCACTATCACATACACTTTTTAGATCTGCCATTGCCCTACAATTTACTTCTAAACCACGTGAAGTTTAAGTATTACCTTCATACTATGTTATACACATGCATGAAATCCTTAAACCACTACATATAATTAATTATTCTTATCCTTCTATATCGGGAAATCAATCCACAATGAATATGCCATCATCATATGCATTTATACTAATGATATCTTGACGAATATTAAAAACTCCGCCATGACACTATTTTAGGATCTGGATTGTTCTTGTTTTAGATGGAAAATAAAATGAAATCATATGATCAAGGGTTATACAATGGTATTCTAATGATGAATGACCTTCATATAAGTTTTAAACCCAATAATCCAATCTTATACAACCAAATACAACTTGTATCTACAATAATGTTCTTATGTAATGAAGACTAATATATATATAGAAAAACTTCATTTACCTATTTAAAGATAAAACATACCTTCATTTTTGTCTTCTAGTGTATATCATGACTTTTAATAATGATAAAATAACAACCACTTCATCAATGATTTAAGATTATAACCAATTACTCAATTTTTCCCTACACAACTAGTAGCCCTGCTTAAAGGGTTTTCTGGAGATAAATTTTGACATGGGAGGTTTCATGTATAAATGAAATGTTTTTCAGATACCCATTTTAGATTTTCATCATTGTACCAAATCTTGTGAGAGTTTTATATGGAAAATATACCCAGCTTCACAAAACAATGTTTTTCCAATTAGGCCCAAAAGCGGAAAAATGACCGAGTTTTGGCTATAAAATGCAAAATACAGAGCTTATCAAAAAAATAAAAGAATTTTAGGATACACATTTGTCCACTTTAAAACATATGTTAATATCAAGCGTCATTTATTTGTAAGGATTGTGAATTTTCTTAAGGAAACACCTGTAAATTAGGTCTTTTAAGCTCTTTTTTTTCAGGACAATCACTTCTGTCACTCATACTTTCTCTAAACTCAATAAAACTTTTGCAAATCACCTGAAACAGTTTAAGGAACTCCAAAAATATTCTAAAACTAAATTTTATCCTTTAATTCTAAAAAATTGCAAGTTATGAAGATTTTACAATGTAAACCCTAGAGGAAGGTTTCTAGGAACTCAAGAGGAAGAAAATTCAATAAGTTGCTTCTAAAAACGTTTCAAATCCTAAAATTAATATTTTAACCTCTCTCACATCATGATGAAACCTTTTTCTTTTTCCATCATGTGCCAAAAATATATAATTCATTCTAGACAATAAGCTTTGTGTAAGAAAGAGCATGATAAGATAATGTACGAGTAAAATGCATGGAACATTGTGCTAAATCAACCTTAAATTCTCTAAAACCTTGTCTTATAGCATTGGTAACCATCATGAAATATAATAATGAGGATTATATAGGATATTATTCAACAAGAATACCTTTTACATCAAGAAAATTCCTTTATTAATCATTTTACGAGTCCTACTTACAGACACAAGCCTAAAAATGCCTTCTCTACTCTTCCACACTCACTTATTCCCTCTAGTTATAAATTCTACATGAATATTTAATTTTTATAATCCAATTATTATCCCTTCAAGCTCATCTCTTCATAGGAATAGGTCTCCATTTAGTTTACATCACAAAAATCTCTCTTTAGCTCTTATCTTTAACAAACTACCTTATTTATTTCATTTCCAACGCAACATTCCTCTTTTTGGATGATTTGAAGTGGATTTACCTTACATGGTAATAAATGGTATTTACAATAGGTTGATAAACATTTTAAGACATTTTTCATGAAATCCATGTTCTTTACAAGTGGTCATAACCTTCACAAAATAATCCATGACAATCTAAATTCAAATTTCCACCTTTTGGAGGAAAACTTTAAAATATCACAAAATGACTTTTAGAGAACACATTTAAAAAAATACTTCTTATTGACCCTTTAAGTACTTATAATATCTTTTATATCATGACCAAGTACAAATTTTCATATTTAGAGAGTTGAAATAGTTCATATTCTGATGCTCATGTATCAAGATTCCATATGATATTATTAGAATCACAAATAGTAATAATAGTTTTATCAATTACATTTATGGAGATACCCATTTTTGGAGAAAATAGCTAAGGTAGACATTTAATCTGCATGCACTATCAAATAATACCCATTTAATAAGAAATCAATTAATTTGTGCACTAGTAAAAATGTTGAGAATTGATCCATGAAGGCATTTTTATAGAGTAGTAGCTATATTCATGTTCGGTGGGGGTTCACAACAAGGAAATAGAACATCATTGAGTATCAAGTTGTGTTAAGGGGTGCTAAAATGAGATAGTGTTAATATTAAGAAACTATTGAATGACATGTCGAGTTTATATAATTTATTAGTGTCATGACCAATACATTAATTATAAGTTTAACAAGCAATTGTGTCAAAATATTTTCTACGATATTTTATTTTATCAACCTTAATAGGGGGATGGAGAGATACAATGTCATGCTCAAGTAGCTTTTGTAACTACAAATACATTATAAAAGACAAACATGTGAATTATATTTGAGGTGGGTAACTACGACCAAGTTGAGCATTGAATGTGGCAAGGGTATATTTCGTTAAAGACATGGAGTGTAGCTCATAGGTGTAACTACAAGGTACCAAAAAGTAAGCCATGAAAGCATCAATGTAGAAATAGAAATCCTAGGGCAACAAAGGTATAAGAAAGGCTAAAGATTTGATCAACAAGTGGGATCACCATTTGATTACACCCTAACTAAATAAATAAGGGGTTTGGATTTGTTTCTTGTTATTTACTTATGGCATTAATGGTTAGAAACATGTAATATATTCAAATTATTAATTAAAAATTAGTGTGTAGATCATAATATACTATTATTATATTTTTCGTATAAAATTTTAGAAACAATTGCTAATAAGGTGAAATCACAAGAAAGAGGATGAAATTAGCCGGTTAAAGTCTTGGGAATTTTATATGATTATATTAGATGACTATATATATATTGAGAATGAATTACAAGTACTTCATCTTTGAATTTGGAGTGTAAATTTCAGCAGGTATGGAATAGTTAGATGTGTATAGAACTATTTGACGGTTTCATACCTTTTGAAATTTTTACATGACAAGCTCCTACCTTTTGTAAATTATTGTTTCTATGCGAACCTTATAAATATAATTTATGAAAATCCAAGTGTTGTACATATGTGAAACCCTCTGTATGACTCAAAATAGCTTCAAAACTTGACCATGGTAGGAGACCCTAAAAACATGTTAGTGGTTGGGTTGAAGTGAAATTTTTACACCACCTACAATGGAAATACTCCAAATAGGCCTCAACTACCACTCAATTTTCCATCTTGTATATGATATGTATATATATATATATACACACACACATATCACATGCAAGATGGAGAATTGAGTGGTCTAGATTTGGAAATTTGATCCCTTAATAATGCAATAATGGTTTAGCATACTTAACTTGACTTGATTCAGATGGTCTCTAGCTTGGGAATCATGACTCTATAATATTTTTGAGTGTGATTAAGACCTATGTAGGGGATAATCACAAAGTATGCTACTATTTGAGAGTAATTTAGAAGATCTTGAACTGATTTATGAATTATATTTGTAATGATTTCTCTTGAAAATGCTAGGCAAGTAAATTCATACAATTGAATTTCTTATAAGGGTTTGTAGGTATAGTTTTTCACTAAGGATGAAAAATGAGAAAATTATTGATACATATAAAGATATAAAATTAAGAAAGTGACCATTGGGTGGATGGGAGTAGATACTCAAATTTAGCAATTTACCCTTTGATACCACTAGTTTTGACAATGAACTCTTACTAAGACAAGAATACTCTTTCTATCCCTACTCGATACGTCCTAAGGTCTATTTTCTAACTTGCTTATTCATATAGATTGATATGTCAATGAATTCTAATATTTAAATGCATCAAATCCATAAAAACTCCACTTTACAAGATGCCACCTTTAGCTTTCATGTTTTTCACCCCTATTAAAAACAACCACTTTGGTCGGATTGTAGAATCTAGTCATGGCCAACTTGTATGGTTTTGGATGACATATCCTCCATCCAATATTTCAATTTCATATTCTCTGATGGGTCATTTAATCCCTTTAGGTCAGCCTTTGCCTACTAGTTTATGTTCATAAGCCTATATAAACAAGTTAAACTCAACTCATTTGTGAATATGACATTCTCATGAACACATATTGTAAACACTAACACTAGAACCCAAGGATACCTAAATATTCCCATATCTCCGTAAAATAATTTGGGAAACAATAAATACATGTCTAAAGCATTCTACTAGGTTAAGGAATCAACTTATCTCATTTACAAGCACTTAAACATCCTCATTTCAAGTATTAAAAAGATCCAAAATCATTTCTAAGCATTGTAAAAATTGTTCCAATTTCTAAATATAGTTGCATTCACTACGATATCACATATTAGGAGGAGAATTACGTGTGGTTTGAGCATTACTTTAAGTAGTGATAACATTGGTGGTGCAAGGATTGCACTTTAACCCAACTAATGTTTATTTTGTAGGGTCTCCTACCCATGGTTAAGGTTTGAGATCTTACTCATAATATTCAGAGAGCTTCACAACATGAGTGACAACTAGAGTTTGACAATAACATACATTTCTAGGCAGTGACAATATTAAGAAGTTACAAAGCAAGATTCCGAGAAATCATTAAAAATCATACGAAAAATCTAGAATATCTTTATTGTCCTACACTAGGTCATTTTCCATCTATAGTTCTAGAAATGAAACACTTCTAGGTTTAGAACCCCTAATTCCAATAGTCTACACACCTATAACTTCCCGAGCCATTTATAATCAGCTAATCGCACTCATCTTATTGTGTTTTTAGGTTCATATCATATTTTATACATAGGTTGCAATAATGAGTATGTTATTATGATATTACATAATAAATTTTAGAAGTTAATTAATTAGAATAATCTCGTATTTTCCCTTTACACACTTTTAGTGTATTTAACTCACTAATATAGATAAATTTAATAAGGATGTAAACATTTGGTGAACCTGACTTGTAAATTGAATATTTGTTGATCAAACCCTAATTTCATTAGCATTTCATTTCTACACTTTATGTTTAGATATGAACATGATTTTCATGTATCCTCCACCCTAAATTTTGTTTGCACAAATTTCCCTAGGGTCTCATGGTCTATCCTACCCTTTGGGTCTCTTTCTAGGGATTTTAACTACAGAGTCATTTTTCGTTGCATATCTCAAGTATGAGATATCTATTTTCAAATTCCTATGAGGTTATTAATAATTTTTGTATATTTAATGAAAAAATCTTTCTGCTTTCCCTAATTTCTAGCCTACTTTTTGGATATTCAAAATTACTATTTTTAGTAATTACGAATAATCATAAAACTATACTTTTTGGGAAAATTCCTTTGAAATTTTTCTTCCACATAATCAAATTAAAAATACCTCTCCCACTTTAGTCACATTCAATTTATATTTTAATATATGGTAATTTTATTAATTTGACGATGGTCACTTTTTCTCAACATCACTTTTGGGTCTTATCTCTTATGATTTCTCCAATGTCAATTTTCCATCCGATAATTATTATTATTTACTACCTAATTGGAGTTTCTTATATCATTTTTCCTTCCATCATGGCCCATGCTACAAATTCCCAAGTTTCATTATATGATTTACTTCAACATTATCGCACATGCAGAGATACTCTCACAAAACTAGTACAAGAAACAATGCTCCCTAATAATACGACACCTTCTCATGTGGATTCAATTTTGAGACATATTTCATATATTTATATTATTAATGATGAAAACCTTCATAAGGTAAATATTAGAGTCTATTTTAATCTTTACTCCATGATTTTCAAGTTCAATTTAAAGCAATTAATACTAAGATTACATCTCTCCACCGTGAGATAACACATCCAAATGATTATTTCAATACCCATGTCCATAATGTCTCTACACATCATGATAAATCTAGTTCTAATCCCACTGAGAAGAAACATGATACACACATCATGCATGATACATGTGCCCATATAAGTGAAGTGAAATTCCTACATAGAGGCACCAATGTGTATGTTCCACAAGATTAATCTTGAATACTAAGGAAATCACAAAAGAAATAGCTCTTCAGATTTGAAAAAATACTAGACAACATGATATTTTATATGAGCTACTTGATAATAACTTAATAATTTTTTTACCCACTCATTACTCCCCCATGAACGATTTACAAAAATTAAAGTTTAGCCATTTTGCAATTATCATAGAATTAACAAACATCATGGCAATGATTGTTATGCTCTACAATGATGAATCTAGAAAATTGAGCGCAAGGAATTTTTTAACTTTTATACATGACATTCTAATATGAAATCATCTCAAGTTCCAAAATCTCAATGGGTACCAAAATTTATAACAACTATATCCAATGAGCATGCTAGGATACTAAATGATACACCTTTGGACATACAAAAAGTCATCTAATCACGGAAAGGAAAAAAATGAAATACCTCATTTGGTAGAGCCACCATCAGCGAGAAAATTACATCATCCTATTTTGAAAATAATAATGACAACAATACCCATTGATCATGAAAAATGCACACCAGCTCCAAGATCCTAGAGCCACCAAAAGCCCGATCGGGGGTAAAACAACAATAAATTCTACCAATATCTCTGTTCCTCCACAACAAACTGAGTTAGATTCTTATTTTAGATGATGATATCAATTGGGACACTAGGTACAAGACTCATATGAATGATCTTAATTACTATGAAAAATTTGATATGTCAGATGAACATTTACGTACTTTGAATTTCAATCCCATTGATGAGTTGAACCTGATTTTGCTTCTAGTGATGATGAACAAATTGATATACCAAGTGAGACTTTATGTGAATTAAATATTCCTCTCTTTGAGAATGATGATTCTTTTTATCCCGAATGGCTATGGGGATTTTTGCATTGAAAAATCTAAAATTCTTTCTCACGTTAACCAATATTTTCCCAATGTCATCAAATTTGTAGTCTAAATCAGAATTTTCCCTTACTAGTTCACATATAATTATGTAATACCTAATTATGCACCACTGTATGATACCTTCTCCAATATGTGGGGGCATATTTAGATCCCTCTTCTTTCTTTTCCAAATACATGTCTCCTTGTACTATATATGCCCTTGCGTACTTACTGAGGGTCACATTTTCAATATATTTGCTTTATCTCGCTAAAATTGTCCCTAGTCATCAAATGTTATATTGTATCTAATCAATCACAATGAGGTTCACACATAAATAAAAATCAATATTAATCAATTTCAATAAAAATCTCACTTCAAAGCCTTCTAATCATGCTATTTTCTTGGGTCTATCCATATTAAAATATCTATCATGTTATGAATCCTCTACAGTTTCTACATAAATTATGACATATTCATGGTCCATGCCTCCACTAATTTGGGTAGTATATTTTAACATGATCATCTATAGTGGATCTCACCCTCCCAAGATTCATTGTTAGTATTTTAGTGAACATCTCATCTGTCATGGTTCTCTCTCATTGAGCCATCATCAAAGCTCTATTCCATCACAAACATATTCTAGGGGATTTAGTCCACCTTATTCTTCTCTAAACATTTCTATGACACATGATAATACTAGGGTACTACTTGCTTTTGAGTCACATTGTTTGGCACAATTGAGGCTGATCCTCCATCTTCTTTGACAGCTTGATTTTCCCCTTCAAGAGGTTTTCATTGGGTGTATCTTGTGTAACCCTTTTCCTTGTACATAGATAAAAATTCAAAAATACAAAACAAAAAAAACTCAAATAATTCAAAATACAAAAAAAAATCATATATTTATAAAAATACAAAATCAAAACTTATACATGATTTATTTGTCAAAGACTCTACATTATACATGTTGTTTATCACTTTGATTTTATAGACAACACATCTCTTTAATATTTACATAGATGTATTTATGTGGTATATTGAGCTTGATGTAGGACATACATAGTGTGGTATATGATGACATGTGTTGGATTTCCCTTTACCCATGTTTCCTATACATATGGGGGAAATCTATTATACACTACATACAAGTGCTATTGTTTCATTATACTTCCTCATTACATTTGATTACATATATTACATACATGTTATCTATCGAGTTAACAATATTAACATGTGTCTCATAGAATGTTGACAGCTACTGCTTCACATGTTTCTATATACATCGCTTGTTATATTATTTCATCACATTCGACACTCTTATTTTCTATACATGCTTCCTAGTTGTGTGTGAGTGTTGTTACTTACTTCATTGATTGCGTCTTGTGTGCCTTGTTTTTCTTGTGACATCGTGGGTGTCTCATATTTGTGGCTCTATTCCTATCTTGCATGAAATTATTTTTACACATAAGGGCCTTGATTTCATTACGACCTTTGTGGTGTCTAATTTTATAATTCTATGCCTTTGTGTGACAATATTTGTATATTATTTATTCTGAATTCATTGTTGCTATATCTTCACACTTGTTTTCTTATACATGCATTATTACTATTGTTGAATTTATTTCTATTATTATTATAATTACTCTATTTGGACCATGGTATCCATCATTGGCATCCCTTTTTATAGGTTTTGGATCCCATCATTGGTGGCCACCACTACAGGTCTTCCACATTTTTCTATGTAGATTATCAAGCTCAATAGAATGGTTACACAACTATTCTTTTGAGTTGTGTGCTCAAATGGTTTATCACACATGCCTCAAAAGAGGTGGAATTTATATGGGTATATTATACACCTACAATAAAAAAGATAAAATTTTGGGCTTAGACACATGTGTACATAGGTTATAGGTACTCAAAAATAACATCAAATATAGAATTTTATAAAATCATGCACATGTTCAAAAATGTACAACTTGGTCAAGATCGTATGACGGTTTTGACATTTTCACATGATTTTTCTAAGGGGATGCTACATTAAATTTCTCAATAGTTTCATATTTCTACCTACAAAAATTATTTCTTGACACGCTTTCAAATTAATTTTTCTCATTCTTATCAATTACAGGGGTATAAAGCACCTCACTCCTTCACCACAATACTCATTTTTAGTTATAATTTTGAGGATCTTGGGGAAAAAATCTCCTCTCTTGATATAATTTTTAGTACATTATAGTTTCTATTCAATTGTGTGGCACATGGGAAGGGCATGGGGAACTCATTCTCTTTTCTACTATATGTCCTTATTTACAAAATTGAGCCTAGATCCATCTGCAATGGTGTGGTCCATGGGGTTATGGAAGGTATCAAAGTGGATAAGTTATTCATTAGTAGTCCTTCCTTTCCTCTTAAATTAAAAGGGAATATATAAGAGTTGATAAATGAATTTGATAGAAATCCTTATTCTTTTATGGGTTGCATCAATACCTAACTCTCCATATCTCTCTCCCCTTCATTCCATGTTGGGTTGTGAAGAATACTAAAAGTTCCAAGCAAAGATAATCTAACAAGACTAACACCAAATAGTCTAATTAACAAATGATTTTTGAATCTAACAATAGTTACATCAATGATTAAATCTTAATGGAATGATTGAAAGAAATAACATGATATATCAATCTATCTTAGCTAAAGCATGCCTACTTAACATTTAATTGCTAACTAACTTAGACTTAAATAGATCTAGGAGGAATAAAATTAGGGGTTTGTTGTTACTCCAAAGAAGGTGAGATGGTCTCTGTAATAATGAATACAAAATCATATTGGATACACATCTAATAACCCCATTGAATATTTGAGTCAAGGATTGAGCTTGGCTATTAATCATATTTCTTATATCATATGCAAATCAAAGCATGGTGTACAGTTTAAAGGTATGTGGTTATTCCTTTTTATAGTTTTTACTTTGAGGAAAACTAGCATCTTGGTGCATGTGGGACTAAAATAAAAAAGTAGATTAAGAATTTATAATCCTAATTAAGGCTTGCTAATCATGATTAGTGAATTAACAAGCAATAAGGATGTGAGGAGCCTTAATGAAACCACTTAGGGTTAATTAGGAGGCTAGGATAAGCTTTTGAAGCTTTCTGAGATGTTGTGGAAGGAAGTGGGGTGATTTTGAGTGGTTGGAAGAGGGGTTTGAGCCAATAATAGGGTATATTGATCAAAACAAGGGTAAAATAGGCTTAATTAGCTAATAATCACTAATTTTCTATTTGGAAGAGGATTTTGACTTACGATTTGTCGTAAAATGGCATCCTCAATGTGAAAGAGGAAAGGTAATCAACAATACAACGTTAATTGACCAAAATTATAAGAAATATTAGTTAATTAGAAGAAATCACCAATTATAAAGGAAATGGTAATAATGAGAGTGATTTGTGTGCTTTTAGCAATAAGATTGCAAAAGTGGAATTTATGTGTCTATAGGTTGCATACACCTAATACTCTGGTCTCTCCTCAACACAATTGAGGACTAAATACCCCAAATACTTTAGGAAGCTCAATAAATCAAAGCTACAAGTGCAAAGTAAAGAATCATAAATTCTCTCTCCATAAAACAAACATGTGTATTCCTTCCACATTTTGCATATCTTTATTTTACTTTATGAAAATGTAATTTTTACACATTACATCTTATAATTGTGTTAAATTTCAATTCTATATTATGGACATTGAGTACACTCTATAATTTAGGTTTCATCATTGAACATGCCAATACCAACATAATGAGACACTACAAAACAAACTTTGAGAAAAGATAAAGTGTGTATACACACTTAGGTATATTTCTGTTTAAGTATGTAAATATCATTGCATACTTAAGGGGGGAAAATATAGATACTAAAATTTTACAATTTACCCCTTTATACTAATGGTTTTGACAATGCGCTCTTGCTAAGATAAACACATTGAGGTCAGTTTTGACAATGCACTCTTGCATTCTTTATATCCCCTCTCGGTACATATTGAGGTCTCTTGTCTAACTTGCTTATTCATACACACTGATATGTTGATTTTTTTTGCAAGTTAAATGCATAAAAACCATAGAAAAACTCCAATTGACATGATGTAACCTTTAATTTTCATGTTTTCACCCCTATTCAGAAATATTCAGTTTGGTTTTCTTATGGAATCCTGATCCAAAATCGTTAGCAATTTAAAAACACACACCAAAAATTGTTTTAAAAATGAGGATTTTAACATGAATTTTAATATTACAACCTTCCCATATTTTTAATTGTTTTTACAAATCTACAAGTTGACTATGGAATTATAAAATCTAGAAGTAAAATGTGAGAACACCACAACCCGTTGTTAATGGAGTTCGACATAATGCCTACATCTATGGGTCCATTTTAATGGGACCAATCTATTTGATTTAAAAATATAGAATTTGTGAAATCCTAATTACAGATTCATGTATGATAAATAAATGATAAATTATAGAATTTGATACAAGTAATAAGCTAGATAATAATGAATCCCTAAGTGAAAAGAGAGGGAAGAATACTTATCGATTTCTCACTTGATCCCGAAGTATTCGGACTGGAAAACTAATGAACATGATGAGAAGAATATTGCAATCAAACATACAAAATCATGGAACTATCGGATGATCCTAGACTAGGTATCTCGGGGACAGACTAGGCACTTGTGTTCCAAGGACCCTCATTAGGCACCTATGACCGCTTAGAAGCTCAAAATCTAAATTTTTGGTGTCGTAAGGTAGTCACTAACCTTTACAGCTTTTCATATATATGTCATTGGATGATAACATAATTCACATGTAACCTGAAAAATAAATGATACCCTACAAAACCCCAAATAACAAAAAAATAAAAATGCAAATGGGGAGTCAAACTAACCTCAATGGTCACCCAAAAGAGTGAATTTATGACTAAGCACTACACTAAATATCATAATCCATGTAGTTCTTGTGCATGTGTGATAGAATTGTGCCCTAGGAAGCCCTTGTGCAAGTTCACATGATAAAAAGAAATAGCTAGATGTAGCAATGCAAATAGATGTGTGGATGGAAAACTAAACTTCCCCTCTTATGCATGTATGAAGAAAATTTAATACCTTGTCCCTTCAATAAAAGATAGATGAATGCGTTGATGATTTTAGAATGCCTTTGGATGCAACCTTAGGTGATGATAATAGATGCTTAGAGCTTGGTCTTTTATTTTGGCCACATAACTTTGTATTTATATGATTCCCTTGGTTGAATTTAAGAATTGAAAACTGGAAGGATTAACCATAAGAAAATAAGATGCCTAAAAGATAAAAGAATCCCAAAGAGAGTCAAAATTAAAAAGAGGTCGGGGAACTCGGAAGGACGAGGGTGCACAGGTTGTTGGCATCCTATCTTGGTGCTAGTATCTAGAGTCTAGAAAGATAAAGCAATAAAGTTCGATAAGGATGTATGGTGTAGAAGGCCAAATAGAAAATAAGAAACATAAGAAAAAGGAAAAAGATAGTTGTTAATTGCTAGTTTTATCACTTAGGAATAATATGAATAGTGGTATATGTTTAGGACTTATAAATGTACCCAAGTGCATGATTTTGTGTTTAAATTTTCCCCACTTTATGTTGTTGAGTAAATAATCGATAACATAAAGTAGTTTATAATTTTCATACCTTTGTTCCTTGTAGATTGATGGCAAAAACATGTCGAGGAGACAATTGAAAGCTTGAAGTGATAAAAATGAAACATGGAAGTTAAAAAAGATGAAGTGACCCTAGGGGTGAAGCGTATGATTTGTACCATGTTGTAACTACTATTGTTGTATCTTGATGAAGGATGATTATTGTTGCGTATTAAGACGGACTCTGAAAAGAAGAGAAAAAGTGTAGTTAAATTCACGTGTTATGAAAACTCTATAAAATCATGTAAAAGTATGTAAAAGTGTGAAAAAATAGTAATAGGAAAGTGTGCACCGATCTATGAAGAGTGAAAAGGGATAGAAAGTGTCCCGAAAATGTAGAAGAATGATTTTTTTGGTGATCTCACGCCAAGAATTATTTTTTTGGGTGATCTTATGCCAAGTGTGAGTTTTTTTGGGAAATATCATGCCACGGAAAACATCACCTTTTTTAGTTCCTTGTTGTTCTAGTTTGATCCAAATAGAAAAAGGATATAGAATACATTCTAATTGTTTAAGGACTATGCTTGTACTTGTGAAAACCGCTCCATGAATTTCTAAAAATTGTGCTGATATGAGAAAGTGATCAGAATCGCCCTTGGTCATATGCCCCTAGAAAAGGTCGGAGTGCCCAGTGGTAGTGTATGTATCTGGGCATTGGTGTCTATGCTAAATTGAGGACCCAAGTTAGATTCTAGGTTATTACTGTAAATGTATACGCTTCTATTCTGTGCTAAACAATATTGTGCTATAGCTTTGAGTTTCGTATGGGGTGACTAATTCACCCAATGTATGCCACCCTCGTTTGGGGTGCATGCAATGTCTCTAGGAGGATGCAACCCAAAGGAGAGGACTGAATTCTGAACTAAAACTAAAACCTACAGGGTGAGGGAATGTGCATGGTAGAAACCAAGGCACATGTAAACAAAGTGGCTAGATACATATGTTAGTAGAAAAAGAGACTAACATGCTATATAAGATAGTGTAAAAAAGGAATAGTGTAGATAAAGTAGATAGTGAAAAGTGGGTTTCAAACATGGGACATCACTCATAATGTCGTAGAAAAATCAAGGACGAAGTGACTAAAAGCATACAAGGAATGATCAAACAAGACATAGGGAAAATCCCACAAACAATGTCATACAACGACAAAAAATGAAAAACAATATCAAGAAAAGTATCAGATAACCATGGTGGAAAATAGTTCCTATAAAGAAAATTTTGCACATACACTGTTTACATGTTAGAGAGATAAAAAGTATGTCAAAGCATGTATGTTTTGATATAAAGTAGTGTGATAGTAAGAATATGAAGTAGTAAATAATGAAACAATAACACCTATGATGTGTAAAAGTAGAAATGTAGATGCCCCTAGGAGCCTTGGTGGGACTGGTAAGAGGTACAAGCATAACATCATTGCTACATGTAAAGATTTGTAGAAAGTATACATTTGCAACAAGAGAACAAGTAAATGTGCATGTGTATATGATAAAGATAATGACATACTAGATATCTGGCTAACTTAGGAAAAAAAGTACACTTGACTATAAGAAAATAATAATAATTGTAACCAAGATATGCAACATATTGTGAGTGTGAATGGAATGTAATGCAAAGTAAATGTGATAGGAGCAGTGTGCCCCTTGAGTATATGTGTATAATTATGTATGAGATGAGGTTCATTTATGAGAGACCCCTCGACAGTAAAGAATGAACCATAGAACAAGAGTGCGTCATTGGGAAATGGTTTGAAAATGTGTGCTAGATAAATAAATGAAGCATAAAGCAAGGAGAATGTGAATATGGTGAGGTTCATTTCAAATTTAGACCCTTAGGAGTCGAGTATTAACCATATAACTAGAGTGTGTCATAGGGTAGTATGATGCATGAGAATAAAATGCTAGAAAGATGTACCGTGAAGTGCATAGCATAAATTGTGTAGTGTGTGAGGTTCATGGATGTAGTATGCCCTTAACAGTCAAGTGTGAAACTTAGCACAAGAGTGTGTTGTAAGGTAATGATGATACAAGAGATGTATCAATATTTGAATGATGGATGATAAATACTAGATATGAAGCACAAAGGGTGATAGTAGAAATGAAAGGCACTGAGGATGTTAGTAGTGGGGAGTAAGCATGATGCCCCCAAGGTATGATGTAGAAAAGAATCAAGTAACATCATCTAATAGATCATCATTGTCACATTTGAATCAAAACAGAGAAGCATCGAGAGACTTATCAAGAAAAAGTATTGGGATGATCAAATAAAGAGCCATTTCAGTTTAAGCTATACATGCCTATTGCATATTCTTTATCGGTGAAAGGTGGTAGTTGACATCCATGTCCATACTAGTGAGTAAGATTTTATGTACAACCAAGAAATGAATCAATGCAAATATAAACAAGATTGAAAGGCATAGGAAATGTGATTTCAATATGATAAGGATACAAAATTCCACCGATGTAGTCAAGCCAAGACTTCCCAAGAGTAAGTGGAGAAATACATGTAACAAAGACTGATAGATGGAAAACACGGGGCATAAGTAATAGCAATGCAAACATATCCAAGATAAAGGTGAGGAGAATGAGGTAGAGGGAGGAGATCATCAAGTGTGAAACCAAGTTGAGTCAAACCATCATGTGTAAAGACAATGTCGAGCAAGTGAGATTAAGTGGAATATGTGGCCAATAAGAGTTATATATAAGAAGAGTGCATGTAAACAAAGGAGGAGCTGACAAAAAGTGTTCTTAGAGAGCTGAAGTAGAAGGCATGGTATCCAATGAAAAAATGGATCCCTGGAGATGAATCATGTTGGTGGTAGGGGTACAAGGTGTTATCTAATTTCCTCCACTTCCTCCTAAAATTAGATAACACGTAGATTACTATTGTGATTAATCAAGATATCTCTAATGATCTCAGACTAATGCGAGATGAGTCAAAGCCTTCAACAATATTGGGAAGGACTTAGCCAAATCACAGTGAGAAAAATGAGCCAAAGTGATGAGTCGGAAAGGAAAGTAAAGGGATCCGTGGAAGGTGCCATGTGTCGGTTTGGCGCACTTTCAAAAGATGCAAGAAAAGTGGAGATCCTAAATATGTGCTTGGCCACCAGGTGGAGCTCGACACAAAAGGACTCAAAAAAAAATATAAAAGATTAGTAGTATGTCAATACAATGTGAGATTAATCATAAAGCCATAAAAAGAGCTTTAAATGCTTAGATCTTTTAAAAAAATATAGAGAGGCGGTTGGAAAGTAGTTGAGGATGCATAAAATGACTATGGCCTTCATTTTCTCCAATTGCAAGTCATGGGGTAGTATGAGGGAGATTTTAAAAATTTATGTCACTTCACCTCATTTATTACAACTGATAGGTGTTTGGAGAAGTAGTTCCAAGATTCTTCTCTTGTCTTCTTCTCATTCTTTATATTGTAATCTGGGCTCATTATAAGATATATCGAGAGTTAGTCATTTTCCCCTTCGTCCTGTTTCTTCTCTGCTAGGGTAGGAGCATGGAGCTCAAGCCTTCTTCCTGAAGCTTTGTAATGGAATTTTTCTTGCCTCTTACCTATTGATTGTTGTACTTGTGCACAATTTTGGAGCAATATAATATGTCATGTGATGCATTTTGTCCATCCTTTGCATGTTTTTATTGTCTCTAATAGCCTTTATTCACTATTGGTATATTGTGCATATCTCTAATGTTCACTACAGGTTTTGGAAGCTATGATTAATGAGTTTTAAGTGGTGTTATGTGTGGATCTATCTCTATACTGTGGTGCATTTTGTCCACCCTTTTCATTGCTCACCTTTTCCCATTTTAGGTAGTTGGATTCTTGATTAACCTCTTCTTTTTGGGTGCATCACTTCTATTAAGTTTTGTGCTATGTTTCATTTTTCTTTGACCCTCATCTCATACCATAGAGAAGAGCCAACTTATTTAAAATCTAGAGGTTATCTTAGGGCACACATCCCACTAACCTAAGGTATCCAATGACTCTAATGATTCATCCACAATGATAATTGTCAATGAAGGTTCATGAGTTGATAATCATTAGTGCGATATGTAAGAGGATTATGGGGATGACCATAATTATGATAGAGAAATGGAGTAGGGAGAGTAGTGAGTGGTCTAGATTGCAATATTTTAATGGTTCATAGTCAACAAGAGTATTGTACACATAGCCATAATGTAGGAACTTTAACATAATGATGAATTGTAGAAGGTCTTCGCTTGTATAGTGTGAAGCCACATTATACCAAGTAAGATATTGTATTGGAGTTTGGCATCGATGACTAAAAGTACCGTAGGGAGGATTTTTATCCCAAATGTGATAGGTAAGGTGATACGCCCATGCATATTCATGTAGAAGAATCATAGCTACGAATAGAAAAAAATGTTGGATTGAGATTAGTGGAGGAAAGGCCAACCTATTAAAGAAATGTAAGATTATAAACATTGAGCTTAGATCCATTATTAACTAGTAACTACCTACTGCTTATGTTAAAGATAAAAGAATTAATATAAAGAGGAGGATCATTATCGTAAATGTAAAGATAGGAAACTACTTCAATGGGAAAGGAAGGTGTTGAGAAAACACATCAACAAATAAATGATATACATGATCAAGAGGAATGTAAGTATTAGATAAGAGAGATTTTATTTTATCCTTACATTCTAGATTAACACCCAAAAATGAATAGAGATAAATAGCCATGATGGAAGAAACCAAGGATATTGAAGTGAAAATAAGAAAGGAAGATCCAATATCGCTCAAAATATGGGTTCACCAAATGGTTTTAAAAATATAGAATTTGTGAAATCCTAATTATAGAGTCATGTATGATAAATAAATTATAAAGTATAAACTATGACACAAGTAATAAGATAGATAAAAGGAAACCCTAAGTGCAAGAGAGAGGAAGAATACTTAGCTGATTTTTGCACTTAATCCCGAAGTATACTTGGATTGGAAAACTAATGAACAAGGAACATACTATCACAATCGAACACAAAAAATCCTAGAACTTCTGGGTGAGCTTGGACTAGGGTTCCTTAGACAAGAATAGGCGCCTAAGCTTCAGGGGACCCTTGCTAGGTGCCTGTGATCTGTGAAAAATATTAGAATATAAATTTTCTAGTGTCACAAGGTTGTCACTAACCTTCATTTTTTGTCACTTGTATGTCATTAGATGATAAAAATGTCTAAAATCTTTAAATCAAATGATATCCTACAAAACCCCAAACTACATCAAATCCTAAAAAAGAAATATGTAAATGGGTAGTAAGACTGACCTCGACAGTCACCCGAAAGAGTGAACTTATGACCGAGCACTGCACTACATATCAGAATCCATGTAGTTATTGTGTGTGTGTGTGACACAATCGTGCCTTAGGAATCCCTTGTGCAAGCACACATGATAACATGCAATAACTAGATCTAATAATGTAAATAGATGTGTGGATGGAAAAATGAACTTCCCCTCCTATACGTGTATGTAGAAAATGTAGTCCCTTGTCCTTTGAATGAAAGATAGATAAATGGATTGATTCTCTAGTAATGCCATTGGATGTAACCTTAGGTGATGATAATAGATGCTTAGAGCTTGGTCCTTTATTTTGGTCACATAGCTTTGTATTTATATGATTCCCTTAGTTGAATTTTGCAATTGAAAACTAGAAGGATGACCCATAAGAAAATAAGATGCCCAAAAGATAAAATAATCCCAAAGAGAGTGAGTAAAGTATAAAGAGGTTGGGGGCTCCCAAGAACAAGGGCGCTGGGTGTTGGTGTCTTGTCTAGGCGCAGTCTCTAGATTCTTGAAATATAAAGCAATAAATTTTAGACTAGTTGTAGGGTGTAGAAGGTCAAATAGAAAATAATAAACATAGAAAAAGGCCAAAGATAGCTGTCAATTTCTAGTTTTCTCACTTACGAGTAATATGAATAGTGGTATGTGTTTAGGACCTAGAAATGTACCCAAGTGCGTGATTTGTGTCTATAATATTAAAATCACTTAAAGAACAATTACAAAGGTGTAAAAAGTGATTCAAACATTCAAAACCTGTCACAATATTCCTCATGTAAAAATAAACTCAACTTCCTTTAGAAATTTTACTCCAAAACTCTTCTAGCTCCCAATATTGCCTCTTTGGCTTACAAAGTCTGTAAAAATTAACTCTACAAATATATATTCACCCCTTTTATAACATTTTTTAACTATGTGGATCAAAAACCCACTATAATTTAATAAACATTTTCGTTAAGGGGTCAAACCCCTTAACCCTCACTTGTCACTTTGCTTTTATATAGTGGAAAAATTCAACATTTATAGGAGGGTCGACAATTTAAATGTTTAAATTTGGGTAGCCAGTGTTTGATAAGTGGTTATCCAAAATAAGCCCATGCTTATTTTTGGCTAACTCCTCCTCCTTTTCCTTTGCTGGCACTTAAATGAATTTTTGGCATGCTTCAGGGACTCAAAATTTTCTAGAAATGGCTCCATTAGATAGGATTTTCTTCCCCTTTCTAGAAAGGTAAAATTTTCCTCCTAACTCCTTGTACTTTTCAAGTTATGGCCTGACGAAGTTTTTTGGGGAAAATTTCCCTTAACAGGCCCGTGGCCAATGAAAAGGTGCCACGTGGTGGTGGAGGTCGGGCTAGTGGAGGTAAGTTGGAAAATTTTCCAAGGAGTTAGCAGAGGCGAGAGGAAAAAAGCGCCCACGGCCCGTTGAGGAGGAGTGGCGGAGGCGCGAGAAGATTTGGGAAAATTTTCCTTTTTGTCTAAAATGCCTAAAGGAAAATTTTGGCCCCAAGGACCGTAGATCATTTAGAAGTGACATTTGTTCAATGTCGAGGAGTTAGATCAAGAAACAAAGTTTTGGTTTTTACCAAAACCAAAAAGGGGCTCAAAGAAAAAGATGAGGCGCATCCCCACCGACCAATGAGGGAGCGCCACGTGTCCAGTCAGTGGCGGAAGGGTAGAAGTGTAGAGGTAAAATGGGAAATTTTCCCAATGAAAATTTCCAAAGGATAGTACTGGTTTTTTGCCCACAATCCCATCGGTGAACCGAGAACATGACATGTGGCAAATGCGGAGTGGGGCATGGGGGTGTTTGGGGAATTTTTCCCAAAATGAAATCAAAAGAGAAAAAGGTAGGTTTAGCCCATGCTCCCATCAGTGAATCGGAGGCTGACACATGTCCCGGAGTGGTGGAGGCATGGAGGCTTTTTGGGAAAATTTTCCAAAGGGAAAATTTTTAAAGTTTGACCTCGCTGACCTAATTTTGACCTTGTTTTCACCACTTTTGCCCTAAATCTACGGAGGGGCATATATTTTGATCTAGATCTCAGTTTTTGTGTTATTCATGTCATTGGAAAGCTGGTGAAATTATCTACATAATGGAGGGTTCAATTTTGATTTTTGATGGATATTTGTGGGAGAAAAATGAGAAAACATCTCTGGCATGTAAAAATACAGAAATGACATTCAACCACCAAATTTAATGAAGTATGGGTCATTTTTTGGATCTGCAGAGCAATGTACTTTGGCATATGGGTTTTTCCATGAAGCCCATCACTTTGTAAGTGAGATTGAAGGGATTTGATTGGTGGTTGAGCTCATAAACCATTTTTCCCACGTTTTTGCTTTCTCTTCTTCTGCTTGGCCATTAAAAGCTAGATTTGGCTCATTTGTAAAAGGTTGGATGTTCTTGCTTCTACAAGCTCTTATTTCTTCCTTAGCAGGTGGATTTGAAGGAGTTTCAAACCTCCCATGGAGATTGTAACATGTTTTTTCCTCTTTTCTATTGCAATGTATTGTATCAAATCTGGGCATGATAATGTATGTTTTGTGATCAATTTTCAATCCTCTCATGCAATTATTATTGTCTTCTGATCCTTCATTGCATTCTGGTAATTTGTGCATGTTTTAGTGCCTCATCCTTCATGATCTGTGTCTATTTTTGCAAAGCAAGGAGTTCGAACTCCTTTGGTGTATCACCTCTCTATTTTTGCTTAGTTTTGTTTCCATTTCCATGTTTCTCTCAACCCTGTCTCCTTGGTAGTTTTAGAGTAGGAATTTTGAACCAAAACCTTTGCAAGAATGCATGCATACACCTAAACAGAGGAGTAAGAACCAACTTCAATCTGGAGAGTTTTCTCACCTTGCAAGGTCCCACACCTTGGAGAAAACTCAATGTTGTGCATTCACACCAGATGAGTTTGCCTTAGAAAAGTATATCTATAACTCATTTGGGGGTGCTGTGAATTTGCACTAACAAAGGCTTTGGGCCACTTTTGTTTAGTGGAAACATGAGCCATCCAAATGAATGGGGTGATAATTTTGGGTTTAGAGGAAACAATGAGATATGGAAGTTGGTAGTGTGAGTTTTAGGTGGAGGGAGTTGAGGAGAGACCGAACGATGCGATGAAATGGAGGGTTATGTGGCACAATGAGCAAGTGAGTTGGTGGGTTAATGAGGTAGTGAATTAGAGGAGTGATAGGTTGGCTTAGTCGGTTGAGACAGAGATTGAATCATCGAGTTGAGATGTCACCCAGAGTAACTCAAATCTAAAATATAATACAAATCATTTCAATACATTACAATATATAACCCACATGCATAATGGGTTGAATAATAAAGGAATTTATATACAAAATCTCTAATAGAGTGATATGAAGAAATGAAGGAAAAGGAACCCCTCTAAAAAAGAGTGTGTCGACCCTTGTTGAGGGTCCCCAACCAACAAATAGTGGTGCCCACCCATCTAATAATGAGTGTCAAAGACCAGAGGCAATTTTTTTATTCCATAAAAAATTGCCACTAGTCACAATTTCATTGGTCTACTTGGCAGATGTGCACATTTCCATGTCATCATGAACCTGTGCACAGTCCAATATTTTTTCCAGTAGGCCAAAAATTTCAGTGTGAAATAACTTCTACATACGGCCTCTGTTTTCAACATAGAATATACCAATGGAAACCTCTTGATATTATCTAAAAAATACAAGTGATTGTGATAAATTTATAGAAATTCATAGAATAGTGTTTCTCAATAAGGATGCTCTAGATCAAATCGGTCTTAGCTGAGTTGTAAAGTTTTGGACCGATATATCCTCCATCTAATATTTAAATTTCATATTCTCTATTGATTCATTTAATCCCTTTGGGTAAAATGGAGGGATATGTGGCACAATGAGCAATGAGTTGGTGGGTTGATGAGGTAGTGAATTGGAGGAGTGACATGTTGGCTTAGTCGGCCGAGCTAGGAGCTTGAATCATCGAGTCGAGATGTCACCTAGAGTAACTCAAATCTACAATATAATACAAATCATTTCAATACATTACAATATATATCCCACATGCATAATGGGTTGAATAACAAAGGAAGTTATGTACAAAAGCTTTAATAGAATGATATGAAGAAATGAAGGAAAAGGAACCCTCTAAAAAAGAGCGTGTCGACCCTTTCCGAGGGTCCCCAACCAACAAATAGCAGTGCCCATTCATCTAATAATGAGTGTCAAAGAATAGAGGTAATTTTTTTATTCCATAAAAAATTACCACTAGTCACAATTTCATTTGTCTAGTTGGCGATGTGCACATTTCCATGTCATCACGAACTGCGCATGAGTCCCAATATTTTTTCCAAAGAGGCCAAAAATTTTAGCATGCAATAACTTCCACATACAGCCTTTATTTTCAACATAGAATATACCAATGGAAACCTCTTGATATTCTCTAAAAAATACAAGTGATTATGATAAATTTAGAGAAATTCATAGAATAGTGTTTCTCAATAAGGATCCTCTGATCAAATTTGGTATTAAAGTTGTAAATTTTGGACCGACATATCCTCCATCTAATATTTACATTTCATATTCTCTATTGAGTCATTTAACCCCTCTGGGTCATCCTTTCCATGATAATTTACCTTAAAATCCCTATATAAACATGTTAAACTTACCTCGATTGCAAACCCCACATTCTTATGAACCCTTATTACACACACGAGCACTAATGACAGTAAAGGATCCCTAGATCTCACAAAAGCTCATGCATAATCATTAATAAAGCAATCACTATAAGTTTGAAGCATTATAACAAGTCAAGGAATCAACTTATTTCATTGCAAGCACTCAAACATCCCCATTTCAAGTATTAGCAAGAGCCAAAATCATTTCCAAGCATTGTCAAAGAGGTTCCAATTACCAAATATAGTTGCATTCATTTAGATATCACATGCTAGGTGGATAATGATGTACGGTTTGAGGGATATTTGGAGTAGTGATAACATCGGTGGTACATGAATTACAATTCAACCCACCTAATGTTTATTTTATAGGGTCTCTGTGCATGTCTAGTGTTTGAGATATTATTTAGAATATTTATAGGGATTCACACCATGAAAAATAACTAGGGTTTAAAAACAACTATTTCTAGGCATGTGACAATCTCGGAAGTTATAGATCAAGATTTAAAGAAATTTCAAAACCATACAATAGGTGAAAAACCACATGGATAGTCTTGATAGATATATATGGTCTTGAACCATGTCATTTTATAGCTACAGTTCTAGAAGAAAATAACTTGTAGGTTCATATCTCCCAATTCCAACAGTCTACACACCCAAGAATTCCTAGATCCACCTATAATATGCTAAGTGCACTCATCCTCTTATGTTTCTAAGTTCATATCATATTGTATACATTATTTGTAAGAATTAATGTGTTGTTATGATATTGCATAATTAATGTTGGAAGTTAATTGATCATTTAACCTCATGTAGCTCCATTTTACATCCTTTTTAGTGTATTAACTCACTAATCTAGATAAATCTAATAAGGGTGTAAATAATAGGGATTAGTCTTATATGGACAAGGAACATGGTTATAGAAAATTTTGGGCGAAACTTAGAGTGGATATACTTGTATAAATTGATGTAAGTAATATTATGAGAAATTGGGTAGTGGTATTTAGGATATAGAGTTATGCATGGGACTAAGCGTTAGAAATTAATCTTGAAATGTGTGTAAAATTCATGATTTTAGGGATAAATCTAATATTATTTCCAAATTTAGGTGTCTACAATCCACACCCCCATCATATATTATTTTCTTTTTCACATGATCTAACTACTTAGTCACATTCCAAGATATAATTACAAGGGTCTCTTTTTACCTATAGTGAATTATTGTTAGTGGTGTTCTCTCCACCTAAAATTTATATTGGTGGTACTTATGTGGGGATTTAGAGACTTAAAATAAAGAGATGAATGAAGAGAACTTAGAAATAATTGATCTTGAGAACTTTAAATATTTAGGTTTTATGTTCATATAAATTATTTTGTATGAAATATGTATCTTTATGTACAAAACTATGGAATTAAATGGAAAATCCTAATGAAGATTGTTATTTTGGATTGTGAGACAAGAATTTAGTGTTGTAAGAATACATATAACTTATTCAAATAGTAGAAGGTGAAGTATAAGGTATAATATTCAACTAAAAATGAGAAAAATTCTTAGAAACTTCCTCAATATCTTCCCAAGTAGCATTTTCTTTAGAATATTGGCCCCATTAGTCCTTACACTAAAAGAAATCTCTATTTTGCAAACTAAGTTTGTGAGTATTAAGGATCCACAAGGGATCTACCAATACTACTCCTAGGTCCTACAACTATAAATATTTCCAATCAATAACATTGGACATATTTATGTGGCAATGTTTAAGAAAAGATACTTGAAGAATATCATGTAACCATGATATAACAAGAGGCATAATAATTCTATAGGAAACTATATGGACTATTTCAAGGATGTCTAATGGTACCACATATCTCTGGGCCAATTTGGATGACTTTATAAACTAGCCCAAAGATATGTGGTACCATTAGACATCCTTGAACTAGTCCATATAGTTTCCTATAGAATATTATGCCTTTATTATATCATGGTTATATATATATATATATATATATATATATATATATATATATATATATATATATATATGTTTGAATTCACTCTAAGAAAAACGTTATCTCCAACTATGAAAAATCTAGGAGTTATCTTCTTATCTACAATTTTTTTTGTATATATTTCTTATTTTCTTGACTTGTTCTTCCATATATTGAAACAATTTGGTTGCCACTACTACTTTTTCCTCTGGTTATCTCAACTAAGATAAGCATGAGGCTTCCTTCTATATTATTCTTCAAATTGTGCTATGTTAAGAGAGGATTGATATGAGTTATTATATGAAAACTTGACCAAATTCAAATATTCCTTCCACATGTACTACCTTTCCATACAATACATATGAATAAAATATTCCAATACTTGATTCACCCTCTTGGTTTGACCATCTAACTCTATGTGATAGGTCGTACTAAAATTTAACTATATTCCTAGAGCTACATGTAAGTTTTCCAAAACTGATATGTCCACCTTAAATCACAATCATAAATGATATTTTTAGTACTCTATACAAAGTAAAAAAACACTTGAACAAACATTTTTCTAAAACTAGTGAAATCATGTGTCAAATTCCTTGTATAAAATGCACAAAACCTTGGTGAGTTTTTCCACTATGACAAAGATCAAATCATGTTTATTTTTACATATGGGGAGTTCTTGAATAAAATGCATGTTAATACTCCACCACTTTCATTCTATAATTTCACATGTGTACAAGAAACATGTTGGGCATATGTGCTTAGCCTTGACTCGCTGACACTCTAAATATCATGGTAGAAAACTTGTAATATACTTTTTGACTCTCAACCAAAAGTAAATTTGTTTGAGATATGCTATCATTTTAGTCACACCACGGTGAATAGAGTAAGGAATTGTATGAGCCTCCTCCAAAATTGTAATACACAAATCAATAAGGTTAGGTACATAAATTTAACCTTTGAATTAAAGAATTCCACATTATTATATATAATAGCCTTTATACCTATGATCCCAAACATAATATTCAAAGGTAACCTTAACCTTAAAATAGAAATTATATAATGGTAGATGACTCAAAAATTATTTTTAGAAAGTGAATCTAACAGTTGACATAACATTTATATATATCCTCTAGTTTAGGACATCTACCGCTCTATTCTCCTTATACTCAAATTCTCAATGTCAAAGTCAAATTAACTTAAAAAATCTAACCAATGACTCTACCTTGAATTAAGGTTAGGATGAGTGAAAATATATTTGAGTGCCAAATCATTTGTCTCAAGATCATTATTATTTCTTATAAGAAAATGTCTCCTCATCTATAATGCATATACAATCATTGTAAGATTGAAATAACATGGTGAGTAGTTTATCTCATATTACTTAAGCTTGTGTCACTCATAGGACACCACTTGGTTATATTCCATTAAGACACCAATAAATCCTTTATCATAAGCATTTGGAGTGACTGAAATTTTCCATTTGGATTAGGAATCCTCAAAATAAGAGAAGTGTTAGAATTTCCTTAAAAATTTAAAAGGATTTTCACAATAATCTATGTAAATAAACATTTTATACCCCTTTTTAAGTTTTATTATGAAATAAACCACTAAAAATAAATTGAAGGTCCAGTATACTAGGATCTATAATGATAAATTAACTTCCAACATTAATTATAGAAAATAAAAATAACATATTAGTTCTTTAAATAAATGAATACAATCCTAAAATACACAAGATAGAGAGAGAATTAGCTGTATAGAGTGGTACATGAAGAATATGGGAAGATAAACTAGAGAAAATGGAAGTGCAAATCCTGATAAAGCTTCATTGATTTAATCTGTGATCCAAAAATGCCTTGTTTCAAAACCATATAGTTCGACGCAATGTATAATACGGTCCTAACCATTATGTACACTGATCTTGGATACCTTTGGAATTGAGATTTTTAACTTTATGGGTCCTTTGATGGCTCAAAATTCACTTCACTATCAAATCCTAGTTTTTGCACAGTCTTGATATCATATGTAATAAGCCAAATCAATCAAAAACCCTAACCATGAGTATAAGACCATGTAATAAGGTTAGTTTTTATTTTTAGTGTACCCAACGCATACGCCTACATTGGTACTACTCCTAAGAGGCCTCAAAATAAATATAGTTCTCTAACTAACATCCGATATCTATGTGGATTTAACTAGCTAGAAAATTAAACCCCTTTGATCACACTTGATTGTATTGTGCTCTTACTAAGACTTAGAAATAGGAACTTGGTGTGTTTGGATGTGAGGAAGATAAAATCCTTGACCTAGTTGAGTGCTTTATAACTAAATTATTAGCTTCCCTAAATGCATGTGCATTATATTTGGAAGATTTAGGGAGCCTTGAGTGCCTTTTTACAAGTGTTAAAAGTGAGTGTGTCAATAAAATGCCATATGATTTCCAGATGAGTAAATGAGGTAGTGTTAACTTACTTATACATGGTTTTGAAGGTAAAATATTATGATAAGGCCAACCCAAGAGGATGAAAGCACCCAAAAAGTGATAGTACACCGAAGAAAAGTTGGAAATTGAGGAAAGTCAAGACCGTATAGGTTGGTCGGTGTTTCACATGATTCTTAGAATGTCTCTTTGAATATTGACGAAACATATAAGGGTAAAAAGGGATAAGAGGAATACATGTTAAAGCTGGTTGAAGGTTGTTGTGCACGTACGACTTCTTGATCCACAACCGATCGTGAGAGATTCCTTTTGGCTCGGAGGAAGTAGCTAAAATGAATAACAAGACCACCAAAAGAGATTAAATAGCATAGGATAATGGACTTCCTAGCGTATGATATTTCCAGAAGTGTGATACTCCCTGAAGGATGTCAATCCACTATTTAAAACAATTCAATGTTAACAATAAATGAAATCATAATGTAGTTAAAATTATTTAGGTATCTCATTAACTACAATAAGAAAATTCGTTCACAATAGGATAAGCTACAATTGAATCAAGGGCGAGGTCTTTGTCGTAGTACTGCATCGGTCAAGGTCTAGTTTTTGGGCTGTTTTGGGTATTTGGTGGGGAATTTAGGCTCTGTTCTTGGTCTAAGGATAACACATAGAGACTAACGTTAGTCTAGTGTAACCGATAATGGTTCAAGATGGACCGACAATGGTCATGGATAACCAAAGTGTTGGTACAAGCTTGGGTGACAGAACTTATTAAAATCTTGGTGTAAGGACAAATATGAGGCTAAATGGAAATGAAGAGGGTAATGGAAAGGTCTATGGAGATCTTAGGTATACTTAGAGGTGTTTAACAATCGGGTATGGGAAATTTAATGATGTGGGTGAAGGAATGATCAAACTTGCATGAAGGTAAATGGTGGGAGAATGGGGGTGCAAGTAGAAACTGATAATAGAGGTAACAGAGCCTACTAAAATGAAAGTAGATGAATGTTGATTAACAAAATACTTATTGTTATATGAGCTTGATGGCTGGATGGAAATGGTAGTTGATCAAATGGATGGAATTTGGTGTGGTGATGGCACTTCCCTGGATGCTCCTGTGAATGAAAATGGCTCTGTGATCACTTCTGATGCTGGTTGTGGATGTTTGAATGCGTGTGCAAATGTTGGTTCTACTTGCATGTAGCTCTGGTTTTGTCTCTTGCTCTTTGAATGTGCCAACCTCGAAATAAGGTTGTTTTGGGGAATAAATGGTAACCGACGATGGTTCCAGTTGATCGGTGGTGGTTTTGGGTAACCGGCATTGGTTAGGGTGGGAATTTTTAGGTTTTCTAAAATGGGTAGATCTGTTTGATTTCTTAGATCTTGTTTGTTTTTTTCTTCGTGGATTAGAACGGAAGATTATTTTCTAATGGGAAGGAATGTGGTTAGAGGGAATGTAGGCTTTGATTTTTAGGGTTTAGGTAGGTCTTAGTTAGTTATGGAAACATACCAAGAATAGATTTGGGGTGAGGTGGTGGTGTGAGAATTATCTTAATTAGGATATTTAAATAATAAATATTGTGAGGACATGGATTAATTTAATTAAATTAATTAAATTAATATTAGAGTGAGGTGAAAGGGGCCATGGTTAGGTGAGTGTGTTCAAGGTGATTATTTGATGAGGGACCAAGGGGAGTGTGACCCAATTTTGGTGTCTACATTTTGACCCTTTTTGTTACGTAGCTTGTATTGGTAAGTGACACTGACAAAAATAAGATGTGGTTGCCCCATGTGTGGGTGAAGGTGATCCCCCTCAAACTAGGAACCGATGAGGTGGAAGGCGAGAATCGGTGAGTTATTTGATAAAAGGTGAATGTGATGAAGAGGAAGGTGGGAAATGGGGGTAAAAAGTAAATGTCCAATTACCGAATCCAGTAATGGGTTAGGGTAAAAGGTAATGTAATAATCAAACGTATGCACATGTATAAACTACATCACTATACCGGGTTAAAGAGCATGAAAACTCTATATTGTCTAAGGTCGATAGGTTTATCCAAACAAGGTTGAGGTGAGTCCGTATTCAAGGTATAGGATATGGTTAGGAAATAAATCGTAGGGAAGGTGTAGAAATGTTTAGGTATGTTCTAGTACACCAAATGTTAGGTCAAGATAAATGATCATGGTAAGAGGCAAGGTAGGGTCACTAGGTCAAACAACACGGTAACAATGTCATAAGGTATAGTGAGCACATAAGGTCACAGTCATTAGCAATGTTCCAAGTCTAAGTAGCTAAGTCACGACATGGGTAGGACCGAGGTATGGGTAAAATTATGAGTCCCCAAATGATGAAGAGGCTAGGTGGAAATGATGAGGTCAAGAGGGTAAAATGAAGTGTCCAAGTCAGGTATGGGTGAGGTAGAAAGGATTCAGGCCAACAAATTAGGGGTAATGGGTAATAATAAGACTATGCAGGGTAAATGAGAATGGTCATGATTAACCGATGCTTTGGTTGTCATGAACCAACCACAATAGGCTAGAACACCGATGTCGACTTGAGGTGAAACTGCCGCAGTCAAGTCGGGAAGGCTATAAAAAGAAAAAGTGTTGTGTTTTTGAAAATTATTTTTCATTTACCAAATTGGAGAAAATGACAAGAGAGAAATAACGAGGTGGAAAGTGACTAAACAAATCGAGAGCTGAGTTGGTGAGCCGTAGAGTGAGTGATTGTTGGTTGATAGGTGGGTCTACAAGTGTGGTGATTGGATTGGGTGATTGTTTTGATTTGATTGAGCCAACGGACAATCGGTGATGGCAGAGGTAGGAGAGGGATCGGGTGGACCTGCATAGTGGCCGAGGTGCCACCATGTAGATGGTAGCATGATGAGGTAAGATCCCATTCCTATTTTGTTTGTTGTGAGTAGGTGGAGGGTAGGAATTGGGTAGGAGGGAAAATGGGGTTTGGGGGAGGGGAAAATATTTAAAATTTGAATGGAGGGAATGTAATGAGAAAAGGGGAACAAGGGAGGGTAGGTTTAGGTAAGTGAGGGGTGGGAATAGGTATTGGGTAGGTATTGGTAGGGGAAATGTGTAGAAAGGAGGAGTGTGGGAGAAAAAGGGCAGGCATCGTGGGTTTATCGCCTCGATTGAAGGCAGATGTCGGTTTGATTTTAGCCGGTGTTAGTGGTAAGGACCTGGTATCGATCATAGATGTGATGATGATGCGCTTATTGTTGGACCATGGTCGATCAATACTAACTGATGCTTAGTTAGCAAGCTAAAGAGGCAAGCTCTCAAGGAGCTAAAATGGATGGGTTATGGATAGATAGGGGGGGTAGGGAGAGTAAGGAAAATCATGTGGAGGGTTAAAATGAAAATAGGTGAGGGTTTGAGGCATGGGTAGATAGGTAGTGTTGATTTAGGGCATAGATATAGGTGAAAGGTTGAGTTAGTTAGGGTAAGTGGTATAGTGGGGGTGACAAGGTGGCATGCAGGTGTGGTCAAGTGTTAATATTATGATTGGTTGTATGCAAGACCAGGGACCAGCTATGGATGAGGGATAGGGTACCTCCCTTACTTGTGGAGATATGGGGGAGCACGACATGTGAGGAGTGGATCCATGTCACATATGTGGGCTGATCAAGGTTGACACTACCAACACGTAGTCCAGAGGTGAGTTTGATGGTTTCCCTCATTGATAGATGGGATTCAACAACCAATACATTTCATTTACCGACGGGTGAGATCACGATCACCCTAGAGGATGTTTATAGGATCTTGCAACTACTTATAATAGGTAAAAAATTTACTCGATCTCCTTGGAGGCATTCGAGGAGTTACTATTACTAGTATTCGGAGAAGGGCTAACATTGTTAGGATTCCACAAAGTGCTAGTATGAGCTATGGGGCGATGTATTGAGCCTACCCTGAGGAGATGAGGTTGGTAGTGCTTCTGATGGAGGTAGTATGCTATTTTACACTACCAGATGTAGAGGGTGGGAGATTCCCATGGTCACTGATGGGGTTCTATACAACATGGTGGAGAGAAGGACTTGGTTTACATGGGCACCTACGTTCTTGGTACAACTATACAAGGAGGCTGCGGGCTTATGGGCGACTACAACGATTCAACTTGTGCTTCACATTCTTGTTACATTATTGGGCCTATGAGCACATTGTGTGTGTGCACCTAGTTGGTATGCCTTGGGCCGATGCATTCAAGCTAGGTTTTGTTTGAGTGGGCTACAGGCGATGGGTGCCGGTTATGGGAGAGTGCTCGAGTGGTGAGAGTGACACATGATGTAGCCTATTACAGGTGATTACTAGAGGGTCATCGGCATGGAAATTATTTGGATTCCATATGTAGGCTATCCTTCATACAGGTAGATGATGAAAGAGTTATATGGGTTAAATATTTACAGATTGGATAGAGGCGGTGGGGTGGGAGCATGAGACGATACCCATATATTGGGTCGACGGCAGCTCATATTTCCATAGATATACCTCCACCATTCCCTCAAGATATAGGAGAGATGATGTGGAAAGGCCTATGTCTCTTCTATAACCTACAAAGGTCTGAATGGGTAGGAGGAGCATCTGCTCGACCGATAGATAGATGATAATCTCGGGGGTGACAGGCAGGTACAAATAGTGGTGGGCTACATACATGAGTAGTACCACCAAGGTTGGGGAAACCTGATTTGGCTACTATCACGGTTCAGAGAGACACCCTACGAGGGTAGGTGGATAGCCCAGTGACCCAATTGCGCATAGTATAGGGAAATTTGATAGGGGTTGAGGCACAAATTGTGACTCTACATGCACAGGTGGCCACTTTTCAAGAACAGGGAGTACAAAGACCAGCACCCGCACTAGAGGGAGAGGGAGAGGGAGAGGGTGGATATGGATATGGGGTGAAGGTAGCAAACCTATAGACATAGGTGACAATTTTACAGAGGCCGATTCGACACGAGTGCACAGGACATGTTACAGGTAGCAGGGCCAGTTGGCTGCTACATAGGAAAACATAAAGCCCTTCAGCCCAGTGCATAGCAGTGCGAGCTTTGTGGCTAATGACACCACCAAAGGGGTAGGGAAAGGGTTAGAGGCCAATGACACCACCAAAGAAAGTACCCACTGCTAGATTGAGAGATGCCATGGGTGAGGTGAGATACTACCAGGATCATTTGATGGTAGTAAGGATATATGTCTTATCATATGCCGAGCACAGAGCATAACAGGTCTTGAGTGAGATGAGCAGATTTCATACACATAGTATGGAGGGTGCACAGGGGGCTAGGAAGGCCAAGGACCGGGTCAGGTGGTGAGGCCACTAGTGCAATGAGGATAGCTCCGGAGGTAGGGCCATCGGAGCCCGGCTAGGGCGAGGTGGAGGGAGGTCACCGGACGCCGAGCTAGAGGAGCGGAGGAGGAGATAGATGAGACAAGATTGGATATCAGAGGGGGAGATGATTGAGCTCTATGCATGATTAGTTTATTTTTAACATCATGTTTTTAACATTTATACCGGCTCAAGGTGCGTCCTGAAGATAGTGAGGATGTACATGAGAGTTTTTGAGATGTTGTTATATACACTGGCCTACTTGCCTAATATATTTGAGAGTCATGTATATGGATACAAATGTTTAGATGATTGATTTATAGATATTATGGTGATTATGTCATGATGTGTAAATGGTTGTGTTTAACTTGCTATTTTGATTTGTATATGTGATGCAAACCAAGTAGTGTAGGCACGATAGAGCTAGGTCATAGGCATGGATCGAGTCAGGTTTTTGGTTTAGGCATGGATGGAGTCAGGCATCATAGGCATGGATTGAGTTAGGTTGGTTAGTTTAGGCATGGATTGAGTTAGGTTAGGCATGGATGAAGTTAGGTCATAGGCATGGATTGAGTTAGGTCATAGGCATGGATTGAGTCAGGTTTTTGGTTTAGGCATGGATTGAGTCAGGTTTGAATTAGGTATGATGAAATTTAGGTTGGTTTAGGTATGGTTGAGTTTATAATTCATTAATTTGAGCAATTAAGGATGATATGGGTCACGTTGAGAATTTTTGTAGTAAAATGCATGATAATGGTAAAGAAATGGTAGACATAATGAATGAATGTATGAATGATGATGATAAAAATGTGAAGCAATTATGGTTTATTTGGTTTAATTTCCAATTATTGATATAAAAAGAAAACCAACTAGGGTAGAATGTGACTAGGAAAGGGGAGAGGGAATTGGTTAGGGTAGAGAGAGGCCGAGCTAACCTCCAAGGGCCCCATGCCTTGAGTGCAGCCTACATAGTCCCAACAAAAAGGGGCCTCAGGACAATGTAGTTCTCCCATAAGCTAGGGAAAAATGCAAGGAGATATGAGAATGGGTTAGTAGGTTATAGGCATGATTGAGTCAAGGGCTTTTAGGTATGGTTGAATTGTGGGAACATTGGTATGGGTGATTTTAAGTTTATTATGGTGAAAGAGGAAAATTTCCCAAAGATAAGCGTTAAGGGTCTAGTCCTGTATAGGATGATCAATACGTAATGAAGAAGGTGAAAGATAAGAGGAGGCAAGAGAGCCACCTGATTGGTGAGGATCATAACTGGTGGACCATACCTTAGGTAGGCTAATGAACATAAGACCCTAAAGACATTGCATGATTGATTATCCTAAAGGTGAAGAATAGTCACATGATCACCAAATGTCATGGTTTCAATAGGTCCCTTGAGGTGGTAGGAAATGAAGGTACAAATGGTGAGAAGGTGAAAAGTGGTTAGGTTATATGGTATGAGGTAGCATGCCTTTTGGCAAGAGATCCAAGATCACAATGAGCAAGTCCATGATGAATTTTTTTTTCCGTTTAACTTGTATTTGAGATAGACTGATCGATGTGGAAAGTCTATATGGGATGAGGAAATTATCTCCTTGAGGTCTTCGCAAAGTGATCGATGCAGAAGCTTGATTCTCTTTCTTTTTTTTTTTCAAGCGAGGCTTTACATAGCTATCCTTCGAGGGAGCAGTCTATTTATAACAACGATGTAGAGAGAAATATGTCCTTTTGAGGGAGTCATCTTTTTATTGGAAGTTTGACTCATGGAGTTGGATCCCTTGTGAGGGTTTATAAGTCATGGAAAGACTAAGGTCAAGAATCGATTCTTGTTCGGAGATCAAGGTGAAATGACCATGGGATTTCATTTGAAATAAGACAAAAAGTATCCATGAGAATCATTCCATGTGCAGAGCCATGGTGCACATATTTAAGAGAGGGTAAAATAGTGACAGGTACACACATGATTCTTGTTTAATCATTGGGGATAGCATAGTGAAAGGAGGGGAGTGAATAGCGCTCAAGGGATGAGCATGAAAAGAGGTAGAAGGTGAGGTAGGATTGAAAGTCAATAGTAAAATGGTGAAAGATGCAAGGCATTAAGGGGCTTAGGTTCAGGTTTACCATCGAGTGAAGATAAACGATAAGCACCTGATCCATAAGCATGAGTCACAATGTATGGTCCAAGCCAATTAGGAGAAAATTTTCCTCGTTTACATTTTTTTGCTTTGGTTACATGTTGATTTTCCTTTAGGATGAGATCACCGACTTGGAAGCTTTGTTCATGAACACGTTTGTCATAGGAATGTTTGATACGTTTTTGGTAAAATTAGAGATGGTCAAGAGCATTAAGATGACATTCATCTAATGACCGAAGTTATGCTAAATGCTTCCTGGAAAAAGTCATCCTCATTGAGTATGTCATGGAGAGAAATACGAAGTGATGGAATCATGCTTCGAGAGGCGGGAATGACCTCTGCACCATAGACCAAAGAAAAAGGTGTGGCCACAATGGAAGTGTGAATACTAGTACGGTACACCCACAGAGCGAAAGGAATGTGTGTATGTCAATCCTTCCCAGTATCATTAACCACTTTCATGAGAATTTTGTTTAGGGTTTTATTAGTGGATTCAGCTTGGCCATTTATTTTGGGTCTTATGGTGATGAGAAACTTAATTGAATACCAAAGGTGTCACAAAGTTTTTGCAAGGTTTTATTTTTGAATTGTTTTCCGTTATCAGTGATGAGGTGATGTGGAACGCCAAAGCGATAGATAATGTGATGATTGATGAAATCACATATTTTCTCAAATTTCGTGGAGATGAGAGGTATGGATTCAACCCATTTGGTGTAATATTCGGTAGCGGTGATTATCCATTGATGTCTTTGGGAAGAATGGGGATTGATCTCTCTGAAAAGATCCAAACCCCATTGAGACAAGGGCCAAAGGTCATGGGTGACCTGTAAAGCATGATTGGGTGTATGATGAAGGTTGGCATGTTGTTGGAATTTTACACAATGATTAACGTAGTCAGCAACAATCATGGTTAAGGGTCATCCAAAGAAGATCTTAGATGAAGAATGTGCTTAACAACCATGAGACCACTAAAGTGACCTCCACATATGCCATCATGAACTTCCTTAATGGTATAGGGAATTTCAAAACTTGTAAGGCATCGTAAGAGAATACCATCAAAGATGCATTTATAGAGGAGGCCACCCATGATGATGTAACGAGAGACCCTTTTAAGAAAGGTGTGTTTTCCATTACGAGTGAGGTCGGGAGGTAAGATGGAGAGGGAAAGATAGTCTGAGTATTGTTTATACCAAAGGTCACTCGGGTCGAGAGTAGCGGTTCCAATAGAGTAAAATTCATGAGGTAAATAAGAGGGTGATTGGAGTCTTTGTATGGTGACAAAGATTTTAGAGTTGGCAGGGGCGAAGCGGGTATCTGAGAAGCCAAGTAGGCCATGGTATCTACAAATTTTTTGGTAGAACGTGGGATGGTTTGAAGGGCGTAATGGTCAAAGGTGGTCAAAATTATGTCCACATGATGTTTATAATTTTGAAGTATCTCATTATGACATTGGTATATACCATCAACTTGGTTTATTACTAGTTGAGAATCACCAAAGATGTTGATGGACTTGACATCTAAGGCATAAGCAACTTGGAGACCCAATACAAGTGCTTTATATTCAGCAATATTGTTTGTACAATCAAAATCGAGTTTGAAAGATAAAGGCATGGGTTCACCATCAAGTAGAATGAGGATAACACCAGCCCCACCCCCACACTAACACTTGGAACCATCAAAGAAGAGTGTCATTTGGTAAGCGGGTCTTCCAGGGAAAGGGTAGTAATTGACTCATCTGAAAAGTCAAAGTTAGAGGGTTGATCCCGAAATAGGTGCGTAAGCCAATTGGTTAGTGATAACTTGACCCTTGATGGACTTTTGATGGATGAATTCTAGGTGGAGGTTAGCCAGAAGCATAATCCAGCGTGCGGCATGTTGATTTTGGTAAGGTTTGGCATACATTAAGTGTAAGGGGTCAGTGTTAGTCACGACATAGGTGTTTTGGTTGAGTAGGTAATGGAAGAGTTTGGTGGCAACAAAAACTAAGGCTAACCAAATATTTTCAGCATGGGTGTATTGGGTTACATAGTCAATAAGTGTATGGATTATGTAATAAACCACCTCTCCGTATTTTTTTCATCGTGATGAGCGAGCATGGCCCCTAAGGAGTGATCGGTAGTAGAGATGTATAAGTAGAAGGGTTGATCATATTTAGGTGGAATGAGTACGGGTGGTTGGATAAGGTATTGTTTCAAGGCCTTAAAATCTTTTTGGCAGTCATCATCCCATTTAAAGGAGACATCCTTTTCGAGAAGATGATGAAATGGTGACATCGATCGAAATTTGTGAAATGAAACAACGAATAGATCGTAGCTTACCTTGCAGCAGCTATGGAGTTTCGTAGGTTAGTGGGTGAAGGCATTTTGAGTATGGCCTTGACCTTAGTAGGGTCAACCTCTATACCATGTAAGGAAATGATAAATCCCAGGAGCTTTCTTGAGAGAACTACGAAGAAACACTTCTTAGGTGAAGGTAAACACAATACTTAATGAGGCGGTCAAAGATGGTTTTAGGATGGTGAGGTGCTCAGAGTGGCATTTAGATTTGGCAAGGATATCATCTATGTAATATTCCAATATACGGTGCATGATGTCATGGAAGATGTAAGTCATAGCCCGTTGATATGTGGCACCAACATTTTTAAGGCCAAAAGGCATGACTCGATAGTAGAAGGTCCCCCAAGGGGTGATGAATGTGGTTTTGTGTTGATCCTCTAGGGAAAGCAAGATTTGGTTATAACCCGAGAAACCATCCATGAGTGATAGCATCTTGTGACCAGCAGTAAGGTCAACTAGTTGGTCAATACCGTAGAGGAAAGTTGTCTTTGGCAAGCCGTTTCATGTCATGGAAATTAGTACAAATGAAAAGTCCCATTTTCACCTTAGTGATAGGGAAAATGTTAGAAATCCATTAGGGATAATCAATGGGTAAGATGAAGGAAACGAAAAGAAGGCACTGAAGTTATTCTTTGACCAGAAGAGCAATGTGAGGGTGCATTTTCCTTAGCTTTTGTTTGATGGGTTTGGCATCGGGAATGGTTATGATATTGTGGTCCACTATGGTGGGGTTAATACCAGGTATGTCAGTGTAAGACCAAGAAAAAGCATGGTTATGATTTTTTAGAAAAGAAGTGACGACTTCCTATTCGGTAGTATCTAAAGATTGGTCAATCTTTAGAATGTGCGGTCATCCTGAGTATGGATGTTGATTTTAATAGTCAATTCATTCAACATGGTTTTACGTCTCAAATGGTAATGACCAATGAATATAAGAGTCTTCTGCACCAAGATAGGTGAGTATAGATTCATCATCCTGACATTGAACGACATTAATAGAAGGTGTATCATCATCGATCATTTCAAGATACAAGAAGGGAAGAGAAGAGGGGCCTCACCCTCACATTGATAAGTCAGAGGCCCCAAGGAAATGGTGTTTATGAAAAAAAAGTTAGGAGGAATGGATTCTGGATCCATCAACTCTATCGGTGAAGGTGGTGAAGGAGGTAGAGCGGGTGAAGAAGGTGGAGAAGGGTTAATATCCTCAATGAGTTCAATGCGAGCCTTTTTAAGGTAGTTCAAAGAAAGTCGATACCACTATGGCTGTTATGTTTGTGGGTAGTACATGGAATAATAGTGTGATGGCCTTAGTCGTAAAATCCAAAACCTTTCCACGCACATCGGTGCAGGGAAGGTGTGGGTGAAATGGTGATTGGTGAATGACCTGGATGTTGGCGTAAAAGGGGTGGGTTTGTGATGGTGGTTCAAGTGTATAAGTAGAAGTATCAAGTCCCCCATAGGTGAGATTGGTGAAAAGGTGGGGAGGATCATAAAGGAGATTCTCTCCTATGCGGTGATCATAGTGAGGGTGTTGGTGAAGGCTTCCATACTCTTGTGGAGTAAGGAATGTGTTTACATTATATAGGCAATACTCCACCAGAGTGAGGCATTGAAAAAAAAATTCCAAGGGATCAATGGTTGATATGTGGGTATCTGGGGTACATGATGTGTTAGACATTAGATCGGAGGTGGAACTAACTAATTGGGAGGCTGATGGGTCAGTGGTGGATGTCGTGATAGTGGTAGGGATGTAGGATCTAGGTGCGGTTGAGGTAGCGGTAGCATTGGTGAGTAGGGGTGTAGGTGAAGAGGAAGTGGACATGGATGTAGATGCCTTAATGGGTAAAAGCACGTCATTGGGTCTGTAAAGCATGTTGTAGGTTTTGACAGGTGATGGGTAAGCCTGAATGGTATATGTGTTACCCTCATGCTCAAACTTCACATAACGATGCAAAGTGGAAGGAACGTAACCTATAACATGAATCCAGGGTCTACCAAGAACATGTTATATTGAAATTCCCCCTCCAAGATGTAAAAAAACTCAAGAACAGTACGAGGGCCCATGAAAACATGGAGGATGACGGTGCCAAGTGTAGAGGTAATAGCATCATTAAATGACCACAACATGACGGGATGTTTATGCATGCAATTTTCGGGTATGCACATTTGGTTGAATGCATGGGAGGAGATGATGTTAATGCTAGCGCCCCCATCAATCATAACACATCGTACATGTATATTATCAATATGGATGGAGATGAAAAGGGCTAGATCAGGGTCATCAATATGGTGTGGTGTGATCTCTTCATCCGAGAAGTTTGAGGTGGCTACTTGGTGAGTAGGCGGTGTAGAAGAATGTGGTAATTTGATGAGAGAGGATACATGATGAGGTATAATAATGGAGGCTACGGGTGTGGGGTCATTGGGTAAAACCTCAATAGATTGAAGAACCTCCATGAGAGCTTAAAGATGGGATGCAGAGGTTTGGATGAGGTCATATAAGGTCATTTTCAGGGAGGATTGGTGTAATTTTTTGAGCATCACGCAATGTGTAACCCCATTAGAAATAGATATGGGGGCAAAGTGGATAGTGACTTTTGGTGTGGGTGTAGATGGTATGTTGGGTATAGGGTTGGTTGGTGGGTCAGTTGCCCTTTCCTTGCCTTTTTCCTTCTGAGCACGGGTGGTAACGTGGATCATGTTGATTTGAGGTGGGGGGATGGGTGAATTAGGTGAGCCATGAAAGGTGTAACGCTAGGAAGGGAAGAATCCAAGTGGAGGGAAAGAACCTTGTGAAATGATTTGGGCACACCAAAATTTGGGTGGAGGTTTATTGAGTTATCTGATATGAACCATGTTAATTTTGAATCTCGGGGATGGCTCTAAGAGTTGTGGGGGTGGAGGTCTTGGTCGTTGAGTAGGAAGTGAGGGAAGAACTATGGAAATTAGTGCTGGTGAAATGGGGTCCTCATCGAGAAGATCATCATCGTCAAATTTTTCTTTAGGAGGACACAACTAGACAAGAGAAACTTTCAAAGCCTTACAGTCCTCTATATCATGTCCTAACACACGATGGTAGGCACAATTTTTGTTTCGCAAACCTTTTTGGTTTGGGTTTGAGTGGGTCATAAGGTCTAAGAGGTGGTAATGTGATGACGAAAGTTTCGATGAGATTATTTAAGATTTTGGCATAGGGTCCTGCTAGTGGATCGGAATGGGAGGTGAATGTGGGTTTGGGTATAGATGTAGTTGATTGTAAGTAATATTATTTGTAAGAGGGGAGTGGGTTCAGCTTACTGCTTATGTATTGGTCATGTTTGCTTGGGTAGGGGCATGGAAGATGAACCGCAATAGAGTGTGTGGTTGGTCTAACTACCTTATTGGAGGGTAGCGGATTTTTGACTTTAGGTTACACTTTCTTAGGTAAAGGTGGTATGGTTGTACGAGATGTAGAGGGAAAAGTGAATGGTGGAAGAGGGTGGGTTACCCATGGGGATAATCGAGGTGCTTTGTGGAGGTAGATGACATAGGTTGGGTAGGGGGTGTGAGGGATAGGGAAGGAAGTGTCGTTGGTAGTGAGGAAGTTATTGACGATATTGGAGGTATGGTTGGTAAAAAGGTTACGGGTTTTGGCGAGAGGTTATGTGGGGCGCTTGGGAATATTAGAGGTATGCGAGGAGAAATGGGCTACTGTCTTCTTGGTTTACCAGTGGGTGGAGGTTTCTTATCCAGGGTCGAGGGGTGAGGTCCTAGGATGGATGGAAGGGGTGAAGGTGATGAGGGTGTGATTGGCAAGGTTGGGGTATGAGATATAGGGGATTGGTTCTTCTGTTTAGGGGCCAGGTTAAATTTGGTGTTAGTTTTGGAGGACATAGATAAATCTAATTTGATGGGTGGATGAGTAAGGCTAGTTGTTGGGATGACCCTAAACTAGTAATAGGTTTAGGAAAGGAAGATGATGTAGGTGTGGGTTTGGATGTAGATGCATGTTGGGTCATGGGTAGAGGTGTTGTTAGGAATTAATAATATCTAATGCGTAATAATTCCCTAAATCACAATAATAAGAATTATGAATAGAATTACAGAAATGAAAAATGCATAACATGAAGACAATATCTAACGTGGTTCACCCAATGTGGGCTACATCCACCAAGAACACTTGCTTAGATTTTATTACAAGCCAATAGTCTTCACAATTACAATAATCAGATCTTGTTTGGAGCTGCACTCAACAAACCCTCCCGAATTCACTGAATTCACACACACTATTCACCTTCACAAAACACACTCATATAAATCCTATTATATGTCCATCTATTTATAAGTACATCAATAGGTAGCCGAAGAGGTGGTTTTACAAAACAATGGGTACCAAAACCATGGGCCCAAAAACAGCCCATAACGGTTACCCATTACCCATGGGTTAATAAAATATCCATGAAAATTTGCTTGGGAGGCTTCGCCCCCAAGCCCCCATCGGGGCTTCACCCCCGAACCCCCTTGACTCGCTCACCGGCGAGCGGGACCGCCATAAAAATATCCGAGTGTAACACATGGAAGGTGTACCAAACTCTAACATGAAAACATGCTCCATAAACATAACAATCTCCCACTTGGAGACTGATTTCCACTGAGCAAGCTTCTCAACCCTTCACTGTCATCCGCGAAGGCCAACCAAAGCTGAACATAGCTTTAGTTTATCCCTTGTGACCACCTTGGTCATCATGTCTGCAAGATTTTGACTGGTATGAATCTTCTCCAACTTCAACTTATCTTCCTCCAAAGCTGTCCTGATGAAGTGATATCTCAACTATATATGCTTCATCTTGGAGTGGAAAGTAGAGTTCTTAGCTAGGTGTATAACACTTTGACTATCACTATGTAGCTTACATTCCTCCTACTTATGCCCCAACTCCTCAAGTAATTGTTGTAACCAAATCATCTCTTTGCTTGCCTCTATGGCAACAACATACTCAGCCTCCATGGTTGACAAAGCCACCAACTTCTATAGTCATGAAATCTAGCTCACTGTTGTCCCACCTACAATGTAAATATAACCTGTCATGCTCCTCCTGCTATCTACATCTCCAGCCATGTCTAAATCTACATAACCACGTAAAGTGGTGTTTGATCCACTGTAGCATAAAACTGTCCCCATGGTCCCTCTCAAATACTAAAGGATCCACTTTACTGCTTGTCAATGCTCTTTACCTGGATCACTCATAAATCTACTCACAACTCCTACTGCATGGGCAATATCAGGCCTAGTGCACACCATAGCATACATCAAAATACCAACCGTTGATGAGTAAGGTACCTTGGACATCTGGTTTCTTTCCTGCTCTGTCTTGGGACACTGCTCCTTTGATAACTTAAAATGGCCTACCAAAGGAGTCCCAACCGATTTAGCATCCTACATGTTAAACCTATCCAATACCTTCTTAATGTACTCTTCCTAAGATAAAGTCAGCTTCCATTCCTTCCTATCCCGAGTTATCCTCATACCAAGGATTTGTCTGGCTACCCCCAAATCCTTCATATCAAAGGATTCACTTAGCTATTTCTTGAGTACTTTTATTTCCTGCATGTTTTTACCTGCAACCAACATGTCATCAACATACAAACACAGGATAATATAACTTCCATCCTCAAATTTCTTTGTATACACACAATGGTCAGAATGACATCTAATATAACCTTGCTCCATCATGAAGCTATCAAACTTCTTATACCATTGACGTGGAGCTTGTTTCAGGCCATACAAGCTCTTCTTCAGTTTGCACACCATCTCCTCTTTACCTTTGACTTCATATCCTTTTGGCTGCATATATAGCTCCTCCTCTAAATCACCATGGAGAAATGTAGTCTTTACATCTAACTGTTCTAAGTGCAAGTCTTCTGCTACCACTATTCCAAGAATAGTTCTGATAGAAGTCATTTTTACTACAGGAGAAAAAATCTCATCAAAATCTATACCTTTTTTCTGTGCAAACCCCTTGACCACCAACCGGCCTTATATCTTTTCTTTCCTTCTTCTTCATCTTTAACTCTTTACACCCACTTGTTCTCGCAATGCTCTTTTGCCTTCCGGTAGCTTCACCAAATCCCAAGTCTGGTTCTCCATGAGAGACTTATGCTCCTCATCCATGGCTTGTTCACACTTCTTATTGGCATCTACCTGCATTGCTTCATCAAATCTCTCTAGCTCTCCACTATCAGTGAGTAATAAATAATAAAGAGAAGGAGAAAAAAATTCAGGTTCTTTTCTTACCCTAGAAGACCTCCTCACTGTAGGAGTTTGGGGTTCCTGTTGAGTAGGTTCCTAAACTGATTCATGGGTCACTTTCCCATCCGGAAGATCCTCTACCACTACATATTCTTTCTTGGATTCTTCCCTGTTTTCCTGCAATTGTTGCTTATACATGACTTTCTCATTAAAGACCACATCCCTAGACCGAATGATTTTCTTATCCTTAATACTCCAACATTTAAATCCAAAGTCATCACCACCATAACCAATAAAAGTGCATTTTTCTGATTTAGCCTCTAGCTTGGTCCTATCATCCTTGTCAATATGAACAAACACCTCACATCCAAAGACTCTAAGAAATGAGTAATCAACTTTCTTACTGTACCAAGCCTCCTCAGGTATGCCTCCATCCAAGGCACTTGAGGGTCCTCTATTTATCAAGTACACATCTGTGCTCACCGCTTCTACCCAAAAATAAAGAGGCAATCTTGTATGTATCCTCATGCTCCTAGCACATTCCATTATTGTTTTGTTCATCCTTTCTGACACCCCATTCTGCTGCGGGGTTCCTAGAACCATATTTTTCCTATGGATTCCATTCTTAGAATAATAATCATCAAATTCATTATTGTAATACTCCCCTCCATTATCTGAACTGAGACATTTTAACTTAAGGCATGTTTCATTCTCTACCAAGGCTTTCCATTTAACAAAAGTATCAAATACATCAGATTTGTTTCTAATACAATAAACCCAAACTTTCCTTGTTGCATCATCAATAAAAGTAACATAATAACTTGAACCCCCAAGAGATGATACCTGAGCCGCCCCCACACATCAGAATGTACCAACTCTAACTTACTCTCTTTCTTCATAGGTCTAACCTTGAGAAACCTTACTCGCTTATGTTTCCCATATATGCAGTTCTCACAGAAATCCAAACATGTTTCTGTATATCCAGAAAATTCTTCTTTATGATTTCCATGCCCTTATGGCTCATATGACCGAGCCTATAGTGCCATAATGTTGTATCTACATCTGAAGCCACAAGATTACAATCATTAGTACTATCAATGGTTAAATACAAGGTTCCAACCTTCTTACCTCTTGCCACCACAAGAGCACCCTTGGTAACCTTCCAAGAGTTAGCTATAAATATCACAGTATAACCATCACTTCCCAATTGCCCCGCCGATATCAAATTTCTCCTTAATGTAGGCACATGTCTGACATCCTTCAATAGCCATGTATTCCCATTCTGCATCTTAACCTGAACATAACCTTTTCCAACTATACTGCAAGGCTCATCATCACCAAGAAAAACATGCCCAAAATCCCCTTGAACATAATCAACAAAATAATGCCTATGTGGAGTAGCATGAAAAGAAGCCCTTGAATCTAAAACCCAAGATTCAATAATATTATGCAAAGAAAGAATCAAAGCATCCTGACATACATTACCCGATGCCACATTTGCCTCCTTGTTTTCTTCCTGTTGTTTCTTCTTATCCCGAAGCTCCCAATAGTCCTTCTTTGCATGCCCAGACTTTCCACAATTCCAACATACAATCTTGCTCTTGGATTTTGACCTTTCCCGATCTTTCAATTTTCCACGGTTTCCTCTATTCTTCTATCTCCCTCTAGTTTCCACTGTCAAAGCATTCCCTGAAGTAGAAGATTCCCAGAGCTTTTTCTTCACATTTCCTCACTTAGAATCACCCCTACAACATCCTCAAACTTCAACTTTGAGTTAGCTGAACCGAGTTGCTTACCGCCATTACCAGGCTATTCCAACTTTCGGTAAAGAGCATAGAATTAATAAAGCCCTAACTTCTTCATCAAATTCTATTGTAACCAAAGCTAGCATATTCACAACCGTATTAAAACATTTAAATGATCTTACTATTGAACTATTCTTAGACATCTTCATATTAAACAACTTTTTCATTAAAAATATCTTGTTAGAGGTAGAGGGTTTTTCATACAACTTCCCTAATGCATCCATTAGATCTTTTGTAGTATTTTCCTTTGAAACATTAAATAATACCGAAGATGCAAGACATAGCCGGATTGTCCCAAGTGCCTTCCTATCTAGAAAATCCCATTCCGCATCTGTCATGCTTGAGGGTTTGTTCACCTTCTCAGACAATGAAGTATAAAGATCCTTATGATAAAGGTAATCTTCCATCTGCATCTTCCAAAGACTGAAATTCTACCCGTTGAATTTATCAACCCTAGATCTTCCATCATCTGCCATAGCTCCCACTCAAGCTAAAACTTTCCCTGTGATTCAACACTTCAGCAAACCAAACCAGGCTCTGATACCAATTGTTAGGAATTAATAATATCTAATGTGGAATAATTCCTCAGAATCACAATAATAAGAAGTATGAATAGAATTACAGAAATGAAAAATGCACAACACGAAGACAATATTTAACATGGTTCACCCAATGTGGGCTACATCCACCAAGAACACTTGCTCAAATTTTATTACAAGCCAACAGTCTTCACAATTACAATAATTAGATCTTGTTTGGAGCTGCACTCAACAAACCCTCCCGAATTTGCACTTGAATTCACACACACTATTCACCTTCACAAAACACACTCATATAAATCCTATTATATGTCCATCTATTTATAAGTACATTAATAGGTAGCTAAAGAGGTGGTTTTACAAAACAATGGGTACCAAAAAACCATGGGCCCAAAAATAGCCCATAACAGTTACCCATTACCCATGGGTTAATAAACCACCCATGAAAATTTTCTTCGGGGGCTTTGCCCCTGAACCTCCTTGACCCGCTCACCGGCGAGCGAGACCACCATAAAAATATCCAAGTGTAACAAATGGAAAGTGTACCAAAATCTAACATGAAAACAAACTCCACAAACATAACGAGTGTGAGTTGAGCCATGAGTGGTATCGTGGGAGGATTTGTGATAGTTTTGGTTGTGTTTGGTTTGTTCACCAATAAACACTTTTTGATAGATAGTGGAGGTGTCGGTGAGTGACATCTACATTTGTTGAGACAGAAGTAGAAGACGCCCCCAGTAAGGCTCTATCCACATAATCTAGGTGATCGGCTAAGCATGAGAATGACACTACCGTGGTTAGGTTGATGTGTATCCAATTGTGATTCCCGTACAATGTGTTTTAGAAATGGGGAAAATTCTAGCTTCAACCTTTGTGGGTAAGAGCGCTGAAAGTAAGTTAATAGGATCTTGGGTGGTGATGGAGAATGGTCACCTAGAGGTAACAAAATTTCTCTGGATCTTTGAGTGGAAGAGTTGATGGGTACTCCTCTATGGGTGGAGGAGATGAAGAAACATCTCCCATGGGTTGGAGAAGTACTGCTGGTGATGGCTTTCTAGGTGGAGAAGCCAAAGGTGAAGTGGTCTTGATATTAATAGAAGGCTCCTTCATAGGTGAGGGAGGAGACAAAGGGTGTTCTTCTGTGGGTGGAGAAATAGGTGAAGTGGGTTCATGTGTAGGTGGATGAATTCGGGCTAGAATATCCTCTATGGAAGTAATATGAGGAAATTGGGAAGCAAATGGCGCGTCAATGAAAAATAAACATGGACCTCACGGGTATGGCTATCATTAGTTGAGGTCTCTCTAGTTTGATCAGAAGAAGGGGCATGATTAGGAAATGGTTTCTTGAAAATGTGTAGGTTTTGGTTGGTAGGTGCATTAGTATTATCCAAGACTAACTCACTGTTCTCGAGCATTTCCTGGACAATGTTCTTGAAAGTGATGCAATTTCCATCATTATGACCTTTTACCCGATGATAGTTGCAGAAGTTGTGCTCTTTCTACCATGCGGTGTGGGGCGAGTAGGATCAAAACTATGTGGTTTAATAGGAGGAAGGGTGATGGCCCAAATTTAATGATATTTTCTAAAACATAAGAATAAGGTTCCCCAATTGGGGTGTATTTCCGTTGTTCTTGTCTGCGAATTGAAAATTCTAGATAGGGAAATATTAGATGAGGGCTTAGCACTTTGATTTGATGGATGAGATGGGCCATCCTTGAGTACTAATGCATTAGCATTTCCTTGGATTTTGAATAATTATTTTGTGGTTTTGAAGAAGAAGAGGTATCATTTAAATTAAATTTTGCATTCTTATTTCGTAGTTGGATTTTCATTTCTTTGATGGCTTGAATCTCTAGCTTTTGTGCCATGGTGAATGCCTCATCAAAGGTTTGGAAATTCTGCACCTGCAGGGTCAACAAGATATGTCTAACACAAGCCCGCATAAAGAGATCTATGAGTTTGGTTTGTGGTAATTAGAATGTGAGTTGATTGATCAAAGCTATGCTAGCGAGCGATAAAATTTGCGATAAACTCGTCGTCATATTGACACGTAGAGTAGAGGTTAGTCATGGTAACTTTCTTAACAATGTTGATGGAGAAGTGATCCAAAAAGGCTTGGGATACCTTATTAAATGAGTAGATAGATTGTCTAGGTAATCCACTATACCGGTCTAACACGGGCCCCGTTAGAGATATGGGAAAGGTCCTCGAAATCAAAACATCATCATGGGCGATCGAGATAACACCCATGTTTGAAATACCACAAACGCTGTCTTGGGTCCTCTTTATTGTTGAAGTGGTTAAATTTAGGCATCTCCGAATGTACGAGATATGGATGAATAGGAATGGATGGGTGTATGGGCTCATTAAAAATTTCATCATAGGTGAGAGAGTTGTGTGAGATGGAAACCGATGCCTCTAGTGTCTGCATCTTGTCCATCATTAAATTGATGAGGTCATTAGTAGGTGGTGATGGATGGGTACCTCTTGTAGCATAAGAGGGTTGATGTTGGACATATGAAGGAGGTGGCATTCCAGTGTATGGTGATGCCACATAGGTAGGTTGAGAATGAGGAAGTGAGATAGGGGGTACGTACCTAGAATGAATGAGAGATGAAACAGGAGGCTGCTAATAGTACATATATGGAGGTGGAAGGGTCGAGGTAACCCTAGTAGCGATGGGGGCTAAGGAATGTGGAATAGAAAGGACAATGTTTTGAAATGGGGTAGGGGTCATCGACACCGATGTGGTTGTGTTGCTATGGGTATATGTGAGATAATAGGTATGGTTGAGGTTATGTGCTAGGTTGTTGATGAAAGTATAGTGGATGTTGCGAGTGCAATAGATGTGGTAGATGCGGTAGTCATAGCAGGTATAGGGCCTTCTACGAGATGACCGGGGTAAGGCAAGTGTATGTAGTACAGAGCTAGGGGGACTAACATGGAAGTAGGAATAGGTGTCGGGGGCATAGATACGGGCATGTTATATATCAACCGACTCCGAGGCATCTCAAGTGGATGAGTGGGAAAGATAGAACCGTAAGGCGATAGGGTTACTCCAAGGAGTTGTGCGAACTCCTTGTCACTTGTGGTGATAGTGATAGGTTGGGTAGGATCCATGAGTGATAGAATGGAATGTGGTGAAGGAATAGGTGGGAGTGGTTGACAACTAACATGGAATATGAGGGTGTTGGCTTGGCTATGAGTCAACACCATGTGAACAAGTACTTGATTTGGTGTGATTGCTTTTACGTAAATGACATAGAAATACAACAGAAATAGGAAAAAATGCAGTGGTAGGTGGATTAGGTAAAAAATGTCATGAAAATTACATAGGATAACCGATGCCGCTTAGGATAAATTTATGTCGACCATAGGTAACCATGGTCGGTCACTATAGAAAAAGAACAGTTTGCCAAAACAAGGAAAAAGGCTAATAATCTGCCAGGTAGATAAGTTATAGATGGATTTTAATCAGGACAGAGAAGATGAGGAGAGTTATAGAGACTCTGAACAACAAAGAATATGAAACAGTGTCCTTTTGGGTAGGTTAACCAAAAGAACAAAAGCCAACTACTGGTTGGGTAAAACTAGTGATGGTTAAAGGGTAACCGGTGATAGTCACTAGACCGACACTAATTCTTGTGAAATTGAAACAAAGATGAAAAAAGGTGGTTATGATCTAAAATCAAGTGTGGAATCAAACCCAGAATTCTGAGAATGATGAAAATGGGATCCAGGCACACTCAGATGAAGTTAGAATACACCAACTATGATGGGGAGCGTGTAAGGAGAAAATAAAAAGATGAAGAACATGTCCTCTCACCTCAAAACACAAGCCAAGTAGAAACACTAAGAAAAATACAATCCTAAGAGTGCTCTTTCCTTTATGTTTGTTCAACTTACGCTATTAAGGACTAACTGTGTGTATTTAGAACATAATTTTTTGGTTGGGAAGGTTTCCTATGAAGAAGGATATCTAAAAGGAGAGGTTTCAGGTATGTTATGGTGGGGGTGGGCTGTCTCTTGAGATAATGACTCGACAGGAGAAACGAGCTGGGGAGTACTTGCCAATCGGACCGTGTGATCACTGATAGATGTTCGGGTAAGATGTTGTTTAAGAAAGATGTGTTAATTTGAATTTGTGCAGTTTGGTAAGACTCAGAGAGAAAGAGAATGTGATTTCTATGATTCTTTTGTCAACCATTCACTGGCATGAATTCTAGCATATAGTTTACCCTCATTTAATGTGAGCTAATGCAGTAAAGTAGAATGAAATGTAGTTGATTTTAAGCCCAAATTGAAATATTGAATTTGATGACACAAAAAGATGAACAAGAGAGAGTATGATCTTTCACTAATGTAGTACAAATGAAAGAGAAGTAGAATTCTTTTTATAGCACCAAAACATGATTTCTTTGAGATAATAGAAAGGAGAGAATATTTCAGGGGAGAATTTTAATGTGAGAACCTTTTAGAAATGAAACAAACATACAAATTTTGACCTAGAAATGAAGAAATGCAAGGAACCCCGAATGGGTCCCACTGGGCATGCCAAAATGTTTCACCTGATTCTTAGAGCGTTTCTTTAAATATTGACAAAACAAATAAGGGTAAAAGGGCTAGGAGTAACACATGTTAAATTTGGTTGAAGGTTGTTGTGTGCATATGACTTCTTGATCCACAATTGATCATGAGAGCTTCCTTTTGGCTAGGAGGAACTACCTGAAATGAACAACAAGACCACCAAAAGAGATTAAATAGCATATGACAGTGGACTGCCTAGCATATGCTAGTTCTAGGAAGTGTGATACTCCCTAGAAGGCTATCAATCCACTATTTAAAACAATTCAATGTTAACAATAAATAAAATCCTACTATAGTTAAAATGATTTAGGTATCTCATTCGACTACAATAAGTAAATTTGTTCACAATAGACTAAGCTATGATTGAATCTGAAGGGTGAGGTCTCTGTCAGAGTACTGATACTAGTTAGGGTCTAGTTTTTGGGCTGTTTTGGGTATTTGGTGGGGAAGTTAGGCTCTGTTCTTGGTAGGAGGATAACAAAAGATACTTGACATCGGTTTAGTGTAACCGAAGTCTACAGATTCAAGATGGGTGGCACAGTCATGGATAAATGGCGTCGGTATAGTCGGATGATAGGAACTTATTAAAATCTTGGTGTAAGTATAGATTTGAGGCTAAATGGAAATGAAGAGGGCAATGGAAAGGTCTATAGAGATATTATGTATACTCGATGTGTTTAATAGTCAGGTAAGGGAAATTTAATGATGTGGGTGAAGGAATGATCAAACTTGCATGAAGATAAATGGTGGGAGAATGGGGGTGCAAGTAGAAACTGATAATAGAGGTAACAAAGCCTACTAAAACAAAAGTAGATGAATGATGATTAACAAAATACTTTCTGTTATATGATCATTATGGATGGATGGAAATGGCGCCTCCCGATGCTCCCATGAATGTAAATGGCTCTGTGATCACTTCTGATGTTGGCTGTGGATGTTTGAAAGCATGTGCAAATGTTGGTTTCCTTGCATGCATGCAGCTTTGATTTCGTCCCTTGCTCTCTGAATGTGCCCACCTCAAAATAAGGTTGTTTTGAGGAATAAATGGTAATTGAAAATGGTTCAGGTTGGCCGGCGGTGGTTTAGGGTAACCGACGTTGGTTAGGAAGGGATTTTCTAGGTTTTCTACAGAGGGAAGATCCGCTTGATTTCTTGGATCCTGTTCATTTTTTTCTTTACAGATTAGAATGGAAGCTTCTTTTCTAATGGGTGGGAATGTGGTTAGAGGGAATTTCGGTTTTGATTTTTATGGTTTAGGTAGGTCTTAGTTAGTTATGAAAACATACTAAGAATAGATTTGGGGTGAGGTGGCAAGTTGAGGTGTATAGGTGAGGTGGTGGTGTGAGAATTATCTTAATTAGGATATTTAAATAATAAATATTTTGGGGACATGGATTAAATTAATTAAATTAATATTAGAGTGGGGTGAAATGGGCCATGGTTAGGTGAGTGTTCTCATGGTGATTATTTGATGAGGCACCAAGGGAGTGTGACCCAATTTTGGTGTCTATAGTCGAGGATTGTACTATACATTTGGACCTAACTTTATAATTTTGGACAAGGATGTAGAAAATGAAATTTAAGAGTTTCATCCTAAAACATAAAGTTTTAACATCAATCTTGTGTATTATTATTTATATTTTTTAACACATGGGTATATAAAAATGAGAAAGCTAGGCAATAGAAGGAAACATGAATTGATTGGAAATAGGATATAGATGTTTGTTTTATCCAAGAAGCACATGTAAAGGTGTAATCCTAGTTCTCAAATCAGATCAATGAAATAATATTTAGATCACCATACCTCGAATATGACAAGGCTTAAGAACTTGTAGTGGATGATAAATACATTGGCTTTCAACTGGTACGCACTCCTAACACTAAAGAAGACGTGGATCTGCAAATCAAAGACACATTGGACAAAAATGTTAGATAGATATAAAGTGAGCTACCTGACAAAGGTCAGTCCCAAGAACCAAAGGGCTTCCTTGTGTGGGTGTCAACTCATGTTTTCACTTAAGATATGGATACACAATAAGATATAAGAGCATATAAATGATAATAAATGGATGTAAAAAACACAATATTTTTCAATATATTTTCTAATATATTTATGTTAGAGATGAAATGAAATAACTGATCTATAATTCAAAGGGTTCTTCCGATGTTGATTGTAGTAAATGATCCACAAGAGAGTAATGAAACACTAAAGGTTGTGAAAGTAATCTTCCCAATATTGTTTGATCTGATCACTTTCCTCATAGATTATGTCTATATGATCCTTAATGTTGTCGGGATCGGGGCAACTACAATAGCGCATAATATCAACTCGTGAGAAATTTCATATTGCTCCCGAATAATGGTTTTCAACTGATTGGGAGATCATGCATGGAAGTGATGGGATGTGGGACACCGACAAGGTCATATAAACAAAGACATGCTTGAAACAAATGGTAGCAAAAATATATGATAAAATATGATGAAAATGCTTGGAACTTGAAAATAGATTATTAAAGCGAGAATCCTTGGTGATTGCAAACATCACTAACGATTGTCAGTAAAAATGAGGATTATGAAATAAAAGATTTGGGTGAGTCGATTACCAATAATAATGGATAACTACTTTGGTTAAATAATCAACACATAAATAAGAATATGGAATATAAAACTAGGAAAATGACTACCTTGGTGAATTGATATGCGCATGAGGAAAGAACCAAGGTGATTGAGGGATGTAGAATGTGTCTCCACCTAAAATCTAGATTATTTAGGCATTTAGGAGTTTTTGATTACGTCATTGGGCTACACTTTAAATCTCAAAGGATCAAAAATTTGATGCAAACTCTTGATGATCCCAAACCAAGGGGAAAGACCATAATTTTATGGTCACTAGCAATTACCCAAATCTATAGCGATTACCCAAATCTATATCAATTCGGGAGGGATAAGCACACCAATTTGGAAGTGGTTTTGTCCACCTCTAATGAGGTAGAATCGATGATGGTGTGAGATTAAGTTTAGGAAAGTGTGTTTTCATGGATAGGGATGATAACCACTTATCTATTTTGGGTTTTGGGATAGGATAGAGATAAATGGGAAGTTATTGTTGAGTTGTGGAGATCAATTACTTCATTTTAGCATGTAATGGAAACTTGCTAGAAAATACAATAGAACCGTCATCGGTTAGGGGGTAATCAAAGATCAATCACCCAGACCTGGCATCGGTTAGGGATAACTGACATCGGTTACATGTGAGAGGATGTTTTAATTAATTCTTGAGAATTAGATCTATTTTTAGCATTAAATTATATCTATTGATTGTAATTACATAGCTGAGTACCATAAATCTATAAATTACTATATAAGCATAAAGCTAGGGTTTAGAAGTAAGAGATTAACAAGAATTAGAAAGAACTTACAAAATTTGAAGAGAGAGAGAATTCTTAGTGATGAAGTAAAAGCTTGAGGAAAGAAAGTACTATACATATGAGAGATGTGGAAGATTGCAAATCTTCATTGTATATCTTGTCAAAGCTTTGGATAATAGATTGGCTTATTTCTTGGTGGACATAGCCCACACTGGGTGAACCATGTTAAATATCATGTTGATTTATGTCTCTTGGTTTGTATATTTCTTACGGTAGAATATCCACTTTTATTTGCATGTATGCTTAGATCTAATATATTGTTTGTATAACCAATGTGCTAACCCCAACAACTAGTATCGTCAGAGCTTTGTTTGGAGGTTTTGTGTGTTGACAAGATTTACTCACGAGGGCTTTCGATTGAGTGGGAGCTACAAAAATGGAATAAGTAAACAAATACAAGGTGGAGAAACTTGACGGTCATAATTATCAATTATGGAAGATGCAAATTGAGGATTATTTGTATCAAATATATTTATATTTATCATTGGATGAGAAGTCTAGACCTAAAAAGATGACTGATGAAGAATGAAAGATTCTTGACAAAAAGGCTTTTAGATCTATAAGATTGAGCTTGGTAGCATTCGTGGCTTCCAATATTACAGAAGCAACTTCTACGGTAGAGTTAATGAAATCTCTTGCTAATTTATATGAAAAACCTAGTGCTTCAAATAAAGTTCATTTGATAAAGAAACTATTTAGTTATAAGATGCACGAAGGTGGATCTGCATCTAGTCATTTGAATGATTTCCGATCTATTGTAAATCAATTAAAATTGGTTGAAATACCATTTGATGATGAATTAAAAGCACTCTTATTCTTATGTTCTTTTCCTGATAGTTGGGATAAATTGGTAATGGTTGTTAGTAACACAACATCTGCTAATAATGTTTTGAAGTTTGATGATGTGGTTAGTATAATCTTGAATGAATAAATTCATAGGAAGAGTATAGAGGAATCATCATCTGGAAATGATTTGAATGTAGAAAGCAGGGGTAGGTAGAAGGAGAGATCAAAGAGTAAGAGTAATGGGAAATCAAAGTCAAGGGATAGAAAATCTAAATCCAGAAGTAAGGGAATTACTTGTTGGAAATGTGGAAAGAAAGGACATGCAAAGAAATATTGTTGGTCAAAGGATAAAGAGAACCAACAACCAAACAAAGGTAAAGAAGCAAATCTTGCTACATCAGAGGTAATGCAAGATGCTCTTATTATTTCTTTAGATAATAGAATTGAATCATGGGTTTTAGATTCAGGAGCTTCTTTCCATGCAACCCCTAATAAGGGTTATTTCAAAAATTATGTCCAGGGAAATTTTGGGCATGTTTATTTGGGTGATGATGAACCTTGTAGTATTATTGGTAAAGGGGAAGTTCATATAAAATTGTAGAATAGAAATACATGGGTATTGAAAGATGTGAGGCATGTGCCAAGCCTCAGGAGAAATCTTATTTCTGGTCAGCTAGGTGAATCTGGTTGCATGGTTACTTTTACATGAGACTCTTGGAAAGTCACCAAGGGTACTTTTATTGTGGCAATAGGTAAGAAGGTAGGAACATTATATTTATCTACTTGTATTATTGATTCCTTTTCTGCATTATCTACTTCAGATTCATATGCATGCATGTGGCATAACCGATTGGGTCATATGAGTCAAAAAGGAATGTAGATATTAAAGGCTAAGGGTAAGTTATCAGATTTGAAATATTTAGATCTTGATTTCTGTGAGCATTGTATCTTTGGAAAGAAAAAGAGAGTGAGATTTCTCAAATTTGGGGAAACTAAGAAGGAGCAGAAATTGGAGCTTGTATACTCAGATGTGTGGCGACCAACTCAGGTAGCTTCTAATGGAGGATCCCAATATTATGTTACTTTCATTGATGATGCTATAAGAAAGGTATGGGTTTATTGTATAAAATGTAAATCTGATGTTTTTGAGACTTTTAAAAGATGGAAATCCCTTGTTGAGAATGAATCAAATTCTAAGTTAAAGTGCCTTAGATATGACAATGGTGGTGAATACTATAGCAATGATTTCAATGATTATTGTTTAGTGAATGGAATATGTAGAGAAAGAATGGTTCTAATAACACCATAGGATAATGGTGTTGTAGAAAGAATGAATAGGACAATCATGGAACATGCTAGAAGTATGAGGATACATTCTGGATTGCCCTTATAGTTTTGGGTAGAAGAAGTTGATACAACGGTTTATTTGATTAACCATGGTCCTTCAAGTTCACTAGATGGAGGAATACCATAGGAATATTGGACCACAAAATAGGTAGATATTTATTTTCTTAAAGTTTTTGGTTTAGAAGCTTTTGTGCATGTTGATAAGAAAAATAGGAAAAAGTTGGATGGAAAATACAAGAGATGCACTTTCATTAGTTATGGATCTGGTGATTTCGGTTTCCGTTTTTGGGATTTAGAAAATTCTAAAATTATTAGGAGTTGTGATCTTGAATGGAATGAAAAGAGAATGTATAGGGATAAAATTTTTGTACCCAAGGATGAACTGGTTGAGAAGTTTGTGAATGAAAATAAAATCTCAGATTTAAAAGAATTACCTACGGGGTTATATAATAATCGTGTCAGTTTAACCCCGACCAACATCTCGAAAGAACCGTAATGGTTACGAAAGATTTAAACCGGCCTTGGTTAGTATAACCGGCATCGCTTAGAGGTGACCGATGGTAGTCATTGTTATATTTGGATAGGAATGTCCAGGAGGTCTAGATTGAGTCTCTGGTACCGCAAACTCTTGTGAAAAGGTCAAAAGGGTAAGTAAAACTCTAGAAATATTTACACCTTATCTATTTTATTTATTATTGACTAATAATGGTGAACCAGAGAGATTTAAATAAGCAATGCAGGGGATAAGACCCATGTCTAGTGGGAACATGGTATGGATGTGGAGATGGACTCCTTGGAACATAACTAGACTTGGGATTTGGTTAAGTTTCTAGTAAGTAGGAGAAAATTACGAGAACAAGTGGGTTTACAGGATCAAGGAAGAAGAGGGAGGACAAAAACGATACAAGGAAAGACTTGTAGTAAAAGGATTTACACCGAAAGTAGGTATTGACTTTGGTGAAATATTTTCTCCTGTTGTTAAGATGACTTCTATTCATACTGTATTGAGCTTAGTTTCAGTAGAAGATTTTCATTTAGAGTAACTAGATGTGAAGATGGATTTCCTTCATGTTGATTTGGATGAAGAGATTTATATGTAGCAACCACTTGGGTATGAAGTCAAGGGTAAAGAGAAATTAGTGTGTAGGTTGAAAAAGAGTCTATATGGGCTCAAACAAGCTCCAAGGAAATGGTACATGAGGTTTAATAGTTTTATGCAAGAGCATAGTTACTTGAGATGTGGATCTGACCATTGTGTTTATTTCAAGAAGCTTTAAAATGGGAGCTATATTATTTTGTTACTGTATGTGGATGATATGCTTATTGTAGGATCTAGTATGCAGGACATTAGTGAGCTTAAGAGAAAGCTAGCTCACACATTTGCAATGAAGGATTTGGGAGCTATAAAGAAAATCCTTGGCATGCAAATTCACCGAGACAGAAAAAAAGAACTTATATTTGTCTCAAGAGGATTATATCTACAAGGTGTTAGAAAGGTTCAATATGCATAATACAAAACCATTAGCACACCTATGGCTAGACACTTCAAATTAAGGAAAGATTAGTGTCCATCATCACATGAGGAATTCAAATACATTACACAAGTGCCATATGCTTCATGAGTTGGGAGTCTCCCCGTATGCTATGGTTTGTAGTAGACTAGACATTACACAAGCGGTGGGAGTTGTGAGCAAGTTTATGGCTAATCCATGTAAAGAATATTAGAAAGTAGTCTAATGGATTCTTAGGTATTTGAGAGGGAAATACGGCATGGAGTTATGCAATGGAGGGTCGATACTTTTTTCATGGCTATTTTGATTTAGATATGGTGGAGATTTGGATGGCGGGAGGAGGAGCACCACTAGATATATTTTCACAGTAGGTGGAATGGCAATTTGCTAGATTTTGAGATTGTAGAAGGTTGTGGCTTTGCTTACTATAGAGGCAAAGTATGTTGCAGCTACAAAAGCTAGCAAGAAGATGATATGGATGGGTAAGTTCATGGAAGAGTTGGGTAAGGAACAAGATGATTGTAGATTATATAGTTATAGTCAGAGTGTAATTCATCTAGCAAAGAACTCAGCATATTCATTAAGGTATCACTTCATACAACATGTGTTGGAGAATGGACAACTAAAGTTAGAGAAAATCCATATGGATGAGAACCCTGCGGACATGCTAACGAAGCCATTAGCAAAGGAGAAGTTGGATCTACACTCCACTTCTATTGGTTTTCGAGTTTGAGACTTGAAGAGGAAGAAACAAAGATAAGGAAGGATCCAAGAATGATGATGTACATGTATGGTGCAGTAATTAATCTCCAAGTGGGAGACTATTGAGTTGTGGAGCTCAATTAATTTAGTTTAGCATGCAATGGAAACTTGCTGGAAAATATAGTAACTATCATCTTTTAGGGGATAACTGACATCAGTCACCCAAGACTAGAATCAGTCGGGAAAGAAAGGAAACAACATCGATTAGGGCTAACGCATCATTACACAATGCAAGAATGTTTTAATTAACTCTCAAGAATTAGATCTATTTTCGTGGATTAAAGTATATCTATTAATTGTAATTACAAAGTCTATAAATGACTATATAAGCATAAAGCTAGGGTTTAAAAGTAAGATATTAACAAGAATTAGAAAGAACTTGCAAAATTTGGAGAGAGAGAGAGAATTCTTGGTGATGAAAAAAACTTGAGGAAAGAAAGCACTTTGTACATTTGAGAGGTGTGGAAGATTTCAAATCTTCGTTGTATATCTTTTCAAAGCTTTGGATAATATATTGGCTTGTTTCTTGGTGGATGTAGCCCACACTTTGGGTGAACCATGTTAAATTTGGTATTGATTTATGTCTCTTGGTTTTTATATTTCTTACCGGTAGAATATCCACTTTTATTTACATGTATGCTTAGATCTCGATATATTATCTATACAACCTGAAAAGTGCTAACCCCAACAGCTGATTATGATAATGATTAAAATATTTACAGGGGTATACAAAGAGGTTAGGATAGGATTTTGGAGGGAAATGTATTCGAATTCAAATTAGGAATGAGTTTAAGGAAAAGAGGGGAGGTGGGGGAATAAATTAGAGCAAAATTTTTTAGTGTCTAAATTTTCCCCTTTTTTTCTTGAGTAGGTTGACTAGGCAAACCTGCAAGACAAAAATGAGAGATGAGATAAGATTCCCCAACAAAGAGGAGGGTTCAAACTAATGATGCAAAGGTGTATAACTTGATGTGGGGAAAGGGTGAATGTCCCAATAATTGATGAAAGGTATGATTAAGTATTATTTCCCCTCAAACCATTAACAAATGAAGTATGTTAATGGGTTGAAAAGAGTAATTGGGAAGGAAAAATGATAGTGTTTTGTAAAACAAGAATGCATAATGTCCTAACGAGGAATTTTCAAAGGACGATGCAATAATGGTATGCATGAAACAAGGGGTAGCTATTTGGAGAAAAATGGTAGGGAACACATGACCAAAGAGGTGACGTGATTGTTGGCAACCTATAGACGATTTGTGTCAAAGCAAGATAACTATAACGAAGGATCAAATGAGAGCCTTATATGGCATAGAGGACCATTGAATTGATTAAAGGAAATAAATATCGTGTTGAAAAACTAGATAATGGTCCAATTGTAAATTTTAATAAGGGGAGATTATTAAATTAGGCATAAAGTGGAAAAACACAAAATCATGGGTGATTGAAGTGAATTGCCAATGATTAGGGAATCACCAATGATTGGGGTGGGGAAAATTTTGGGGATATATAAATAGATCGAAGAGTTCATTTAGGGATCATTAGTGTACACAAGAAAAACATCCTTTGAGCTTGAGATTGTGTCATTTGATGAGTTTTGAGGAAAATAGAGGTAAGTGGTCGGGATAGGAGGAAATGAAAAACCTACAAATAACGAGATATGTGCTATTTTGTTTGAATTTCTGGTTATTTTGCTTTGTTTTCATTTTTTTATTTTTCGGGCCCGTATTAGAGCATGTCAAATTTACATAGGAATTTCTAGTGAATCACTTGCGATTTGGTAAAACACCAATGATTGAATGGAATCTCTTGAGATTGGAGGAAAATAGTTAAGCATTTAAATATTTGAATAGTTAAAATCTTGTTGAATGGTTATTTACTAATTTTTGACCAAATGGTTACTAATGCATTTTGTATGTCATTGTGGATGTAGGTGAGGGAGATATTGACCATATGTGATAGGATCCTAAATATTTTAGATGACATTTGTCAAATGAGTGAAAATGACCAAACACATCTAAAGGATGTTTGATTGGGAGGATGCGCTATTATAGGCATATCTCCAGAGAGTGGGGTTTATTTATTTCTTTTCTAGAGAGATGGGAACACATCACGATACCTTTTAGCTACCAATGGGAGAGATTCCCATCACCATAGAGAATGTTCACGGGATTTTAGGTTACATGTGCAGGGAGAGACAAGATGATGTAGAGATTAATTGGTGATGAGGTGGAGAATGTGGAGATTTTATTAGAGGCATTCTCATACAAGACATTGTATATTTTGAAGGTACGGGGATGAGCATTGTTAACTATAATGATGATGGACATTACTGTTATTCTTTTCCCGATTCTGGAGGTCAATTTTCTTGGATGCTTGATAGGGGTGTTAGGCCGACATGATGGGTGAGAGGACTCTATTCACACGGCTATAGTATTGGTGTCTTAGATACATAGAGAACTATGGTCATGGAGTATAGGAAAGAGATTTTGTATTGACGTAGGATTCTTACTATAGTGCTTTGGGCCTACGAGTATATCACAAAGGTGGCTTAGATGAGGGGACTACCATGGGGTGGTCAGGAAAATCTACAGGACACTCTAAAATTTATGAGATGGAGAGATGATAGAGGCATGATAGGGCCGGTGAGGAGTAAGGATTATTACAGAGACAACTCCTTATGGGAATACAGGATGGATATGTGGCATGGAGGCCATACATAGGATTCTTGGCATGGCAAGGTGAGGAGGATAAGCTTAGAGCCACCCAACAAGATATATGAGTACAAGGTGATGGACAGGGGTGTGGGAGTTAGTGAGATTAAGTCATGTGAGTTGAAATTTTGGTATGATACATGATGTGCCGCCAATGCCTATTGCATATAGGAAAGATGATGGAGACATGGAAACACAACTCCTTATGGTCATAGAGCACTGTGGCAATGTCGATGATGAGGGAGTAGATGATGCCTATGTCACCGAGGGCATATACATAGTAGTGGGTAGAGCAAGGGGAAATATTTGATATGAGAGTGTGATCCCGAGTAGAGTTTTAGGAGGAATATAGGGAGGATGATGAGGAGAGACTAGCTATGTTAGAGGTTGTAGTCACTAGCTTAGAGGAGGATCAAGTCCTATGGGATGCAAAAAGATAGAGATGACCATGGATAGGGATATTCTAGGAAAGGAGAGAGATACTCTTAGGGAGCATTTAGTAGCATCCTAGACTAAGTTAGCTTAGATGAGAGCAGCTATAGATAAATACGTAGATAGAGAGAGGCATTGCAAGGGCTTGATAGAGAGATGTGGGGACAACATCGGAGGCCACGAGTAACCTTGAAGTACCAACATGACCAATAATAGCTATAGGCGGAGGGGAGATAACACCACATGGGTTTGTCATGATGGAGTAATATCAATCTCTTGATAAGGAGGAACATTATTACTAACATATAGTGACTATGCCCCTGGATATACCACCTTATACAAGATACATGCACAACAAGTGAGAAGAATGAAATAAGATGGGAAAATTCATTGAGTATAGGATGCATCACTTAGTATCAACGAGTCCTAGATCCAAATGGAGGACAAGGAGCTAGAAAGAGCGAGGCTCCCGAAGATAGGATGTCTAATCTTGATTTCACTAGATAGAAGGTTGATCTATTGTATATATGATTTTGATTGGATATAACTCGTTTAGAGGTCAGGTGATGATGTATAAACATTTTTCTATATATAGGCACACACACATGATATTGGTGTACTAAAAATGTTTTTATGTTTTACACTTCATATTTATTGATCTGATTGATGTGATGAATATATGTGTTATGCGTTTTGATTTAATTTGACGTTGATGTTGATCTTGTAGATTAAAATCATATATTTAAATGTTGAAATGATCGAATAAGTTTAGACGTGTTAATGTGGATGGTATTACATGTTAATTAAGTATTTTTGATTAGATAAATGTATGTAACGATATGATGTGGATTATTGATGTGATCTAACAAAGCATAGATTTAATTTTATGTTACAAATTTTATTTGATATATATATCTATATCTATATCTATATCTATATCTATATATATATATATATATATATATATATATATATATATATATATATATATATATATTGTATGTTGTGTAGACTAGGCATGTATGTGATAGTGTAGATGTGACTCGAATGGATGGATCTTGTTTTTATATAATGCACACTTGATTGGAGCCATTTATGGGATGTTTGTTTCTTACTATGACTTGTCATATATATGAGATAGGATGGTAAACAAATGGAAATGCTCATGCAACACATTATCAAAGATAACATATAACTAACAATAATTAGTCATATTAAGATTAAGTGGGATGAAAGAGAGGTATGTATGTATGAATAGTTTACATATAATTTGTATGGGAAAATGGGTTTTCTCAAATGGTACCCGTGTTACGCCTCGATTTTATTTAATACATGAGTTGAGTGATATGTGAAGCTTGCGTTTTACAATAAATTTGACCAATAAGTGAAGCTTTGCAGAGATGGATATATATATATAGGAGATGATCAAGATGGGAAGATATTTTACATGAGTATATTTTATTAGACAACCATCCTATGAGGGAGTCATCTATATTTTTATTGTTGACTTTTTGAAATAAGATAGTTTGTCCTTCAAGGGATCAATCTATGTCTTTTATTTTATATGAGTAGCCATCCTTTGAGGGAGTGGTCTACTATTTTGATAATAATTTATCATTGATAATATCCCTCCTTTGAGGAGCTATCTATATTGTGATTTTGACCATCTCATGGATATTTTTCTTTTTTAAGCTGAGGGTAGTCCTAGGAGACCACTTAGGAAGGGATGAAGTAAGTATGCACACTATACACACATTAATCAAAATGATAATGGGGTAATGATCGTGGGGTTATCAGCTACAAGTAGGGGATCTTGTATATGTAAAATATGTTATAGGTAGATTCATGGTACCTATATTTAAGGTCATGTTTTTAAAGTGACAAAATCTTTGCATAACTCTAGATTATTATGGTTGCTTTTAGAATTTGGATGAAATATTAAGATAAAGATTATTAGTTGACTAAAGTCATGCGAGTAAAAAGGTTAGCAATAAAATGGTCACAGTGCAAGGAATTGAGTGCTCCACTTTGGGTTTACCATCAAGGGAAGCCAAACAATAAGCCCAAAATCCATACTTGTGTGTGATTATATATGGTCCAATCCAATTCAGACAAAACTTCCCATGTTGAATCCTCTCTAAGGTAGTCATATTTTGATTTTATTTTCAGACAAGATCACCAATATTAAAGTCACATTATTTAGTATTCTTATTATAGGCTTTTTAATAATTTATTAGTAGATGTGGTGATGTTTAAGGGCCGTCATATGATGTTCATCTAAAATTTGAAGTTATGTTAGGAATTCTTGGTGATAATATTCATCGAGATGAGGTCACAAAGAGAAACAAAAAGAGATGGTATTTGAATTAATAAAGGAAAAATAGCTTGAAGCTGTAGATGAGGGAAAAAGGAGTAGCACTTTGAAGGTGTGTGGATGCTATTCTAATAATACCATAAGGAAAAAGGGATATGGAGATCCCAATCCCTACCGATTTGTCAACATTTTTGTAAGAATGTTTCTAAGTGTTTTGTTGGTCATTTTGGATTATCTATTGGCTTAAGGATAATATGGTGTTGAGAAAATAAGTTTAATGTTAAACGTGTTATAAGTTTATTAATATATTTATTTTTAAATGGATTTATTATCATTATGAGTTTATGAGAGATTCCAAAGAGACGTATGGTATGATGATAGATAAAAGCTATGATGTTATTAGCTTTGGTTTATGCGAGGAAATTACTTCGACCCATTTAGTGAAATATTTGGTAGTAGTGATGATCTAATGATGACATTGTGATGATCGTGGGTTAATAAGGCTAATAAGATTGATCCCCCACGTGAGAAAGCCACGAGGTCATGAGCGGAGTCGTAAATCCTAGCTAAGGATAGGCATAAGGTTAGAATGTTGCTGAAATTTAATTTTTTTAACATATTGTCTATAGTCATGGTTAAGGGTAGGCCAATAATATCCAATTCATAATTAGAAAATGCTAAACCATTAAAGTTTCCACTTGCATATGTAGTCATGGACCTCTTGGATAGTTTGAATAGACTCGTGGGATTTAAGGCGTCTGAGGAGAAGACCATCAAATACTCATTTGTAAAATATGCCACCTAAGATGATGAAGAGGGTAGCACGTTGTATGAAATATCTTAGACTAATTTTGGGTAAGTTGGGGGAATTTATAATGAGAAAGATAACCATATATCTATGTATGCAAAATATTTGTTTGAATATTTTCAATATTATTGATGGAAGGAAGTTTGTTTTCATGGGATGGTTGATCGAGTTTTTGTATGACAAAAAATATTTTCAAATCATCAGTTGACCATGGTATGATTGAGGCAAGAGAAGTCATGGTGTCTGCAAACTTATTAGAAGAATAAAGGACTGTTTGGATTGTATAACTATTGAATACCTCTAAAAGGACCTCAAAAAAGAGCTTGTATTTTTGTAATATTTCATTTTTACATTAATAAGTTCTATTAATTTGATTGATGATGAGTTGAGAGTCTTTGTAAATGTAGAGGATTCTAACGCAAAACATGAAGGAGGTATAGAGACCAATTTTTAAGGATTCATATTTTTCCATGTTATTAGTGCATTTGAAATCCAATTTAAAAGAAAAAGGGATAGGAGTCCCCTAAGGAGGTATGATGCAAATGCTAGCCCCTCCTCCTTGCTAGAATTTAGAGCCGTTAAATAAGAGATTCATTTAAAAAGGAAGATCATCTTTGTGATCAAAAAAATTGACCGATTCTTGAGGAAATGCTCAATTGAAAGACGATCGTTAGGTAGAGGGTTTTGACTAGCTCATCATCAATAACCTGAACCTTAATAGATTTTTGTGGGAGGAACTCTAGATCAAATTTTTCATGAGCACGAGCCATTGAGTGATGAGATCATTATGATAAGGTTTTGAATGCATATCCTTTAGAGGATTAAAGTTGGTGATGATGAAAGTTTTATGATTAAGGAGGTAATGACAAAGTTTGGAAGTTATGAAATATAAATTACAACACAAATTTTTAGCTTTAGTGTAGTGGGTTTTGTAATCATGGAGAGTTTGAATTATGTAATAAACAACTTTTTCTTTACCATGCTCATCTCGATGCATGAGAATGGCTCCCAAGGCATGGTCGGTAGTGGATATATATAAATAAAATGGCTTACCCTCACATGGAAGTGTGAGTACAAGAGGTGATAGAAGATATTGTTTAAGTTGATCAAAGGATTCTTGAAAACCATCATCCCACTTGAAGTGAGCATATTTATGAAGAAGATGATGAAAAGGTTGACATCAATTGGATAATTGTGAAATAAAGTGACAAATCAACTGGAGTCTTCCTTGGAGACTACAAAGTTGTTTAAGATTAGATAGAGGTGGAATTTTAATAATGGATTTTATTTTGGCAAGGTCTACTTCAATTCCTTGAACAAATACTATAAATCCTAGGATTTTACTGATTAAGACACCAAAAATACAATCGGAGGAGTTAAGGTGAAGGAAATATTGGAGGAGATGAGAAAAAAATGGTATTGAGAACAATAAGATGATCTTCTTGCGATGTTTAGATTTACCATGGAGATCATCAACGTAGTCTTCCAAAGTTTTATGGATGAGGTCATGCAAGATATAAGTCATTACACATTCATAAGTGGCCCTTGCTAGCGAAGGGCTCCCGAAGGAGTGACGAAGGATGTTTTATGTTAATGATTGTGTAATAAGAATTTGATTATAGCAAGAAAACCCATCCATAAGTGAAAAAAATTTCATGACCGTTGTAAGATCGAAAAGATGATCAATATTAGGCGGTGGGAAATTGTCTTTTGGACATGCAAGATTAAGATCTCATAAATCAATGTAGATACACAACTTTCCTACGGCCTTGAGTTACGTATAGACACTATATTAGAAACTGTACAAAAGAAAATCAACACGTGACCTTCTTCACACCCGACTTCCCGAGGTCGTGCCGAGATAGCCGGTGTAGAATAGAAATGGATGTGAGTGTGGTAATGATGAACAAGATAACGAGGCAACCTTATATCTTCAACACACAATATCAAGATCTGTGAGTCTAAGGAAAATAAATCCATCCTAAGCTGAAGTGGTGTGATGGATTGGTGGATAGAATAGCTACTCGGAGGCTCTAGTCAATATTGAGTTTCACTGCGATTCTATCTACTGGTGATGGAACACATAGAAAGTGACTTACATATGCCTCGTATAGATTTCTAGACAAGTTCACGGAAGTTAGAATGAAAGCTGACTGAAACCACAAAGACTACGAGAGGTTTTCTGGTCTAGTCTAAAGCCCTAGCCTAATTGACTACTATGTTCAATACTAAAAGTTGTGTAATGATGTTAGGTGGAAGTGGTGATGATCTAAATATTGATGCATGCAAACTAGTGTTGATGTTTAATTGGTTAGGGAAGGGCTGTTGGGTTGTGGGACATGGGGATCACAACCGTGAACTCGTGGAGGTTGTGGTCCTTATATGGTCATGTGCGTAATCAAGCCATGTTTCCAGGAGTAGTCCAATAATTGTAAACTTGATTAGCTGTAATGTTTAATGTGTTTAATTTTTCTATCTTCTCGAATACCTAGTAGGTGTGTGTAAAACTAACAAGTGTAAACCTGTATCAATGTTGGTCAACAACTCGGCCCATTGGGTTATGGGACCAATGGATCACAATTGAATGTTTTCTCTTGTTGTGGACCTTTGATGGTCATGTGGAATGAATTGAATTGATTTTGATAAAGAAAAATAACTATCAAAGGAAATTTAATCTATGTTTTTGTATTTTCACAGTATATCTAAAAAACAATGGAAGCAAACTAATCTAATAAAAGTAAATATTTTTATCTTTTCTAGGTTTTTAAACAATGCTTCTAATCTAATAAACAAAATTAAATACAAGTAATCATCTAGTTGTAGTTAATTACTTGTGCAAGTATGTGAATCTAAATCTAAAACAACTAAACTAATTTAATCAAAACCCTTCAAACCCTACCTCAGAGGTAGAGAACAAATCATAACCCTAGAAGAGCTATTGTTCCCCACTACTTCCCCAATAATGTCAAAGAGCAAGCTTTCTAATGATTTTCTCTATTTGTAATTTCTTAATCAATTGAAATGAACAATTTTTCTACTCTATTTGATATGTATTTGAAATGAATAACTCAGAATTGATAATTTGACAAATGAAGCAAACAAACAAATAATTCCAACCTGGATAAGCAAGAGCTTTGGAAAATCTGGTTGTATCTATATCTGTCCCCTCAGTTTGTCCCTTTCTTTCTCTGTGTGTCCATATGAGTCCAAGGAATTGGGAATGTAAAGGAAACATTAGGAGAAGGTGCTTGAGAAATGGAAGCTTGAAGGCAATCTAGTTGCAATGTAAGTGGAAGAGAGATAACACAAGTGAATAGAGCTTGGCTATGCAATTTCCAGCAGGATTGTGGCAGCAATACTATGCAAGATACACAAAATTCTTAGGCCATTTGCTTGAATACAAACATGAAATATATAGGAATTGGTTGGGATCTATCTGCATGCACAAGGTAGCCTTGGAGTTCCAAATCGTTGGGAGAAGAGGCATCTCAAATTGATTAAATCTATTTAAAAATAGAAGAGGGAGGGAATACCATGCAACAAGGTAGTTGGGATTTGGAATCATCTAAAATGGGCAAGAAACGTGTTTTAAAACAAAATTTAAGTGAAGCGTCATGTGTGAATTTGACGCATGGAAGGTTATGGAAAAATTACGTAGGACCACCACCTAGGTAGGGCGGTGGTCCTGACACTAAAGGCCAAAACATGCACAAAATGAAGTGGGAAGTTGGAAGAAAGCATGAAAAAGATAAGTAAGGATGTCTAGGCTACAAATATACACTGTGAATGGGTTTAGGAACTCGAACACCTTCTGAAAGGACATGAATCATCATTGGGGACTTTTGTAACCATTTTACGACAATGTAGCACATGTAATTTTGGGTGTGTACATAAACCCATTGTGTATAGTCAATGTGGAGGATAAAGTTAACAGAAATAAAATGTTGAATTTCTTCTTTAACAAGGAGTATAATACAAGGGTGAATTTTGCATAGTTTTTAAAAAAGCTGGTTTAGCATTTGGGATAGTGAAGATATTGTGAATGATGATGTTAGGGTTGAGTCCAGGCATGTCACCATATGACCATGCAAAGGCTTCACTATGTTTGGATAAGAAAATGGTGAAATCTCATAATTCATGTGGATCAAAATATTGGCCAACCTTTACTATGTAGGGATTGTGTTAGGTACCTATGTTGATATTGCTAGTGGGATCATCAGGTAATATGCTTATAACATGAGGTGAATTTTCTTGAGGGTGATGATCTTCCGCACCCATGTAAGATAGGATAGAATAATCATCGTGACATCAAAGAATATGAATGGTAGGGGAATACTCCTCTATCATACTAGGGAAAAATAATGGAATAGTTGTGCTTGTGCCATTAGTTTGATATGTCAATAGTCCTAATGTAATAGAGTTGACTAAAAAAAGATAGGGGAATAAGTGCGGTATCATCTACATCCATAGATTCACCAGCTAGAGTCAGAGAGGGTAGTTCCTCTATTATTATAGTTTTAGATGTAATGTTTACAGAGTTTTCATATGAAGGCTTCTTAAAACCTAACCCAAAGTTCTCACGGGGCTTACGAGTTTGATCAATGATCAATTCATGGGTGCCCTATTCTTAACAACCTAAGCCAAAACCTTCCCATGTGTAATGATGTAGGTAAGTTTGGGTGAAGGATGAGTTGTAAAGGAAATAAAAACATGTTGTGAATTGTTTTGTATGGGGTTGAATGTTGAGGTGGGAAGAAGGCTGATCAATGCCTCCATAAACAATGTTGGTTTTCAAATAAGGAGGACCAAAGGATATGATGTCATTGACATTCGGTTTGGTATATACGTTTCTTGTTGGGTCTTTTGTAGGCATTTGGTGTGGGAAGGTCATTGAGGGCCAAGAGTTGATAGTCCTCAACAAGAGATATTATAGGACATCATCAAAGGTTTGATCATCAGAAAATTTTGATGTAGGGATGGATGTACTAGTGGAATCCTCGTAAGATGAGTCCTTCGAGGAATACGTACATTAGATGGATGATATGTTGTGTGGCATGTTTTAAATGGATGAGGATCATTGGGAAGCATGTATATTTTCCTTCATGTTCATATTTTAAGCATCGATGTAAGGTGGAGGGGGACGAAGCACATAACGTGGATAAAAGGACACCCAAGGAAGATGTTTTATTAAAACACTCCTTCCACTATGTAGAAGAGTTCATGGAGGAGTTTACGATCTATGCAGATGGGTAAGATAAATGTACTTATTGTAGGAGTGAAAGTGTCATTAAACGTGCATAAGATAGCTGGTGATTGGGATATAATGTTATCAGGTAGCTTGAGTTGTTTGAAGGTGTAAGATGAAATGATGTTAATACTAGCACCATTGTCAATCATGACTCTTTTAACATAGGTTTTGTTAATTTAGACAGGTGATGAAGTGAGGTAGGTCATGTTCCTCTAGTTGAAGAGTAGGGATTTATTAGTTATCAAATTCAATGGAGGTAGAATCTTGTCATGTGCTTGACAAAATGAGTTAGTGGAAGAGGGTCATCTGCTTGGGCGTGATATTTTTAAGAGCCTTAATCATGGTCTGACGATGTTAAGGGGAACTCGGATGATCTCGTAAAGAGACATTTTTATGGGTGCATGGTGTAATTGTTTAAGGACCGTGTGTCTTGTCTGTTATTACTAGTATCTAAGCATGAGGGGATGCACGGATGGACACCTTGGTTTTAGGAGTTGGTGGTTTAGAAGACTCTAAAGAACTAGTTTGTAATTCATCTTGTATAAGGTCATCAATATCACTTTTGAGTTTTTTCAAGATTTTTCTAGAGAAGAGTGGCCAAGAGAAGATGAAATTGTGACCTTAGACTTGGTTGTTGATGGTGATGTATTATTAGATTGAGACCTAGCGATGATGACCTTATTTTTTCCCTGCTCGGGTCATATGTATGGGTTTTGGTGGTGATGTGAATAAAATTAATCCAAATGGATGGTTTGGTAGAGGAAGCATAATATTGTTGAGATGAAGGACTTACTGATTCAGATGTGGTAGGTTTGGGAAATTCTAAGCTTGGAATTTTGACTTGATGTTTTAGTTTTTATTCTAGATGGTTAAATGGAGGAATAAAATGGTATAAAAGGTCATCTTTTTGAATCCACTTTTGAAGGACAACTTGTAGAGATTTACGGTGCTTAGTATCATGTCTTGGTGTTGTATGATGGGCATAGATGGAATTATGATTGAACCGGAAGGCCTCCATCCATAAGGGTTAAAGGGTTTGATGAGTGGTAGTTTTATAGATTATGATTAAATAATATTGTGGAGAAGTGTAGTGTAAAAGCCTTAAGGTGGTGGCGAGAAGTAGATGTATAAGCAAAGGAACATCCTTATTTGCTTTAAGGGGAGAAGGCACCAAGGAAGATTATGAATAATGGATTTAGATGTAGATTTAGGAGTGAAATTGGGGTTTTTAATGACAATATGAGCACATGCTGGTGGAGGGATGAGGTCCCAAAATAGAAGGTAAAGGAGTAAAATTTATAGATAAATCATGTTTAATAGATGGAAGGTAAATTTTATTATGGGGATGAAGTATTGATTTTGGATAGGAATGACAATATTTTTGATTTGGTATTGAAAATATTTTCCCTTAGCAGAGACAATACTAGTTTCTCGTGAGAGGTTCCTTTTTCGTACTTGTGATCAAAGAGAGATAAAGAATTTGGGAAAGATATTTATCATTGTGGGAGCTACTAAAGGATACAACCGAGTGACAAATTATATATTAGAATGGTCATCTATGCAAGTTTGGGTGTTGTCTGCATATTCGAAGTAGATGTGGATGTTAAGTTGTTTAATTTAATCAATTACGGTGGATGTACAAGACCTAGAAGATTGAATTTGATCAAATACAATAGGTGTTAAATATTTAGAAGGTTAGATTTTATCAAATTTAGTAGGTGTGGAAGATTTAGTGGATACTTGATCAACAACACTAATGGTATGAGCTCTGGGATTTTGAGATCCTAAGGATTGATTTTGAATGGAGTTATTTTTGTGAGAATAATTAGGAAAAGGCTATTTAAATATGTCCAAATCTTGGTTTGGAGGTACATTAGGGTTGTCAAGCTATAAATCACCTTGGTCAATAAGATTTTAGACAATATCTTTGAAAGTGCGACACATTTCGATGTCATGACCCTAGAATTGGTGATATTTGCAATATTCCTGCTCTTGATACCAAGTTAGTTTAGGATGAGAATTGTCGAAAGGTCAAACTGGGGATTTCTATCATGTGTGTAGCCATAAGTCTATAAAATTAGATCTATGAGATTCCCAAGGGTGTGTAGTTACGAAGAGTTTTAGGTGGCCTCTCAACTTATTCAAGATTAGATGTGTTTCTAGATGAATTTTTTATGACCACGGCATGTGATGCACCTTTAGATTTATCGCTCTTGGAAGAGGACTTAAAACATTTAGGTTTATGTTTTTCAATTACAATTTAACCTTACCATCTTTAAGAGCCTGGTTCTCTAACTTGTGGGCCATGGTGAAGGCTTCTTCAAAGGTATGAAAGGATTGAATTTGAAGTGTTGATGAAATATGTTTAGCACAAGACCAAGAAAATAATTAAATTAAATTTCTTTTGCAGAGTGAATGATAATTGATTAATCACTCCACACCATCTGGAGAAAAAGTTTACGATAGTTTCATCTTCAACTTGTTTGATAGCATAGAGGTCTATGATAGATATTTTATGGGAGATATTGATAGAAAAAATTTCTAAGAACATTTAGGAAAGTTGTGTAAAGGTGAAAAGTGAATACGGAGGAATTTTCCCATACTAATCAAGAGCAGAGTCCTGCTAATGACATTATTAAGGTGCGAAGAAGGAGAACATCATTGTGATCTATAAGGTAACAGAATGACAATAAACTCTTAGATGTTGTTGAGGATCTTTTTACTATACAACAAGGTAAATTTTGGAAGTTCCCAATGAGCCAAATATGGCCGGATGGGAATAGATGGGTGGATGTGTTATGTTGTGGAGCCTATTTTTATGTGTGGAAGTGTTGAATATTGTACACTATCCACATTTTTATCGTTAGGGTTTAGGTTCGGCCGGGCCCCAGAAATGTTTTTGGCCTTAAAAATGTGTTTGATATCTCGAGAAACATGTTCTCATCATATGAGTGGAATTTTTGACCCATAGGTTTATGGGGCAGTTGGCCCATGGTTTTAGTACCCACGGTATTGTAAAACTGCTTAAGTAGTTTCCTATTAATGTAATTTTGATAGGTGAGACATATTATTGTAGATGTGTGTGAATTCAAGTGTGAATTCAAGAAGATTTTATTGAGCACAACTCCAAATAGATCTGGGTAATGTATTTTGAGAGCACTGGCTTGTAGTAAAATCTGAGCAAGTGATTATTTGTGGATGTTAACCAAATTGGGTGAACCACATTAAATATTATCTTTATATCACGTTCTTTTATTTCATATCTATAATATTTTATCCTCATTAATTTATGCTATTTTGATTTTGTGTGGGATTTTTCTGCATATTTTATCCCTTATTTCCTAATAGGATGGACTCACTACATATTTTCTTGTAGGATAATTGATTCTTTGATGAATATGGGGAAACTTCAAATTGGCCATCCTATTTATTGGTGTTTATAAGAGGTCAAACGGAAGTTGTGCATTGATTTGAGAGGAATGAGGGGACATGGGAACTAGAATATACCGATAAGGGGGTGTGATTGAAATTGTGGGACATTAGTGGGGACGAGAATGGTATCTGAGATACAACATGGATAAATTGAGAAGGGTTATATTGATAGTATCGAGGTAGTAGTAGAGGGTTGATATGTAGGTTGAGACCGGATTGGGATTCAAGGTTGATGAAGATGTTGAGGTGTAATTGAAGGTTGGAGTTGTTAAAGAGGTTGAGGTGGGATTGGAGGTTGGGGCTATTGAAGAGGTTGAGGTGGGATTGAAGGTTAGGGATGTTGAAGAGGTTGAGGTGGAATTAAAGGTTGGGGTTGTTGAAAAGTAGCTCTACCAACATAATGAATGGATGCAATGGGTAATGTTTGAGGGTAACTTGAACAATTGTAATTAATTTAGCATTAATAGGTGGTAACGATGGGGGAATGGATACAACTAAAATTTGAAGATGGGTAAGATGTGATGGAGGGACATAAGATACATTATCTTAAGGAGGTGATGAGGTGATTAACTAAAATTGGGGATATATGATAGTTAATATGATCTAGAATGACATGTAAATACAATAAATAAATGTAGTAAATGACTATGGAAAATGACCCAAGAAACTATGAAAATGGAAATGTTAAACCCTAGAGTACTAAGAGAGTTAGAATGAACTCAGTTGATTAGAGGAGCTCCCAGACCGTGTCACAAAAATGACTCGGAGAAACAAAAAGCATCAATAATTGTGTAAAGATCCCGAAAGGATGGATCCAAGCTATCTAGCTAGATTGGAGCACCTGGAGAGGGACTGGGGCACCTACGGGTGCTCTGGTCTATAGAATGGGCACCCTGGTCTATGCAAAAGTCCATAACCGAATTTCACAGTGGCACTCAAACCCTCGCTATTTTTCATATTAGATTCACTACATCATGCAGTATAACCGATAATCCAAGATGTATAGAATATCGACCCAAATGTATTTTTGGTGTGTGTGTGTATCATGTGCCCTATGTGCTCTTGTGCGAGTCACACTTTGTGAAGTAGCGAGTAATAACTATATGAAAACATGTAGTAGAATGGTGCATGAAATAGAATAAAATCCCTCCCTCTATGCTTATGTGATGCAAATGAACCAGCCTTGTCCTTAGTGATAGAGCTAATGGATACAAATGATCTCCAAATGGATGCAACTCTAGGTGGATGATAGTAGTGACTAGTTCTTGGTCCCTCATTATGGTCTCATAACTTTATATTTATAGGGTTATCTTGATCTAATTTCATAATTAATCCCAAAATGGTCGACCACCAAAAAGATAAAGATCTCAAATGGCTAGAAAGAGCCCAAAAGGATCATGGCGCCCATGGTGGGACCAGGGCACCCATGGGTGCCCTAAGTACTAGCCTGGTGCCCCATTAAAGGATAAAATAACGTGAAATGAAAGAATTTGAATAGGCATGTGGGTGAAAGAAGTTTGGAATGATGAAAGAAAATAAAATAAGATGGTCAAAGGATGGGGTTAATTAATACTTCACTCAAAAACCTTCTAAATAGTAGTATGAGACCAGGACTAAATAATGTCTAAAGTGCATGATTTTTTGTCTACGGGAGGATTAAGGCATACATATGGTGGTGGTGGAGGGGGAATAGACACGGGAGTAGTGGAATATGGAATTAATTGGCTAACCACATGTTGATAACCTAGAGGTAAAAGTTGATTAATGCGTGGATGTCAAACCGGTGATGAAGGAGGTATGCCAAAATAAATTGATCGGCCTTTAGAAGATGGGGTTTTTGGATATTGGGAGCAAATGGTTGATTAAAAATGAAGGGAATCATTTGTGCATTGGGTTCATTGAAATTATACAATCGAGGTATTTATTGGGAAGGAGGGGGTGGTAGCCCCCATACGACATTATGGGTCAAAGGATGAGGAACGATATAGCTCTAGTGGTCAAAAATTATTGCAAAAGGAAGGGATTTTGATCTAGAAGTTCCTCAAAACACATGGGAAAGCTGGGATGATTTGTACGTCCATAAATAAATGCTCGCATGAAAGGGGGTGTATGAGGTGGGATAACTTAAGATTTAGATAGCAATTGGGAAAAAAGGTGAATCTTGGATGTTTACCACTGCTTTGGTTGGGGGATTTTCGTAATAGGGAAAAATGTGGATGAAGAAATATTTATGGATTTTTTACAAGTTAGAACCATATAGGAATGAAGAAAAAAACAATAAAAGAAAATGAAAATGGTTTTTAAACAAACACACACAATATAGATAAATTAATTATTTGTGTAAAATGGGAGATTGTATAAGGAAGGAAAGAATATAAAAACAATGTAGATCTAGTTTCAAGTTATTTAGGATGGATTCCTCGATATACCCGAAGGTATGTGATGCCAAAATCTATGATGGCTACCTATATATGGCATTATATAGGGGCCTACCCTTGCACTTCATACATCACATCGATAAGGGTGTCGGGTGCTTGGCCAATATAACGATAACCAAAAAAATTCATTACACAACCAAAGCACGTGGTAGTTTACCTATTGATGATGGAATCAAAATAGTTTCACCTAGTAGGAAGTGTTTGATGTGTTGTTTATTAAAGTGATTTAGCAGTGTGTTCTTGAGAAAAAAAAAGTGTGAATGTAGAATGTTAACCACCTGATTAAGATAAGTGATAAATAAGTATGCAAAAAAGGAAGAGGTTCATTTTAAGATCCCAAAATGAAGTGTGATATTTTGATGAGGAAAAACAAACGAAAGAGGGAAGAAAAATGCAATACTGAAAGTAAGATGTGTAAATCATGAGAAGAAAACTTGTATAATGATTTTGTTTTTTATCGACTTATGATGTGTTGTTGAGAATTACAAGCAATAGATAACCCAATATCAGATCCAAAAGCAGAGGCAATAGACCTATAATGTTAGGAGAAGAGAGAAAACAACAAATAAAATAGAAAATAATAACCAATGAAATTGATAGGTAATGAAAAGAAAACATAGGAATCACCGAAGATTGTATTTAATCACCGATGATTACCTATAAGAGAGATAAACAAATAAATAAAAATTAAACAAAACTCAAGGGAATGGGTCCCACCTAGCGTGCCAAGATGTAATGGTGTAATCCTAGTTCTCCAATCAAATCAATGAAATAATTTTCAGATCACCATACCTCAAATATGACAGGGGCTTAAGAACTTATAGTGGATGATAAACGCATTGGATTTTGATCCGGTACGCACTCTAAACTCCAAATGTTAGATAGGTATAATGTGAGCCACTTGATAGAGGTTAGTCCTAGGAACTAAAGGGATTCCTTGAGCAGGTGTCATCTCACATTTTCACTTAATATGTTGATATAAAATAGGATATAAGAGCATGTAAATGATAACAAATGGATGTAAAAAGAACAATATTTTTCAATATATTTTACAACATTTTTATGCTAGAGATGAAATTGAATAACTGATCTACAAGTCAAAGGGTTCTTCCACATGTTGATCATAGTAAATGATCCATGAGAGAGTAATTATACGCTAAAGGTTTTCAAAGTAATATTACCAATATTGTTCAACCTAATCACTTTCCTCACAAATGATGTCTAGCCAATCCTCAACATTGTCGAGATCAAGGTTGAGTACAATATCACAAAATCTCAACTCATGAGAAATGTCGTATTGCTCTTAAAATAATGGTTGTCAAATGATTAGGATATTTTGAATGGAATAGATAGCATGCGGGACACCTAAAAATGTCATATAAATAGATACATGATTGAATCGTGAGGGTTATGAAAAGATATGATAAAATATGATGAAAATTCCTGAACTTGAAAATATATCATTGAAGCAAGAATTGCTTTGGCGATTGCTCAAATCATGAAAATTTCTATAAAATGAAATGAGGATTAGGAAATAAAATATTTGGGTGAGTCTCGATTTCCAATAATAATGGATAACTCGATTTGATTAAATAATCAACATAGAAATAAGAATATGGAATATAAAACTAGGGAAATGATTACCTTGGTGAATTGATATGTGTATGAGAAAAGAATCAAGATGATTGAGGGATGTAGAATGTGTTTGCACCTAAAATATGGTTGCTTCTAAGAATTTGAGAGTAGCCGAGTGTGTTGTAGGGATATGCTTCAAATATGAGAAACAATAACTTCAATGTAAATGCTTGATAATATCAAACCAAGGGGGAAAGGCCATATTTGTATGGTCACTTGCGATTAAAAAATCACTAGCAATTCAGGAGGGATAATCACACCCATTTGGAAGTTTTTTTTACCACCTCAAAATTAGGTGGTTTTGGATGATGGTATGAGATTAAGGATAAGAAAGTGGGTCTTCGTGGATAGGGATGATAACCACTTAGCTATTTTGGTTTTGGGATAGGATAGAGGTAAATTGGAAGTTAGGATAGTGATTAAAATATTTACAGGGTGTAAAAAGAGGTTAGGATAGGATTTTGGAGGGAAATGTATTCAAATTCAAATTAGGAATGAGTTTAAAGAAAAGAGGGGATATGGGGGAAGAAATTAGAGTGAAAGTTTTTAGTTTCTACAACACAATTACAATAAGCAATGTCAAAAGAGTAAATTACCAAATTTGAGTGTCTACATTTTCTTGACCCTAAGTATTAAATGAAAATTACACACTTAAAGGAAAAGATATATGAGTTTGCAGAAACAATTTGTATTTTCTTATAGTTTTTATTTTCCATATGTGTTGGTGTTGGTATGCCCCATTATGAAACTTGAACCATAAAGTCTAGCTAATGTCCATAGTAAAGAAATCAAACTCATTAGTCAATAGTTACTATAAAACTTGAACTTGTATAAAGCAAAATAAAGAGGTCTAAAACATTGAAATAATACATTATTTTATTTTATGAAGGAAAAAGCTTCCCATTCCTTGCTTATAGTTGGATATTTGGAGATTTAGACTATTGTTAGTCATATTCTTTGAAATATTGGGTGTGATCACCCCACTAGTTGTACTGTAAGAGAAACTAGAGTATTATGTGCATGTAACCCAACACCAAATGGAAGAAAGAAGACGTACGAATGCACTCGTGAAGGAAGAAGAACACATATTAAATTTTTAGTAACTATGATATCTTACCCTCTAATAATAGGAGAGGAAGGACTCCCTATGAATAACTTAGCTACTTCAACACTTTCCATAACTCCATGAACCACACCAAAGCAAAAAAATCTAGGACCAATTTTCTAAGTATATAGAAATAAGGTATATAGAGGATGAGTGACCTAATACTCTTCCTCTATACAATACTATTGAATAAGAGTATGTAATATGTTGAAATATCAATGGAGAAAGAGATACATCCCTAAAACACCTATATTTTGTAACCAGAAATGAGTACTGAAGAGGAGAAGGAGTAAAATATTTCATGGCCCTCGACAATTTGATCTGAATTATGTCATATGAGTACGAGATTGTACTAAACACCTATATTTATGCTAAAAATATGAAAATGTAGATAATTATGGCATTTTCCCCTAGGGTAATGAAGAAAATAAAATACGTTCATCCATATATTCAACCGATCAAGAAGGTTTAAAAACATCTATTAACTATCTTTGCAATTAAGGATCATACCAAGCCTAAGATGGCTAAATTTTTTTATAAAAATGAAAATTATCACCTAGAATGGTATTATCATCAGCATACCCTATTTAAAAGCTTCATTCACTGCTAACTCAATCATCAAAATCATCTAATTTCATACAAATATTTTGGTACTTACCTTTCACCAACTTTGTCGACTTATTTCTTCACTAGTTTCTTGTCCAAGAATGCCAATTTTGGCTTTCCAACCTCTTTAATGATTCCTAGGCCTTATACTCTACTTCATTACTCAAATAAAATGTTAAGTAACCATCAACATGATCGAAAATGATTCAAGACTTCATCTTCCTCCAAATTTTCTCTACCTTGAAATTTGTACCCTTAAGACAAGCATTATTACAACAATCATGGTTGGAGTGATCCCTGTATACCTAACACAAAAAGTATTCCTCTAATACCCTTTATCATTACTATGGTGTATGCAAAATTTTAAAACTCCAGTCCCTTTTTGCTATCTCTACCTCACTTTTCTCCTTTTGGCTTATTAACCTTCAATTAGGTATGAGACTGTCAATTTTCTCTCATAACTTCATTTCTAAAAGGAATAAAGACACAAACCTTACCTTTTCACATACTCATTTAAGGTTTCTTGGAGCATAAAAAGTTTCAAGTTTGAATTCAAAAGGAAAGCTCTAGTTCCTTTGTAAAGTGACCTATTCTATTAACCCTTTGACTATGTGTAACCACCTCTCACTAGAATGTCATTAAAATATAAAATCTAACTCTTGGTTCAAATTTTTTTTTCAAAATACCCTTTTATGATATGTGAGTATTATATCTTGAAAATTTTGAGGTAAAATTCATTAGTTTGAGCCTTCAAATTGTAATCCCTAGCTAACCCCTCAATTAGGCTTCCTAAAACCCAAAGAAGCCTTATTTAACTATAACTTCCTCAAATTTTTGATTCAAACCACAAAATTTTAACTAAGGGTTTGTTTCATAATTATACCAAAAATATTATTACCAGTGGGTCTTGAAAACATGCAAAAATATTATTCCTCTTAGTTTTCCCACTGCCCTACTTGTAGAAATGTACAGTCTCAATCAAGTCATGCATTTATCAATAAAACAAGTAATGCCTCTATAATCCCGGTCATGCTATTATTTTCAACATTCTCATGCATTAAATCTCGAACCATCTCACTCTTTAAATTCCTTTACCAGGATTCACAGTCTTAGGAATTCATTACACAGTCTTAGAATGCTCCATGGCCACAAAAAGTATATATTCCTAAAGCACATGCTATTCATTCATCAAGAATGCAATACAAAAACATTCAATTCATGATACATTCTTTCTCCCATCATTTACCACGTGGATACACTATCAAACCCACCTAATTTCTTTGTAAAAGTTATCATAGTCCTATTCCACTCATCGTAACAATTAAGACTCCTATTCAATTATCCGTAACAAGGTATAATTTTCCAAATCTATTGAATGGAAGTGAATTCAAAAAGATTATTCATAAGAAAAAAATTACTAACAACTACACAATGAACCTTCAACAAGGAATTACATAAAAATTATACAATAAAGGTATATACAGTCCATCCTCTTCAAAACTAAGTCTTTCTTACTTATTTATATGTTTCATACAAAACTTCTTGTATTTTCTTCACTCCATCTTACTATTATCCACCTTCCTCAAGAAAATATCTCCCGATTCCATCTATCACCTTCCTCAGAAGGTTTTCTTCTCACTAACTCCCCTCTTCTGTTTGAACTCCACCTCCTTAATAAAATCACATGTAAAACCTAATTGATTCTTGGATCTTAGTGACTCTTTACATTCCCATTAACATACTATGCAACATTTTTCACATTAGTTTAATAATTTATGACTCACATAAAATCATTTGAGCATGAGATTTAACAATAAAATGTGTGTCCATGCACAATATGTTTGAGAAGCTATAAAAGAGTATAGAATTATGAAGAGGTGGACACCTTTGGAGAGCCTCTCAAACATTTTCATTTTAAGACTTTAGAAACAAGGATTTTTTTAAATAATTTTCTCTGTTCTATATTACATAATTTAAAACACACATTCCAATGCTAAACTATCTCAAAACATAAAACATATGCAGCTGTAATGACTCAGACAAACACCGAACTCTCATTCCATGACTTGGTATTAAACCGATCTCCCATGTTACTCAGTAATGTGTATACAACATATACTTGGTTCCTGTACCTTTTTATGGTACCCAAGTGTTCTACTTAAGAGGCCTATCTGAATATCTATTACCAATATTCATATGAAATCCCACTTCTTAAACTAGGTGACTTAGGACAACACAACTAGTATTTTATGATACTTTGGCAAAAAAATTTAAACATGTTTATCATGTTTACATTCCTAGATGACATACTCGTAAAAAAAAAAGTACTTCACCACACTTTTTCTGTTATCTAGAGTGGTCTTCACTGAATTCTGTCAATCTTACTTGATTCAAAGTTTAACCCTAGACAAGGTTAGTAACATGCCCTAGTGTGGAGGACTACTCACGGTGACTAAGGGTACATATACATACTCAATCGAATTACATTGATTGGGTGTGTCTAGTTATCCTAAGTCAACATGAGTTGACCCTGACACTAGATCATGTCCCTATCTACGTATAGGGTAGAACCGTGATCCAATCATGCTCTTATGTTGGTTAATTTGAAAAAACTATGTGGGGTGTTGAGACATATCAACTGCACTATAGTATCCTTGTAATGAATCTTGTCATTATAAAGGTACTATGTTGCAGTTGGTGTGTGTCAACATCCAACTAAGTTCCCTCATCTAGATGAACATAACTTAGATTGAAAGTTAAATATCTCATTAATCACTTCATTACAAATTAATTACATCTACACCATACTGATTTGATTAGGAATTTTAACCTATAAGGTTACAAGTTGAACTACATGTGAGGTAGGTATGCAGATAAAATCTTCTTCCTAACCCATTTAATTACATGTTTATGTTTATTATACAACGAACAACTTGAATCATGTTTTTACATAATAGATCTTGCATTTATGAAAGTGTTAATTAATTTCTTACTTATTTCAGCCCTAGCTTAAATAAGTTCCATGTAAACCTTTTATTTTAGACTTCATGGGAATGAAGTCTAAATTCCCATTTTATTTCCCTTCCAAGCATTCCTAACTTTGATTAAGGAAGTCTTCTTAAGGAAGAACACTTTCAATTATTTACTTACAATAATCATGATACTTTTAACAAGATCTTAAGTTATGTCTATGATTCATATTATGGAAAGTATCTTTCTCCCCTATATTATGGGCTAATGTCCATTTATAAACAAATTGCACATTATTAATTATAATCAAGGTTTAATACACATACATCCATATAATTCAAATACAATCCTTTTTGTAATGGTTGAGTATCTGCTTAAGAATGTCAACTTTATAAGTTGCATCTCTACTTGAGAAAATAATACAACTAACAACTCATATTCCTACCCCAACCATTCCATATTATTTAAGTATATTAACTGCCCTCCTTCATTAGGATAATACATATAAATTCAGCCCAATTCATGTCAAGAAAGTATTACAAATAAGTATTACTTAGAAATCATCACATCTTTTATTCATCAAGGAGTGATACATTGAATCGATCCATAAGTGTTTCATGGATTACAAAGTACTAATGCAACAATACATAACTAAATATTATGACAACTTTCTTTTCCATCAAGTACATATTACATAATGAAGCCACATATCATCAATACAAATTTAATTTCCTTAAAAAACAAATGTAACTTCTTATATTTCTTTCTCCTTTCATCTTTTACAAACTCTCTCCGCAAAATTTCTAAAGACGTTTAGTTCATTGAACTGAGCATGATAAGCACTATATCATTAAAATGATGTTTTTTAACTAACTATTTCATAAAAAGAACTTTGTTGTTTATGAAACAGTTCAGAAAACACAACCAAAACTAACAGAAATCCTTAACCAAAAAGAATACAATCTAATACGAAGAGAAAGATATGTTTTTAAGTTTCTAATCAAATTAAGGATTAGTTAATCATCCTATCCACCCTATCTTATCATCAAAATACTCTTTTTAACATGCTAGAAATAAAACAAAAGTGTTAAAGAAAGGGAAATTCATGTTTCCTCCTAACTTTACCTTATCATTCAATTTCCAGATTAAGGTGCCTCATTTACCAGCTCTATCTTTTGAGAAGTAATTCTAGATATACAAATCTACCTTTTAGAATTCATATACGCTTTTTACCATTTCAAGTAAACACAATCGATACATGAATAAATAAAAGTCACTACACAAATTATTTTTCCATCTAAAAACAACCAAAGCAGCTCAACAAGATTCTAAGTTAGATTGATTAAAGTTTCATTTTAGTGTTCCAAATAAGGAATACATAATCAATTAAATCAACAAGCTAACTCATGGAAGAAATACTCTAAAATACCTGAGTGGGTTCATTTCTAGTCCATCTCAAGGATCACTCATAATTTACACCTCAAGTCTAATAACTTGCACACTTAAAGAATTCCTAAATCAAAAGAAGAACAAGGTGCCAATCAGAGTCACTCAAGTTTCTACCAACCACTAACAAGTCCAAAAAGGGAAGAATGACAAAAATTTCAGAACCAAACTAAAACAATCTCATTCCTTATCCTCTGCTAGAGTTCATTCTCAAGATTTCTTACAAGGATAAAGTATGATTAACATTCCAAAATGAAGAAAGATACTCTAACCCATATCCTCAAGATATTATTTAACAATAAATTCTAATGATAAAAAAGTATCCTATGAATTCTAGACATTATATCAGTTACAAAGTAAGGAAATAGTTAAACATTGAACAAATTCATTTTCCCACCCCATGTTGGAAAAAATCAAGAAGAGAAAGTGGTAATTCGAAAAAACTTCCTTTAACAAAAAAAGGAGAAAAAAAGGAAAATAAGGAGGGAGCCTCAAAAATTTCTTCATTCACAATGGTTCAGTCATCCTATGCCAACGTGGTCAAATCAAAAGGGAACAAACCACTTCAGGAGAAGATCAAGGCCAAAACTCAATGTTTATAAAAATCAAAGAGCTCAGACTAAAATTCCATGAAATCAAGTTTGGTTAATCACCATGGTCCAAGAAAAAAGCGTAAACCAAAACATACTATGAGTAAAATAGTCTGCCCTTCCTCTACAAAATTAAGAACCCCCATTCACTTATTCAACCAAATAATACAGAGTTTCTTCCATAACATGGAATATCAATGAAAGGAATGGTAAGAGAGTACACACAAATCCATTTCAAATTTGACCTTCAAAGAAATAAAAATTTAAAACCCAGAAAGAGAGAAAGAACAATCAAACCACTTCCTTTCACAAAAGTTTGACAATAGACAACGATTCAGGGAGAACTTACCAAAATCCAAAAAGAACTGAAACCAAGCTCAAAAAGGACTGAAATGGGTTTCCAAATTTAAATAGAAAGTGGTAATTCCTTAATTAACCAACCATTTTACAGCAAGTCAAAACATACTAACGATTCCCACTATCATTACCCAATAACTAGATCCATTTAAATACACACTATACTTTCAAACAATGTCATATTATCTACATAAGGAGTCCATCAAAATTTCATTTATTGGCATCGAAAAGAAGAAATGCAAGTTTAAGTAATGTTCAAAACATGAAACACATAACATAATTTTTTTCCTTAAACATAACAAATGGAGCTCTTTAAGGTCTGCAACAACAAGTTTTTAAATGCAAAAACTAGAACAACAATGTAGACAATAATTTTTGATATCAAAAAGTTTCATATAACTAAATCTTTCCTCACCGATAACAAGATAACCGTTCAAGGAAGACTCTTTAGATTCTACAAAACCCAAACACATACAATGAAATAATACCCAGTAGTCAAAAGATTTCATGAATGAGAAAAACCAATTTCAAGCCATTGCTTTAATGAATCGAGAAAAACCAAAAATTACCCAGAAGTATGAAACGATACTCCCATATTTCACTTCCAACTAATAAACCAAAATTGATAAAGCATCCAAGAAAACAAATCAAACACCATTGAAGCCCAGAATATGCAATCACATAACAAAATCAAAATATTTCTTAAAGAGTAGAGTTATTTTTATGAACATTTAAGTAAAATCACAAAACTTAATGGATAGGGCCTATAATTCCTGATAGAGCTCCCGTCTTCTCTTTTCGTAGAAAATCTCCAAGCAGAGCTTAAATTTTTTCCCTCAAAACGCCAAAAATCTCAAAACCTTCTTGTTCTTCTTATAATCTTCATAGTGCAAACTTCATCTTCTAAAGCCATGCAAAGTAAAATATTCATGTAATAATTTGAACTGGAGGTTCAAAGAAAAAAACCACATGCAGAGCTAGATCTCACAAAAGAACCCAAATGATCAAAACAAAACCAAAACCCCTCTTCTTTCCATATTCCTCTTTCCTAAATAGTTTCTCGCCATTTTAAAAACATTAAATTCCCCAAACAGACTGGACATTCCTTCCACTTATCATGTCACTCATTATCTTTATTTTAACCATGACTAAATTCAAAGAAACATGAAACTATGACTTGGCGTAAGTTCCAATTCATCCTTTCCTAAATTTCCTCCTGCCTTCGCCAAAGTTGGCAGCATAAAAGGATAAGAGTGTATTTATTAAAAATAAATACCTAGAAATCGATGCCACCGACCATCCTTTTACCATGTCATCCCTTAGGCCCCCTTTAGGTTAGCCATTCATTAAGTTAGTTTCAACCTTAGTTTAGGAACTAACATAGGTCCTTAGGTCTAAGTTTTAGTCTTAGGTCCTTAAGTTATTAACATACCATATCAACAAAAGAACAAAGTAACTTAGGATAGGTTACCCTATTAGGATAGGATTAACAATTTAGGAACACAAATTTAATTAAGTTCACAAGTCTATAGTAAAAATTGAATCCCAACTTATCAAAGGAGAATCAAATTACCCACCACGATCACATATGAAGTAGGGAGTCATGGAAATTACTCATGACTTCAATACAATCAGAGTTTAGAAGTCCTTTGACCTGTCTAGTTCGGCTATTATGATCATAAGGTCATAAATTAGAAGCATACCTTGGATCAATGGAATTGATCCAAGGTATTGCTATTCTGTAACCAAAAATTATGAAAACTTAAGCACAATTCCAAGTGCAACAAGGACTCATGGATTAGTTAGTTGAATCCATTTCTTGTTTCCCAAATAGTGAATTATACAATATAAGAAGGGATTAGTTTCTTCATTTTATATTTAATCATAATCATGGAAGATTTGTACTTATTTCAAGCAGATAACATATTACTTACTGCAAACATGATTTCATAGATCATAAGAGTACATCGTCTTAAGACAAGAATCACATGTCAATGTTTGCACCTTCTAAATAGAAGTCATCATAGATATCAACCATGTTAAAGGTGTTACATACCTCCCTCCTAAAAGCATCATTGTCCTAATGATTAAATTATTCCCAATTCTCGACAAGAAAAATAATCTTAATAATAGTTCTTTCATCCATAAGTTCATAAACGAAACTAGAATTGAGAATTTCAAAGTTCCATAATTTATTACAGCATCAAAATAGTTGTTTCAAGACTAAAGAATATAGTATTTGCCCAAAACTAGCAGAATTATTGTTAAGTTCAAAACAAGGTCTCCATTTATTATTAATCAACAAAATTAATTATTTTCAAATAAACAAGGAAAAGTAATTTTCATATCCTCAAGGTTTTCCCATGTTGCACTTTCTTAATTAAATTGGTCCCATTAGACCTTGCATTGACTAATTTCCTGATTTCTCAAGTGCAACTGGAGATTTTCTAGCACTCTAATGAGTTAAACCATGAATATTATTAGGTCTTGGACCTGCAAGGAATCCCAATTTAACACATGTGATAAATCTGAAATGTATTTCTTAAGCAAAGAAATATGGAAAACATCATGCATTCGTGATAAAGCAGGTGGTAATGCTAAACGATAAGCTACATGATTGATTACTTCAACTATTTCAAAGGGTCCCACATAACGAGGTGATAACTTGGCTTCCTTGCCAAAGGTTATAGAACTCTTTTTCGGCTTAACCCATAAAAAGACCTTTTCACCCAGTTCAAATTTCTTATCAACCCTTTTCAGATATGCATAACTTTTTTGCCTATCTACTGCTTCTTTTAAATGTTCATGAATCATTTTAACTTGTTGTTCCATTTCAGTAAGGATTTTAGGTCCAATTACCTCTCTATCTTCTATGTTATCCTAGCTAACTGGAGTTCTGCATTTCCTTCCATACAACGCTTCAAAAGGTGCCATTTTCAAAGAGGCATGTTATGTATTATTATAAGAAAATATTCAACAAAAGGAAGATATTATTCCAATTTGTCTCGCTGATCCATACAAAGTACATTCATAACATATCTTACAAAACTCGAATAACTCTCTCGGTTTGAGCATCTGTTTCTAGATGGTATCTTTGAACTAAAATTTAGTTTAGTCCCTAAGGTTGCATTAATCATTTTACAAAATCGATATTTCATTCTAGGGTCTCAATCTGATATGATCAATTCAAGTACTCCATGCAATCTAAAAATATCATGCACACATATTTTTTCTAAAAAGGTGAATCATCCTTTATATTACCAACAATAAAATGTGCTACTTTTGTTAGTTTATCAATAACTAAAATAACATCATGTTTATTTATTGATATTGGCAACCCTTGAACAAAATCCATGCTAATTACTTGCCACTTATATTACGGTATGCTATGAGGATACAATAAGCTAGTTGGGTGCATATGCTCGGTCTTAACAAACTGACATTCCAAGCAGTGTGTCACAAAATCAGTTATGTCTCCTTTCATTCATTCCAAAAATATTTTTGTTTTATATCAACAAGCATTTTTCGTAATACCAAAATGTCCTGAGTAAGGTGAATTATGAAATTCCTCAATTAAATTTTTCTTAACTCGTTTCCCATAGGTATATACACCTATTTATCATATCTCAATATTCCTTCATTGTCGAAGTGAAAAACTTTATATCTTACGTCATTTGGATCTGCAGCAAGTGTTGTTTTTACTTGTTGAAAGTATTAAAAATATTCCATGATACTTTTTACCTCATTCTTAAACTGAGTTCTCAAAGTTATAAGTATAGAAATATGTTTCCTATGACTCATTGCATCTGCCACTCTATTTTCTTTTCATTTTATGTAACTTATGTTAAAATCATATTGTGACAAAAATCTAACCATATTCATTGTCTTGCATTCATATTTGGCTGAGTGACAATATAATTCAGCCCAAGAGGATCTATTTTTAATTCAAAAAGTCTTCCCAAAAGATAATGTTTCCATAATTGAAGTGCATGAACTATGACAACACACTCTAGGTCATGAGGAGCATAATTCAACTCATGTAACTTTAGTTTTTTTCTCTCATATGCTATAACATGTTCATTTTATAACAAAATACCTTAGAGTCATTCCCAAAAGCATCCAGTAACTACCATAAAATTTCCATTTGAATTATGTGTTAATTGATCCTTAAGATTTTTAAATGTTGATTCACATTTATCACTCCACACAAATTTCTTATCTTTATTTTGTAATGAAGTTATTTGTGTAGCGAATTTTGAAAAGTCCTTTACAAATTTTCTATAGTAATCAGTAAGACCCATGAAGCTTCTAACTTCATGTACATTCTTAGGTTCATGTCATTCAGTTATTGCAAAAATATTTGATGGATCAACTGTTATTCCATCTTTACTTATGACATGTCCTAGATAGTGCACTTTTGTATCATAGAGAGAACATTTTGACAACTTACCATACAATCATTTTTTTAAAAGATTTCAAGTATTATTTTCAAATGCTCATGATGCTTATCAATGATTTTAGAATATATGAGAATGTCGTCCAAGAATAAAAGTACAAACTTGTTTAGGTATTCTTGAAATATATTGTTCATTAAATTCATAAAAGTTACAGGTGCGTTTGTAAAACCGAAATGTAAAACTATATATTCATAGTGCTTGTACCTTCCTAAAGGATATTTTGTGAAAATATTCATCTTTAATTCTCAATTGATGATACCCTAAATGAATATCTATCTTAAAATATACTGATGCACCACGTATATGATCAAATAGATCACAAATTATAGGAAGTGGATATCTTTTTTTGATTGTTTCCTTGTTTAACATTCTATAACCAATACACAACCTAAGTGTTCCATCTTTATTTTTCAAAAAATTACTAGTGCTCCCCAAGGCGAAACACTTGGTCTTATCAAATATTTAGACAAGAGTTATTGTAACTTTGTATTAAGATCTACTAGTTCAATGGTAGTCATTTGATATGTTGCCTTAGAAATAGGCTCATTTCTCTTTTTGATCTCAATTATGAAATCAAAATCCCGTTTGGGTAGAAGACCGGGTAGTTCTTCTGGAAACACATCGCTGAAATTTCTTAACAACGAATATTTTTCCTAGAAATCACTATCCCCTTTATTTTTTTAGAAATTTTTACTGCATACAAGGTTGTAGTCATTTTACACCCATCAAAGAATAGGGAAACCCCATGTGCATTGGCCTATCACCCAATGGGCACTAGGCACTCACCCGAGGCACATGCGGGTGCCGAGTCTCTCCTTTATGTGAGTTTAGTGGGAAACATCATCTATGATATGAGTTTAAGAGATTTGAGAGGAAATAAGACATACAAGCACCATAGAGCTCAGAACAGCTTCTAGATCCTTACAGTCATTCCAAACAGAAAAGTTCTTAACAGATTATAGAACTTACACCAAAATAGAAAGGAAGTTGTACAAGCATTCATACTTAGTTCATAAACATAAATGAAAAAGAGCTATGAAGAAGGATGTATGCATTAGAACCATTAATGTTCATATTCACATAAACTGGTAACCTTATTACATTCATTAGGCCCATTACAAAATGTCACAGAAGGGCAGACCGCAGTCATGCATTATAACTAGATTCATATAGCTAGGCTCTCAAAAGAAAATTTATAACCCCCAAACCCTTGATACATCCTTTCCTACACTTATTTACCCAAGCTAACAGAGTCCTTGTAGTATTTCTGCAGAGCTCCACCCTCTATCCACTTTCTTCCTTTCTCCTCTTATCTTCTTCTTTTACTTTTGTAGGTGCTTATATATATAGCCTTCCTAAACTGCCAATACATTCTTCTGTGGCCTTAGATAGATTACCTTATTACCTAGTGTCTGAATGTGTTCCTCCATGGGCGCATGCTCCTCTAGGCCTAAGCTCACCACTCCTTGCCATGATGTCCTTCTAGAAGCTTCTACCATAGAGTATATTCCTTCCAAGCCACCCTATCACTAGGCTGGCACCTTATCCACTCGGGTCACGTTTTTCTTACATCCTACCCGATAGGTCAAAAATGGATAAGTCCCAGATTCTACTCCGTGGGCACACATCTCAAGTTCTACCAAAACCCTACTTGAACCCTTCCCTGCACGCCTTATCTTGCACGCTTTTTCAACCTTGTGCGCCTATGTGCCCTTTTTGGACTTAGTTGATATTTCAAGGGCCCAACATCACCCCACACTTTACATGTTCTCTACCCTTAGAAACTTCCTCAAAGAATAAATAATACACAAAGACTTAACGTCTTGGAAAAAGAATAAAGGGGACAAAGAATGGGGAATGATGCTACTTAAAGCAATAAGAGAGGAAATTTCTTCGCAGTCAGTCCTCCAGATTGTTCCAGGCATCGACCTCATTCTGTGCTCTCTAGAAAAGATCACCTACTAAGGTGCTCACCTGATCAAAACCTAGCCCATCCCCTTGTGCACTCATGGTTTAACAATCTTCTCTAACTCCTTGCCTATATCCTCTAGTGCATCCATCCTTCATGTAATCTGTGGGTATAGTTCCTTTAGCCGGTTTTTAACTGAGCCTCGTAAGGCCTCAATAGCTTTTGATTTATTTTCTACCTCGGTGAGGATATTTTCTCGCTCCACTTTATTCCCCTTGTTCTTCTCCTGGAACTCTTTAAGTTCTAGCTTCATCATTGGTGACCAGCATGCTTGCCACTTTGTCTCTATCCATGCAGTTGTCATACATGGCCTCAACAGTTTGGGAAGCAATATTTACATCAACAAGGACCTTGTTGTATTCAGCTATGAGCACCATGAATTTTAATTTATCCTCCTTTTCTAAACGTGTGGCCACTTCTTCTATAGATTCCAAGGCTAGTTGCCTCTCCATGGTGAGGATTCTTGTTAAGTCCTCCAAGCATTCCAGGGCAGATCCATACTTCTACGTAGGAGGCGCTAGGTCTGGATGCTTCAACACTATTGCATCTGTAATGGAATCCACCTTTTTGTATACTTCATGCACTCTAGCCTTCTCGTCCTTTAACTCACGCTGCAACTGGTGCTGATCAACTCTTCTTGTTTCAAGCCCTTAGTTTTCTCAGCCAGCTCCTCTTCCTTCTTTTCTAGCTTTTCCTCTAGAAATCTTACTCTATCATTTCTTTCGAAGAGCCTAGCCTCAGTCTCGACTGTGACCTTGTTCAGCACATTACATAACTACTCATCCGAGAGCTACTTGGGAATTTACCAAGGGGTTTGTTCCCTTAGACTCTAGTACTGGTATGATTTCCCCTTGGTATATTTCAAACTCTAGCTCATCAATATGGGACTCAAACGCCCAAGAGAGCATCTTCCTTGTCCTGGGGTACGTGCCCTCTTCATCAAATGATGACATTTCTAGGAGCTCCTCTGCTAGAACCATGCTTTGGAACCATGTGCACAACACTTTGTTGGGGTCATCAATATAACCCATCCTTGGCTTCTCCTCCTCCGCGTGCTTTCCTCCCGTGTACGTGCCCTTAGGAATATTTACAGTTAAAGTGGGGCCTCTAGTGCTGCCATGGTCCTTTTTGTGCTCTCTTCCTTATCCTCATTCATCACCAGCTCAACACTACATTCCAACTCCTCTTCCACCAAGGTCTCAATGATCTTCTCAGCCTCTCTTTCCACCGCCTTGTTTACCTCTTCACTCCCTTCCTTGTCCCGGGTGCCTTCCTCCTCCTGGCTGCCCTTTCTCCACATGAAGATGTACTCATCCTTCTCTCCTTCTCCCTCCTCTGAGTCATGTACACTGAACACAGGTTGTTCTTGATTTACCTCAGGCTCATCTTCCTCATCATCATCTTCTTCATCGTCATCATCCTTTTCACCCTGGTAGGCCCTCAAAATTTCAGTGTACTCAGAATCTAACTCCTCCATCATCTTCTACTTCTTCCTAACCGGGATTCCAGATAGGTGACTCTATCTCTTCTTCTTCTGATGACTCCTTATCTAATGGCTTCTCTGGCTCTGGAGTCTTCTCTTTGACTATGGAATTTTTCTTGTGCGAATACATACTTGTTTTGGCGCTTGTCCTAGGGGTACCTATTGCCTGTGTATCCACTACACTTGGTACTTTCTTCTTTGGTTATTTTTCCTCCTGTTTGGGCACAGGTCTCTTCCTACTAGTTGGGTCCTTAGGTATGGACACCTCGTTCTCTAGATACACACCCTTCTCAAATTTGGGTCTTATGCGGAGGTATACTCACGTCGTAGACCCTCCTGTAATGGGAAAAGTCATGGGTTTCACCATTTGGACCTCATGCGACACGTACTTCTCCACATACACGTACTTGTTGGGGTAGACCAACCCTTTACACATTTCTCTATGGTCTTGGTCTAGATTACCAAGGTCCAACTTCAACTTCTTGGACTCTTTGAACTTGTTCACTCCTGCTTGGAAGTGTTGAGCTGTGAAGACAAAGGGAGCTTGCACCATGGGCTCCATGTCTCATCTATCAGTTTAAATCTACCAAGGCAGAAATGTTGGTACACAAAAACTTGAATTCTCCCTTGGTGGTCATTAGTAGTTGTTCAGGGATCCTCCATTCCACCCCAAATGCATTCTTCAGGCACGTCTTGTGCACGACCATCATACTATCACAGGTGTACTTCTCAAACCTCTTCGCGGGTGAAGGGTCTTCAGTAGGGTACTCCCACATGAATTTGTCTGCTACATCTGACACTCCAATCTCTAAGAACACAATGGTTAATAGGACATTACCAAAGAGGATTTTATCACCTTCCTGCACTTTCTTGACAATCTTATCTCGTGATGTATGTAGATAGGTTGTAGATGGTGCCCTCCGAAATCCTCTTGCAAACATTCAACCAGACTTGTTTACCTGGGTCCATCTCTCCTAGCCATTTAGCTTTGTCACAAGGTGTGTGGCCATCTTCATCACCGGGTCCTTGATGTCCATGATATCAAAGTACCTTGACCCCTTTTTGTATGCATAAGCAGTGCGGTTTCCTTAATTGCCTCCTTGTCACATAGGTCATCCTCCAAACTTTCTCCTTCATAGATGAGGCTTGTGAAATGTGAAACAAGATGAGGGGTAATGCACATCTTGTGCCCTGCAAAGTGAAATTAATCTTCGTGCATGCGTGACATCAACCATTGATATAGGCACTTAGGCTTTCCAAAGTAGGGCAACTCAAAGAGTTACAATAATCTTGACTTCTCCAACTTCACTTTTACCTCATTGTTATAGATGGGAAAACCCTCTAGTGTCCTTTTATTTGTTAGGCACACTAACTCCAGTGCCATTTCCTTCTCGATTGTGCTCAAGTGATGATTGTAATCATTTACTACCATTTTTCTTAAATGGGACTCCCACTCTTGCCCAAGAAATACTCCATCTGGGTACTACATTTTTGCATACCACTCTTCATTTGTACTTGCATGACAGTTTCTTGTTGCTTGCTCTTGCCTTTTCCCTTTCCCTTCTTAGGTGTGCCAACTGGTTTCTTGGGTGCCATTGTTTATGTTAACACTTCAAATTATTTCACTTGCTTTGTTTTACTACCCCTTTCCAAGTTTAGATCTCAAACTGGTGAAGAAAATCTTTTTCAACCCGTGCCCTAGATACCAAACCCTAACTGGAATCTCTTTTCACCAGACGATGCTTCTCCACAACTCTTCCCATGCCCATGAATCACTTCCTTTCTAGTTTGTAAATCCAAACTGGTCACTCACGCTCAAATTATTGTAATTTTTCTTCACACGGATCAACTCTGAAACCCTAGTTCGCAAAATCTCTTCTCTTCATATTCGTAAAGTGAATAATGAAATGTCGAACCTCTATTTATAGTTTTTCCCATTTTTAAGCATTAAATGCTACTTCACCTACCACCATACTTTTAATTTTTAATGTAGTTTTTTCAAAAAAATCTTGAATTTTGTGCCCTAACTCATGCGCCCAACCCTACGTGGAAAATATTCCAACCTTCTGGTACGCAACCAATCCATCTTGATAGGAGACTCTTGTGCACATGTCACTGGTGCCAAAGGCACTTCTTCATCATGATTTTTTCTTTCACCTACCTCGTGTTTTTGTGCTTCTTCCTCCTTTGTACATGGGATCAAAAGTAGCCTTATCTTGACACCAACCATCCTTTTCCACCTTTTCTTTCATGCACCTCTTTCAACAGGCCATTTGACCGATTTCCAACACAATCCTCCTTGGCACTTTACCCACGCTTTCCTTCACATTACTCCACCCCACATTAAAATGATGTGTGGTCCTCTGCACATTCAAAACCCTCAAAAAGTAACAAGGTTACCGGTGCCCAAGGTACAAAAAACAACAACATGAAAGGGAAACACAAGAAAGGAAATGCATAAAGGAAATTCTAAACTATCTGGAAAAACTGCCTTATTTATAAACACCAAGAAGCCTTATTTATAGTAGGGCTTCATCCTAATCCCATTGAAGTATCTAGGAAATTTTGTCACATCCAGCACTTGTAACTGGCACGTTCCCGAATCAAGGATGTACGAGATTATATAGGGACCTAACCAATGGACCTTTAACTTCCTAAGGTGGCATAGAAACTTTGAATCATACGAAACACCATCTTCCCAACCTCAAACTTCTTGTTCTTAATGTGGCAATCATGTCATGCCTTCTGTTTTGCTTTTTCAGTTGTCTGGCTCCACCTGGCTAGTGATCGTCTTTCATCCAACTTCATCAATTCATCAATTCTCTCTTCCAACACTTGTTCATCATCCAACCCTCCCGCATGCGCTATATGTAGCAAAGGTAACATAAACTCAACTAGTAAGACAACCTCCATGCCAAACACCAACTGAAATGGTGTGGCCTTATTCAACCTTTTGTAGGTTGTTCTGTATGCCCAAAGAATGACTGATACTTTATCATCCCAATCCTGCCTACCAACATCATAGATCTTAGTCAACGTGTGACTAAGTATTTTGTTAAACACCTCAGCAGTTCCATTTTCTTGAGGGTGATAGGGAGTAGTCTTGTGATGGGCCACCATGAATTCTGATAACATAATCCTGACCATTTCATTGAGAAAGTGCGTACCTCTATCACTTGTCAAGCTCAATGGGCATCCATACCTACTGATTATGTTCTCCCATAAAAATCTAGTAGTTGTAGTTGTGGTACAATCCTTAGTGGGTCTTTGCCTTTACCCACCTCATCAAATAATTAGTGCAAGTAATGATATACTGCGAACCAGTCCTTCACGCTGCTGGCGAGATTGGTTTGACAAAGTCAATAGCCCATTTCTCAAATGGTTTCGCACTTGGTATTGGTCACAAGGGCATTGTTGTTGCAAATTAGCAACACCCCGGATGTTGATCAAGCTTCTAGTTTGACATTTTTGGATATCCAGTGTGATTGCACAACATTGAATCCTCTCCCCAAGTGCGGGACTTGTAAAAATGGGAGAGGAATCTTAAGATTAGAGGCTGGTCCCTTAACTCCTCCGATCGGATATATCACTTACAAGTTGCGAGAGGTTTGAATTCCTAGTTCCTACCCCCGAATTCCAAGGGGACAAAGATAGGGAATGCAAGAAAATAAAGCTAATGCTAATGAGGTGATGTACCAAAGGAGTTGTAGACACTTGATACTGCAATGCATACACAATCCACAAGAAAACACAGCACAAAGCATGTAAAAATTGCTCAAAATGTAATGAAAGATCAGGAAAACAATGGTAGATATATGAAAGTATTGAGGGATTTTAATCATAAAGCATATATTAAAATTCCAGATCCAATACAATGCATTATAGTGATCAAAAGGAAAAAGGGTGTTGTATTACATGGAAAGGTAAAAATTTCCACAAATTCTGCCAAAAGGGAAGAAAAAGGGAAGTTGCAGAGCTGAAAAAGTGTCTCCTTTTTCAAAAATGAACCCATTCTGGCTTTTATAGTGCAAGCCACGACCCCAGGAGAGAGAAACATGGGAAAATGTGGGAGAGCTTCAACCACTAACCAAAAATGTAGTAAAATAGCATGAGCATCCTTACAGGCCCATCCCCTGACATTTTTCGCCATGCTGGGAGAGAATGCGAGCCATTCTTCATTAAAAATGGTGGTTGAAACATCATTTCTGTTCATGACCACGTGCCATAGGTGTTTTAGAATTTTATCTCTCTAAACTCCATCAAAATATAAAAATGACCCTAAAATCTTGTAGATAATTTCACCAGATTTCCATTGATATAAAGAACACGAAAATCGAGCTCTGGATCGAAAGATATGGCCGTTTGAAATTTTAGGGAAAAATAGGGCCAAATCGGATTGGTGGGCAAATTTTTTAAAATTTTTCACTTTTTGGTCATTTGGAAAATTTTCCAAAATTCCCATGCTCCACCATTCTTGGTACCACGTGGCATGTTTTGATTAGGTGCAGACCTTTAATGCTTCATTTTCCATTGTTTTGCCCTTTGGAAAATTTTCCAAAATTTCCCCCTGGCCCAATGATCAGAGGACACGTGGCACGTGCTGATTGGGTGTGGGCCCGTTGCTTCAAATTTTCCATGTGGGCTTGTCTTGTATCTTTTTCTGCCACCAGACATGTGGCAAGATGTAATTGGTTTGCATTCAGGGGGGCGATTTTTACTTCGAAATTTCCTTCTTTTTCCTTTGGGAAAATTTCCCAAATTTTCCCCACCTTTCGCTGGTCCGGGACATGTGGCATCATCTCATTCAGCATGGGCCACAGGAAAACATTTTTCCTTTTGTGAAATCCCTTTTGGAAAAATTCCCAATCTCCTCCTGTGCTCCGCCGGCCCCTGTGCCCATGGACACGTGGCAGGGTCTTACTGGTCGGCAGGGCTACGGGCCAGTAATTTTCTCTTCCATTTTTCCCAAACACCTCACCAAAATTTCAAGTTTCCCCCTGCGGTCCATGGGTCTTGAGACACATGGCAAGAGGCCATTGGATGCGAGCCCTGCGGGAAAAATTTGGCTTTGAGCCCTTGCCAACCATTTTGCCAAAATTCTAACTTCACCTCCACGCTCCGAAACTCTGACCCCCAGGGGACATGTGGTAGAACGTGATTGGGTGCGGGTCTTTCCTCCTGAATTTTCCATGGCACCAACACTTAGTCAAAATTTTCAATTTTCTCCCCTTTGGACATGTGGCACAATCCAATTAGAAGATGGGCCTGCAGGGAAAAATATTCCTTTTAAAAACTTTGCCAAACACTTGGTAAAAGAAACCAAGTCTACCTCCGAGCCCCGCCACTTCCTTGTACACATGGCGCCATTTCATTGGGTCATGGGACTTTCAGGGGAAAATTTCCCAAAAAAATCCATTTGAGCCATAACTTCAAAAATGCATGGAGTTAGGAGGAAAACTTTACCTTTATGGAAAGCCGAGAAGAATCTCTATCCAATGGTGCCATTTCTAGAAAGTTTTGAGTGCACGAAAAGGAAAAAAATTATGACCGAGGCACCGAGAGGGAAGAATGAAAGGAGTTAGCCATAAAATGAGCAAGGGGCACATTTTGGATAGCAATTTTGGTGACTCGGAGGGTTCATCTGCCTCTTTGGATGAAGTTACCGATTGCTTGAAGTAATCCATTGGGCATGGAGTCATTAAATTCTCTACTTGGTACCCCAACCGACTATAACACCGCAAGGGGAAGATGGAGGTGACACATCACACCGATGGAGCAAGGCTTGCAAAACACATTTCCGGGAATAGCAAGCTTGTGCCAAAGCACTTAGGGAAAGAAAAACTAATCTATAAAAAAATAATGTGCATAAGCACTTGGAGGAATGAAAACCTAAGCTAATATGTACAAGGTGGAGAATTCCCTTAAGTAGAAATGCTTTAGATAGATCCCATTGATTGGAATCTGCAGTTCTTCGCCATCCAATGAAGATAATTAGAAATCATTGTTGTCCTTACACTTCGTGACCATGTATGGGTCACTCCGGATGGCATCAAATTTTGAATGCCTTCCCGCTTTTCTCTATCTCGTATCCCATTTTAACACTAGATCTCCAACTTGGAAAGATCTATTCTTGGCCTTCCTATCAAAGGTCTTCTTGATCAAAGCTTAATCCTTCTCCATTGCTTGGGATGCCTCATTTCTGACTTCTTGGAGCTCCATCAATTCTGTATATCTAACCTCCATGGGCGCAAACTCCAACAACTCCAACTATTTCATGAGTTCCAATGTTGGCAACTCAAGTGACATGGGAAAAATTGCCTCTCTTCCATAAACAATCTTGAATGGGGAGTTACATGTAGATCTTTTAGGAGTTATCCTATCAGCCCATAAGGCTGATTTCAACTTAGTATGCCAAGATCTCTGATTTTCATCAGGAGTTCTCCTAATGATCCTTAACAAGTTCTTGTTTGTAGATTCATCCTGGCCATTACCCTGAGGGTAATAATTTGATGAAGTACTTAGGTAGATCCCATTCTTGATAGCCCATTCAGTTACCTTTGACCCAATGAATGCCAATGCATTATCTGATATTATTGTAGCAGGTATGTCAAATCTAGTTGATATTCCCTCATAGAAGTCTAGGATGCTAAATTCATTTACTTCCTTGAGTGCTACTGCTTCAGTCCACTTGGTGAAGTAATCTGTTGCTGTTAAAATCCATTTGTACCCTTGGCTTGAATTGGGATTAATGACTCCAATGAAGTCCAAACCCCATTGCATGAACAACTGGTCAACTGAAATTGGATGCAATGGAAGGGCAGCTAGCCTCTCTTTACCTATGAAGAATGCACAATTCTTGCACCTCTTGATCCATGCATAACAATCACTGAAAATCTTGGGCCAATAATAGCCAACCCTCATGATCTTTAGAGCTATCACTCTTGGTGCAAAATGACCACCAACTGATCCACCATGGAACTCTTCCAACATCCTATGAATCTGATTTGTACCAATGCATCTCAGCAACACTCCATTCACATCCTTTTTGAACAAAACACCATCAACAAGGGCATATGGGACAGCCTGCAATCTGAAGTGTCTTCTTTTGGTCTTGTTCATCTCTGGAGGGCATAGACTGTGCTTAGGAAGTGCATTATGTCTTGGGTCCAGCAAGGAGTGAGGACACCATCATTTTCCTTTTGAGTGCTTCCTTGCTCATGGTTGTCTTGCAACGCCAAAACAACCTCCTTCTCATTGCATGCTTCCTTGTGCTTGTTCAAAACCAGCTTCTCACACAATCCTTTCCCTCTCACCAACTTGGTGACTTTGATCTCAATGTCATACTCCATGACACGAGTAATCCAACCTTCTCTCTTTTCATTCAAGTCTTTGTTGAGGAGGAAGTCTTTAACTCCCACATGAGAAACCAAAAATTGAACCTTGTTGTTTGAAACTAGATGCTTGAACTTCTTCAAGCTCCTAATTACTACAAGAACATGCTTCTCAATGAAGGAATACACCTCATAGTCTTCCAGATTTGGCTGAAGAAATCAATTGGTTGCTCCTCACCGTCTTTGTTTTGCTATAACAAAATTGCAGATATAGTATCATTACCCCCAAATACATAGAGGGATGAAATCCTTGGAGAAATCCAGTTAATGAGAGTTGGGGCTTGAGAGATGGCTTCCTTGATTGCTTCAAAACTCTCTTTTCCTTTTGTTGTCCATTTGAAAGCCATGCTCTTCTTCAACATCTTGGCGACAGAGCTTGACTAGGGCTGTAAAATTTGGGACAAACCTCCGAACGAAATTTATTCTCCCTACGAAACTTTGAAGGGCCTTCTTATGGCTTGGCAATGGTAGTGCTCTTATGGCTTTAACTCTTTCGGATCAATTGCTAATCCTTCTTTGGAGATAATGTGGTTAAGGAGCTTTCCCTCATGAGCTAGAAAAATACACTTTTTTAGGATTCAAGGATACTCCAAATCTTACGCATCTTTAAACAATTGCCTCAAATGAAAGAGATGGTCTCTACATTTTTGAAAAAAAAGGATATCATCAAGATATATCAGCACCATCTTGTTAATCAAATCCTTGAACGCCATGTCCATTGCTCTTTGGAAAGTAGCTCCAAGCATTAGACAACCCAAATGGAATCTTCCCGTATGCATAAGTTCCCCATTTGGTTGTAAAGGTTGTCTTAAACTGATCTTCTTCTTTCACCATAATCTGATTGTACCCCAATTAGCCATCAAGCAATGAAAACCTCTCGAGAGCCAAAGCACAACTTGCAAAATCTGCTCCATGGAAGGAAGTGGATAATGATCCTTGAGAGATGATCTATTCAAATCTATGAATTCAACACACAATCTCATTTCCCACTCTTCTTTCTAACTGAACCCGATTGCCTACCCAACTAGAATGCTTGATAGGGAATATTATTCTTGATTCTATAAACTTATTCAATTCCTTTCTCATGAGAGGCTCCATGTGTGGATTGACGCCTTTGTTTTTGTCGATGGGTTTAGTACGTGGATCCAATTCAATGGTGTGTTGAGCTAACTTGGGATTGAAACCTTTCAAATCTTCATAGCTCCAAGCAAACACAAAGCAGGGAATTCTTAACAAAGTTGTATGAACTCATACCTTTCTTGCTCAGGTTGTCACTTTACCAAATCGAGTGATTTGCCTTCTTCCACCAAGATGGACACCAAATCTTCTCCTCGACTTGGATGTTTGCTTTCTCCTTCCTAAACTAATCATTAGGATTGAAAATGGACTCCAAAGCAATAGTCTCGTTATCCAAAATTCACCCCCAGGGTAATTTTGATAACATGCATTAAATTCTTTGGTCCCGAGCAAGATAGATTGATTCAAGGCAAAAAATCATGTTTCTGGGGTCCCCTCGGCTTCTTTCTAACTCTCCTGTCCAAGAAGAAAAGAGAAAGTTCTAAAAAGGGTGAAAAAGTTACAAAAACAAGCTTGGGGCAGAAAAAATCGGAGAAAATCAACTAAGTCCTAGTCCAGGCGGTCCTTGGGACAGTTGGGACATCGGGGCGTGAACCGGCCGAAAAGCCTCCAGGCGGTCCATGCAGCAATTGGGACATCTGGGCGTAGGTACATGCGGGATGCGAAAAGCCGATTCGGCCGAAAAAGGGAAAAAATTGCCTAAGTCTTTGTTTCGCACAGTTGGGACAAAAGTACGTAAAAGACGCAGATTGGCCGGTTTGGCGCAAGTCAGTCCATTTCGGGTGGTTCGAGAAATTTGTCCCAGGCAGTCTGGGACAGCTGGGACAAGAGTACGTGGAGGACGCGAACCAGCCAGTTCGGCCGAAACAGAGAACTTTTGTTTAAGATATCTGGGACAAAAGTACGCGCGGGACGCGGAGAGCCGAAAGAGCTGAGAGCGAATGGAAATGTGCCACGTGTCTTCACCTCAAAGAGGGACAGGGAAGCCCGAATCGGGTGGATCGAGAGAAATTTGTCCCAGACGGTTTGGGACATCTAGGCCAAAAATACATGAGGGACGCTAAGACTCAGAAAAGCCGCCAACGAATCAGAATGTGATGCGTTTCACAAGGGGAGGTGCAATAAAAATTTTGACTAAGTGTTTTTGGGCCCAAAAGTTAAAGGGCGCGGTTTGAAGGGTCGGCTGAGCCAATGTAGACACGGGACACGTGTCCTAAGGCGGGGGAAGTGTGGAGCTCGGGGAGGACTTAGAAAATTTAGCAAAAGTTTTGGCCGAAAAACTAAAAGGTAAAGGTTTTCCCCGTGCCCCTGTCGACGAACCAAATGATGCCATGTGTCCCAAAAGGCGGGCGCGAGGGGAAATGATAATTTTTCCAAAGTATGAAAAAGGTCAAAATTTCAAAGGAAAGCCCGCAGAAAGGTGGAGGAGAGAGAATTGCTCGGCCAATCAGCGCCTGACACGTGTCATCCAAGTGGCAGAGCGCGGGAAAAAATTCAAATATCCATTTTTATCTTTTTTTTGCCCTAAAACTTCAGACCCCCATATCTTTTGATCTAGAGCTCAGATTTGCACGTTATTTATATCATTGGAAATCTTATGAAATTCTCTATAGGATTCCATGGTCAATCTCTAATTTTGGTTCAGTTTGGAGAGAGAAAATCAAGAAATTTCTCTAGCACGTGGTAATGGCTAGAACTGACGTTTCAACAACCAGTTTAATTCACATGGGTCACATTCTTCTTCAACATGGCCAGAACTGATGTTTCAACAACCAGTTTTAATACACATGGGTCACATTCTTCTTCAGCATGGCCAGAAGTGATGTTTCAACCACTGATTTTAATGAAGAATGTGTTTTGGTCAATGGTTGGGCTGCTTGCACGTTTTCCTACGTTTTCTCTCCCCTGGGCTTGACCCATGTAATGTAAAAACCAGATTTGGCTCATTTTGGAGGAATGATTACAAGTGGTTCATCTTTTCAGCTCTGCCGCTCCTCTTCTTTTCTTCTTGTGGGGTTGAAAATGGAGTTCAAACCTCCTCCCTTGCTCTGTAATGGCATTTTTGCCTTTTACTATTGAAATGATGTTCTGTGCAAACTTTTGAAGCAACAAAAATGTGTTTTGTGATGCATATGTCCATCCTTGCTCTTTTTTTCTTGTTCTCTTCTTTCCTCTCTTCATTGCAGGTGTTTGTGCATGTTCTAATGTTCATTACAGGTCTGGAGCTGTGTTCATGGAGTTTTGGGACATTTTCTATGTGAAATCTATCCTTGGGCCTATGATGCATCTATCCATCCTTCCCATTGCTCACCTCTCCTTGTCCCATGGCAGTTTTGATAGATGTTCAACATTTTCCTTCTCTGGTGTATCACCGTTTTAGTGTAGGCTTTTGCTATTTTTCCCTTTTCTCTCTCTCTTTGTCTCCTTGGCATGGTTAGATTAGGTTTAGATTAGCTTGCTGCCTGCACCGGAATAGCTTATAGCGGTAGTTTAGGAAGAGGAACCAACTTTCTCTAGAGATTCCTTTCTCATTTTCATGAGTCCCACACTCAAAGAAAGGATTCAATGTTGTGCAATCACACTGGATGCTAGAGTGATCAACCTAGAAATCTGATCAACATCTAGGGGTGCTGTGATTTTGCACTAACAGTTTTGGCATGCCCGGTGGGACCTTAGAGGTCTTCCACTTCATCTTTTGTAGGTTGGTGTGTTCCTGTGAAGATTTCAGCCTTTGGAGGCACTTGCAAACACATCTGGCGACTCCATCTGATCAGCAACCCATTTATGAAGTTACAGACCTGTTTTCATCCATTCCCATCCATCCCTCTTTCCATCCCTTTCATTCTTTTCCATTCCATGAAGTTGTGCAATCATGACTTCATTTCCATCATGGAATTCACATTTTCAACAACAGTTTTTATCACACCTCCAACATGTTTTAGAAATCCTCCAAATCAACATGCATACCCATATGAGCAGCAATGCCAAGATCATTTTGGCTACGGAGCTTTCCAAGAGCAAGAGTATGCTGGTTATGAAGACAATCAGATGCAAGATGCTAGTCTGTTGGAGAAAATCCAAAAGATGGAGGTAGAGATGGTGCAGTCCAGAGCAACAGCTCAAATGAGAGCTTTCAGAATTGGTTGCAGGACTCCTTGTCCATGGGGAGGCCCTTTTCCAAGACACTTCAGCCCTCAGGAGAAGCTTGACTTCATGATTGCAACGCTGCCATTGCTTGCAAAGTGGATTGAAGAAATAGAGGTGTATGAGAGGAGTATTCAGCAACCTTGTCAACGGGTAAGCACGCCATCTCATGCCTTTCTTTTTCCTCTTTCCCAATCTGTTTTATCTCAGCAGTGTCAAGTTTTAAACTCTCCATCTGCTGTCCCAAATGTTGATCCCATGTCTCCACCTCTCAGTCTTCCACCACACCTCAATTCTTCTTTCCTTTTTCCTTCCAAACAGTCATCCCCTCCACAAGAGCTAACAGAAATACCCCCTCCTCCAAGGAAACAAGAGTTTCTACCTCCACCACCACAAAAAATTGCCAAATCAATTGAGTTACAACCCATCCCTCCTCTTGCATTCCCAATTCCATGTGGGGAAGAAGAAATTGCAAAAATCAGTCATCAAGGACAGCAAGAGGAAGAGCCAAGAAGAAAAGAAATGACAGACAACTTGAGGGTTTGGGCTGCCAAATTTGGGATGACAAAGATCCCCTTGATGGTCAGGCCTATAGAAGAGGCTAAGGTTGAACAAATGGTGGTTAAGACTGATTTTGTGGCAGCAGAAGAAGAGCAAACAAGAAGCGAGATCAGCAAATAGGTTTGCTCATAAAGTAGTGTCCATGTTGGCACTCTATTTGAAGGGAATGCTGATTCAATTCAAGTTGCACAATCAGCCATAAAGGAAGAAAGCTCAGAAGAAGATCTTGCAGTCCCAACTTGTCCTCTAGAGCAGCAGATTGAAGAGTTTGACTTGACAAACTTCATGCTGGAGGAAGAGTTCAATCAAGAGCAAGATTGTCTTCAAACATTAGAGGAAGGAGAAGCTGCTCTAGATCCAAAAGAAGAGGAGCACATTCTAGTTGTGGAGGAGAAAATTGCAGATCCAAGGGCTTTGAGCACAAAGCAGGCTATAGAAGAACCTTCAGTTCTTCTTTCTACTTCACCTCTCTCAAGTTCTAGTACTGAAGAGGAGTTTGATCTCTCAAACTCAATGTTGGAGGGTGAAAGAAACCATGGTGGTCAAGTTACAGATCAAGAAGACACCATGGAGGAAGTGGAGTATTTGCGAGGGACAGCCATTAGGCGGTTTATTTGTCGATTTGGAGGACTATTTTGATGGAGAAGAGCCGGTTGATTTTCCACCTCTCTCTTTCACCATCCACATTCCAAACACTTGAGTCTATTGTCATGGAGGAGAGTATTCATTTACAACAGCCTGCATCTTATAGTATCTCTTTGGAACCAAGATTGGAAGATTTTAATCTTTCATGTTCTTCATTGGAGGAAGAGAAAGGACAGAGGAATTTCACCATTTCTTCCACACCATCCATTCAAGAAGGTCTACAAGAGAACTCCATTCTTGGAGTTAAAAATCAGAATTATGGGCATACTCAACGGATCAGACCTTGCCCAATCAGGTATTTGGCTTCATTGGAGCCAAAGGAGAAGTCACAACCAGTCATGCTTGCTTCTGAGCATGAGGGTGAGCTACAAAGTACCAAGGATCAGCTGTCATACCTCTTCAATCCAAATGCAGAGCAACTAAAAGAGGTATTGAATTTGCCTTCAGCTGATACCTTGATGATTTGGGTGGAAGACCAGCTTCTTGTTGATTTTCCACTCATCCTAACAGCCATGATCAGCTCCAAATCAATTGCATGGCTTCCACTTTTGAGAAAAGGAAGCTATTTCTCACATTTAATTGCAGGTTTGTTTAGCTTGCCTTTGCTTCCAGCTAGAGTAGAGTAGGTAGGTTTGATTTCGATGAAGAAGTACTTGTGCACACTCTGCATGTTTCATTTGGAGCATGTATGATGTTCAGATTCTATACATATTTTTGTGGTGATGGTTTTTCTCTTGCACAATCCGTTTCAGTGGCATTTTGGTGAGAACGACTCTAAGTCCAAAGTGGGTTTTCAAGTGGCTCGAGGGAGGTTTTCAAAGTTCATATCGGTTTTCGTGGCTATAACTCATGACTCCATGCCTAATGGATTGCTTGAAGGCTACTTGATCATTCATCTAGCGGTAGATAACCCCACTTAAGTCGCCAAATTGTTATCCAAAATTCACCCCGAGGGTAATTTTGATAACATGCATTAAATTCTTCAGTCCCTAGCAAGATAGATTGATTCAAGGAAAAAAATCATGTTTCTGGGGTCCCCTTGGCTTCTTTCTAACTCTCCTATCCAAGAAGAAAAGAAAAAGTTCTAAAAAAGGGTGAAAAATTTGTAAAAAACAAGCTTGGGGCAGAAAAAATTAGAGAAAATCTGCTAAGTCCTAGTCCAGGCGGTCCTTGGGATAGTTGGGACGTCGGGGCGTGAACCGGCCGAAAAGCCTCCAGGAGGTCCACACAGCAATTGGGACATCTGGGCCGTAGGTACGTGTGGGACGTGAATAGCCGATTCGGCTGAAAAAGGGATAAAATTGCCTAAGTCTTTGTTTCGCACGGTTGGGACAGTTGGGACAAAAGTACGCGAAAGACGCGGATCGGCCAGTTTGGCACAAGTCAATCCATTTTGGGCAGTTCGGAGAAATTTGTCCCAGACAGTCTGGGACTGTTGGGACAAGAGTACGTGGAGGATGTGCACTAGCCGGTTCGGCCGAAATAGAGAACTTTCGTTTGGGACATCCGGGACAAAAGTACGCGCGGGATGCGGAGAGCCGAAAGAGCCGAGAGCGAATGGAAATGTGCCATGTGTCTTCACCTCAAAGAGGGATAGGGAAGCCCAAATCGAGCGGATCGGAGAAATTTGTCCCAGACGGTTTGGGACATCCGGGCCAAAAATATGTGAGGGACACGAAGACCCAGAAAAGCCGCCAACGAATCAGAATGTGACGCGTGTCACAAGGGGAGGCGCAATAAAATTTTCACTAAGTGTTTTTGGGCCCAAAAGTTCAAAGGGCAAGGTTTGAAGGGTCGGCCCGAGCTAATAGACACAGGACACGTGTCCTAAGGCGGGGAAGTGTGGAGCTCGGGAGGACTTAGAAAATTTAGCAAAAGTTTTGGCCGAAAAACTAAAAGGTAAAGGTTTTCCCCGCGCCCCTGTCGACGAACCAAATGATGCCACGTGTCCCAAGTGGCGGGCGTGGGGGGAAATGAGAATTTTTCCAAAGTATGAAAAAGGTCAAAATTTCAAAGGAAAGCCCGCGGAAAGGTGGAGGAGAGAGAATTTCTCAGCCAATCAGCGCCTGACACGTGTCATCCAAGTGGCAGAGCGCGGGAAAAAATTCAAATATCCGTTTTTGCCTTTTTTGCCCTAAAACTTTAGACCCCCATATCTTTTGATCCAGAGCTCAGATTTGCACGTTCTTTATATCATTGGAAAGCTTATGAAATTCTCTATAGGATTCCATGGTCAATCTCTAATTTTAGTTCTATTTGGAGAGAGAAAATCAAGAAACATCTCTAGCACGTGGTAATGGCCAGAACTGACGTTTCAACAACCGGTTTAATGCACATGGGTCGCATTCTTCTTCAACATGGCCAGAAGTGACGTTTCAACAACTAGTTTTAATGCACATGGGTCACATTCTTCTTCAGCATGGCCAGAAGTGATGTTTCAACCACCGATTTTAATGAAGAATGCATTTTGGTCAATGGTTGGGCTGCTTGCATGTTTTCCTACGTTTTCTCTCTCCTGGGCTCGACCCATGCAATGTAAAAGCCAGATTTGGCTCATTTTGGAGGAATGATTACAAGTGGTTCATCTTTTCAACTCTGCCACTCCTCTTATTTTCTTCTTCAGGGTTAAAATGGAGTTTGAACCTCCTCCCCGCTTCTGTAATGGCGTTTTTGCCTTTTACTATTGAAATGATGTTACATGCAAACTTCAAGCAAAAAAACATGTTTTGTGATGCATCTGTCCATCCTTGCTCGTTTTTCACTTGTTCTCTTCTTGCCTCTCTTCATTGCAGGTTTTGTGCATTTTCTAATGTTCATTGCAGTGTCCGGAGCTATGTTCATGGAGTTTTGGGACATTTTCTGTGTGAAATCTATCCTTGGGCTTGTGATGCATCTATCCATCCTTCCCATTGCTCACCTCTCCTTGTCCCATGGCAGTTTTGATAGATGTTCAACATTTTCCTTCTCTGGTGTATCGCCGTTTTAGTGTAGGCTTTTGCTGTTTTTCCCTTTTTCTCTCTCTCTGTCTCCTTGGCATGGTTAGATTAGGTTTAGATTAGCTTTCTGCACTTGGAATAGCTTGTGGCGGTGTAGTTTAGGAAGAGGAACCAACCTTCTCTGGAGATTCCTTTCTCATTTTCACGAGTCCCACACTCAAAGAAAGGATTCAATGTTGTGCAATCACACTGGATGCTAGAGTGATCAACCTAGAAATTTGATCAACATCCAGGGGTGCTATGATTTTGCACTAACAAGTCCCTTTGGTAGTTTGTTGGTTCTCACTATACCACTTGGTCACCATACTACTATTCTAACTTTTCCCGATTTTTAGCCGAGAACTCAACCTCTTCTTGTAAGAAATAGATAATTTGTTGATCATTTTCAAACACTTGCCAACTTACATTGTTGTCTGGCATTGAAGGCCTCACAATCACATGGATTTTTGGCTATACCTTGTCTTTTTGAATGCTTTCAACAATGTCAAAGGCTGCACCAATTGCTTTGTAAGCCTGCCAGCCTTGGTTCTCTTTTCTAGGAATGGATTTTATGCCAAAGCCCTCAAAATCTTTAGTGAGGTCCCACACCCTGTTTTTGTAGCACTTGAGTAGATCATTCTTGACAACATGCTGCCCCTTAACTTGATTGACAATAAACTCACTTCACCAAAGACTTACAAGTTCTTTATTCCTCTCTTGATTGACCAATGCAATCCTTGTATCAAGGCTTCATATTGAGCAGAGTTATTAGAGCATGCAAACCTGGAACCTAAAAGATGAATAGTACTTAAATCCTTGAGGTGAAACAAGCATGGCTTCCCCTCCTACACCTTGTCTACTCCTTGATCCATCAAAAACAACTGCCATACCTCATTGTCATCCTTGTGATCAAGCTTGGTGATGCTAGGAATAGGCTGATTTTCTTCATGCATGCAATAGACTCCTAGCTCAGATTCTTCTATTTATTGATAAGGATAAAAAACATGCACCTTGTTTGCCCATTCATTGAGAGTTAGATCTACGATGCTTCCTACCTTGGTGTCAGTTTCATCAGTGCTTGGATAATCCTCTTGATCAAACGCTGAACAATTGGTATTGATCTGACTTGGAGTGTAAGGCTTAATGTGGAAGTTTGCAATAGGCTTAAATCTGATTGTGGCTTTAGTTCCATATCTTGTCCTAAACAACATATGTGACCAATCGGTAGATAAGTAACCTCCAATCTTGGTGTGAAATCCTTGATAGACATAGGGCAAAGTGTGGTGGAAGGTCTATTACTAAGACATCTTGCAAAACAACAACGTTGGGGCATGCATGCAAAGTAAGACTCAAGTTTTTGATCACTCCAACTGTTGTTACTGCTGTCCCATCCAATTGCACTACCCCTTTAGATATGAATTCATATTGAATTCCCAATTGATCTGCTATTTGCTTGGGCATTACTGAACTACTTACCCCGGAATCAATCATGCAATTGTGTACTAATTGGTTTCCAATGATCAATGAAACATAGAATAGAGGGGACTTCAACATTTTACCTTGCTGTCCTCCATGATTCCCTTCAGGATGGGCAGCATTTGTGAGCACCTTCTCTTGCATTTGGACTTGCTGATTTGAAGTTGACCAGTCCTTCATGGCAGCTTGTAACAAATCTCTTTGGCCAGGATAGATAGTGATTCCCAAATTTATATGTTTACATTTTTCTTCTTCATCTGATCAATGATGTTGAATGGAGATGAAGCATCTCTTTTCTATCCCTTGGCCTACACATTCATTCCTTGTACATGGGCAGAAACAACTGCATTTGAGTTGGCCTAAGAGCTATTTTAGGCAGCCCTTATGTGTTTGGAACTGAATTTTGTTTGCCAATAATTTGTGGAGTGATAGAAGGTTGTGGATTACTTGGAGCCAATGGTTGTTCTTCACCCAAATTTCTCCTTTTTGACCTTGTGTTGGCTGTAACACTTTGGGGAATGGTTTGATTCATGCCACAAAAATCTTCGCCTACCAGTTTACAAGTTTAATATCATTTGGAGCTGATTGCTGCTGGAATGTGTCTTGTTGTTGGTTATTTCCTTGACTACCTTCACCCTCCACACTAGTTGTAGTCACCATTAATGCTTGATTTAAGGCACCGTTGAAACACATAGACTGGTTGTGAGGTTCATTGCATTAGAAACACCAATCATACTTTTGAGCTATGTTGTTTTGCACTGGCACTAATTCCTTAGAGGTAGATGTAACGTTGGGATTATAGGGCTGAAATGGTCTATTGGCAGGAGGTCTTGCTTGGTTTAGATTTGCACTGGATTGGGTGGTCTTATAGGTTGGTATGGCTACCTGTTAGGCTGAGCTTGAGGCTGGAAAGAAGGCATAAAACCTTGGGCTTGCTGCCTCTTGAGTGTAACCAGCTCATTACCTAGATTTTGCAATTGCTTCATGACTTCTTGAATTTCATTTGAGGCACTAGGAGATGAAGTAGAAGCTTCACTTGAATTCTGATTTCTAGGAGTGGGAATAGGGGCTAAAATAGGCACCTGATTTGTACTTGGGCTCTCTAAACTTGGAAACAATGGCATTGGAGGCTCCGAGAGCTAGCTTGCAAGCTTGAATCAAACAATTTTCAGCTCTAATGGCAATGCTATAAGCAACAGGGGATAGTTGTGCCTCCCATGGATTGAATCAACATATAAATATTAGAATTTAAAGCTTTAAGGTAATATAGAAAAGCACCTTCTCTTGCTAGCCTTACTACCACCGGAAGTCTCTCCCAAGTCATTTGAAATATGAAGTTGAAGTCGTCCACCGTGCTCATTGGGAACTCTCCCGATGGTTGTTAGCTATTCCAAAAGGGACAAGTTATCTCCCTTTTCTCCAAACTACTCATGGAGGGCTATACATAGCTGGTTCCAGTTTTGGAGAGAACCTGAGGCAAGACTCCTGAACCATTGTAAAGCTTTCCCTTTGAATGAAGATGCTAGCAGTTTGACAGCAACTTGCATCTCATTAATCTCATGGATTGCACAAATGTTAGCAATGTCCTTGACATGATCACCAGGAGTGGTTTGATTTTCTCCAATAAAGTATGGGATATTCTTCAATGCTACAACTGGGATTGGATTATGTGCATTGAGAGCAAGTGGGCTGCACAAAGAAATTGACATAGGGGTTGTTTTGTGCCATTCTGATTGGCCTTAGAACCCTTGTTGATTGAATGAAAGGCCTACCAGGTGGAGGAGTTGATAGAGTTCTATTTGGTGGAGATGGAGACCTTTGAATTCTCCTCCCTCTTTTCCTTCTTCTTGGAGATAACTGTAGATACTCAAACAACACCTCTTCTTCTCCAACTCTTGACCTTGTGGTGATTCTTCTCATGAGTTTTCAGGTCTGCACTGCTAAAACCAGCTGATTCTTCTTCCTTGGAGTCACCAGATGTGTAATTTAGGGATATTTTAAGCAAGAAACTTGCAACAAATGCACATCAATTTGTTACAATGAAGATGAAGACCTCTAAGGTCCCACTGGGCATGCCAAAACTGTTGTTGCAAATCAGCAGCACCCCTGGATGTTGATCAAGCTTCTAGTTTGACATTTTGGACATCCAGTGTGATTGCACAACATTGAATCCTCTCCCCAAGTGTGGGACTTGTAAAAATGGGAGAGGAATCTCTAGATTAGAGGCTAGTTCCTCAACTCCTCTGATCAGATATATCACTTACAAGTTGCAGAGGTTTGAATTCCTAGTTCCTACCCTAAATTCCAAGGGGACAAAGATAGGGAATGCAAGAAAATGAAGCTAATGCTAATGAGGTGATGCACCAAAGGAGTTGCAGACACCTGATACTACAATACATACACAATCCATAAGAAAACATAGCACAAAGCATGCACAAATTGCTCAAAATGTAATGAAAGATCAAAATCCATAGCACAAATTAACATTCCGGATCCAATAAGAAAGTATTGAGGGATTTTAATCACAGAGCATATATTAACATTCCGGATCCAATAAAATGCATTACAAAGTGATCAAAAGGAAAAAAGGGCATTGTATTACATGGAAAGGTAACAAATTCCACAAATTCTACCAAAAGGAAAGAAAAAGGAAAGTTATAGAGCTGAAAAAGTGTCTCCTTTTTCAAAAATGAACCCATTCTGGCTTTTACAGTGCAAGCCACGACCCCAGGAGAGAGAAACATGGGAAAACATGGGAGAGCTTCAACCACCAACCAAAAACATAGTAAAATAGCATGGGCATCCTTACAGGCCCATCCCCTGACATTTTTCACCATGCTAGGAGAGAATGCGAGCCATTCTTCATTAAAAATGGTGGTTGAAACGTCATTTCTTTTGTTCATGACCACGTGCGGAGGTGTTTTTTAATTTTATCTTTCCAAAATCCATCAAAATAAAAAATGGCTCCATAATCTTATAGATAATTTCACCATCTTTCCATTGATATAAAGAACGTGAAAAACTAAGCTCTGGATCAAAAGATATGGCCATTTGAAATTTTAGGGCAAAACAGGCCAAATTGATCAAGGCAATTTTTTTAAATTTTTCACTTTTTGGTCATTTGGAAAATTTTCCAAAAATTCCCCATGCTCCACCATTCCAGGGTTCCATGTGGCATGTTTTGATTGGGTGCGGGCCTTTAATGCTTCATTTTCCATTGTTTTGCACTTTGGAAAATTTTCCAAAAATTCCCCGCCGGACCGATGATCTAAGGACACGTGGTATGTTTTGATTGGGCACGGGCCTGTCCCTTCAATTTTCCATGCGGGCTTGTCTTGTATATTTTTCTACCACTGGACATGTGGCGAGATGTGATTGGTTCATGTTCGGGGGTGATTTTTCCTTTGAAATTTCCTTCTTTTTCCTTTGGGAAAATTTCCCAAATTTTCCCCGCCTTCCACCGGTTCGAGACACGTGGCATCATCTCATTCACTGCGGGCACTGGGCAAACATTTTTCCTTTTGCACAATCACTTTGAGAAAAATTCCCAATCTCCTCCCATGCTCCACTGTCCCACGTTCCCATGGACATGTGGCGGGGTCTGACTGGTCGGCAAGGCTACGTGCCAGTAATTTTCTCTTCCCTTTTTCCCAAACACCTCGCCAAAATTTAAAGTTTCCCCCCGTGGTCCACGGGTCTTGAGACACATGGCACGAGGCCATTAGATGTGGGCCCTATGGGAAAAATTTGGCTTTGAGCCCTCACCAACCATTTTTCCAAAATTCTAACTTCACCTCCATGCTCAAACTCGACCCCTGGGGGACACATGGAAAAATGTGATTGGGTGCGGGCCTTTCCTCCTGAATTTTCCATGGCGCCAACACTTAGTCAAAATTTTTAATTTTCTCCCCTTTGGACTCGTGGCATAATCCAATTGGACGGCAAGCCTACGGGGTGAAATATTCCTTTTAAAACTTTTCCAAACACTTGGTAAAAAAACCAAGTCTTCCTCCGACCCCCACCACTTCCTTGTACACGTGGCACCATTTCATTGGTTGCGGGCTTCTCGGGAAAATTTCCCAAAAAAACTCACAAGCCATAACTTCAAAAATACATGGAGTTAGGAGGAAAAATTTACCTTTCTGGAAAGCTGAGAAGAAGCTCTATCCAATGGTGGCATTTCCAAAAAGTTTTGAGTGCCTAAAAAGTAAAAAATTATGACTGAGGCATAAGAGAGGGAAGAATGAAAGGAGTTAGCCATAAAATGAGCAAGGGGCAAATTTTGGATAATAGGCATTTCATCCCTCTTTCTAGGTTCTCTAAGGCACTAGAAATGGTCACATGCCTTGTAAAAATTTATACAATATTAATAAATGGTCTCCCATCAAAGCCCTGCAAGTAGAATCTTCCACTGGTTAAATTTCTTGCATAGTGTCCTCCTGCAATCCCACCATGTGCTTCTTCTATTATAGCAACACGCTCATGCTCTAGCATGCATCGGTGCATAACCTCATCACGACCCATTTTGTATAGGTCTCCATTAATTAACATGTAGGGCATGGCATGTATAGCTAACTTCTTTTTCTCCAAGGTCTTCATCCCTTCCGGTGCCACACCTTCCTTTAGAAATACTGTAATTTCCTCCAAATCCAAGGGTGTGCACCAGCAACCTAAACAGTTGCATGTCTAGCATAGTCTCTTCAATGCTCTGCATGCCCTCCCTTGAATCAATTCTTGACAAATGATCAAGTCCACAATTACTCTTTCTAGGCTTCACAACTACTATGAATTCAAACTCTTGAAATAATAGCACCCACCGACATATGCACCCTTGTAGGATGGGCTTGTTCACCAAATATTTCAATGCCAAGTGGTCAGTGTAAAATACAAAGGGAGTTACCAGCAGATATTGTTTGAACGTGTGAAGTGTGTAGATCATTGACAATATCTTGCGCTTAGTCATAGTGTAATTTTGTTCTACTGGTGTCAACTTCCTACTTGAAAAGCATAGGGGTGATCAAAAATTCCGTCACCAGGCTGTGCAAGCACTGCCCCAATGGCCATTCTAGAGGCATCCAAATGAACATGGAAGGGCCTATCCCAAGAGGGGAAATGTAATATAGGCACGGTGACAAGCCTATCCTTGAATGTGTCGAATTCCTTCCGTTGCACCTCTCTTTAATGAAAGGAACTTTTATGTCTGAGAAACTCTTCTAAAGGTGCGGCGATCTTGGCATACCCTGTGATGAACTTCTGATAGTATCCTACATGTCCAAGAAACCCGCACACTACACTTTGACTAGTTGGCTCCCCTAATCCCACAATCACTGTAATTTTGGCAGGATCCACCAATAAGCCTTCTTTACATATGATGTGTCGACAGGTCCCAAATAGGGTAACAAATACACACTTCTTAATGTTGAGGGATATCCTCAACTACCGACACCTTTCAAACATCAACCTTAGATTATCACAATGGTCCTTGACTAGTCCATACACGGTCCAATCATCAAGGTAGACTTGGAGAAACTTGTGGATGAAGTCCTAGAAGGCCTACACTACAATGCGTGAGAATACAACAGGTGTGTTCTTCAACCCAAAAGGCATGACTATATAGGAAAACTTCCCCACTTGGTGGTGAAGGTTGTCTTTCTCTAGTCTTCCTTTGCAATCCTCACCTGGTGATAGCCTAAGAACCCATCCGTGAAAGAGTAGACTTCATGCCCTGCCACTCCTTCTAAGATTTCTTTAGTGAACGGGGTTGGGAAGGGATCAATGACACACACTACATTCAAATCCCTATAATCAACACATATCCTTATCCTTCCATCATTTTTTATACTAATCACCATTGGAATTATCCACTTTGACTCCTCCATAGCCTCTATGATTCCTGACACTATCATCTTGTCTATTTCCTCCTTGACCTTCATGTGCATGTTAGGATTCATTCGGTATGGTCTCTTCTAGACCAGGCGCACACCTTCCTTCAACTTAATTTTCATTTCCCCCAAGGAATGGTGAACACCTTTGAGTTCATGATATCTATGTGGGAATAAATATCTACATAGGACGTAACTTAACATCCCCCAATATTTAATTTTCTTCCTTCCACCTCCAGCTTCCATCTTTAAAGGCTCATAATAGGCGCACGTTCTTTCAAAATCCACCTCGAGGGAGGCTCCTCATTTCCAGTACTTAGGTAGCTCATTTCCTCCTAGGTGCTGGATTATGTGTGCCTTATGTCACTTCTTTGTTCACTAATCCTCTTTAATTCACTATCCCCCATTGTAAGGTGATCAACTCACTATGGTTCCATGCACCCAATTATCACATTTGTTGGCATGTCTCGCTGGATGTACCAGACTAGTGGTGTCACTTACTCGACGGTGAGCACCCCTCAAACTAGATAATTCCATCTTGTAGGATGGATTATCTCTCATTCCAAGATCCCTGTATTGAGCTGACTACCATGATAGACTCGATGGTGGTGGGAACATCTTCTAGAGAAACTGAACAGAGATATATTCTATTCAGGACCTCTTCTCCTTCTCGAAAGGTTCTTAGGTAGCTCATTTCCTCCTATAGGTGCCTTTGTCACCTTTGTTGACTTCCCATCCATGCACCCAATTATCACATGCTAGACTAGTGGTGTCACTTACTGACTGAGCACCCTCAAACTAGATAATTCCATCAAAGAGGATGGATTATCTCTGATCCCTTATCGAGCGCACATATATGATGACCCTTCTCCGAAGGTTCATTCTTCCCATTTTGACCCATTCTTATGCTTACCCCTTATTGAACCGAAGATCTGCATTGTTCTTATAACACCATGGGCACCCAACAAGTGCTGGGAAATTGTCTGCCTCAGTGAGCACCAAGACTTAGAAGTCCCTAGTAAACATTTCTCCCTGAATGGTGATAGTTGCATCCATTAACAAACTGATGGGAATTACCTTCATTTTGTTTGCCATATACAACACATTTGAGGATGACTGTAATGCAGGCCTTCCCATATGATGCCATGTATCTAATGTGAGAACATTGACCTCCATGCCTATGTCAATGAGGATATTACTAAGGAGCCATCCATCCACGACCACATTTAACATGATCTCCCTATCATAGTCAAGGCTGTGAGGGGGAAGGTTTACATGCAAGACCTACCTCTCACGCTCTTCTCTAGCACATGGTACCTTCTCTCTCAACCATGCTCCTAGCAAGGGAATAATATTCTCTTGCCTTAGCATTTTACATACTTCCTTGACCTCATCCAGTCACCTCGCACCTCAACCTTCCTCTACCGCTCCTTTAGACAATCGGATTTCTACATGTAAACTCTAAATAACGTCCATGGTATCTTGATATACCTCCTTTTGATGTGCAGGGTCTGGGTACTTCTCATGTACCACTTCTTCCCTTGAAACCAGGTTCTTCTACCTTGGTATTTCCTTTATGTGTGTGGCCTCTACTCTTGTTGTTACCATAACAGATTCCAAACCCGCATCACGTGTCACTCATGGCATCCATTATGTGTTTGTCTTCTTAATGCTTACCATTGTAGCGCCCTTGTCTTTCTAGTGCTACTGATTCATGTGCTCAAACAACTCATGGCACTCCTCATACTTGTGTTTCTTCTGCACCATGAGCACTGCAACAAGTTTGGGAACTCTCATTTGTAATGCTCTATAGACCCACAATTAAAATAGGTTCCACATGGGAACTCACTTATTCCTCCTCTATGGTTACCATGACCACAGAATCCTCCATGAAATCCCCTTCCACATGTGCCTCCATCTGCACACTCCTCATAACGGTGATCATCACCTTTAGAACTACTAACAATGTTGTTCTAGCACACCCCATGATCAATGGCCTCATGGATCTAGTCAATAAGCTTACAATCCTTAGTATCATGGGTCATAGAGGTGTAGATCTTATAGTAGCAAGACACATTCTTCCAAATTGCATGTTGTAACAAGGGACATTTACTTGCATCATGGTCCCCATGAAAAATTTCACACCCATCACATGACACATATCGTCCTTTGGGGAAAATATCCTTGACATGCCCCTCCACTTCACAATATGTACAGCATGTACCAATGCAAGTCTCATGGGCTGAGTTCACAGACAACTTCACCAGCTACTTATCCATAGCAATAATTTGAGCCTCCAGGAATGGGCTAACACCAATATCAACACTTCAAATAACCTCAAGGCGTGCAAAACAACTTCTAATGCCTCATGCGGGTTGGTGAAATTTTAATGAGATAAATATCTTCTAAATGGAGTTATCAACCCCACAAAAAACCATTGAGCATGTTGAGAAGGGTGAATGTCATATGAACATTTTGACAGAGGGTCTTGAACTGTGCATCATACTCCCACACACTCTCCACCATTCCCCATTAAATCTCCTTCAGGGTGCCGATGCTCTTTTTTTCAAACTCGGGGATGTGGAATTCTCGCTAGGAATGTGTTCTTTAAAGTAGTATAATCCACCATTATTTGATGAGGGTCATATTTCCTATACCGGATATGTGCGCGCCTTACAACATCATTACAAACTTACTAGCCTTCTATTCCTAGGTGTTGTGATCCCTTTGCGCACCATAGTAGCTCACACTTGTGAACATGTTTTACAAAGATCTTCAATACCTCTCGTAACTGGAATATGTAAAGACATCTCAAAGAAGACTTGAGAGGGTGGATGGGGTCCTTATCCTCCTAAGCCGAGCCTTGGTTCTCTTCGATGTTTCCTCCACCGCTAGATCCAATAAATCCACCAGTGTCGTGTGCCTCTTGAGCCACCAAATCCTCTGGATCCACTAGGTCTTGTTCCTCTTAACCCACCGATCCACCAGTCCACCAAGTCTTATAGTGGTCATGCTAAGGGTGCCTAAGGTTCTACTGAACTACACACCGATGGTTTTTGATAATGCCCCACTACCACTAGTGTACCCCGCGGCACTCCTAGACATAAGACCGAAGGCTTGTGTACTTGCTTCTTGTCTAAAAATTCCTTTGAATACTAGAATATGCATGAAAAATTGTATCTCCTGGGTGTAGATCTGTCACTTCCATTGATACCAATGGGGTCAATGATACTCCTTACTTGATTTGGAAAACCAAGCACCAGGGTTTAGTCACTAAGTGGGTTCAGATACGTGCCAATGAATCTTCTCTCTCCATGTGATGAAATATCTATCATTAGAAGCCGGGCGATCTCTCTTACATGCTTTCCAAGATGGGGTAGCACAGACTTCTCTCGGTTCCACATCCTCCATGTGAACCTCAACTCCTTCCCGTAATGTCTACCTCCATAGATCCATCACACTTGGAACCTTGCGTTGTCTAGAAATATCCCTTTCACGCACTTCACTATACTTGAGCCACCTCTCCTCCCTTTCTTTCTCTGCTTCTAATATCTGCCATCTTCCTCCACCCTAGCTTCCTCACCCAACGGCTCAGAATGGTTTAGCCATCCATTGAAATGCCTCTAAACTCATGGTCATGATCAAGATCTTCATTGCCAAAGGAATAACACACATAAATGATCCTCTGGGCTCCCTCAAGAACTCAAACTCAGCAACTTCTAGACAAGAATACGTGGAAATAGCATATTCCAGAGTGTAGCTAGCCAACACTCCCTTCCACCAATGATCCACAACACGAGTCCATGTCAAATCTACATCTTGCAACCTTTGGTATTCCTCTTGGGTCCACGCGCGTGATCTATAATACTAGCTTGATCTAGACACATATGCTGAGATCCATTCATATAGTTCAACTGGTAAGTAAATGTATTTTTTTTTCATACAAATCATGGTAGAGGTTCTCTTCTACCCATCTACGTGCATCAAACTCAGATCCAGTGCTGAATCTCTAAGAAAATTCATCCTCCATGCTCTTGAACCATGATTCAACACTTTCTAAAGTTAAATGCTCTGTCATCACTCATTACACAGATCATGATGTATGCCATGTCCCACTACAACTTCAAAAAGAGGTCCCAGCAATGGAACCAAGATGTAGTCATTTTTACACCCATCAAAGAATAGGGAAACCCCATGTACATCATCCTATCACCCAGCGGGCATTGGGAGCTCACCTGAGGCACGTGCAGGTGTCGAGTCTCTCCTTTATCTGAGTTTAGTGGGAAACATCATCTATGATTTGAGGTTAAGAGATTTGAGAGGAAATAAGACATACAAGCACCATAGAGCTCAGAAATGCCTTCTAGATCCTTGCAGTCATTCCAGACAGAAAAGTGCTTAACAAATTATAGAACTTACACCAAAATAGAAAGGAAGTTGTACAAACATTCATACTTAGTTCATAAACACAAATGAAAAAGATCTATGCAGAAGGATGTATGCATAAGAACCATTAATGTTCATATTCACATAAACTGGTAACCTTATTACATTCATTAGGCCCATTACAGAATGTCACAGAAGGGTAGACCATAGTCATGCATTATAACTGGATTCATATAGCTAGGCTCTCAAAAGAAAATTTATAACCCCCAAACCCTTGATACATCCTTTCCTATGCTTATTTACCCAAGCTAACAAAGTCCTTACAAAAAGATTTCTACAGAGCTCCTCCTCTATCCACTTTCTTCTTTTCTCCTCTTGTCTCCTTCTTTTACTTTTGAAGGTGCTTATATATATAGCCTTCCCCGAATCGCCAATACATTCTTTTTGTGGCCTCATATCTATCACCAAGTGTCTGAATGTGGTCCTCCATGGGCGCATGCTCCTCCAGGCCTGAGCTCACCACTCCTTGCCATGATGTCCTTCTAGAAGCTTCTACCGCAAAGTATATTCCTTCCAGGCCACCCTATTGCCAAGCTGGCACCTTATCTACTCGGATCACGTTTTCTCACGTCCCGCTGATAGGTCAAAAATAGATAAGTCCCGATTCCACTGCTGGTGCACATCTTGGGTTCTACCAAAACCCTACTTGAACCCTTCCCTGCGTGCCTTATCTTGCACACTTTTTTCAACCTTGTGTGCCTATGCACCCTTTTTGGACTTAGTTGATATTTCAGGGGCCCAAAAAGGTGCAACCTTTGTTTTTGGCCTTTTTAAGTTGCATAGTTGATAATTTTCTAACTGAAATTTCACATTTTATCCCTTGGATATTTGTTGTTTTATATAGGTCATCAAGACAACTAATGTGTTTTTCAATATAGTCTACTTTAGCTTTACATTCAAAGAAGCCGCTTAACACCTATTATGACATCATAAGACCCTAAAAGAGCAACATAGATATCAACTTCAGTGGAAAAATTAGGCAAGTATAGGACTGCTCCAAAATGACACTAACTAATTGTGTGGACAACATTATTTCCATAATGTACAATCTAAGATTTTTCCATTTTTCCATCTTTTCTTTTTAGTTTTGAAGCTAATTTACTAGAAATAAAGCATTCAAGATTCCAAAGATCAAAAAGTATAGTAACATGCATACCAAATAACTTACCTGACACTTCTTTAGGCATAACTTACTTTTCAAATTGATTATTAGCTACTGCAACATGTATTTTATGTTGTTGATTGCTATCATCTTTCTTTAGAGGGGAAATGATTTGAATAATGATCCTTTCCACAGCTTATAGTAGCCTCCTACAAGTCCTCCTCTTTTAGGCTCAAATTTATTTCCAGCCTTGAAATTGTTGCTTTGTCCTCCATAGGACTTTGTCCATTATTATTGTTCTTAATGAAATTGTTTCAACATTTGTAGCAGTTTATTCACCGCTAATTTCTTACTATTATAAAAAAAAAATTTGGTACCAAACTTCATCCATAACCCTTTTTGGGTGCAAGAGATGAAGAAGAATTAGAAATTTTCTTTCTATTTTTTTCCTTATGGGCAAAGATTACTTTTAATTTCTGTTCCTGTCGAATGGATTTTTTACAAACCCTTCCATGATGGTTGGGATGTGAACATCTACATCACCCCCTATAATAGGGTTTAATCCAATAATGAATTTTTGTATTCTAAACTTCTCATCAGTTTGATATTGAGGTACATACTTAAGAAGTTTAGTGAACCTCTCCTAATACTCTGTTATAGTTAAATTTCATTGAACTAAGTTCCAAAATTCAGTCATCTTCTGATCATAGTAAAGTTGTGGCAGCAATCGTTGCTTAAAGTAGTTTTTAAATTGATCCCAAGTGATTCTTGATTCATCTATATTAAATTTAGCCTTATAGATGCCCCACTAGGAAGATGCCTCATGGGAAATCTGATAAGCTCCCCATACTACTTTTGTTTCCTCTGAGAAGTTGCTTATTGCAAACTACTTCTCTATTTTGTCGAGCCGCTTCTCGATCCATCCCCTAGTGTTGTGCCATCAAACTTAGGTGGACTTCTCCTTTTCACATCATTTTTGAGTTCAACTGCAAACATTTTATTTTTATTTTTAGGCTAGTTGGGTACATTTACATTAGCATTTGCAACATTATTATTATCAATGCCCAAATTCCCAACATTGGCGTTGTCCACAGGAGGTGGCTGATTGTTATTACCAACATATTCTTCCTCCTCCTCATTACCCATAACTTGTTGTTCAAGTACAACCAAATGATCTCTTGTGTCTAACAGGCAGCAAGAATCTCATCAAGTTTTATGGTGGTAGCTTCCTCTCTACTTGGGGTGGGTTATTTGCAGGTGTTTACCCTTATTCTAACCATTTTCTATTAATAAGAAAAACAAGTTTTTATCAAATTATGTGCACGATAGGTCCAAAAGATGTAACCTTTAGCTCGATACCAAGATGTAACACTCCCATTTTAAGACTTTAGAAACAAGGAAAATTCATGATACATCATATTTAATTCATGATACATTCCTTCTCCCATTGATCGTGGGATCATTTTTAAAAGTTCCCTAAACATCTCTAAATGGTTTCATTGCAGAAGATTATTTCGAGATCTTTCCGTTGACTATGAGAATGTGACAAATGGACATCGGGAGCTCTAGATATGTTCGGTCAAATTTTAGTCAACGAGAGAGTCAACTCTGGTCAGCTGGTCAATATCGGACCAATGGCACTGTGACACATGGAAAAAAGGCAAAGGGATTCATTTGTTGGTTTTGATCTCTAGTCTTTGATAGTCATAAAATATTTCTCGTCATAACAAGAGGCTCAACTTTTGTTACGGAGGGGAGCCCGACCACCATGTGGACTATGGTATTATCGCCAATGTGGTGGGTCCACAAGCCACCACATGGCTTGCCACCACTTAGCCATATTTCATTTTGAATATCATAGTATTATATGGTTAAATTTTATATTATTCACCATATTACTATACAATTTCAATTTGTAATGTTTAGGGTCGAATCTTGGTGAGACCACATTCCCACATATCTCAGTGGTCACAAAGCACACCACATGACTCAGCCAAACATTAATACAACCACCCACATAATCTTCCAAACCCCCATATATTGCTAGGTCCACGTGGTGGATGGGAGGATGAAGCAGTGGTAGGGGGCATATGCCATGCATGAAGCTTCCATGTGAGGAGAGAAGGAGGTGGGGCGGTTATGCCTCAAGTGGTCCCATGACCACCTAAACATGCATGGGAAAGGATATTTTAATCCTACAACCTATCTCTCCCCCCAATGTGGGATATACCCACTTAACTATGCAAGCCACTCCCTATGGGATTTTATCCCTTTTTAAATGCAATCCGCCACCATGGGAAATTAATCCCATTTTTCATGTACGGGCTAGGCTAAAATTAGCCTTAGGATAATTTGTAAATGCATTTTTAAGGGCCCTATTTTTGTATAAATAGGGAACCCATTTCATTGTAATGGACACCGAACAATTGAGAAGCTCATTCCTAGAGCTCGGAAAGGTGGACACACACATTAGCCTAAGAAGCTTATTATTTTGTAAGCTTATTTGTGGGATGTGAGAGAATTAGTAATAGGGAAATTTTAATATAGTTTTGTAAACTATATTAAATTCCTAAAATTACTATAGACAAATATTGTTTATTGGCCTATTATTTTAGGCAATAGTAGATGGAATATTTGTGATTGGGAGTAAAATGTAAACTACCCAATAGGCCCATTGAGCCACATTAATCACTTGCAAAGCCTGGATTGTTGACCGAAGTGCTAGAAGATGCATTGATAACATCGGGAAGGCTGATCAAATCCAAAGGATATTGTGCATCAGGAAGGTGAAGAATGATTTGACTAATCATCATAATTCTTTGAAGAACTGGAGCACTGATAGGCAAGTGAAATTCCATTAGGTTTTCTTGTGAAATTACTATTGTAACTTACAAGTTTTGACTAGTGGAATGGTTTGAAAGAACCTAGAGATGTAGGAAATTTCCGAACTCCGTAATCAATTATTGTGCAATTGTATTTATTGTATTGCATTAATTTTAAATTGATTACTTAAAAGGAGAAAATTTTCAGCAAATAATTAAAGCCTAAAAGGGTCCGAAATCAGGTAGATAAAAACTTGATTATTTTTCGGATCACCCATCCTTTATCACATGGATAAACTATCAAACACACCTAATTTATTTGTAAACGTTATCACAAATCCTATTCCACCACCGTGATAGGTAAGAATCCTATTCAATTATCTAGGACAAGGTATAATTTTTCAAAACTATTGAATTGAAGCAAATGCAAAAAGATTATTCATAAGAAAGTTTTTACTAACAACTACACAATGAACCTTCAATTAGGAAGTACATAAAAATTATACAATAAAGGTATACACATTCCATCCTCTTTAAAAATAAGTCTTTCTTACTTATCTATATGTGCCATACAAAAATTATTGTATTTTATTCACTCCATCTTAATATTATCCACCTTCCTTGAGGAAATCTCTCCCCAATTCCCTCTTTCACCTTCCTCGAAGGTTTTCTTCTCACTAACTCCCTCTTCCATTTGAAATCCACCTCCTTAATAAAATTCACATGAGAAACCTAATTGATTCTTGGATCTTAGTGACTCTTTACATGCCCATTAACATGCTATGTGACATTTTTCACATTAATTTAATCATTTCGACTCACATAAAATCATTTGAGCATGATATTCAACAATAAATATGTGTTCCCATGAACAATATGTTTGAGAAGCTATAGAAGATTATATAATGATGAAGAGGTGGACACCTTTGGATAACCTATACCTACATAAGGAGGTTGCAAATGGTGTAAACCATGATGCAAAAATAAGTAAACAACCATAACAACAAGAGAAATATAAGTAGTGATAACAACTAGGAAAATAATGAAAAAAAAAATGCAAATGTAAGAGAGATAGAATATATATAAAACAACCATCAAGGGAATAAACACACATAAGATTATGTAAAAAGAGTCATATCAAGGCATATATTTACAAATATGTGACACTTATGGTGTCATAAGAAAATCAAGGCACTTAAGCCGCATACAATGAAGCAAACAAGTAGTAACATAAGTAATTAGGAAAGATGTCTAACAAGTAATAGTTCCAAACAACGATATGACAATAAATGATAAGATATCATATGAATAAAGAAGTGTCAACACTGCACAAGACACATGTGTTAGTCTTGTTACTTTGAAAAATAACATATACATGATATATGTAATCAAGCATAATGAGGAAGTAGAAAGGGACTATAATGAAATAATAACACTTGTATAATGTGGAGGGATTCCCACAAGAAAATAATGTTAGGAACCATGGTAGATCCTGTTAGGAACCTTGTGAATGCACGTGTGTAAAGAGAAGAAAATATATGATGTCAATCAAAACAAAGTGACTAATAACATATGTAATGTAAAGTGATAACAATGTAAGCTTTATGTACATGTATTTGTTTTGTATGTTTAAAAATGTATGAATGTTTTTATATTATTAAATATAGCTATATACGGGAGAGGGGTAACACAAGAGTTACTTGAGAAGAGCCTTGATCAAGCGGAAAGACGAACCCTAAATGATGAAGGATGCATAGACCTCAATTATTTCATAATATGTGTAGAAAATATATATGATTTAGAATATGATAGATAGATGAAGATGGATAAAATAATTATATATAGTATGCTTAAAAGGATTTTAATTCATATTTGTGCTTAGAGTACAATGCTAGAAGAGAGTACAATTGATTGATGTTGATTTTGATTTTTAATGACAATGATTGTAATTGGATTGATGTGATATAGCATACGATGATCAAGGATATTATTAGTAGTATTAGCAATCATATTGGAATCATTACCCTAACAAAAGTACGTAGGGGCATATATAGTGTAAGGAAACTTCTTATTAGAAAATAAGGGAGATCTGCATGTTCCTCGAGTATTAGATAAGGTATCATACAGTGGTGCATAATGATATAATATAAATATGAAACTACTAGGAAGAAGCATGCATTATAGATTTATACTTGTAGGACTAATAGGAAAACCACAATTTAGCCTATGAATTTGGTGAACTTGGGAAAATTATGGATGATTTGAGTAATAATTTTAGATTGATCAATGTGAAAATCCCTAGGGACATTAAGGATAAGAAAAGACTCATAACCATTAAAGAAAGGAATATGACTTCACGTAAAGGCACATTTGGTATATAAATTTGTTGATCATCACTACTATCAAAATCCCAATTATCAACCCAACTATCATATTTTTCAAGATGGATCCATATTGGTAACCTAGTATTATCTTTGATATTTTATGTCATATACCCCCATTGAGGATGGGAACTATAGAGATATGCTTTTGTATAAGTGAATTTATGATTAAAATGATATGTTCCTATGCATAATATATATATATATAATCATCATTATTAATTATATTTAGAGCATCCCCTACATGTGTAATAGGTTCCACCTTATTAGTAATTGACACATGAATAAGGTCATTCACATTTACACTAGAATTAGTATCAAAACTGATATTATTACTTGAATCCAAATTTATCCCAGCTTTTTTGGATTAAACATATATGTAGGATCCATTATTGTGTTTAACCTTGATTGGGGTCATGTATGTTCCAAGTTATTTGAGTCTATGTGTGAGTGTGTAGGATTGATTGGCATTGATATCATTGTTGTGTGGACAATAGTAGGATGTAATTATATCATAGAGAGTGGTTCTTCTGAAGGAGGTATTGTAACATTTTCCACTTTTTTAGTAGATGATTCATGTTGCATACCTAAAGGTGTATCATGTAGTATCACATTATGCTCATCCAATATACTTGTGATAAATTTGGGTACCCATTTGAGGTCTAGGTACTTGAAATGATTTCGTAGTAAAATGTCGCATGTTGAAGGAAATAAATCCCTTACACTCAATTTGTTTAATTATTTGTTATAAAGCATTAAAATTATTGTCATAATGTTGATTAATTCCATGATAATTACAAAATTCTTGGCTTTACTTTTTGTAAGATGGTAGTGGGGGTAGTAGCAAGTAGGTAACAAAGTGATTAGGTGATTATCGAAGCTCATATAGAATATCATGTCATCTATCATTCTTTTCAAACTAAAGAGGTTCTTTCTATTATAGTCACTTTAATATTCTAGATTGAAATTGTGGAACATACACATTGTTGTCTCCATTGATTTGAAAATGGGTGTTAATTTTTTCCACTTTTAATCGTTTCCAAGGATCTCAAAATTAAACTCAATTTTACAGATTCAATTTTCCAAAATTGATTAATTTCTTGTTCATAGATGCACCTCAGTCTGATTTTCAATCACAACATTGAAATGTGCATTCGTTAAACTTTGTGGATTATGGATACTAAAATTTTCAATTAAGTCCAATTTCCCATTTTATGATGTTTTCTTAATCAAATTAATACAAAATCTATATAACTAATTTTTATCTAATCAAAAGCTTCATCAAAACAAAATTAAACATCCACAAATATGAAAATAACACCATATTGTTTACAAAGTTTAGAATTCCTACATCCCATGGTTCATGGTACACCAATCCATTAATCATTTTAAAAAAAAAATACAATAACCTTTACATTCAACCAATAATGAATAAAAACATGAAAAATGTGTTATCATACCTTAAAAGGACTCGAGTATCCTAACAACTGCACCTCTCCTTCCTGATTCACTTGCAACTATTTTTCCCTAGGATTTATACCTTCATGTGATTTCAACAGTTAAAAATCTATCACAAAATATCCAAAATTTCAAAATGATTACACCATCGTAACTCTCTCCAAATTTTGAGAAACTTTCATGTTTACTTTGAACTCTGGTTTTGACTTTTAGTGCTTCAAAATAAAGGTTTTTAAATAGGATCCTTATTGCCCTTATACAGACCTCGAAATTTCTTCTACAAATTCCTGTGAGCTCACTTTACAACTAGTTGAGCTACTTGGGTGACTTGGTTGGGAAGATATGACTTGGGGATAAGAGTTCGAGGGTTCAAATCATGCCTACAACATTTTTGCCAAGACTGCTTTTGCAAAAATAGTGGGGTAAATCCCACATTCTCCGCATGGTTGGGGGATTTGTGTTTAAAAGTGGGATGGCCACCTATTGAACCTTGACATAAGCCATGCCTTATCCTTTTGTTCTTTTCCATGTAGGTTGTGGCATGCTAGGTTGTTAAAGTAGTCATGCAAGTCGAGCTAACTGCTTGATGTGCATTGTTGAACTCCAAGCTAGAGAGGATCCACCAAACATAGTTTAAACTATTTAAATGGGCCAAGTCATGTGGTTTGTTGGTTCACTATAAATCCACCAAATAAGGTGGAGTTGGTTGTTTGATTGCCAAACTATATGCGGATTCATTGTAGTGATAAGCCCGAGTTATATGGGTAGATAGGCTATAAGGTGGAATCGCCTGAACAATATGGAATTCAATGTGATCAACTCGGTGGGGAGTTAATCACCCCACCGAGCTAAATAATATCTCATCTCGAGCCAATATCACCCCCGCAATGCACAAATCAAATCTCCAAAAAAACATAGTTTCACATTGGGAAAGTTAGAGAGATGTATGACATATGAAATCAAAAAATTGATAATGGCGATATGAATAAAAGCCAAGAAAGGCACTTGTCCTTCAAAAGAGTGTGTTGAACCTAGCCGAGGTCCCCTAACTAGTAAATAGAGGGACCCACAAAATTTTTGTGTATCAAAGACCAAAGGTGCTGAAAGCACAAAATTTTAACCTTTTTCAGATTTTGCCAACTACAACATGTTAATGCATGATTTTCATGTTGACAAACTTGGACCATTTTCAAACCAAAACTTTGACTGGTGATAACTTCTACATATGGAATCTGCTTTCTAAAGTTCTACATACCATCGGAAAGGTATCAAAAAAAAAATCTACATTCTTGCACTAGTTTAGGGAGGTTTAGTAAAATTTATAACACAAAAATACCTCCGGATCACTCCTCCTAAATGGGAATGCTTTTTGTCAAAAAAATTTGTTTATCAACCCACAAAACATGTTTACTCTTCTTGCAATTTCACAAACACATACAAGAACCCAAAAATCATTATAGGTTAATCAAATGCAAATAGTTGATTAGCTATTCACATAAACTGATCAGATAATAACACCTAATTAAGCTAGTGTTCAAATGATACGTTGCAACCCTATTAACTCTGCACACAAATATGAACTATCAAATCCCATGTAATGCCATAACAAACATCCGACTGTATAATAACACCCATTCTATAACGAAAATTAGTGTTCAACTGTAACTTTGTGATACATCCGATTACAAAAATTACAATTCCATAAACACAGATCAATATACCAGACATCTAAACTGCCCACAATTAGGCTAGTGCCCACTGTCCATCCGAATTTGTAACAACCGCAAATATTCACTATCTAGAATAAATTAGATTATCAACATCCAAAAATAGCTATAGTGAACAAACAATCCATGTGAATCTTCCAATTCTATCTATACATGGTGAAATGTAAAAGGATAGATAAAACTATAATTGTTCTTACCCAAAATAGTGAACTTCCTCATTGCAAATGATCACTGGACATACTTGCACACCATTTTTTTAGTGAAAATAATGTACACACCAATTGTAACTACATAGAGTAGTCACAAATAAATTCCCTAAAAATAAGGGTCATCATTTATGTGTAATTACCTTGTATAGACACAATAAGTTTGTATATTACCTACAATATCAAAAAAGTGTCACAAAGTTGCACAATGACATTTAACAATAGTAACTCAAAATGCAAATTTATAAAATAGAAATTATTACCACATGCCCATTGAATTTGCATACACTGTTGCTAAAAATAGAAAATGGTATTTATACACCTTAACACATAAGAAGTTAAATCGACTATTTTAAACATGTCCCCCAGATTCTCTTTATAGGCGACCTCATTTTCCAAATTTCAAAGCAATTAAAAACACGTGAATTTATCCTTCCACATACACCGAAAATCCACAAATTACTCTAATTTTTTTTTCATACTTTCAAAAATACTATTATGTAAAAACAAACCTATCCAACTCACATGAGCCTACATTATCTCTATCAAAATAGAATGGACTCATCAATGGTTCAATAGTGGATAGTTTATAGGTTGATTCATGTTTTATTGATGGTTTACAAACCTCTTTAATTTTATATTCCAACTTATTCTTACCATGTTTTGGATGGTTGGTTCGATGAAGTTTCTAATAGTTTTTAACTCGGTTTCCACTCATCTAATAATGAGTGTAGTAATTCCTCTTTTTTTCCTACTTCTGAGGTGAGGAATCAAGTTTACCATTTCTCACCTATTTGCCATGAGATTGGTTTTTAACTCATCTAGAAAATGCTTTTGCAAAAAGGTTTTCCTCTTCCAACAAAAGGCCACAGAATGATTAGTACCTCCACAAAACGTGCATGGAAAAGCATTCATCATCTTCTATATATCAAACCCATACTATTTTAAAAGAAAGAGTGGATCCTTAACAGATTTACCTTGTTTCCTAGAATTATGATTATGATAAGAAATAGGAGGTGGAATTTTGTTACCTCTTCTCTGAAATTTCTTACCATTCCCATCCTATTGTGCTAATGGGGTATACACTTTTCTTTGGAATATCTTTTCCTTTAGCATTCTTGGATGTCTCTCCAATATCCTTTCCCACACTAGAGTAACCCAAACCTACATAATGAGGATGATCCTCAACCTATATTGGGTTAGCAATACCTTGGTTGTTCTTACCAAGGCCAATTCATTAAAACCCATTTTATCTAACAACTTAGATCCAATACCTTTAATGTATCTTTCAAAACCAAAAAAGTAAGCATACCTGAATCTAAATCTAAATGGGATGAGGAATATGATGGTGACATACTTACAATAAATGCATCTTTCATTTTTTTACATCTGTAGTCAAGGGCTTCTCCCCTTTCTCACCATTTTTCAATCTTTCCAAGAGCTCATCCTTGGATTAAATTTCCAGTTTCAACTGAGAATTCTCCTCCTCTAAGGATAAATACATTGATCTTAGGAGATATTTTGCTTCCCTAATTTGAAATTTAATAGCCTCAATTTCATCTAGTTTCTCTTGTTTGGATGACTTTCCCATGATTTCTTGTTTCCTGTAAACAACCTATAACTCCCAACATTGCACACTATAATAGAATATTAACAAGCCCCAAAATTTTGCACACTGAAAATTGAAATCCAAGATACAAATAAAATCTATTCTCGAAATGTAACTACTCTGATACCAAAACTTGATCCGAAAATAGGTGTTAATTTTTTCCACTTTTAATCGTTTTCAAGGATCTCAAAATTACACTCAATTTTACGGATTCAATTTTCTAAAAAACTGATTAATTTATTGTTATAGATGCACCTCAGTTTGATTTTCAATCACAACACTGAAATGTGCATTTGTTAAAATTTTTGGATTATGGATACCGAAATTTTCAATTAAGTCCAATTTCCTGCTTTATGACATTTTCTTAATCAAATTGATACAAAATCCATATAACTAGTTTTTATCCGATCAAAATCTTCATCAAAACAAAAATAAACATCAATAAATAAGAAAACAACACTAGATTATTTATGGAGTTCGAATTCCCACGTCCCTGAGTTCATGGTGAATTGATCCATTAATAATGTTAAAAATGTAAATACAATAACCTTTACATTCAACTAATAATGAATCAAAACCTACAAAAATGTGTTATCACACCTTCAAAGGACTCGGACTATCCCAACAACTTCCCTCACCTTCTTGATTCACTTGTAACAATGTTTCCCTAGGATTTTTACCATCATGTGACTTCAACAGCTTGAAAAATATGTCACAAAATATCAAAAATGGGAAAAGGATTACATCATCGCAACTATTTCAAAATTCCGAGAAACTTTCATGTTTACTCTGAGCTCTTGTTTTGAATTATGATGCTTCAAAATAAATGTTTTATAAATATGCTCCTTGTTTCCCTACACACATGCACTGCAACCTTCTTCTACAAATTCCCATGAGCTCAATTTTAAAACCATATAAGCTGCTTGGGTGAGTCTGTGGGAAGATATTCCTTGGGGTTAAGAGGTCAGGCTTTGAATCTCACCTATAACATTTTCGTCGGGACTATTTTGCTAAAACTGCGAGGTAAATCCCACATTCTTCACGCGGTTGGGGGGATTTGTGTTTAAAAGTGGGGTAACCACCTATTGAACCATGGACTAAGCCATGCATTAGCATTTTTTTCATTTCCACGTAGGCTGTGGAAAACTAGTTTGTTGAAGCAACCATGTGGGTCAAGCTAGTTGTTAGCTATGCATTGTTGAACTCGAGCAAGAGGGGATCCACCAAACATAGTTTAAATTTCCCGAATGGGCCGAGTCATGTGGTTTTTTAGTTTTTTGTGAATCCACCAAATAAGGTGGAGTCATTTGTTTAACTTCCAAACTATATGAAAATTCATTATAGTGATAATCCCGAGTTATATGGGTAGATAGGTTATAAGGTGGAATCACCCTAACAATATGAAATTCAATGTGATCAACTCAATGGGAGTTGATCACGCCAATGAGATAAATAATAGCTCACCCAAGCCAATATCACCCTGTAATACACAAATAAACTCTAAAAACAAACATAGTCCCACACTGGGAAATTTAGAGAGATATATGGCATATAAAATCAAAAATACGATAATGACAATATGAATAAAATTTGGCAAAGACACAACTCCTTCAAAAGAGTGTGTTGAACTGGATGAGGTCCCCAACCAAGAAATAGTGGGCCCAAAAAAATTCATGTTTTGAATACTAGAGGCGCTCAATTTTTTAAAACCTTTTTCACCTTTTTTTTGAACCGCCACGTGTCAATGCGTGATTCACCTATTGACCAACTTGGACTATTTTCAAACCAAATCTTTGACTTGCAATAACTTCTGCATCCGGACTTTGTTTCGGAGTTTTACATACCATCGGAAAGGTATAAAAAAACTCTATAATTTTACACTAGTTTACAGAGGTTTAGGAAACTTTGGAACACCCAAAATACTTCATATCACCCATATAGTAATTTCACTTCACTTGTATGAGGACATGTGTCTTACACAACATTTGTATCACATTACTTTTTGGTAACCTTAGGACTATGTTGATGATGATGAATAGAGAAATTATTGACATGTACATCAAGAATCCTTTATAACATATTATCTCATTCTTGAGAGATTTTATTTCACTACTCATAGCTTGGATTTGTTACTTTAAAGGCATGTTGTAATGTTTTTTATAGACTCTAAGAGAATTTTATAGAAGATGCCATCCCTATTAGCGAAGGAACTGAAATGACATGGGACATGATGGTAGAAATAATGATATAAGAAACTCCAATTATATAATAAATAATAAGAATCAAAACATAGAGGGATGATAGTCAAGAGATCATAGAAGATAAGACCCAAAAGTAATATTGAGCAAAAATTGAACATTGTCAAATCAATAAAGAAACCATATGTGAAAATAGAAAATAGAAATTAAATATTAGGAAACAAAAATGCTATTTTTGAATCAAATTATGTGGAAGAAAAACTCAAAATAATTTTCAAAAAATAATATATTTTTCTAATTATGCCATAATTTACCAAAAATAGTAATTTTGTATTTCCAAAAATTGGGCTAAGAATAAGGAAAAACAAAAAGAGGTTTTCGTTAAATATATAAAACTTAAGATAAAATAAGAGGGATTTGAAAATAGAGGTGAAATGATTAAGATATGCAATGCAAGATAAGTGGTAACTAGGAATCCCTAAAAGATACCCAAAGGATAGGACCTACCATGAAACCCTAGAATAAATTGTAAAACCTAGAGGTAGGGCATGTGAAAGATAATATTTATGTTGGGATATAAATATACAATGCAAAGATAAAACCCTAGGTAAAATAGGGTTTGAAATAAGGTTTAATATATAATAAATATTTTGGTTCACCAAAATGTTTACACCCTTTTTAAAGTTTGAATAAGAATTAGGTTTTTATGAAATACACAACAATAAAAAGGAATGTAAGGTTTAGAAACTAGGAGCTATTATGATAGATTAACTTTCAACATTAGTTGTACAAAATAAAAATAACATACTGGTTCTTTCAAAATGGGAACAAAATATTAAAATACACAAGATAGAGAGAGAATTAGCTATATAGATTGGTACATGAAGAATCTAGGAATACAAACTAGAGAAACTGGAAGTGCAAAGCCTAGTAAAGATTCACTACTGAAACTATGATATGAAAATTCCCTAGTGCATAACTATACAATTCATTAGGGATGTATAATTTAGTCCCGACCATTCTATATCATCCCGTATGCCTCTAGAATTGGGATTTGTAACTTTTAGGGTCCTTTAGCAGATTGTAAATGTACTTCAATGTCAAACCCTATAGTTTCAATATCATTTGTAATTATCTAAATCACTCCAAAACCTTAACCATGGGTATAATACCATGCAAGAAGGTTATTTTTTGGGTTGTGGTGTACCTTGTGCACCAAATACATTGGAACTACTCTAAAGAGGCCTCAAACCACATGTAGTTTTCCACCTAGCATGTGATATCTATATGGATGCAAATAGTTGGCAACTTGAACCCCTTAAATCATACTTGATTGTGTTGTGCTCTTGCTAAGACTTAGAAATAAGAAATTGGTGTACTTGGATGTGAGGGAGGCTAGAATCCTTGACTTGATTGAGTGTTTCAAAACTATAGTAGCGGCTGCCCTAAATGGATGTGCATTAGAATTGGAATATTTAGGAAGTCTTGAGTACCCTTTTCAAGAGTTGAAAGTGAGAATGTCAATAAAATGGCATATGATTACAAGGTGAGTAAAGGAGGTAGTTTTAACTTACTTATATAGGGTTATGAAGGTAAACTATTATTACAAGGCTGAACACACGAGGATGCAAGGAGCCAACAAGTGATAATGCATCGAAAGAAGAATTGGTTCATCAGGACTGTACTATACATCCTGACATAAATTTATAATTTTGGAAAAGGATGTAGAAAATGAAATCTAAGAGTTGCATCATGTAACATAGAGTTTTCACATCAACCTTGTGTAGTAATATTTATATTTTTTTGATAGATATGTATATGAAAATGAGCAAGTTAGAAAGAGAAAACAACATGAACCGAGTGGAGTTAGGCATTTGTATTATCCAAGAAGAAAAATTGTAATAAGAAATGTAAAAAGGGTAAATTACCAAATTTGAGTGTTTATAGAACTATTTGTCCTTTTTCTCTAAATATGTGATGAAATTTTCTATCTTGGAAAATCCTTCTACATACTTCATATAGTATATTTCCATACATTTGAAGTGACACACCGTGTGCACATTCTAAGGAGAGGGCCAATCCATAATATCTTTTATCTTAGTGGTATCATCCAAAATCACTTTTAATGAGATTATATATACATTATAGTGCACTTTATATTGATATAAAGAATATTTTGATGGTTTACCATATAGCTTGTGTCATCTTAAACATTTTAGAACTAGGTTACAATGTTTTATGTGTTCTTCCTGTGTCTTTTAATAAACTAGAATGATATCTAAGAACACTAGTACAAAACTATCTTAGTAGTCTCTAAGCACACTCTTCATCAGGTTCATGAATGTTGCAAGAGAATTTGTAAGCCCAAAGGGAATCCCAATGAACTCTTAGTGCTTAGAACGATTCTAAATGTTGTTTTTGTTAAATCTTCCTTGATATTTAGTTGATGATAACCCAATTTTAAATATTTTTTTGAGAATATAGTAGCCCCTTGGAGTTGATCAAAGAGATCATATATACATGGAAATGGATGCTTGTTCCTAACATTAGCTTTATTCAACATATGGTAATTGATGCATAGTTTGATATTGCCACCATATTTTTGATAAAATGATTGTGTACCCCATGGGGACACACACTCAAATGGATCAAAAAGTTTGAAATCATTTCCTATAATTGGTCTTTTAATTCAAATAAATTTAGTTTTTGATCCTAGGTGGGGATTTTGGCTTAATTTATTAACTAAGTAAGATATAAATGAAGAAATAAAATTCTATTTTACGTGGAAGTCTTGGTAGTTATTCAACGAAAAATCCTTAAAGTAATTAAGAAAAGGATAATCATCTATGGTGGGTTATTTTTTTAGTCTTCACTTCATATATATGCACTCAATATATAACACCCCTTTTCTTTGAGCCTTTTCAATTGCATAGTCAAAAATTATCTCAAATTCACCTTTTGTTTAGCTTGCTGAAATTCCACATCCGGCCATTATCATAAAGACATGAGCCAATTTTGGCATAATAATCGACACGAGATTGATGTTTCCATAACCAATTAAACCATAATATCATGTCATATGAGCCAATGAGGGAAACACATAAAATTATGGTTGATTTCAATCTAGGAATCGCTAATTTATATTCAAACAAACATTGATGTACCCTTCATTTTACTTGGTTGTCATATTAATTTGTCTAAATATTTTCCATGAAACTAGATTTTTTAGATAATTTCTTCAAATTTCCAGACGCTAAAATATCTTTTCTAGGTATAGTGACAAGAGAGCCAAAATTTTTGGGCCTCCATTATTGTTACTTAAAATTCATCTTGACGTTGTCCTCTACCACACAAATCCTTTGCTAGAAACCATATTATTAGCTTTAAAATGGATTTTTTTGAATTTTTATCCACTTGTGCTATTAGGGAACTAATTCATGTAGTGAATGCCTCCAAAAATGATACATCCTCCCATAAGAATTGTCCTTTCCTTGGATTTTCCTTGCATATTAGATTTACCATTTTTGTGTTGTTAATATTCCACCCTTTACTACAATTATTTTCATTGGAGAAATTTACACTCTTGAAAATATTATTAGGTCATCAATTTTTGTTTCCTATGATGTTTTTTATTCCTCCAAATATTTTATAGTAGAACAATATTAGATTTTGTTTTTAAGGGTCTTTCCTTTATTGTAAAACTTTCATAATTATTGCAAGGTATTGATTTTTTGTTCTTGTTTTTACAACTACTTCAACGGGGGACCATGAATATCAAAATCCACACAAATATAAGGATTGTTTGATTTTGAATATTTCATATTTATTGTATTGAGGGACATACCTCATGATTCAGTGAACTTATCCCAATAATATATAACACACATATCCTCTTTCTTTAGATTTTTAAATTTAGTCATTTCCCCATCAAAACAATGATATGAAAGGAAGATCCTAAACTATGATACAAAAATTACCAAGCTATGTATTCATAAGTAAGTTCCTATTTAGTCTTAAAATTTTCCATCAAGACAACACTTTTCAAGAGAGATTATATGCTACCTAGACTACCTCGCTTTCTTAACAAAACTCCAAAGTTCAAAATACTTTTCCATCTTAATCATCTATCTTCTACACCATCACTAATTGTGGTACAATCATACTTTGGTAGTGTTATAATTTTTAAATCCTTAATCAACTTAGTTTCAAAAATTTCTCTTTATAAGGGCCATGTTAGTTGTGTAGATATTGGAATTTTTTATTTCAAAGGTGTTGATGACCCTATTCCTAACAATTTTAGGGTTTTGATTATTAATAGGATTTCTTACTCATCTTATTCTAATTGTTATCCATACCATCGTCTAAATCCAGCTTATTGAATCAACTACTCTAGAGTACTAACCTCATCTTAAGTATTGATTACTATGCCCGAGATCAAATTGATCTTATTCATAGATTACTCTTTTTTCTAGCTACCTTCCCTATTATCTCTCGATGCAAACCATGGATTCCTTCCTAGAGCACACAATTAATAAATGTGAATGTGTGCATTAGGTCTAAGTGTTAAACATGTATATGATACCACAATGAAAGAACCCCTTTAGACAACCCATCAAAATACCTAATTTTTAAATCATATTCACCCTTTAAAGGTTACTTACCTATTATTTGATTTCATCATGTTTAATAGTAAATATTGCAGGTGATAAAAAGCATTAAATAAATTTTCTAATCCTAAATCGATCAAAATAATTCATTAGGAATTCAAGTACACATAAAACTTAACATTAATTTTTTCCTTGATTGGAATAACCACCCATTAACAATAAGGGAATTAATAGATCATAATTTAGGTTCACATTTTGTTCAAATTGAAAGGATCAAATCTAAATTAATATTCGTTCTATATAAATTTCCTAGTTATATGAAAACTCATAGTTCTTCAAAATTGCACCATTTTTCATAATATATATGAGAAAACTATTTCAAAAATATATAATTGATTTTATAATAGGAATATGAAATTGGCAAGTTTCCTCAACACAAACCTTGAGAATGTAGGAGATCATCACTAGAGATAGAAGTAATAATCTAAGAACTAGAGATTGAAAGTATTATAGAGGTTTTTACCTCTAATCATTGATCCTTTTGGATCCTCCATATACCTCTTAACTACTAAGAGTGTCCCTACCCTTTGCATGAAATATAGATATGAATTCAATGAAAAAGAAAGAATATAATGCATATAAATTTGAGCAACATAAGAAGGTATGATAACGAATTAGGCCATGCATGGATATATTCCCAATGTATACCATATTTAGGAATAAAATTTTCATACTAGATGTACTAGGTATATTTTCTTATGTATGTAAGAATAGATTTAATGATTCCATCTCATTGCATCTAAACTCCATAATCTATTTAGAGTCAACGAGTCTAAAGATTCCACAAACACTTAGAAATCATGCTCCTTAGTTCATAACTCAAGCTTTAAGTTTCCTATAACTACCCCTCCTAACAAAATTTGGAAACTAGTGATATCCGGGAGGACATAAATTAGGAAACTTTAAAATTTTATGAGGGATAGTGTATCACACATGCATCCCTTACCACTCATGTGAGATGATATCTCTCTCATAATTTTTGAGTAACATGTATACAATCATGTAATAATAGTGTAGACAATCCAACTTGGTAACTTATCCCTTAGAAATGAAAAGTTTGGTTTTGTTCCTATTCTAAGAAAAATGTTCTCATTCTAAACTCAAATGACATATCCTTCTCTATCTAACAACTCACCAATATATACACACTTTCGTCTTATTCATCCTTATGCAATATTAATTACCCAAAACTATAATCTATCTCCATGCATCATTTTTAGGCTCTGAATCTTTCATCACTAAATCCCTGTTTGGAACCATATAAAACAAGGCTAAATCATATGACAATCTAGGAAAACCTAGACTGTCCCATACCCTTTATCTAATGACACTTTTTCTAATTTGAAAATCTTATATATGTGTCAGTTCATCTTCCTTAGGTCAACTATAACGCAAATATCTAACCTATGCAAGCCTATATGAGAAATTCAGTTCCACTTTATAACTCACTTAACATTCTCATAAGCATAAATTGTAAATATCAACACTAAAGAACTTAAGGATCTTTTAAATCTTCCTAAAGTAGTTGCGCATCATTTATGTTAGAACATAATATTAAGTGCATTATAAACCTTAGTTTATAATTAAATAATTAGGAATATTTATATTCTTAATTATTTAATATAAACTATGTTGTTTATGGTTAATTGGTTTTATTAAATCAATTTTATTAAATAGGGGTGCTTTGTAAAAGTCATATCCCGTCACTTAATATTTATATGACCCGCATGAGGTTAAATGGTTCATATTGAATAATGGTAAAATTTAATTCATGTCTGGTGGATTATAGTGGAGAGAAGTGAGGGGAGGAGAATTGACTGGACTATAAAATTTTTCAATAATGGAATTATATTTCTCTATGGTTTTTACCCCTTGTGGGTTTTCCATGTAAATATGTGTCGATGTGTAAATTGTGTAATATATTATTTTGAATTTGGTTAATAATTCCTCGCTCTTAACATGGCACCAAAGTGGTGTTTTAATAATTTTTAATTTAATTAACCAATAAAAAATAATGGTTGGTTGGTTAGGAAAAATCAAATACACACTACCTCTTAGATTTATTTACCCTCCGTGTGAGCGAAGTTTGGTTGGTGAGAAAATATATGCTTGTAAATAAAAGTAAGGGTAAATTATTTTTGAAATATTTGATTTAATGTGTATAGTTATTCAAATGTGCAGAAAAAGTATAACAACGGGTTAAAAGAAAGTAAATTCAAAGTTACTCAAGTCTCTAAGAAAGAGACAACCCTCCATGGAAATAGGGTTTTGAATTTTCCTATTGGCCATGTGAAAATTTATATTTTAGTTTGTAAAAACCATGTCTAACTTGACCCGCTCATTTTTAAATTACCTAAATATAAACTATAGTATTAAATTTGTACACTATGTTATAGTATTAAAATTATAAACGATAGTTGTGTATTGAAACTATACACTATGCTTAAGTATAATTTAAACTTATGTTATAAGTTTAAACATATCTATGAGGCCTATTCACTATAGTTTAAATTGTATATAGTATTATATTTACTATAGTATAGGGGTCACATTTTTTAGGTGGTGTTCTTTAACATATATCTTAGCCATTTTTGTTGACACATTTAAAATATTATATGATTTGGGATTTGATTTGATTATATGACTTGAATTGTTTAATGCATTTGATAGAGTATGTAGGTTTGAATTTGATATAGTATGTAGGTTATCATTTTCCCTACTTCATGATCTTTAAAATTATGAAATATCATTATAGTATATAACTATTGTTTGGCCCCAATATCTCCATAGGTTTGATACCTAAAGAGAAAATACACTTCATCAATTTTTGGATTTTATAAGTTTCCTGGATTTAAAAGGCTCACTATTCGCAACAAAATTACAAGTGTGGTATACACACAATCTAACACTTAGTTTTTTTTTCAAATTTTTGGTTTACACACGCTTCAAATTTTTGTAAAATTGTAGATTCAAACCCAAGACCTACCATTTATATACACATGCCCCTACCAACTTGCCTAACAATTATTACTGTTAGAATTTGAGGATTCTAATAAATACATATTTAATCAACTTACATATTACATAATGTTACAATAAATATTTAAATAAATATTATAGCATAACATAAATAAATAAAGAAATACTAACAGAAATAAATAACAAAGATGACACAATATTTATAATGGAAAACCCCAATAGGGTAAAAATCACTTTGAAAATAACCTTTTATTTCAGAGAACTTATTTTACATCTAGTAAGATCACCTCCTCCTTTGAAACCCTATTTACCAAGGGTAAAAACAAATCACTTGATTTACACACCTTTGATATATTTCTCAAAAAAATCAAATGCGCACCTAAAGTCCTTTTTATATAAGGTGATTGGGTATGTCTCCCGACCCACCTTTTCAACTTAAAATGGTTGACACATACACCTAGGTTTATAATATTTAATATTAGAAATATAATCATTTCATGATATTAAATATTTAACCTAAAGTATATACCTAGGTTAGCATATTTAATAATAGAAATATAAATATTTCATATTATTAAATATTAACCTATATATTAGTGATGGACCCATATACATTAAGGGTTGGCTAGACCACTTAATCATTATGTTCCAACACTCCCCCTTAATGTTAAGTGGGATAACATAACATATGTCAATAGATTACCTGCCCGTGGTACACTACAAGATTTACAATCCTTAAAACATAAAGATTTTAGGCTAGCATATCGGTTAAAGGAATTATAAAACCTTCATCATACTCAATTTAATTTTTGGTATAAAAGGATTTGGAATCCCAAATATCATTCCATGATCAGTAGCTAAGTATGATTTGTGAGTTTTACATGTTCTCATAGGTTCTCATAAAAGGTTATTGAACCCAAGTATATAGGAGTCTTTTACATCCAAGGACCTCCTTAACAATATGTTTGTACTAGATTTTCACTAGTAAACTCAATAGCACTAAAGAGTATACTGAAGACCGCCTTTAAGATCTTTCTACCCTTCTTTCTAAAAAAGAAGCCAATGAGGTATACATGCCCGAAGGTCTTTTTACACTTTCCCAAAGGTCTTTTTTACACTTACCCAAAGGGTTTTTACAAATGCCCAAATTTATTTTTACGAAAACCAAGTGCCATTAGGAGGTGACATTGTCATGCACACTCCCCCTCAATGGAAACTCTGACAATCCAAGATTTTTACAAAATTGACAAAACTTTGCAATACTCAGGGACTTTGTGAAGATGTCAGCAACCTTCTCTTCAATCAACATAACTGGGGATTTATCTCATCACTTTACACCTTCTCATGGGTGAAGCATATATTTATCTCAATGTTCTTCATCCTCTCGATGTTGAACTAGATTCTTAATCAAGAGTAATACAACTCACCACCACATAGAAAATAAATACTTCATTTAACTTCCATGTGTATCTCTACCAATAGGTGTTGCAGCCACATGACTTCTTTACTTTTTCCATTGTACTTCTCTACCTCGGTAGAAGAAATGCATACTGTTGGTTATATTTTTTGTTCCAAGTAATGGTTTCTACCCCAAAAAACTTGAACACATATCCAATATATTTTATAACACAACATTAGTATGGTTAGAATCACAAAATCCATATAAGATAAAATTTTCATTCTTATTATAATGCAACCCATAATTGATTGTTCCTTTCAAATATCTAAAAATTATTTTTGCAAGATTCTAATGATCTCTAAAAAGGTTCTTGCATAAACCTTGAAGTAATTCCTATTGTATAGGAAATATCTGATCTAGTTATAGTTAGATAAATCAAACTATCAACTAACAACGTATATAAAATAGGATCAACCTTTTTCATATGTAGATTTAGGATCAATATTTATTCCAACTTCCATTGAAGTAGAAAATGGTTTACAATCAATCATAAGAAACTTTTTCAATACAATGGTTGCATATTGTGTTTTGAAAAATAACAATAGAATGAAATACAATCATACAAATAACATGATGTGAGAGACCTAACTCATTCATTTCAAAGTATTGCTTCAATTTCTCTTTAATCCTATGAATTAAATTAGAATTATCACCAGACATAAGAAAATCATCAACATATATACATATAATGATAATATGTGAGCCTTATTGCTTAATGAATATATCATTGTTAGAAGAACAATTACAAAACCTAACAGTTTAAAGAAGGAAAAAAATTTCACATACCAAGCTCTAAGAGCTTATTTTAAACCATACAAGGATTTCTCAACTTACAAACATAGTTTTTTTACTAGTTTCTTCAAATCCTTTAGGTTGAAACATGTAAAGTTCTTTTAAATCGTAATTCAAAAAGTATTTTTCTTATCCATTTGGTGGATTTCCCACCCAAATTGAGAAGAAATTGTAAATAAGGCCCTAACAATACTCATTTTAACTACAGGAAATATCTCAACATAATCAATACTAGGTTTCTGAGTGAAACCTCTAGCAACAAGTCTAAATTTATGTTTGTTAATACTACCATCACTATTATATTTTACTTTGTATATCCACCTAGACCCTATAATACTTCACGGCTCAGGTTCATACAAGGTAATTAATGCATGGTACATATGATGGTTTCTGGTCATTTTCCTAAGGTCAAGAGGATTTGAGTTTTCTAACATAGATTGAGCCCAATTTAATTTCTTATCTAGGAAAATAAGAGTTTCAGAAACATATATATCATCAAAACACCATCATGACCATTTAATAAATTAGAATTAAAACTATCATTTAGAAGAATTTAATGAAGTAAATTCAAGAGAAGAAGACAACACATGTAAACCTTTCACTAGATTATATCTATACATTTCATATAAGCTTCAATAATTAACATGTCCTAACCTTTCAGGCCATAGTTTTGAATTATTCAAACTCTGAAATATAAAACAAGATTCAAAAGAGAAATCATAAAAAATATACAGACCATTTCTTTGAATTCCTTCAGGTATTATAATCTCATTACTATACTTGATATACTAAGTATCCTTCATGCATAGATTCTAGTTGTGTCCATACCTCTTTTGCATGTCCGATATTACCAATGTGTAGAAGCTACTCGTCGTTCACATTGTGTAAAATCATAGAAAGAGCCTCCTACATTCGTTGCAAGAATGCATTCATGTTATATAAAATTTCTTGACGACCGGTGGGAGCAACCTCAGATCCAAAACCAATTGTCTAGAGTTTCCTTGCCATAAATTTTGTTTTGACCCAAATGTTGTAGTTGGTTTGATTCAAGATTTAGGTTTTGTCAAGACAGAAATAGTTGGACATCATTATTTTCCTAAACCTCGTAAAACACACCCCATTATAATATGCAATGTACCACGAGTTTTATATATATTTATCTATAGTAAAAACAACACTTTTAATAGAATCATATCTAAATTTTATAGATCTAAAGAAACTATTTGATCATAACTAATTATGTCATTACAATGCATACTAATTAACCTCCCATGATTAAAATAATAACTTGCATTATAAAGGGCTCTGCATTATACCCTGATTTATATAAAAATATTTCCGACCATATAGAAGTGAAGAAGAGACCCCTAAGAATGCATAACAACTTCAAATTTATGAAAAAAATTAACGTAGACAAAATCCAGCCAACTTAAATTTGACGTCTAAATGACCGTCATAGTGGCTTATTTTTTGGTCTATCGTGACGGCCATTTGACCATCTATTTTAACACAATTAAAGTTTCGTAGAACCTACGAGCTTAAATTTGACATCTAAATGATTGTCATATTGTCTTATGTTTGGTCTACCATGACGGTCATTTGATCGTCAAATTTAATGAAGTCAAAACTTATTGTGTATTTCGTAATGTAAAATTCTAGTATTTTTCTTCTCGTATAATATTAGGAGATTATATTTTAACACATTATAATAACCTATTATAATTTATAATGTAAAAATATATACACTTTTTATTAAAAATGTATATAATTTATAGAATGAAAATAAAAAACAACATATAGTTCATAAAAATTATAAACTATAGTAGATTGTTTTTATATTAAAAATATAACCCTTATTAAAGAGTTTAAAGGGTATAGACCAGGTTAAAAGAATTTTACTAGGTGCAAGTAGATTTATGAGAGTATAGATTAACTTGCATATTTTACAGAGGGGACAAGTAATTTCACCCGACTAATGAAATAAATTGAAATCCCTATTTTCATGAACCTTGTCTCCTCTTTTCATTTACTCTTAATTTTACCCCGCACACATTTAAAAGTATGGAAATATTGTAAAATATTTTATATAATTCCTACAAGCTAAAAACTTTAAAACTTTTATGTGGCTATAACTACCAATATTTTAATAAATATTTACCACACTTCACATGGGCCACCAATAAACTAGCCCCTTTTTTTAATTCTCCATTTATACTTGAGAGTTCCACATTTATACCTGAGATATTATCTCATTTTATTCTCCACTCCCACTCTTATATAAAAGAAAACCTTTAAATAGGTTTATTTATATAGTTTTTATAAACTATAAGATCTAAATGAATGGGGCCGCCCCCTTACATGGATAATATAAATGGTTAGGGACACATGTTAGGTTTTATTTAATAAGTATTAAGATTTAAAAAGTAATCCCTTCATGGCCAAGAAATAAACATGGGCCCCCTTACTAAAAAAAGTAAGCACTTTAGTTTTTTTAAAACATATATAAACCAAATCTAATAAAATTTATATTTTAAGTGGTTTAAAATAACCATATATATAAAATATGATTCAAACTTAGGTTTGTTTCTTTTTAAAAAAACTATATATGCCTAGATTTATAAGTTAAGTTTAAATATGATTTAAACTTAGGCTTAGAATATGGTCTGTTGACTCTTCCCTCAATCCCATGTAATTTTAATATGGTTTAAGGCTTTTAATATATAGTATTTTTTTTCAAAACTATATAAATTTTAATATGATGTTTATATAAACCTTATTCTATATTATATATATTTTTATTTAAAAATAATAATATAGTTTTTAAATTATATAGGATATAGTTATAGATTAACTATAAACTATAGTTTTTCAAATCAAATCCTTTTAGAGGGGACCAAAGAATACGGGTATGAATTTACCTTCCGAAATATTTAACCTGCAAACATTTGAAATTATAGAAAACATGAAAATTATTTCATATAGTAATAAATCTTTTCTTTTTCTGTATGTGACTTTCACGCAGGTAAATATTTGAAGCCCCTTTCACCTGTGCACACATCAATCTCCAAACAAACATTAATTCCATATAATTTACAAAATGTAAATGAAATTAAGAATCATATCATATTACATCTCCCCCAAAAATAGGGATTTAAAATTGAAAAACCCTAAAAATTTATCGAGAGTTTAATTGCACAAATGTAATGCCAAAATAAATTGGGGAAAAAAAGAAGGGGACCAGATACTTTTAAATACCCTTTTGGGTTGGTTGAAAAAATCCGTACAAATTAAATAAATAAAATACAAAACATTTGATCTTAATTTATTTAATTTACCTCACTCTGTTACCATGTTAGAATTTGAGGATTCTAATAAATACGGATTTAATCAACTTACATATTACATAATGTTACAATAAATATTTAAATAAAGATTACATCATAACATAAGTAAATAAAGAAATACTTACATGAAATAAATAACACATGTGACACAATATTTATAGTGGAAAACCCCAATAGGGTAAAAACCACTTTGAAAATAACCTTTTACTTTAGAGAACTTATTTTACATCCAATAAGATCACCTCCTCCTTTGAAACCCTATTTACCAAGGGTAAAACCAAATCACTTGATTTGCACACCTTTGATATATTTCCGAAAATCAAATGAGGACCTAAAGTCCTTTTTATTTATTAGAATATTCAAATTCTAACATGGTATTATATGTTCCAACAATTACATGCTCCAATCATCTTCCAATCATATTTATTTCCCAAAAATGTAGTATACACATAGTGGAATCATAGTGGGTCCCACCGCATAAAGTGTGTGTGCGCTATTTTGTTGCTAGAATAGCCTTATCTAATTTTAAAAGGGTAAAATAAGGATGAAAGAAGAATTCTATTAACTTCATTATACATGTTTTCAAAAAGGAGATGATGTACTTAAACCATACAAGAAGAGTAGAACTAACTACGAGCCATTGCCTATTATTTCGAAAGATGTATCTTCTATTGTATATTTTAATTAAAAAATTCCCTTATTAAAGTTCCCTCTAAAGATGGCATGCCCACTATTTAGGACCCTCTATCAAGCCTTTCAATTTAATCTACTTGAATTTCCAACAACCCCAACTATCATGTGGTTTAGAGTTCAAATCCTAGGAAGAAATATGTACAAGCAAATAACAAGCACTTATAATTAAGCCTAGGGTGACTACCTTGAATAAAGAAAATGATTCCCCTATAAGTTACACAACTTTAATATTACATAATTCTATATTCAGGTTAAATAATTACATTACAACCGTGATAGAGTTGCCTTAAAACTAAGCATTAAAATATCTTGAAATCCAATTCAAATCCCACACTTAGTGGTGGTCTTAACAAACTAAATTTTGTAGATTCGAGGGCCTAACGCTTTTGAAACTTGGAACCCAAAAAATGAAGTATAAGCGAGAATCCACTCAAGGTTGCAATGATACTTGGTAAATTTTAAAATCTTTGTGTGGAAGTTTAATCCCACATTGAAAATGGGAATTCAAAGAAATTTTGGTGGCAAGCTCCATGTGGCCTACTCCTTTCCCCCTCCACTCACTCCTAGGCTCTATTTCATTTATTTGAATTTCTAACACATTTATATAGTAAGCGTTAATAGTCATGGTTCATCCGATGGTTCATAGGATTGAATACTTTATGGGACTATATTTCAAAGTTAATTTTTAAAAATATATTTATACATGCTAATAATGGGACTTGTGACTTTTTACGCCCGAGGTGTTTTCATAGTGGGACGAACTCGCAATGTTTTTTTGTCCACCTTTTGCAGTTGACGTTTCAATGCTAGCACAACCTATGTACCATTCCATTTTATGTTGTTTTTTCTTTGCTATGTTATTGGTTCCGTTAGTAGCAGTTTGTGCATTTTGGTGTTGTTGGTGTGGTGGACCTTCTGGGAATCCATGTTCCAAAGTTATGTAAACTAGTGGGTGGTCAAGCTACTCATCGCCCCGCCTCCACCTGCTATGCCTATAGTCCTACATCATCTCTACTTGTGAAACCAAAAATTAATATTTAACTCTAGACAGGTGATCCGAATGGTGCTCAACAGCTGTTATGATAGGAAGGGGGTGAACAGACAGAAGGTACTTAACTCGATCTTGCAGCTTTTCTTAGAATATATTTTAAATTTATTTTGGTGACTATTTTTTATTGCAAATCGTATTTTTACTTTCATTAATTTTCAACACTAAAATATTCTAAGTGTTTTTAAAATATATTTAGGTTGGAAAGATTTTTGGCAATAGTTGGAAACAATTGTTAGATGTTTCCATTCAAGGCACTTATTAGAGGGACTGTTGTTACACCAAATTTTTGAAATGAAAAGTGGCCACCGACAATATTTATCTCGATGTTGAAATCCTTTTAAAAAATACAACTATGTGTTGCTGAGATATTTAGAATTTTTATTGTCTACCTCATATGATAACAACCATTTTTTCCTGTATTTTTAGGATCTCAAGCTCAACCAATATATAGTCATGCAAAAATATAGGGCCTGTGAACTATTTGAAAAAATTCCTTGAGGTAGTACAATGTCACTCCTGTTTCAAACATCATCTCAATAATGTAACACACTGTTGATCTTAGTAAATGACTCATAAGTTTTTTTTTGAACTAAACACTTAGTCCTCTATATCACAATACCGAATTAAAAATAAGAAACCTTTTCATGTTGTCCATGATGATAATGAAATTCTAGGAACTTTACTATGATCATTCAACCTCAACACATCAGTAACACTTGTTTCAATATTTCTTACATAACCGTAGGTTCACTTTCCTTAGTACTAAAACCAATACATAATTTTGTGGATCTTAGGCCCTACAATCCCATCTTGTTAAAGATTTATTCAACTTCCCATAGTTTTGTAACATCTCATTGACGAGGAAATACATCATGATTTGATCTAAGACTACAATTTTACTTCTATAGATATCTTAAAACCTATTTGAATTCTAAACACAACTATACTTTGTCACAAGAAGATCGCACACATCATTTAGGATGGACATACAATCTTCAAGCCATTTATAACACAATACAAACTACTACCTTTGAAATTTTTAAGTGAGTATCCTCATCTTTTACTTGAAGAGTAAAGTCGAGCCAATAAACAACTTTAGTCTACTTTTGAAGACTCTATACTCGCACCTTTGTAGGTTATTCCATTCACCCGAAATACCATTTTGAAACAAATATCATGTAGATGCCCATTACAATGTTCTTTTCCTTGATGATACCTCTGAAACACTTTTTCAACTTTGGAAGATAGATTTCCTACTTTGCAACCATGGTTTCACTAGATCCTGCAATCATAAGGCTTTTCTCGAATTTTCCAGCTTGTATCCTTTATACTTTTTTGGGTGTTCATACCATGTTCAAAATCTCCCATCTAAGTGCAGGGTAGGAGTAGATTAGGAAATATAAATTTGATCAGGTTGGAGACCTGTTTCTTGACATATGGTCATACAATATGATTGCCTTCTCAGATAACCCATGTCTTCTTTACGTTGCAATCAACATATTCCAAATAGCTTGTGTAGTAAAATTTAGTGGAGTATTTAAAAATTAGAGTATTCATTTTGAATATTTCAATTATCTTATATTACTTTTGTATGAGTTGTGACATTACAATATTTCATCGAAAAAATTCCGTATGTAATTTTACTTTTATACATTAGATAACTTATTCATAGAATCGTGATATTGTTTTTTTGAATTAGATTTGCAAGTGTTAATACATTTTATATAATATTATAATAATCATAATCACAACATATATAATACATACGATGAAGCTATTGTATAATATGATATAGTAATATTATATAATATACATAAAATAAACATTTTATGTAATCCTATATTTGACAATAAACACATTATGTAGTAGTAATAATAATAATGGTTAAAATATGTAGGTCCCAAACTTAGGGATTTATCATTGTTGAACTAAATGTGAAGGAAACATCAGGCACAAACATATTCGACCTCAACAAAGGGGATAGTTTTGGACACGGCACATATGAAAACTCATAATAAATACTTTTAAAAGCCTTTAGTAATACTATTTTTTTGAGAGATCAAGAACTCGATACTAGGTTGAGGCACTTTGTCCTTAGAAATTTGTAGTGCACATCCAAAATTAGTAGTTTCTTTAAAAAAATTAAAATTTAATTTTAAGATTGGCGATACAAAGTATTTGTTGAAATGTTGCTAAATTGAATTATTTTTTTACTCAAATGATAAATTTATGTATATATTGTCTTTTTGTTTATAGAAAAATTGTATGTGAAAATATTATTATAGTTTCATAGGTCTTTATGTTGTCCAGGATCCCAATTCTTACATATATCGTGCATGACTAGCTACTTAGATGGGCTTTTGGAGACATGTTTGTTGTTTTTAGGTTCTTACATGCCGACCCAAAGGAGAAATATAATGAGCACGAGCATATCCAAAGGCCACACGCCAACTATGGTTCCACAAAACATTGGTGTTCCCGAGGACCCAACCGGCGCATGTTGTCCCTATGTGATTCAAACTTGGGTACACTTTATAATAGAGGTTCAAGTACTATAAAATATATTGTACGTAGAATTTACCTTGGCATTCTTATTTAGAAACACACAAAATATTAAGTAAGGTACATTTTCCATTCAATTTTCTTCTGTCTATACAAGGACTCTTTGTAAATATACTTTGTACTTACTATCAAAGAAATATACCAACCTCGTAAGCTACTTTACAAACAAATAATATACACATGTGTATGGTTTTGCGCATTTGATAATAAATAGATATCATCCGAGTTTACTATTTGTTGTTTAAATTTGGTTTGAGACCCATTACAAGTGGGGCTACTCTTATGGCTTTTTAAATGTCACATTATGATGTAATTTTGTTAGTTACACGGTATTAATAAATTAGTTTGTAAAAAAACCATTTCAGATTATTGTTGTACATGTATTGGTTCAACATAGCCCTGTTATACTACACACATTTCAATGTGTTTTTGGTTTACAACTACCTACTTTCATCAAAGACATTAGATGGTAAACATGATTACATATGCCTCAACTTGTAATATGGATTTTTTTAAGCTGTATAAGTATTAACACACACACACACAATATAAATCAATGAAATACAATGAGAATGGACCTTTCTTAAATAGGAAAGGAATAACAATCTAAGAACCATTCAAAGTCGTAGATCGATCCATAAATCAAGGAAATAACTAGTCATCAAAGAACTATTCAAGACCATAGATTTAGGAGAGAACTAGAAATCAAGGATCTAGTCAATACCCTAGATCGGGAAAGAACTATACCTAACACCTAGATAATATCTCCTAATATCTAAATAAGATAAAAGAAATATCCACACACATAAGTGGGTGAGGATAAATAAAATAAAGGTAAATAAAGTACCTAGGTGAACATGAGCTAAGGTAAATACCTACTCTAACACCCCCTCTCAAGTGAAGCTAGGGGGCCAAAATAGAAGTGGAATGTTCACAGTATGAGTCCCGAGAACTAGGCCTAATGAGGTACTCATGTACAATAATTGGGAAAAAGGGACACCGCAAGGTACCCAAAACAAGTAATAACAAAGTAAAGAGAGTAAAAACCCATTGTAAGGCATCCCAAGAAGCTCAGCTCAAAAAATTCATACAATACTGAAGATGTTTGGTGTGTACTATGGTCTAAATCCACTACTTGATCACAAAACTAAAAAACAACTTACACTGGGCTTCACTAGAATAGCTCCATACAAGGAGACTATTAACGGAGTGATGTCAAAAGTGAAAAAACACAAAACATAATTTGATCAACTGCTGCAAATAGGTCTTTTTGGGCCCCAAAATATCAGCTAAGTACAAGAAAGTGCATGGGCATGTGGGACCTAGTTGAAGAAGGGCACGAGGGTTAAAGGTGTGTAGGGAAGGGTTCTGGTAGGGTTTTGCAGAACATACGGTGCATGCGCATAAGGAAAAATAGGTTTTGTACTTAGCCGCATTCGGCATCCTAGGTAGCACATGAGAAAAGCATGACCCTTGTGGATAAGGTGCCAGCCTAGCGACTATGGGATCAAAAAGGGAATATTTCGGGCATGCGATGGAAGGTTCCAAAAGACATCATTACAAGGAGTGGAGAGCTCAGATCTGAGAAGGAATACTTCCATGGAGGACCACCTCGACACTTGGCAACCGATCTGTAACTTCTAAAAGGCATGGTGGTGGGTGCTAAGGTTATAAATACAAGCACCCGATAGAAGAACGATATAGAGGTTATATGGTATAGATAGTGTGTAAAAAGTGTAGAGGAGAGAAAAGAGAGGTGAAGCTCTATAGAAACTGAATGGGGATGTTATGGGTTAGGGATTAGAAGAACTCTGTAAGTGATGGCACATTTAGGGGATGGGTTTTTATTCTTCTTTGTAATATGATGAGCATAATATGGCTCTGATGCATGACTTTTCTCTGCACAATTAGATGAGGATCTATCATGATCTCAAGGGATTGTAATGTGGTTATTGAATCTGTTAACATGAATACAAGACTCTATTGTAAATCATATATGTGTTTAGAAGTATAATACTCGTGTATTTCCTTTCGTATGAACCTTATGTTGTTTATTATTTCACTTTTCTGGATGCAATAAGATAATAACTCATTCTAGAATATGGCATGGTTCTTTCTGCTCATTTCCATTTGAATATCTGTTATAAGATGATGCATTCTCATAAGACTCACATAAAGGAGATACTTGGTGCCCACACGTGCCTCAAGTGAGCACCTAGCACCCATTGGGTGATAGGCCGATGTGCATGGGATTAAACTATTGGTCTAAGGGTATAAACTATAAATTCATCTTGGTTCTGTTCAAGACCTATTTTCAAAGTTGTTGTGAGAAATGACATGCATCTTTGTCCCTGTGATGTGTGATGACAAAACACGACCTTGGAAAATTTGGAAACATGGTTAAAGAGCAAGGAGGAAAAGTTTTCTCAGATATTCAACACTAGAATTGAGTTTGATGCACGTATATGGGTAGAAGAGAGCCTATACCATGAGTTTTATGAGACATTCTTTTGCTACTTCCCAGTAGAACTATATGAATGAATTTCATCATACACATCTAGATCGAGATGGTACTATAGAGTGCACGTATGGACCCAAGATGACTATCAGAGGTTATAGGATGCAGGTCTGACTTGGAAGCATGTTGTTGATCACTGGTGGAAGGGAGTGTTGACCAGTTATACTCTTGAATACACCATTTCTACATATTCTTTCCCAGAAGTTGATGAGTTTGAGTTTTGACGGAGCCTAGAGGATCATTTTTGCATGTTATTCCTTTGGCTATGATGCTCTTAGTCATTAATTTGAGTTTAGAAGCATTTCCCATGGCCGGATAAGCTTCTCTAAGCACTAGGAGAGGAAGCTAGGGTGGAGGAAGATGGTAGACATTACGGATGAGAAGGAAAGAGAGGATAGAAAACTCAAGTATAGTGAAGCTTGTGAAAGGGAGATGACTAGACAATGTGAGGTTACAAGTGTGATGGATATATGGAGGAAGAAGTTGCGAGAAGGAGTCGAGGTTCATGCAGAGGAAGTGGAACCTAAGTAGTCTGTGCTACCCCATCTTGGCAAGCATGGGAGAGAGGCCCCTTCAGCTTCTGTTGTGAGTTCATCACATGGAGAAAAAAGAGTCGTCGGGGTGCATCTGAACCCACCTAGTGACCAACCCCTAACACTTGGTTTTCCAGATCAAGGGAAAAGTATTGTTAACCTGGTTGGTATTGGTAGGAGTAACCAATATTTTCACAAGAGATATAATTTCTCATTTATAACATCCATGGTTGTGCAAGCCATCCCTATATTTGGAGGAATCTTTGGACAAGGTGAAAGTACACAAGGATTGGGTATCGCATCCAGGAGTGGCGCGGACATACCACCGGTAGTAGGATAATATTTTTGTTGGTTGGATATTTTTTTAGACCAAAATATGAGGTTCAACCATAGTACATGGGATTAAATCCCTCCTCAAAGACAGGTGAGGCTGCCTATTTATTACTAATCTAAAACACAGAAGAAATAATATATACAATATCCACACTATTCTAACCATTGGGGTTGGGATACAATCCAAATCCATATCAACATGAAATGGAGATGTTACAATCTTTAGATTAGGAAGAATTAGGAGGAAAATATTATAGAAGAAACAAAGTGGGAAGGGAATGAGAGGAACGTATTTTCTTTCAAGCAAACACAGATCAAGAAATACTTATACGAGTTTTAGATAATGAGTGTAATATTCTAAAAAATTAAAATGATCAAGAACACTAAACAAATAATAGCTCAAGATTTTGGACGTAAGAACAATCTTCTCAAGATAGATGAATCCCACAACACAAAGTTTGTAAAATAACACCTATTTCTATTCTTCAATGATTAAAAAGAAAATACAAAGTTTTTCTTCTTCTTCATAATAGCTCTTAATATTCAAAAAGTCCCCCTTTAGGAATGCACAAGCATCCCTTATTTATAATAAAAAGAGTAGAGAGAAAATAGGATTAAATCCTAGAAAATAGTCATTCAATAAGATTCCTATTTTTCTTGACTCTCACGCAAGAGAACAAGTCAAAATTTTCTTCCTATGTGACAAAACAAATGAAAAAGACATGTCAATTTCTGGAAGGAAATGACATGTAACATCATTGCTTATTCCATTTCCTCATCCTTGTCTTCTTCCAGTGACGCCTGCTTGTCTCGAAACTCTTGAAACTTCTAGATTATGCCTTGCATTTCAGCTTCATCTAGCGCACTAGAATAATCACTTAGAACCTCACAAGTTTCTTGTGTGTCACTTGCATTGCTAGGAAGTTTCTTCAATCTCTTATTAATTTTTCTCAGTGATTCCAAAACATTCTCGATCTTTATAAATTTATCAATGACACTCAAATCAAAGACGGAAGTTGGTTCTTACTCGATTGATTCTTGAATTTTTTTATAGAAACCATCAGCAGGTAGAATGGTTGCACCTTCATCCAATACTTTGGGAAATATCTTGAACAAATCTTCTTCAATATCATTGGTGGCGTCAATCAACTGATCCCTGGATTCTCTCAACTTGTTGCAAGCTTCACTGAGAATCTTTATCTTGAACCTAATAGCCTTGGTTAGCTGGAAGTGTTTATCCCCATGTGGAATGACTCTTTCTTCCACTAAGACTCAAGATGGAACTTGCTTCAGTACATTGAGGACCTCAAAAGTTAGTTCAAGGTTTCTAGCCTCCTGTGAAAATTCATCATTCATCTTGTCACCATCCTTTTTCATTTCCTCCAAGGATTTGTATACCTCTACTATATCATCAATGACTTTCCTTCCCTAAAGGAGTAACCTCTGAATCCATTCATCCACTATTCTCCCCTTCTCATTGATCTTCTCAATAATAGGCACTGATGAGAAGTTGAACCTGATAGGAGTAGGAGTAGAAGATGATGGGGTTGACTGAGAGGGATTTGAGAGCTTAAGCAATACTTCTATCAACTGTTCCACTTTCTCTTTTAGCTCATCCCTGCTCACCTTTGTTTCCTTCAGCTTTTGGCATAGCACATTCATGGCATCTTGTGCATCTTGTTATGCCCCTTCTATTGTTACCTTTCCCAGATCCACCCTTGTAATCTGATAATCGAAGTTGTTATGTCCTCCTTGGTTTTGTCGGTTGTGGGAGTGGCAATCTCTGCAAACTTATGCCCTGAGGCATCTATTGAAACTCTTGAAATTGTTTTGGGTTTCTTGGCAGATTTGGCAAGAGAAGCCTTGAGTGAACTGAAATCAAAGGCTGGTAGGGAACTACCACCTTCCTCTTCCTTGGAGTTTGGTCGACCAACCATTGAGGTACAACGGAAGAATTTTCTCCTATTAGAGGTGTCATGGTTGTATCTGTGGGTGGAGGAATATTTTCTTGTGGAGTCGTGATGACTACAAGTGTAGTGACTATGGGAATAGACTCAGGAAATGAAGGTGTAGAAGGAGGAGGCATTTCTATAGCCAATGTAGGTCCAGCAGAGAGAGGGAGAGATCAAAGAAAATGTTGGCCATGGCTGATGAGAGTGGCATTGAAATATGTGATGATGAAGATTGGGAGAGAGAAGGTAAATATCCCAGAGCTAAAGCTTGAGAAGCAAGAGAAAGACTTACTTCCGATGAGCAATCAACAAAAGGAGAAATGAGAGGTTGAACAACCTCGACTTCTGGGAGAATTCCTCCTGTCTCTTCTAGGAGAATTCCTCCTGTCTCTAGTTGAGGAGGAGAATCCAATACCTCAATTGTTTGTGTGGGAGTAGATGATTCAGCCCCCTACTTTTCTCCTCTTCTGACAAACTTAAACTTTATTTGTCTTTTGGTAGGGATTTTATCTTTTCCCTTTCTCCCTTAGAGGGTCCCACTTCTAGAGTAGCTATCTTTGAAAAGATCTTTTCTTTATAACTCATTCCCCAAGAAATGAGCCATGCCTTAGTGTGAACAAGGGTTTGAGTAGCTCTCTCAGTGATAGAAGCCTTTTCAGAAATGGACCAATCGATGGCTGGGAATCCAAGTTGATCTCCATCTGACTGTTCATACCTAGGTTCCAAGACACTTTCATTATCCATGGTGCCTTTTGGGATATCAGCCAGATCTAATGCTTGGATTTATTCAAGATTCAATCTGCTATTGTCTTTTCTTCGGATGACAACCTCATCCCGAAGATCAACCTAGATGTCCTCTACATGGGGCACATGCAGATACAAGGTTCCATATGACTTAAGGACTCCTCAAATATCAAATCCCTCTCTGAACTTCATATGCTTCTTTAGTTTTTCTTGAAGTTCGTGCACCACATTCTTGGCCTTCACCACTGTAGAACATGTGTACCTTCCAATGGAAATTGGGAAGGAGACAATGGCCTTGTGTCTACTTTGTTGGAACTTGTGGAAATCCAATAGTTGTCTGACCAACTCCATAAGGATGAGTTTTTCACCTAGAAACCTGGGAAAATGGAAAGGAGTACCATGGAACCTTACCACCCGGAGATAGGTAAACTTCTTGAATTACAAGAAGATGCAGCCCCATTTTGACACCTCCACCCATGCCTCATCAGAAACTCTTCTCTTTCTCAGCTTAGGGTCCAACCTGCAAATATTTTCATAAAAGAAGGCATCATTCACTCTCCTAAACTGATCTTCAGATCCTTTTATTGTTAGCTGAGGGAAGTACCGATATATGTGATCAGTTGTTCGGTTCCCTTTTGCATCCAACCCCGGGTAGTTTCTCATACCTGTTGCTACATAGGTGACGTACGACATCATGTAGAACTTGCCAGTAGACAAGACCGTTTTCATTTGAGAGTCTATCTCATCACTTATTAAGGTGCCCCAATCAATCCCTTGGTCATTCTTCTTTATGATGACCATGAACTGATACATCCACCCTTGGAATTCTTTTGACTCTAGGAGCCCAAATAACCGGCTCAGTAGGGTGATGATATCACTGACTTCAAGTATAAAATCACTTCTAGGGACCATCTTAGGAAACCTAGAAACAATTGGCTTAGCCTTGATCAAGAATTTCTTGTTCACGTGCTTGATGTAGTCTTCTTGATCTTTGTCCCAAGATTTCTGTGCTGACTTAAGATTTAAATCAACATATTTCGTAAAGTTGGGCAACTTTAGGAGTTGATCGAAGTAATCTCCATCTAATTTTACTATAGACTCTCCTACTTGATTTCTCACTGAGTGGGAGGCTGAGTCATAGTGAGAAGCACATGCCAGAATGAATTCAGGGCATTGGGCTGATACTGGAAACCCTGCTACAAGTGGGAGACCACTGCTAGCTATTGACTTCATCCATGAATTTTGAGAAGAATCCTCAATCCTTTTCTAGAAGTCTTCCATGTCTATATTACCAAGCTCTGTGTCCTAGATGTCATAATTGTAACTTATATAAGAAGAAGAATCTATCTTCTGATATTTGTACTTCATCTTTCTAGACTTATCCTTAGATGGGCTAGGGTCCGACATGAGGAGTCTTGAAAATTCTTGGAAGAGAAATTGGGTCTGGATGTTTGTTGGACAAGTGAATAGACCTGCCCTACTATTCAGGTTTTGAAACTTGCAAAGTAGGCTCAGAAACCCGATTAAACCGGATTGTGTTTGTCGGGAAAGAAACCATGTCAAACACCTTGAAAACATGAAAATCGGTAGAATTTAGATGATGTTGAGCAAGTGATAATATCCAACACACTACGGAACTCGAAGAGTGTCGAACACCGGTCAAGACCCAAAACACTGGCGGAGTTCGGAGGATGTCGAACACACTGCAAAACCTGATACAAAGGTGGAACTTGGGGATGTCAAGCACCTGGAGAATCCTGAAACAAAGGTGGAACTTGTATGATGTCGGACACCCTGTAAACCCAAAACAGATGCAATCAAATTTCTATGATGTCAAGACATGAAAAATCCTGCCATGTTGCTAGTTAGGAATTTTTTAACCCTTTTGAAAACTATAGGGTAACATCTATGGGAAAATAAAAATACCCTAAGGGTGAATTCCAAACAAAATTTTCAATGGGAATGTAATAAAAACAAAGATAAGTAACCCAAAACCCTAAACCAAGAAGGAAGAGAAAAGAAAAGGAAACTCCATTATGAACACCTCAAAAATAACCCAAAAATCATAAAAGTAGAAAGAGGAGAGAAATACCTTCAATAAACTTGAAAAATAATTGAAGATGGATCACGAAATTGATCAAGAAGCTCAATTGGGTTCGGAGGAGGTAGAAGCATGCACAACATTCCAATGCATCAAAATCATACAAAGTAAAAATGACGTGGAAAACCACCTATTTATAAAACCCTAAAATTTATTACACATAGCTCAACACATGTGCCAACTACCAGACAACTGGGCATTTATGACATGTCATCATGCTTGGAGTCCCTGAAACCCGACACAAAGGATTTGGTTCATTTCGGTTTCGAGTTTCGGAAACATGAGGCATGAAGCATGAGATGTTGAGATGCTTCCGAGTTCTAAAAACCCGACACACTGGCTTTGTTTTGGGTTGTGGGTTTTGGGAACATGGAACATGAAACATGCGATAGGCAAAGCATGTTCCGATGCTTTGAACCTTCGAAAACCCAACACAAAGGACTTAGTCAATTCAGGTTTTGGGCTTCAGAAACATGAGACATGATGCATGTAAAGAACATGTTTTCATGCAGTGAAAGCCCGAAAACCTGAAAATCTCTCTCAAAGGGAAATTTAAGAGATTTTTCCAAAATTTAACTGTGGTTATATCAATTTTAGCTAGAATCACTAAAATGAGATAATAGCTAGCTCTAGTTGGGGACTTTCTTTGAGACATCAAAGGAAGAGAACTCAGAATCAAGAAGCTTTTATCCATTGGGCTCAGAGTCGGAAGAAGAGAAAACAAAGAAAGAAAGAAAGAAAGAAAGAAAACACACAACAGAAAATAAATTATAATACAGTGCAAGAGAGCATCTTGCATTACTGGTGGAACAACTTCAAATGTTGGCCACTAAAAGGTAGAGGAAGAAACTCTCCATCAAGGTATGATAGACAAAAGCTATTTTCACCATTCAGCTGATGGATTTTGAAAGGACCTTTCCATAAAGAGTCGAACTTGCCATGCATCCCTTTCTGTTCCCTTCTCTTATCCCAGAGAAGTACTAGATCTCCAATATGGAAATCATGTTGCTTTGATTTCTTGTCAAATATCCTTTTGAATTTTCTCTGATGGTCTACAATGCGATCCACCACCTTGCTCCATTCTTCTTCTAGCCTAGCTAGGTACACTATCCTTTTTTCAATAGAACTTTGAAAAGTTTCATCCTCAATTGCTTTAGCCAACCGTAAGGCTAGAAATTCTACAGAGATAGGAATCTCAACATCAATTCCATACAACACTTAGAATGGAGACATTCTAATAGCTCACTTAGGAGTAATCCGATCTACCCATAATGCATCATACAATGCTTTGTGCCATGTCCTCTAATTCTCATCAACCATCTTTCTGATTATGGTCACCAGGTTCTTATTACTAGATTCAACTTGACCATTGCCTTAGGGGTAATAGTCAGATGAGTGAGCCAATGTGATTCCAAACCCATAACAAAATTCAGTCAACTCATGTGATGAGAAATTGGAAGCGTTGTCAGCAATAATCTTGTGAGGAATGCCAAATCTAACAATTATATTTTCTTTGAGAAAATGGCAAAAACTTCAGAGGTAGCCTATTTGATTGGAGCAACTTCCACCCACTTGGTGAAATAGTTAGTGGCTATGAGCACATAATTATGGTCATGGCGCTGGAGGAAGGGTTTATTACTCCAATGAAATAAATCAACCATTGGCAAAAAGGTTCTTCAATTACTATAGGCTTCAAGGGAAGAGTAGTCAACTTAGGAGGTCAACGAAATGTTGACAAGCTTCACACTTAGCCACCCATTCAATTGAATCTCGAAAGAGAGTAGGCAAATAGTACCTGGCCCGTAAGATCTTGTAAGTTGTCACAGAAGAAGAGAAATTCCGTCCACATGCTAGATTGTGGAAGGATTCTAGCAACCTTATCTGCTGAGACTTATCAACACAATGCAGGAACACACCATCAATACCCTTCTTATATATACCATTATCCCAAAGAATGTATCTTGCAGACCTTAATTTAATTGTTCTCTTTTCTTTTTGGCTCAAATGTGGGGAAATTCACCATAAGTTAAAAAGAAAGTGATGTCTACGTACCATTCATCGGTTGTGCTTACAAAAAGCACCATGGGCAATTATGAAGAAGTGTCTTTAGTTTCTTCGCATTCTGTCTCAGACTTATTTTCTACAATCAATTGGCACATGCCTCTTCCTTGTACCAACTTGGTAGGTCTGATGTCCAAGTCATATTCCTAGACTTTGGCTATCCAGTTACCCCGTTGACTACCCAACTCTTGTTGAGTCAAAATAGACTTAACTGCAGTATCAGGAACAAGAACGAGAGTGTGGGAACTCAACACATAATACCTGAAATGTTTCACTACTCTCACCACTACATAAGCATGATTTTCAATTTGCGACATCTTCAATTCACGACATCTTCAATTCATGTTCCTTTAGGGGGGAGATCATGAAAGAAATGAGAGCTTCGATTCCTTCTTCGTTCTCCTGCATCAAGATGGTCTGATATCAGTATGTGCAGAGAGGCGTAGCCGTACATGATGAAATCCTTATTGAATTCTGGGCATACTAGAATAGAAGTGTGAGAAATTTCCCATTTGAATTCTTTAAAAGAAAGCTTCCCTTCATTGCTCCATTGAAATGGAGTCTTACCTTTCATCATCCCAAGGATATCCTTAGTTTTACCTAAGAAAGTCGTACAAATCTTCTTAGGAAATTGACCTTTCTAAAAAAGGAGTGCACCCCAGCTTTTCTTGTGGGTAGGGTAAGGATTTGAATGGCCTTCACCCTCTCTAGGTCTATCTTGGTTCCTTATTTAGTCACGATATGGCCTAGCAACTTTCCTTATGTTACTCTGAACATGGACTTTTTAGGATTTAATGAAATCCCATGATGCCTACATCTTAAGAGTACCTGCTCCAGATGATCATAATGATCACTTCACTTTTTAGAGAAGACCGTCAAGTCATCTAAATACACAACTATGACCTTTCCCATAAAATATCTGAAAGCTAAGTCCATAGCTCTTTGAAACGTGGCTCCAACATTAATCAAACCAAAAGGCATCCTCCTATAAGCAAAGGTTCCCCATGGGGTGGTGAATGCCATTTTATGTTGATCTTCAGCAGCTACCTCAACCTGATTATACCCCAAAATCCATCAAGCATGGATAACATTTTTGATCCAATGATAGTCTATAATACTTGGTCCATGATGGGCAATGGATAATTTTCTTTCAACGAAGACTGATTAAGGTTTTGGAAGTCAACAAAAATCTGAATCTCACCATTCTTCTTTCTAACAGGGATAATGTTAGCAACCTAGGTGGAATGATGGATTGGAAAGATAATCCTTGTGTCTAACATCTTTTGAATTTCTACAAGGATAGTCCCTGAGATCTTTAGATTGTAATGCCTTTGCTTCTTCCTATAGGGTTTAACCTCAGGCTTCAAAGGGATGTTATGTTACACATCCTTGGGCTTGAAAGACTTCAGATCCACATATGACCATGCTAGGATGTCCATATATCTCTTCAGGAGTGAAGTGAATCTTTCTTTCTCCTCCGAGAAATAACATTTCCTAATGTTTACCATCTCGTGGTTGGTCAGAAGAGCCTAGATTAACTTGATCTACCTCTGATGAGGAAGCACCTTTATCTTGCCTTTTATACTAAATGAAATGGTCATGCTTGTCAAACAAACCTTCCAGAGAAACTTATCCCTTTGGAATATCATTGCCTTTAATTTGGATGAATTCACCATCAATTTCTTGATATGAATTTGAGATGGACTCATGAAAATCTGATTCTAATCCTTCAAAATAAAGCTCACTAAAATTATTAGCTTTCTCAAGAAAAGACAATACATGTTGATCATCATTAAACACTTGCCAATGTGCTGAATTATCTGGAACACTTAGACGATACACAATTTCAATGGTATACATGTCCTATTTGAACTTTGGGTGAGGAAGGAGAAGAGATGTAGATACAGCTAAAGAATCAGCTTTATCATTGTAATCTCTTAAGACTTCCTTAATGGAAAAAGCATCAAAGCATTCTATGTTGTCCCAAACCTTGTTCCTGTAATGTCTTAGGCGATCATTTTTTACCTGATAGGTCCCCCTTACTTGATTCACAATCAACTTGGCATCTCCCTGTACTTTAAGATTTTGATTCCTTTTTGTCTTTCCATTTCTAATCCTAATAACAAAGCTTCGTATTCGGTTGTGTTATTAGTATTATCAAGTTATAACTTGAAAGTAAAGGGAAAAATCTCAAAATTTGGAGATATAAGAACCACGCCAAAGACTAACCAAACGAGTTGAACAGCTCCCGTCGAACTCAAGGGTCCAAACAGAATTTGGATCTTCTTCTTTGAATTCTATAGAGGGCACCTCATATGTCATGAAATAATTACCCAAGCCTACATCTTCAAAGAGAATTTGAGCCTTGGGATCATCTGACTTAGTGACAAGGTACTTTGCCTATGTTTCGGGGTGAAGGACACGAGGAACTCCATTTACTAGAATTTTAGCTTTGGTCCAATCCATGTTGATTTCTCCTCCAACATCTTTACAAAAACCTCTTCCTAAGAGAATACCATAAGTAGCCGGGATATCAGCAACCAGGATAGTTATTTTCACTCTCTTTTCAGGGAAGGCAACAAATGCAAATTGTGCATCCTTGATTTGGCCAATTAAGGGGACTTGTTTGGTTTCCATGGAATAACAATGCTCATAATATTTTTTCAAGGTGAGACCAAGGGCATGAGCTAATTTTGTGGGCATTACATTATCAGAGGCTCCTGAGTCAATTATGTAATTGTTGAGTTTAAAACCGTTTATAAGTAGGGACAAATAAAATGGTTCAATCTTTCCTGAAGAACTAGTAGAGGTCATATTACTCTAAGGTAAAGGATGAGTGGAGCTAGGAAAAATACCTTTTGAAGATGAAGGAATAACAACTTTCTTCTAATGAATTTGGAAAGTTTCTCAAATTGCTCAGGGTTGGACTGCAAGTATTCAACTTCCGACATTTGGATTTTGGTTTTCTTTGCATGATCGATAATGTTGAAAGCGGTATATGAGGGAATGATGGTGGGCTCAGTTTTGGTTGCACTAGTCTGAGCCGAGGTACTAGCCTTGAGGGAAGGATAAAAGAGTTAGAAGATGAAGTTACCTTTTTAGTTGTCTCCTTTTCAGTTTGCGCTGAGATGGGAGAGCCTCTTTTAGCCATAACCACAAGAGCTTCTTTACTTTTCTCCTTAGAGCCTTCAACCGACTTTCTAGGGTTCTGAGATTGGGATCGAGTGAAGACTGCAAATGATTGGCCATCATGCTCACCTTTATCTTCCTCATACTCCAAGTACCCAATGCTAGAGTCGCCAGCTGAATCGTCAAAAGACTCATCAACATATCCTGAAGCTTCAAAAGCTTCATGAGAATCTTGATCTTTTGGTTCTTCACCCTCCTCAACTATTTCAACTACTATGTTAACAAGAGGAGCTTCAATGGCCAGCTTGGTGGGAGAAACGATCAACCAATTCCTATCTCTTGCGGGAGCGCCATTGACATTATTGAAATTCTATCTAGGAATATCCCGATAAGGGATATTGGTTGCTTGTTGAGACATTTGTTTCTTTAAAGTGATCAAGTCATTGGCCATCTTCTGACTCATAGGATCAGTAGTACTCTAAGAAGAACTCTAATTTTTAGGCTTAGATGATTCTCTTTTGATATTTCCCGACTTAATAAGATCATCTTCTATTTCAAGTGGTTGTAGCTTAAGCAAGGGCAAAATTGGGGATAACAGATCTTCTCAACAAGAAGCTCACATCAAGGCACTGAGCATTGATGAAGAAACACTTTTATTTTCAAGAGTGGGAATGGATAGCTCTGGAATCTTACGAATCAGCTTGTTGAATTTGGCTATGAAATCTCACATGGGTTCATAAGACTCCTTCATGTGTGTAATCCGTGCTAACAAGGCATGAGATTCGTCTATTCAGGGCCTTGAACCTTTCTTTGAATATAGATCGCATGGTAGTCTAGTTGGCAATGCATGCATTCGAAGATGATATAACCATTCTACTGTACACCATGCAATGTCTTAATGAAGAGTCAAATACAAACGTCTTCATGAGAAAATCCAAGAATGCCACATACGACAAAGAAAGAAGAGATATGTTCATCAGTACTTCCCATCACCGTTGAACTTAGGAATATTCTTACATGACCCATGTGGTAGATCATACAATGGTGGAGTTAGGGAAAGAGGACCAATAGCCAGCACCCCAAGGTATAGGTTGTGCTGTCATTCTTCTTAATGAAGTGTGTACAGAATCTAAGTATCATACAAGAATAATGCACGGTAGGTTGTAGAAACTTCTTGTTCTTGAAGAACCCGAGTTCTTTGGATAGGTGAAGAACTTCTCACTCAGCTAGATGCAACACTTGTTGGGTGAAAGTCTGAAATTATGTTGCTGAAGAAAATCAAAGAACGGATCAGTTTCACCCATGGCTCGGCTTGACTGAGTGAAGATATTTTTAGCCAGCTTGAACTAGAAAATAGATCTTTTTGAAAATAAGGAAAATATGGAGTTGCCAAACACAAATAGGATAAGCTTAGTCTTATCAATCTATATTCCCCAGCGGAGTCACCAAAAACTATTGGTTGGATATTTTGTCAGACCAAAATATGAGGTTTAACCATAGTACATGGGATTAAATCCCTCCTCAAAGACAAGTGAGGCTACCTGTTTATTACTAATCTAAAACACAAAGAAATAATATATACAATATCCACACTATTCTAACCATTGGGGTTGGGATACAATCCTCAAAATCCATATCAACATGAAATGGAGATGTTACAATCTTTAGATTAGGAAGAATTAGAAGGGAAAATATTATAGATGAAACAAAGTGGGAAGGGAATGAGAGGAATGTATTTTCTTTCAAGCAAAAACATGATCAAGAAATACTTATACGAGTTTTAGATAATGAGTGTAATATTCTGAAACAATTAAAATGATCAAGAACACTAAACAAAGAATAGCTCAAGATTTTGGACGTAAGAACAATCTTCTCAAGATAGATGAATCCCACAACACAAAGTTTGTAAAATAACACTTGTTTCTATTCTTCAATGATTAAAAAGAAAATACAAATTTTTCTTCTTCTTCACAATAGCTCTTAATATTCAAAAAGTCCTCCCTTTAGGAATGCACAAGCATCCCTTATTTATAATAAAAAGAGTAAAGAGAAAATAGGATTAAATCCTAGAAAATAGTCATTCAATAAGAGTCCTATTTTGCTTGACTCTCACGTAGGAGAACAAGTCAAAATTTGCTTCCTATGTGACAAAACGGAAATGAAAAAGACATGTCAATTTCTGGAAGGAAATGACATGTAACATCATTGCTTATTCTGTTTCCTCATCCTTGTCTTCTTCTAACGACACCTACTTGTCTCGAAACTCTTGAAACTTCCAGATTATGCCTTGTATTTCAGCTTCATCTGTGCACTAGAATAATCACTTAGAACCTCACAAGTTTCCTGTGTGTCACTTGCGTTTCTAGGAAGTTTCTTCAATCTCTTATTAAGTTTTCTCGATTCCAAAACATTCTTGATCTTTATAAATTTATCAATGATACTCAGATCAAAGATGGAAGTTGGTTCTTGCTCGATTGATTCCTAAATTTTTTATAGAAACCATCAGTAGGTAGAATGGTTGCGCCTTCATCCAATACTTTGGGAAAGATCTTGAATAGATCTTCTTTGATATCACTGGTGGCATCAATCAACTAATCCTTGATTCTCTCAACTTGTTGCAAGCTTCACTGAGAATATTTATCTTGAACCTAATAGCCTTGGTTAGCTGGAAGTGTTTATCCCCATGTGGAATGACTCCTTCTTCCACTAAGACCTAAGATGGAACTTGCTTCAGTGCATTGAGGGCCTCCAAAGTTAGTTTGAGGTTTCCAACCTCCTGTGAAAATTCATCATTCATCTTGTCACCATCCTTTTTCATTTCCTCCAAGGATTTGTATACCTCTACTGTATCATCAATGAATTTCCTTCCTTGAAGGAGTAACCTCTAAATCCATTCATCCATTGTTCTCCCCTTCTCATTGATCTTCTCAATAACAGAACTGATGAGAATTCAAACCTGATAGGAGTAGGAGTAGAAGATGATGGGGTTGACTGAGAGGGCTTTGAGAGCTTAAGCAATACTTCTGTCAATTGTTCCACTTTCTCTTTTAGCTCATCCCTGCTCACCTTTGTTTCCTTCATTTTGGCATAACACATTCATGGCATCTTGTGCATCTTGTTGTGCCCCTTCTATTGTTACCTTTCCCAAATCCACCCTTGTAATATGATAATTAGAAGTTGTTATGTCCTCCTTGGTTTTGTCACCACGGGAGTGGCAATATCTACAAACTTATGCCCTGAGGCATCTACTAAAACTCTTGAAATTGTTTTGGGTTTCTTGGTAGATTTGGTAGGAGAAGCCTTGAGTGAACTGAAATCGAAGGCTGGTAGGGGAACTACCACCTTCCTCTTCCTTGAGTCTGGTCAACCAACCATTGAGGTACAGTGGAAGAAGTTGCTCCTATTGGAGGTGTCATGGTTGTATCTATGGGTGGAGGAATATTTTCTTGAGTCGTGATGACTGCAAGTGTAGTGACTATGGGAATAGACTAAGGAAATGAAGGTGAGTCGTGATGACCAGAATCGTAATGACTATGGGAATAGACTAAGGAAATGAAGGTGAGGAAGGAGGAGGCATTTATATGGCTAACGTAGGTCCAGCATAAAGAGGGGAGAGATCAGAGAAAATGCTAGCCATGGCTGATGAGAGTGGCATTAAAATATGTGATGATGAAGATTGGGAGAGAGAAGGTAAAGATCCCAGAGCTAAAGCTTGAGAAGTAAGAGAAATACTTACTTCCGACGAGCAATCAACAAAAGGAGAAATGAGAGGTTGAACAACCTTGATTTCTGGGAGAATTCCTCCTATCTCTTTTGGGAGAATTCCTCTTATATTTGGTTGAGGAGGAGAATCCAATACCTCAACTGTTTGTGTGGGAGTAGATGATTCAGCCCCCTTTTTCTCCTCTTCTGACAAACTTAAACTTTATTTGTCTTTTGGTAGGGCTTTTATCTTTTCCTTTTCTCCCTTGGAGGGTCCCGCTTCTAGAGTAGCTATCTTTGAAAATATATTTTCTTTATAACTCATTCCCCAAGAAATGAGCCATGCCTTAGTGTGAACAAGGGTTTGAGCAACTCTCTCGGTGATAGAAGCCTTTTCAGCAACGGACCAATTGATGGCTAGGAATCCAAGTTGATCTCCATCTGACTGTTCATACCTAGGTTCCAAGACACTTTCATTATCCGTGGTGCCTTCTGGGATATCAGCCAGATCTAATGCTTGGATTTCTTCAAGATTCAATCTACTATTGTCTTTTCTTTGGACGAAAACCTCATCCCAAGATCAACCCAAATGTCCTCTACATGGGGCACATGCAGATACAAGGTTCCATACGACTTAAGGACTCCTCAAATATCAAATCCCTCTCTGAACTTCATATGCTTCTTTATTTTTTCTTGAAGTTCGTGCACCACATTCTTGGCCTTCACCACTATAGAACATGTGTACCTTCCAATGGAAATTGGGAAGGAGACAATGGCCTTGTGTCTGCTTTGTTGGAACTTGTGGAAATCCAATAGTTGTCTGACCAACTCCATAAGGATGAGTTTGTCACCTGGAAACCTAGGCAAATGGAAAGGAGTACCGTGGAACCTTACCACCCAAAGATAGGTAAACTTCTTGAATTACAAGAAGATGCAGCCCCATTTTGACACCTCCGCCCATGCCTCATCAGAAACTCTTCTCTTTCTCAGCTCAGGGTCTAGCTTGCAAATATTTTCATAAAAGAAGGCATCATTCACTCTCCTAAACTGATCTTCAGATCCTTTTATTGTCAATTGAGGGAAGTACCGATATATGTGATCAGTTGTTTGGTTCCCTTTGCATCCAACCCGAGTAGTTTCTCATACCTACTGCTGCATAGGTGACATACGACATCATGTAGAACTTGACAGTAGACAAGACCATTTTCATTTGAGAGTCTATCTCATCACTTATTAAAGTGCTGTAATAAATCCCTTGGTCATTCTTCTTTATGATGACCATGAACTAATACATCCACCCTTGGAATTCTTTTGACTCTGGGAGCCCAAATAATCGCTCAGTAGGGTGATGATATCACTGACTTTAAGTATAAAATTACTTCTAGGGACCATCTTAGGAAACCTAGAAATAGTTGGCTTAGCCTTGATCAAGAATTTCTTGTTCACGTGCTTGATGTAGTCTTCTTGATCTTTGTCCCAAGATTTCTGTGCTGACTTAAGATTTAAATCAACATATTCCATAAAGTTAGGCAACTTTAGGAGTTGATTGAAGTAATCTCCATCTAATTTTACTATAGACTCTCCTGCTTGATTTCTCACTGAGTGGGAGGCTGAGTCATAGTGAGAAGCACATGCCAGAATGAATTCAAGGCATTGGGCTAATACTGAAACCCTGCTACAAGTGGGAGACTGCTGCTAGCTATTGACTTCATCCATGAATTTTGAGAAGAATCCTCGATCCTTTTCTAGAAGTCTTCCATGTCTATATTACCAAGCTCTGTGTCCCGGATGTCATAATTGTAACTTATATAAGAAGAAGAATCTGTCTTCTGATATTTGTACTTCATCTTTCCAGACTTATCCTTAGATGGGCTAGGGTCTGACATGAGGAGTCTTGAAAATTCCTAGAAGAGAAATCAGGTCTAGATGTTTGTTGGACAAGTGAACAGACCCGCCCTACTATTTGGGTTTTGAAACTTGCAAAGCAGCCTTGGAAACCCAACAGATTGGATTGTGTGTGTCAGGAAACAGACCATGTCGAACACCTTGAAAACCTAAAAGACTGGTGGAATTCGGATGATGTCGAGCAAGTGATAATATCTCGACACACTGCGGAACTCAAAGAGTGTCGAACACCGGTCAAGACCCAAAACACTGGCATAGTTCGAGAGGATGTCAAGCACCTAGAGAATCCTGAAACAAAGGTGGAACTTGTATGATGTCGACACCCTGTAAAACCCGAAACAAATGCAATTGGATTTCTATGATGTCAGGACATGAAAAATCCCGCCATGTTGCTAGTTAGGAATTTTTTAACCCTTTTGAAAACTATAGGGTAACATCTATGGGAAAATAAACAAATACCCTAAGGGTGAATTCCAAACAAAAGGTTCAATGGGAATGTAATAAAAACAAAGAAAAGTAACCCAAAACCCTAAACCAAGAAGGAAGAGAAAAGAAATGGAAAATCCATTATGAACACCTCAAAAATAACCCAAAAAAGCATAAAAGCAAAAAGAGGAGAGAAATACCTTCAATAAACTTGAAAAATAATCGAAGACGGATCACAAAATTGATCAAGAAGCTCAATCGGGTTCGGAGGAGGTAGAAGCATGCACAGCATTCCAACGCATCAAAATCATACAAAGTAAAAATGACGTGAAAAACCACCTATTTATAAAACCCTAAAATTTATTACACATAGCTCGACACGTGTGCCAACTACTAGACAACTGGGCATTTATGACATGTCATCATGCTTGGAGTCCTGAAAACTTGACACAAAGGATTTGGTTCATTTCAGTTTCAGGGTTTTAGAAACATGAGGCATGAAGCATGAGATGTTGAGATGCTTCGAGTTCCAAAACCCGACACACTAGCTTTGTTTCGGGTTGCGGGTTTTAAGGAACATGGAACATGGAACATGAAACATGTGATAGGAAAAGCATGTTTCAATGCTTTGAACCTCTAAAAACCTGACACAAAGGACTTAGTCAATTTGGGTTTTGGGCTTTGGGAAACATGAGACATGATGCATGTAAAGAACATGTTTTCATGCAGTGAAAGCCCGAAAACCTGAAAAAACTCTCTCAAAGGGAAATTTAAGAGATTTTTCCAAAATTTAACTGTGGTTATATCAATTTTAGCTAGAATCACTAAAACAAGATAACAATCACAAACCATCAGCCTACAATTCAGTGGGATGTTGGGAACACTCGAGTGGCCACTTCATGTCCTTTTATGACTACAGGAGGAACAAGACCTAGTGCATCCAAAGTGGATCGCATGGAAGAGGGAAACACCGGAGCGAACCAAGGCTCGGATCGTGAGGAAAATGACCCCAACCACCTCCCCAAGTGTTCTTTGAGATGTCTATACACTTACTAGGCTATAAGTGTATTGAAGATGCTACAGAACATGTGCACAAGTGTGAATTACTATGGCGTGTAAAGGGAATCACTACCCTAAAACAGAAGGCAAGTCATTTTGCAATGATGCTACAAGGGCGCATGCATATTTGGTATAGGAAGTATAACCGCCATCAGACAGTAGTAGACTACACCACATTGAAGAACACCTTCCTAACAGAGTTCCATATCCCTGAGTTTGAGCAGAAGAGCATCAACGCTCTAAAGGAGATCTAGCAGGGAATGGCAGAGAATGAGGGGGAATATGATGTGCATTTAAATACTCTCTTGTCTAAACTATCCTATGACATTCATCCTTCTCAACATCCTCAATGGTTTGTTAGAGGATTGATAACACTATTTAGAAGGGCTCTTTTACACAAGACTTTCACTGACCCATGTGAGGCATTGGAAATTGCCCCGTGCGCCGAAGTCATTAAGAGTATTAATACCGATGTTAGTCCTTTTTAGAGGCTCGAATTGCTGCATAGTTGGAGAAGCTATCCAAAACTCAGTGCATGTGGTTCATAGTGGGATTTGGTGTATAGACTATGAAGTGAAGGGACATGCAAAGGATAGTTTCCCTTGGAATTCGGTATGCGCTATGATGGTATATTGTGAGATTTTCCATGGGGATCATGATGCAAGTAGATGCCCCTACTCCAACATGTAATCCATAAGAATATTTCTTGCTATTGTAAGATCTATACCTCTATGACCCATGATACCAATGATTGTAGACTCGATTGATCAAATCCATGATTCTATTGATCAAGGTGTGTGCTAGACTAGCCTCTTAAGAAACTCAAAGGATGATGACCATCGTTATGAAGGGCGCACTGAGATGGAGGAATGCATGAGTAACCGCAACAGAGGGACGAAGTGAGTTACTATGAGGAACCTATTATGATTGTGGATTTATATAGCATTACAAATGCGAGTGTTTTGATCTACTACAATACTCGTGGTGTGGAAAGAAACAAAAGTACGAAGAGTGTCCGTAGAAATTTATGAGAATATGAACCAACAACACTTTGGAAGGAAAAAGGTGTTGAGATGGTAAGCATCAAGAAGTTTGATTCACAATGGATGCCAAGAGTGATGCATGAGTAAGGGATAGAACTTGTCTTTGGTGACGACACGAGCAGAGGCCGCACACACCAAGAAGATGCCAAGACAAAGGACACTATTTCCAAGATAGGAAATGGTACATGGAAAGTATCCAGCCTTTCTCATCAAAAAGAGGTGTATCAATAGACTATGGAGGTGATTCAAAGTTTACAAGGAGATCCAATGTTTGAAAGAGCAATCGAGGCGGTTGGAGCAAAGGAAGAATGCTAAGGTTCCAAAGGATGACCTAGATGAGATCAAGGAAATATTCAGATGTTAAGGCAAGAGAATATTATTCTCTTGCTAGAAGAATGGTCGGGAGAGAAGATACTCTTTGGTAATGTCCTCCTCACCATTTTATTTTCAAAGATTGGAGTTCCCAATGGGCCAAAAAATTTTGTTTGGGAATATCTAGAAAAGGATCCCTCGCCCGAAAAAGGTTTGCAAAATATGCTTGTGAAACCATGATGGCCGCTCGTAAGGTGCGCCTAGAGAAGTGGCATAAGTGAATGCGTGATGCATTCAAGGTTGAGTGGAGGATCCCAGAGTAGTTTCCTATGCTCGTGAATGGAGAGGAAAAATTTGTAGTGTACCAACACTTCGTATTGGAAAATTTATATTGACAGATGGGAATATGAGTCCATGGTGTAAGCTACCCTTATCCTTCACCACAAAATAATTCCAAGCCAGAATTAATAGATTCAAATAAGCCAAGAGACTAAGGATTGACCTTAGCAAGGTAGATATAGACCACCGTGAGCTACGCCGAAAGCTTGACTACCCAAAGAAGTGTGCTTAAGTGGAGAGATATGTCTCCCACGAGATACAGATGATGAAGCCTTTAACGCTGCATATGTAGGGAGGACCACAACAAGGGTGTATCTGCTCATAAGGCCAAAATTTAAAAATGGCACTTATTTTAAGAATGATGTCTCCATCTCTAAAGACCCTATAGGAAGGAATAAGGTCGTGCTTAGGAAGAGAGAAAGAGAAGAGGTGCAGAAGGCACCAAGTGTTCAAACCATACAAGCAAAGGATCACGCATAAAGCAAGCACTAAGCCTAGTACTTACACATGGAGGAAGAAGTCTCCAACCAAGGAAAAGGCCCCAGAAGAAGACGCATCGGAGCATGAAGAGCCCCTCACCCAAGAGGAAATGCCAAGGAAGACATCACCTATAAAAGAAAAGGAAAAGGAAGAATCTTTTATACTGGAATCCCAAAGAAGGAAGAAGCGAAGGTGACCGATGAGGCAGATTCAAAAGAGACGAAGAATCTAGATTCCTACATCGGTGAAAAAGATGATGATGATGAGTCAGAGGGAGGTGAAGACCATCAAGTCTATGAGATACATGATTCTGAGGAAGAAGGAGATGAGGATTATAACAAAGAGGATGAGGAGAAGGAAGAAACTAAGGCCCAATGCAAGGGGGTAGGCGGGAAGAAAATATAAAGGATCAAAGGACCCCAAGCCTCATGAAGGAACAAATAGATGAGGCCATAGAGAGAGAAGTGGTGAAAATCATCAATAACTTAATGGAATAAGAGGTTGAACATAATGCAGATGTGGTGTTGAAGGAATTTGAGGATGAAAGCGTAGGAAAAGAATATGGCAACATGGGAGGAGATCCCAATTTTGCAAAGAAGATTTCTAAGGGCCACACACACACAGAGGAAGAGAATGAAAGTAACACAAGGTCAAATAAGGGGCTACATCGATGACCCAAGAAAGGTTTTTCGTGCGTGCTTCTAGAGCACTATGCCAACAAAACAACTCTTAACCATGTATTCATTTAATGAGGAAGGTGCATAACCTCAATCAAGGAAAATGCTATCATGGTCATTTGAGTTCCACATTGATGTGCTTGAATTTTAAATAAGCCAAGGAGCATTGTTGAAGGTGCCAAAAACAAAAGGAATAAACCCCTTGGTAAATTCTCAATAATTATCAGATGAGAAAATATGCAATGCACTTAACAAAGTCTCAGTTGAGGTTGAAGCTAGGCTCTTCAGAAGAAATGACAGGGTGAAGTTCCTAGAATCGAGCTAGAGAAAAAGGAGAAAGAGATCCTTGAGAAAATCAAGGACCTAAATTAGGAAGAACTAATCAATGCTTAGTTAAGGCATTAGTTAAAGGATGAGAAGGAAAGGGTGCGCGAGGCATACAAAAAGATAGAGATGATCAAAGATGCCATTGTCTTAAAGCATCCAAACTTAACACCACTTGCACAAAAATATGGACCAGCCATACAATGCCTAGAAGGCTTGACACACATACTCACTATGGAAATGCATCCACTTGCCTTAGAATCCATAGAATAGGAATTGGTGCACCAAGAAAAAGAGAATTAGAAGAAGGTTGTGGAATTTTTTTCTCAATACAACAAAATCCTCACCGATGTAAAAGCCACCGTACAAATTTCTAAGGCTGCCTATGATAACTGTAGGGATAGGGATAGAGTGGAAAGTATCTTGGTTGTGACCCATGAAGCTAAACTCAAGGAGTTTTAGGAAAATAACAAGGGGAACATGGCTGAGTGGGAAAAAATCCTAGCCGAAGTAGAAAAGAAATCAGAGGCCATTGAGATCTTGCAGAGCTCAATCAAGAACCAATCAAGGAATTTTACCCGCAAATCACTCAGAGGATGGATGTTCTCAAGGATTTGGGCAAAAAAATGGAGGAGATTGTAGAGACATTGATTGCTAAGGGAGAGGAGCCAAGTTTTGAAGAAGTGAGTGCCCTCATGGGGAACCTCTGTCAGCAGGGCTCGAGTGAGGTCGACACTTGGGGAAAGTTAGAAGCATTTAGGGAAGGATTTCCCTCTCCTCCTCCATAAAACAAGTTCCCCATTCTTTCATTCTTTTCCCCATTTCTTCATTCCTTTATTCTTCCATTCCAACCATTTGTAAGGATTCACCATTATTTATTTATTTATTGAAGAGTGTTTCTAAGGATGGAGAACAAGATTAGTGTGGGGTGATGTTGGGCCCCAAAATATAAGCTAAGTACAAGAAGGCGCATGTGTGCACAGGACCTAGGCAAGAAGGGTGCATGGGTTAGAGGTATGTAAGGAAGGGTTCTAGAAGGGTTTTGTAGAACATACAACATGCACACAAGGAAAAATAGGTTGTGTGCTTAGCCGCATTCTGCATCCCACACAACACACACATAAAAGCATGACCCTTGTGGATACGGTGCTAACCTAGTGATTGTGGGATCAAAAAGGGAATATTCTGGGCATGTGATGGAAGGTTCCAGAAGACATCATTGCAAGGAGTGAAGAGATCAGATCTGAGAAGGCATGATTCCATGGAGGACCACCTCGATGCTCGACAACTGATATGTAACTTATAAAAGGCATGGTGGTGGGTGCCAAGGTTATAAATACAAGTGCCCAATAGAAGAAAGATATAGAGGTTATATGGTATAGATAGTGTGTAGAGAGTGCAGAGGAGAGAAAAGAGAGGTGAAGCCCTACAGAAAATGAATGAGGATGTTATGGGTTAGGGATTAGAAGAACTCTATAAGTGATGGCACATTTAGGGGGTGGGTTTTTATTCTTCTATGTAATATTATGAACATAATATGGATCTGATGCATGACTTTTCTCTGCACAGTTAGATGAGGATCTCTCATGACCTCAAGGATTGTAACATCATTAATGAATATGTTAACATGAATAAAAGGCTCTGTTATAAATCATATATGTGTTTAGAAGTATAATACTTATGTATTTCCTTTATGTATGAACCTTATGTTGTTTATTATTTCCCTTTTCTCGATGCAATAAGATAAAAAATCATTCTAGAATTTGGCATGACTCTTTCTAATCATTTCCATTTGAATAGCTGTTATAAGATGATGCATTCTCATAAGACTCACATAAAGGAGAGACTCAACGCCCACGTGTGCCTCGAGTGAGTGCCCAACACCCATTGGGTGATAGGGCGACACACATTGCATTAGACTATTTGTCTAAGGGAATAAAATATGACTACATGTGTGCTATGATCCAAGAAAAATAACCAAGGAAACAAGGTAAGGACATAAAATCCAGAGTGTCACGATCCAAGAAAAGCCAAGGTAACAAGGAAAGGACAAAAACCCTGAAGAAGCAAGATCAACACTACACCCTCCCATACTGTTGAATGGGTGGAGTGATGCTACAAATCTGTATGAGCTGTCAAAACAACAACTCGAACACTAAAAAATCAACACTGGACTTCACTAGAATAGATCCCCCACAAGAGATACTGTCAACATGCCAAAAGTGTCGAAAATATAGATATAAAATCTCTCAACAAACAAAAGAGATACACTACACCTACTAAATAAAAATGCTCAAAACAAGAAGCATTACAATGTAGAAGGTATAGAAAGTGGAGTAAGAGGCCAAATGGTGGAGGAGCCATGCATGTAGATTCCTCTTAAAGAATTCCTATGTCACCACCACGAGTGATTAGATATCCACCCCAAATCAACACGGATGGATGAAGAAGATGCCTGCATATGACTTGGTGCAAAATACACAATGGGTGCATGCAAAGGAACATCAGAATGTGTGTTAGGTTGATCATGTCTAACATCTAAAATATCAGGTTTCTGAAGCTTGAGTAAAGGTGTAAAACTCATCTCATTGCTCATGATCCTCATAAAGAGTCAAGCGAACAAAAATAGGAGCTTTATTAATGTGTGATCCCAATGAAGTATCTGCTCAAAAACTAATGTCATGGTGAGAATTCCACTTAACATGTGGAATAGGGAAATAATACCCTGTGAATGTTGGCCAATACCTCCATCAGTGAAACCCATAGAACAGAGCATGCAAGAATTGAATGTAGTGGTATGCTTCTCAAAAGAGCCATGCATATGAGTAGTAAGAGCATCAAGAGCGAATGAGCTCAAAGATTGATAGATCAATGTTAGTGGGTACAAGAGCAACCAGATGCAAGTGGACTAGGAGCATGGTTATGGCTATCCATAATATGATGGAGATGTTGCAGGCTAGAAATATTTTTCTCGCATGGAGTGTATTAGTGTATCCTTATCGTGAATGAGTGATTATAGAAAAGAATTTCACTTCTTGAGCGATCTATTTTTTTCCACAAATTTTACAATATCCTATTGAATTCCACACACTTTATAGAAAAGCATATCATTCTCAGAATCCATGATAGATACAAGAATGCAACTCCCAAAATTTTAGGACGTCAGGCTCGACCGAAATTGTGTCCACAATTGATTACAACACTCCTCCATATTTGACACTTTATAATGAGTGCGTGTTACAATATGGAACTTTATAATTATAGTGAAATTCTAAAAATAAATATTTTCAATGGAAAGATCACAAAAAACAAGCACTTTTGCAAAAAACGGCACTCAAAATTGAGTTACCAATCAAAAGATACAAACTTTTCAATATTATGCTCTGCTATTTATTTTAGTTACCACTAAAACAAAATAAAATACTCTTGCCTTCACCACACAAATAAAATGAAATGGGGCTAGAGTTAAGAACCTACTAGTAGGAATCACAATATTTAAGCCCTCATATGACCATACCATATGACCAAGGGCTAAGGATTTCATAAATACCGTTGTTGTTCCCGCTAGTCTTATGATCACACCTATAAAGAAATTAAATCCATATCAGCCAAAATGAACTATTAGAGGCCGAGTAACAAGAAAAGGAAATGTATGCTACTTTTTTAACAATAGGGGCCTAGGCTAGGTGTTCAAATTTAATGTTATAAATTCTGCCAGGATAATGTTGCTTTAACAACATTTGGAAATATTGCACCCATGTTGGTGCAAATATTCACTTTACACACTTTGCCCTATTTTTCTATATCCATTTTTTCCCAATTTGTCAAGAAACGTTCATTTGCTTGAGCTGGTGGTCTGCAATTCATTTTTCCTTGAATGCCTTTGAAATTACTCACATTGTCATGATTTTTCCCTAAATTGAAACAAATTTCCAAGTTCCCCTCTTTTGTGCCCTAACTTCTTCATTTTTTCAGGCTATGTCATTTTTCCCTTTGTCAAATTTGTGCAAAAATTAAAGTGGATTGATTCCGAGTAATTTAAGGTTAAAACCCTACTCCCCGATTGAAAATCACTATAAAATCATGCTTCACTTGATTCAAAAATGAGAAATCTTCATTCCTTGTGAAAAATCTGATTTTCAGGCATTCTCTGCATTCTTACATTTTTGACGGGTAAACGGGTGTCCCCTGCCCATCAAAATTATCTTTGCAATATATTGCTAACGTGGCAGGCTCCTATTAGGTGAGGATGTGTGGGAAAAATATTATAACTTGTTGTTTTTTTGAGTTTTTGCCAAAGGAAAAATTTTGAACGGCCCCATAGTGCTACAGTGAAATAACTACGTGGCACAATTTGATTAGCTAGTGGTTCGGTCAGTGGTGGAAGTCACTTAGGAATTTTGCTTCCATTTTGGAAAAATTCTCAAAATCAAATTTTTCCCAAAGGCCCGCAACGAATGGGAAGCAGACACGTGGCATGGAGATCAAGCAGATAGTGGGGGAGTTGGAGAAAATTTTGATGTTTTTGGCTCAAGGTGTTAAGGGGAAAATTTTTCCCCGAAGCCCGCACCCAATTAGAAGTGGACACGTGTCCAGGGAGGTCGAACAGAAAGGCAGGGACTTAGAAAAATTTGAAAGTTTTTGGCTTCAAAATGCTAGAGGAAAATATTTTCCCGGGAACCCACAACCAATTGGAGGAACACATGTCCAGGAGGAAAGATGGAAGAAGGGGCCGAAGGAAAATTTTGAAATTTTTCCTTTGTGTTTGCAAGGAAAAAATTGAAGAATGGGCCCACCTCCAATGAAAAATGGACACGTGTCCAGGAGAGTCAAATGGAGTGGTGGGGATTTCAAAATTTTTTTTTTTTGGGCTTAATGTTAAAAAGTGAAACTTTTTCCCAAAGGCCCGTGTCTGAATTAGAAGAGGACACGTGTCCCAGATTTGGTGGAGGTTTGGAGCACGGAGAGAAATGTTGGAAAATTTACAAATTTTGGCAAGAAATTTCAAAGGGAAAAATTGATCCATGGAAAATTGGGAGGTGTCCCCCCATAGCCAATAAGGGGGAGACACATGGCATTTTCAAAGGGAAAAAGGGAGAGCGGGCCCACAAAGGAGTTTTTGTGCTCGCGGAGGTTTGAAGGAAAACTTGGAGGGTCGGCTCCGCAACGAATGGGAGACCGCCACGTGGCGGGGAGAGAAGCAGCGGGTGTTCGGGCCCATGGGGTTTTTGAGGAAATTTTCCTTTTCTCAAAAAGGAGAAAATTTCATCATTTTGGCCCATGGTTTTTAGTAGGGCCCACCTAGGGGACACGTGGCGTGTCCAGGGGGCATGCGGGGAAAATTTTCAAAATTTTCCCAGGTCAAAAAAGGTTCAAATGCATTTTTAAGGTTGGATGCCCAGTCCAATGGTATTTGGACACGTGTCCACCTTATCCAAAGTCAAAGAAGATATTTTTGAGCCTACATGTCGAATCTCATCAAGACACGTGGAGGGCGGAAATTTAAAGTTGATTTTAAATCAACGGTTGCTGAGTGTTTTCATTTTTGGGCACCATTGGAGCTCCAAGATGCTTGGAATCATCATTTTTGCACCAAATCACATGAAATTTTATATGAAATCACATCCCCTCAACCTTCTGATGTAATGGCATCATTCATTTGAGCTAATTTGGTGCCCTATAGTGTTTTTCATGAAATATTTTTCTCACCCATGTAAAAAAACGTGAAAAGTAAAAATTAAAGTTGCAGAGTTAAAAATGATGAGGGAAAAAGGTGGAAAATGATTGCAAATGCATGCTAGCATGGTGGAATGACAAAAACGTGACCCTGGGATGGATAAGGATCCAATCCATGTAATATTTTAAAATATTTGTGCATCCTCTAGCATTTTGCGAGTTGTTTTATAGTTTGATGTCATTTTCATGAAATGGATAGGGTTTTGTAACAAATTTGATCCCTTTGAGCATATTCTTTTCTTGGGATGCAAGGATCCAAGTTGGCATAGGTATATTATGTAATTTGGAGGCATTTTGTAAAGTCTGATTGAGAATTTTGGAGAAAGAGAGAAGAATTTTCACAAGGAAAACTAGAAGAAGTCCATTTTCTTTTGGAGAAACTACCTGAGAGCCATTTTTGATTCCTGTTTGCATCAAATGTTCATCATGTTGAGTTGGTTTCAGCTGTAAAGCCATCAAAAGCTTTGAGATTGTCTAAATAACATTCCCTTGCTGATATATTTGATCAAATTCTTGGATTAACTAGTTTTATCTCTTGGCAAAGCTTGCATACACTTGTATTTCAGTATGTTTTCAATTTGTGTTTCATGCTCATGTTGCAATCTTGTGTTTGGGATCTTTATTGGTCATACATGGTCTCATTTCTTGTAGAGGGTTTGAAGGCATCTGTAATCTTCCATTCAGAAGAGCATTCATTTGAGTGAAGATAAACAGATTTAAATTCATCTTACCTTCCTTGAAATTGAGGGTGTTTGTAAACTTTTGGGTGTACCTTAGTCATGATCTAACAAGGGTTTCTAAATGCTTCATTGATATTTTTTCAAGCCTTTGTGGTAGGTTATCAAAGTTTGTGTGGAATAGTGTAGATTTGGGCATCCATGTGTGCACACATCCTGGTTGAAAGAGCACTTCAAATTCATTGAAACATCTCTGTTGTTTAGGTGTTGTAATTCATTTGCAAAGCTTCCCAAAGAAGGTGATGATTTCTAGCTACTCTTGTCCCAACATCTCTCATCAGAATTTCATTTAAACTAACTCATCCTACCTATACTACCCCTACATTTGCATTGTGTGTCCACAAAAGAATTCAATCCTTTCACTAAAATGCACAAAGTTGATCAGGGTTTTATCATGTCTTTAGTAGCCCTAGCTTTGTTTTGAGAACATTTCCATCATTTAGTAGTGACAACTCCTTTGAGTTTGGATAATGGATACTTGATCATGTTTTCACAAGGCCTCTTTCATGTCATATGCAAAACACAAGGATATCTCCATCTCCTTACCATATAAGGGCTGCAATATAGGTTCTCTTGCCTTGGTTGATAGGCACAACCTAAAATAGTGAGGGTTAGATCAAAACCCTCTGAAGGTGCTATCCACTCCCTCAAATCTTGAATGCAAACAAGCAGATAGGTGTGCTCCCTAGCTACAAATGACATACAAACCATCTATCTATCCTTGAGTGTCTTGTGCAAGTTCATGATGTTGTTCAAGTTGTGAAGGAGATTAAATCTGATACCAACACCCGAGTGGCACCATTTCCGGGGAGTTTCTTTGATTTCTTGGTGGTTTTGAAGTATTTGAAAGGTTTGAGCATTTGTGTGATCAAGTATTTGAGTTGTTACATTCTTGAGATATCATTTCATACTTCAGATCTGCATGTTTTGGGTAAAAAGGATTTCAAACTCAGCCTGCTCTTCTCATTTACTAGTAGTTTATATGATTTGGATGCATTGTTTTTGGTTGAATCAAGAAGAAGAAGATCTGATTTGTAAATCCTTGCAAAGTTTTCAGTCATAGCATACATTTGAGAATATTTTAGTGCTTTCTTGCACAACTAAGGTGGAAATCCTTAGTGGCGACTCCATGCTATTTGGATCTTGAAATACCAGTTGTCTTACACATTTTTGTCATTTGAAACTTGTTGTTTAAATCTATCAAGTTGGAGGGAAGGAGATCCCTCTTCATCAAGGACTCTTCTAAGAAGTTTCTCACCGAATCAAGAAGCTCAGAACTAGAAGGAAGAAGAGTGTGGAAAGTGGTTGGTGATTTGGTTGCAAGAAAAGAGATCCCCATAGTTGAATTTGAAGGAGAGCAACCTGTTATTGAAGATTATAATTCTTCTTCAAGTAGATCTGATTCAGGCAATCTTCTTGCTGATTTTCATTCTCCATCAGGTGAGGGACCTTCTTGTGTATTTAAAAACTTACTCCTAGATCTGCTCCTGTGGTTTCTAAGTTTGCTAAAGTTTATCAAGAGAGAGAGCCTTTGGGGGGTTGTCATTTTAGAGATCATTCATCTATTCCAATCAGACCCATTACTACTCCTCATCAACTTGTTTCACCTCCAAGATCACCCCCACCAAACAATATGGCTCAACCTAGACCTCCATTTGTTGTTAACACCTTTGGTCCTATAAATTTTGGAGGAATGGATGGTTATCCAAATGCTGTCCCACAAGATGTGAGAAATAGGTTACCAAAATTCCAAGGTAACAATGCCATTACTGGAGATCAACATCTCAAACTCTTTGTTAACATGATGGAAGATTTTGAGATAGAATTTGAGGATGTGTATATTAAGTTGTTTATTCATACACTTGAGGAAGATGCAAGGGATTGGTACAAAGCTCTACCTGATAACTCTATTGACTCATGGGTAGAGATGAGTAATGCATTCAGATTACAATATGGAGACAAAATAGATCCAAGGTTCCTTCTATCCGAGTTTGAGAACATCAAGAAGAACCCTAATGAGACCGTTCATGATTTTAATACAAGATTTAATAAAACATTGAGAAGGTTTCCTGTCATTTTGAGGCCTTGTGATGAATCTTGCTTGATCAAATATGCAGATGCATTTGATAAAAAGGCAGCCTATTACTTGAGAGACAAAAATCCTACAAACTTGAGACAAGCTTTCACCATGGCACTTCAAATTGAAAATAATATTAAAGCTATTGGTAAACCACTTAAGAGGGATGGTGTGAAGCTGATAAACCCTGAGAAGCCTCAAGCTAGCAAGGGTGCTGATTTAGAAGATGTTGTCAAGACTTTGGCAGGGGCTGTTAAAGAAATTTCTTACAAGTTAGCCCGGCCGAGAAAGGAATTGGGAAAAGTTCACAAGGACAAGAAAAGAACTCAAAACCATGATAGATTTGGCAATCATCCTAGGGGTGATCAAAGACAAGATGATAGAGGTAAAGGGCTTGTTGGATCTACAAATAGACAACCCCAAGCACGTGAAAATAGAGTGGTGCCTGACCCTCTTGACTACAAGAGTGGTTGTTGTTCAAGAAATTGCTGATATGGATTGGTGTGATAGATGTTTTCTTCCTCATCCTCCATGTGAAATGGACCAACAAGTTATTGAAGATGATAATGAAGATGAAATGGATGATGACATTTGTATGATGGGCAGCTCTTCAGCTCACAACAAGCAGCAACATCAACAGATGTGATAAGTGCAAGGACTACTGCAACCTTTTGGGATTGCATAAAGAGGGTACCATTTCTTTCTCTTCCTCAAACTCATGATGTAGATGTAGTTCAGGCCTTTGAAATTCCTAATAATGACTTTGAATATCTAAGGGCTTTAATGATCAAGAAGTATGATGGTGGTATTCCTTCGGAGGAAGATAGACAATTGTTAATGAATGTTGTGGTTGGTCAAGAGAAAGAGTACAATACTAGAAGTAAAGTTGTTAGAGGAGCTGGTCCTCAAGCCAAGCCAAAGACACCCTTGCTCACAAGCATTCCCAAAGACAATCCTAGAAAAGAAACAATTGCCAAGAACCCTGTTGTCCCATGCAAGAATATCAGTCCTCTTCATGCCCAGGCTACCAAGAACACTTCTCCATCTGATGAACCTTCTTGTTTCCCTTCTAATGTTGTTTTACCAAAGAATGTTCCATATGATATAGCCCAGGTATTGAGCCAAATTAAAGTGAGTGTTCCCATCATTGAGTTGCTTAGAATACCTGAGCATAAGAAGAGAGCATTTGAGTACTTGGGATTGAAAGAAGAAAAGGTTACCCCAAGTAGAAATATAAATGTTGTTGAGAATCCTCTTCAAAGCATTGCTGGCCTTGAAACACCACCACCAATGGAAGATCTTGGAGAGGCACCTAAAGTATATTTGGGGACATCCTTGGTTGATTCCCAATTGAATGTTGATCCATTCTTCACAACTTTTCTCATAAAAGATAGGTTGCTTCACAATTGCATGTTTGATTCCGGTGCATCATGTAATGTCATGCCTCTAGAAGTCATGAATGAGTTGGATATCAAAGTGACAACAACATATGGGAAGTGTACAGCCATGGATTCAAGGGAAGTGCCAGTTGTTGGTTGTGTGAAGGGTTTAGTAGTGCAACTTGCAGCCTATCCGGGTAAGAATTTAAAACTTGATGTTGTAATTGTTGACTACCCTACCAAATGGGGTATGCTTTTGTCAAGAAAATGGGCTGCAAGTGTTGGTGGTAGTGTTCAAATGGACATGTCCTATGCCACCATTCCCATTGAGGGAAATCCTTGTCAAACTCTATGGTGAAAAGAAGATGTTACACTTGATTGAAGATCCCAACAATGCTTCTTATGAAGTGTTGTTTGCTGATGTAGATGTTGATAACTTCATTGGTTTTGCTGATGGAAAAGAGAATAAGATGGACAAATCAGAATGCCTTGGTATGGTAGGTTCTCCATGGACATTACTATTTGATGGAGCTTGCTCCAAAGTTGGAAATGGTGCTGGTATAGTGTTGGTTTCTCCTAGTTTGGAAGAGTTTACTTTTCTCCTTCAAGCTCAATTTTGAATGTACTAACAACATTGCTGAGTATGAGGCATTATTATTGGGATTAAGGATTGCATGGAAATATGGAGTGAAGGATATTGTTGCTAAGGGGGATTCAGAGCTAGTTGTCAAGTAAGTAAGAAAGTTGTATGCTACAAAAAATCAGCGTATGAAACAATATAAGCATGTTGTTTGGGACTTGATTGAAATGTTTGATTCCTTTAACATTGTTTATCATGATAGAAGTCTTAATGTTGCTACTGATAAGCTGGCTGTCCTTGGTTCTAGATTTGACAATTGCACCATTTCACCTTTTTGTGAATATAACATTGAAGTGTTAACAAGGCCAGCTGTCCCAGATAATGTGAAACATTGGCAGATTTTTGATGATGATGCACAAGTATTGAGATTCTTACAATGCCAAGGTGAGTTTTCTGGTCAGAATATTGATTGGGAACCAATGGTATGCATGAATGAAGGTAGAGAAACTTTGTTTGACAAGGATATTATACAATTGAAAACAAATACCATTCCTAAAGGTCTTGTTGCACTTGAATCCAATTTTAGCAATGTTGATTGTATCATAAATAGAAAGATGTTTGCTTCAAGGGATGTGGAAGAGCACAACTTGGGAACCAAGGATAAACCAAGGAAGATCTGGTTGGGCAGCCATCTCAGCAAAGAGGAAAAATAGTCCTATGCCCAACTTTTAAAGAAGTATCAAGACTTGCCTTGCTTGGTCTTATTCAGAGCTGAAGGCATATAGAGAAGATTTATTTCAGCATGAGATTCCTCTTGAGGCCAAGACTAAGCCATTTAGACAAAAACAAAGGCCTATTAACCCATTTCTTCCATGAAAATGCAAGAAGAGTTGAAGAAATTGAGAGATGGTGGCATCATTCAGCCTACTAGATACTCATCTTGGGTGGCAAACCTTGTCCCAGTTAGAAAGAAGAACGGAGATATCAGACTTTGTGTGGATTTTAGGAATCTAAACAAAGCATCTATGAAGGACAATTACCCCTTGCCAAACATGGAGAATATGCTACAGCTTGTAACAGGGTCAGAGATGCTTTCTACTTTGGATGGTTTCTCCGATACAATCAAGTAGTTGTCAAAGAATCAAAAAGACTTAAGACAACCTTCACTACTCCTTGGGGGACTTATGTTTTTGTAAGGATGCCTTTTGGATTGATGAATGCTGGTGCTACTTTTCAAAGGGCAATGGATGTTGCCTTTGCTGGTTATATCAATGAATTTATTGTAGTTTACCAAGATGATGTGACTATTTTTTCAAGGCAACGAGCAGACCATTTGCAACACCTAGAAAAGATGCTAATCAGATGTAGAGAGTATGGCATTTCACTTAATCCAAAGAAGTGTCATTTTGGCATGCAAAAGGCCAAGTTTTGGGACATATTGTGTCCAAAGAAGGTGTTATGATAGACCCTGAGAGAGTGGAAGCAATCAGCAAGGTGCCTATTCCAAGAACCAAGAAAGGTATTCAATCTTTCTTTGGCCAAATCAATTTCATTAGAAGGTTTGTTTCTAATTTTGCTGAGCTAACTCTCCCAATCACAAGCATGCTAAGAAAGGATCAAGTTATTAAGTGGGAAGAGGCTTCCATCCAAGCTTTTGAAGGAATAAAGGATGCACTTAAGCATGCACCTGTTTTGGCAGCTCCAAACTATAAGAGACCTTTCCAAATCTTCTCTTTTGCATCTGAATTCACTATTGCTTCAGTTTTGTTACAAAAGGATGAGAATGGAGCTGAGAGGCCTATTGCTTTCTTTAGCAAGGCTTTACAAGTAGCTGAACTGAAGTACACAATTATGGAGAAACAAGCATTTGCATTAGTAAAAGCAACAAAGATTTTTAGGCCTTATATATTGAGTTCAAAGGTTGTTGCCTATGTTCCTCATACAATGGTTAAAGACATCTTATCTGACATGGAGATATCAAGCAAGAGATGTAGATGGGTCAAAAATTACAAGAATATGATATGGATATCCAAACAACAAAGTTGGTAAGAGGTTTGGGTCTTGCCAAGCTCATGGCTGAGAGTAATTTGCAAAATGTAGAAGTGAATCAGCTAGAGGAAGAAAGGGCAGGTCTACTTGACAAATTGATGAATTCTGAATGGTACAAGGATGTGGTCTTCTACCTCAAGCACCTATGCTGTCCTAGTCACTTGAATAAAAATCAGAAAAGAGCCCTCAAGCTGGCTTCTCAAAAATATATCATAACAGACCTTGGGCTGGCTTGGAAGAACCCTGAAGGTGTCCTCTTGAAATGCATAACTGAAGATGAAGCTCCCAAGTTGATTGCTGATTTCCATGGGGGAGTTTGTGGAGGACATTTTTCTGGTAGAGTGACAACACACAAGATTTTAAGAGCTGGTTATTGGTGGCCTACTCTTTTTAAAGATGCAAACCAGCTAGTTAGAAGATGTGATAGTTGCCAACGCTTCTCAGGAAGATTGAAAGCTTCAGGCTCCCTTCCTTTGCAGCCTATATCAATTGAAGCCTTTCAAACAATGGGGAATGGATTTCATTGGTGAGATTTCAGATCCTTCTAGTGCTGGTCATAAATGGATCCTTGTAGAATCGATTATTTTACAAAATGGGTTGAAGCAATTCCATCTAGAAAAGCAACACACCAAGTGGTGATGGATTTCTTGCTGAATCATATCATATGTAGGTTTGGAGTTCCAGTTAAGATTGTATCTGATAATGCTATGTGTTTTAGAGCCAAGCCTTTGATGGCAATGTGCAATGAATATGGGATAAATCTGACTTATTCTTCAAATTACAATCCACAAGGGAATGGGCAAGCTGAATCAAGTAACAAGAACTTGCTCAAGATTATTAGAAGGACTTTGGAGATCAACAAGAAGAAGTGGGGAGAGCAATTGAAATTTGTAGTTTGGGCAGATAGAATAACTCCAAAAAGAGCAACTAGTAAGAGTCCATTTGAATTGGTCTATGGAACACAAGCATTTTGCCCTTACATTTGCAATTGTCCACATTTCAGTTTTCCCAACAGTTAGAAGATCAAGAACATGGCCCATATGAATCAAGGATCAATCAAATCATTGAGTTGGATGAAGAAAGAAGAGCCTCTCATCAAAGGCATGTCAGATTTAGGAGAAATTGAAGAAGTTGTTTGATAAGAAGGTCACCCTAGAGCTTTCAATGTTGGAGATCTGGTTTTGTTGTGGGATAGTAGGCATGAAGACAAGGGAAAGCATGGCAAGTTTGATGCTCTATGGATGGGCCCTTATGCCATTGATATCAGGATTGGAGAAAATACATTTTTTCTCAAGGATTTGGATGGGGATTTGCTGGAGCTACTTATTAATGGCAGACATTTAAAACATTTCTTGGATTAAATCCCCATGTGAGGTATGCACAAGTTGTACATTTTGTATAGTCCTTGTTTTTATTTTGTCTTTCTTTTGTTTTTTTCTTGTTGTTGCTCGTTGGTTTTTTCCCTTTTGTCCTTGGAAACCATTGTTGGTCTGTTTTCTCGGTCCTTTTTTGTGAAATTTCTAGTTTTTGGGCTGCTCTATTTTTATACTCCTTTCCCAATGGATTCTTGGCACTTGGTCTACGTTGTGATCTTGTGGCACTCACTGGGAGTGCCCATCCCCAAGCAGAGCCAATGTTGGTGCAAATATTCACTTTACACACTTTGCCCTATTTTTCTATATCCATTTTTGCCCAATTTGTCAAGAAACGTTCATTTGCTCGAGCTGGTGGTCTGCAGTTCATCTTTTCCAGTTGAATGCCTTTGAAATTGCTCACATTGTCATGATTTTTCCCTAAATTGAAACAAATTTCCAAGTTTCCCCCTTTTGTGCCCTAATTTCTTCATTTTTTCAGGTCAGAGCCATTTTTCCCTTTGTCAAAAATCATGCAAAAATTAAAGTGGATTGATTCCAGTAATTTAAGGTTAAAACCCTAATCCCCTGAAGCCAAAATCATTGTAAAATCATGCTTCACTTGATTCAAAAATGAAAAATCTTCCTTCCTTGTGAAAAATTTTTTTTTCTAGGGCATCTCTACATTTTTTTTTTGATGGGTAATACGGGTGTCATTCCCATCAAAATTATCTTTATCAAATATTGCTAACATGGGCAGGTCTATTAGGTGAGGATGTGTGGGAAAAAATGTTATAACTTGTCATTTTTGAAATTTTTGCAAAAGGAAAATTTTTGTCCGCGGCCCCCAGCATGCTACAGTGAAGGTGTGCCTACGTGGCACATTTGATTAGTCGATGGATCGGCGGGTGGCGGGCCACACTTAGGAAATTTTTCTTCATTTTGGAAAATTTCAAAATCAAATTTTTCCCAAGGCCGCATAATGAATGGGAAGGATGACACGTGGCATGGAGATCAGGGAGGAGAAGGGGGGGAGTTGAAAAAAATTTTTTGATGTTTTTTGCTCAAGGTGTGTCAAGGGGAAAATTTTTCCCCAAGCCCGCACCCAATTAAGAAGTGGACACGTCTCGGGAGGTTGAACGGAAGGGGGACTTAAAAAATTTTGAAAGTTTTTTTTTGGCTTCAAAATGCTAAGGAAAATATTTTCCCGAAGGCCCACACCAATTAGGAAGGAGACACACGTCCAGGAGGAGAAGATGGAAGAAGGGGTGAAAGGAAAACTTTTGAAATTTTTTTTTTGTGTTTTAAGGAAAAAAATTTTTGGGCCCGCCTCCAATGAAAAATGGACACGTGTCCAGAGAAAATGGAGCGGTGGGGACTTCAAAAAAATTTGTTGTTTTTTTGGGCTTAATGTTAAAAAGTGAAATTTTTTCCCGAAGGCCCATGTCGAATTAGAAGAGGACACGTGTCCCAAATTTGGCGGGGTTTGGAGCGGAGAGAAAATTGGAAAATTTTACAAATTTGGTGAAAAATTTCAAAGGGAAAAATTGATCCCCCCGAAAAAAATTTGGAGGTGTCCCCCACATATAATCGGGGGACACGTGGCACTTTTCAAAAGGGAAAAAGGGAGAGCAGCGGGCCCACAAAGGATTTTGTGCTCATGGAGGTTTGAAGGAAAAATTGGAGGGTCGGCCTCACGCAATGAATGGGAGACCGCCACGTGGCAGAGGAGAGAGCGGGTGTTCGGGCCCGTGGGGGTTTTTGAGGAAATTTTCCTTTTCTCAAAAAAGGAGAAAATTTCATTATTTTGGCCCATGGTTTTTAGTAGGGCCCACCTAGGGACACGTGGCGTGTCCAGGGGGCATGCGGGGAAAATTTTCAAAATTTTCCCGAGGTCAAAAAAGGTTTAAAATGCATTTTTAAGGTTGGCCCGGTCCAATGGTATTTGGACACATGTCCACCTTATCCAAAGTCAAAGAAGATATTTTTGAGCCTACATGTTGAATCTCATCAAGACACGTGGAGGGCGAAATTTAAAGTTGATTTTAAATCAACGGTTGTTGTGTTGTTTCATTTTTTGGGCGCCATTGAGCTCCAAGATGCTTGGAATCATCATTTTTACACCAAATTCACATGAAATTTTATATGAAATCACATCCCCTCGACCTTCTGGATGTAATGGCATCATTCATTTGAGCTAATTTGGTGCCCTATAGTGTTTTTCATGAAATATTTTTCTCAGCCCGTGTAAAAACGTGAAAAGTAAAAATTAAAAGTTGCAGAGTTAAAAATGATGAGGGAAAAAGGTGGAAAATGATTGTAAATGCATGCTGGCATGGTGGAATGACAAAAATGTGACCTTGGGATGGATAAGGATCCAAATCCATGCAATATTTTAAAATATTTGTGCATCCTCTGCATTTTGCGAGTTGTTTTACAGTTTTATGTCATTTTCATGAAATGGATAGGGTTTTGTAACAAATTTGATCCCTTTGAGCATATTCTTTGCTTGGGATGCAAGGATCCAAGCTGGCATAGGGTATATTATGTAATTTGGAGGCATTTTGTAAAGGTCTCGTTGAGAATTTTGGAGAAAGAGAGAAGAATTTTCACAGGAAAAAACTTGAAGAAGTCCATTTTCTTTTGGAGAAACTACCTGAGAGCCATTTTTAATTCCTTCTTGCATCAAAATGTTCATCATGTTGAGTTGGTTTCAGCTATAAAGCCATCAAAAGCTTTGAGATTGTCTTAATAACATTCCCTTGCTGGTGTATTTGATCAAATTATGGATTGACTAGTTTTATCTCTTGGCAAAGCTTGCATACACTTGTATTTCAATATGTTTTCAATTTGTGTTTCATGCTCATGTTGCAATCTTGTGTTTGGGATCTTTATTGGTCATACATGGTCTCATTTCTTGTAGAGGGTTTGAAGGCATCTGCAATCTTCCATTCAGAAGAGCATTCATTTGAGTGAAGATAAACAGATTTAAATTCATCTTACCTTCCTTGTAAATTGAGGGTGTTTGTAAACTTTGGGTGTACCTTAGTCATGATCTAACAAGGGTTTCTAAATGCTTCATTGATATTTTGCTTCAAGCCTTTGTGGTAGGTTATCAAAGTTTGTGTGGAATAGTGTAGATTTGGGCATCCATGTGTGCACACATCCTGGTTGAAAGAGCACTTCAAATTCATTGAAACATCTCTGTTGTTTAGGTGTTGTAATTCATTTTGCAAAGCTTCCCAAAGAAGTGATGATTTCTATCTACTCTTGTCCCAAATCTCTCATCAAATTTCATTTTAAACTAACTCATCCTACCTATACTACCCCCTACATTTGCATTGTGTGTCCACAAAAGAACTCAATCCTTTCACTAAAATGCACAAAGTTATCGGGTTTTATCATGTCTTTAGTAGCTCTAGCTTTGTTTTGAGAACATTTCCATCATTTAGTAGTGACAACTCCTTTGAGTTTGGATAATGGATACTTGATCATGTTTTCACAAGGCCTCTTTCATGTCATATGCAAAACACAAGGATATCTCCATCTCCTTACCATATAAGGGCTGCAATATAGGTTCTCTTGCCTTGGTTGATAGGCACAACCTAAAATAGTGAGGGTTAGATCAAAACCCTCTATGAAGGTGCTATCCACTCCCTCAAATCTTGAATGCAAACAAGCAGATAGGTGTGCTCCCTGGCTACAAATGACATACAAACCATCTATCTATCCTTACAGTGTCAATGAACTAGCACAATTACAGGTAGCAACTAAGGTTTTAGTGACGGCTATTGTTATTCATGTTAATATGACTAATTTATGTTACGCATCATGTACAAATGTGCTTAGTGGTAAACAGTGTCACAAAAAGGTGGTGCAAACAGATAAAGGTGCATGACATTGTCCTAAGTGTAACATAGACTCCTCCTAATGTGCATTCAGATATGTGTTGAATGTATTGCTAGAAGATACCACGGGCACACTATGGGCCACTACTTTTAAGGATTTCAATTCGAGCATAATGAGCATTTACGCACGGGCTTTGTACCACATAGTCCAATAGTCTGATCAATTGCCTACAGTGTTAGAACAAGTCATTTTCTGTACATACGATTTTGGTTTGTTGGTAAAAAAAGAACTATATAATGGCAATGAAAATCTCGTGTGTACTATTATACATGCTACTCAAAAAAGGAGTCGCCTACACATGAGACCATTGTCAATGCTTTGTTAAATACCAGCACACCTTGATAGCCAACTTATCCACATGTAAATTTGTTAAACAATTCCATATATACTCGGCTTTAGTTGCTACTAATGTAATGCGACAAATACAAATAGGACCCACATGTACAACAAGATTTTGTTATTGCTATATTTTCCTCATAATCTAATGTACTTTCCTATATCATACTAAATTATGTGTACACATCTTTTAACTACCTTTTGTTTGGATTACCAATAATGTATCAAAACATTATAAACTTCTTATGCTAAAGCCTGTGGTCAAAACCAATATGCATTTCCCACAGTTAACTTTTCCATTTACTATGTTGGTAATACGAGATAACTTGCGTGTCTCATGCCACAACATAATTGTAATTACCCATTTAATATAGATTATATTTAGTAATTTCCTAAAAAAGACCAGTTCTCAGCGAATTGTGGCATCTAATTCATAATTGAAACTCGCTTATATAAGGTTATTTATGATATGGGTGGCCACACACGTTGCTAACATATGGGGACAAGTACCGGTATAGATACGAATAAAATACACAGCTACGTAAATTTCTAAAAACACTTGTGTACAATACGTTTAGCCTACATCCGTACATATGTATTACAAAATGAACCTATATAATTTTTTTGGACAACTACTCGTCTCCCTCTTTTTTTACATTACATCGTTTACAACTAAATTGTGTTTAAAAAAGTATGTTCAGCAAAATTCTTTCTTATCATTTTTGGAGGTAGACTATCACGACATCATCATTTTTATTTATTTTTGAATAACACACAGGTAAAGCTCAAATTTTGCAGGCTATATACAGGAAGCTTTCCTGCATATAACACATACCATTCATATGGTGCATGCAAAAGTGCACATTCACGTCGTTGTATCTTTTAGGGCTATGACACCATATTCGATGGTTTTTAGAGGCACACGAGAGGACAAGATTATGCAGTCCCTTGCCCTTCGTTTTTGACTGATTACAATGTGATAGCTGATGAAGCGTTGGGAACGTGTTTCCCCGTTCCGATCAATCATGGTTGCAATTTTTGAAAGAATGGCTTCACCAGAACCTGCTTGCGGCTTGTTACAAATACCACTCATTTAACAATGAATTTTTGTTAGTTGTCATACGCCCACCTTTACCTTTGCCTTTATAGTTATATATACCCTGTCTTTGTCTTTCCCCCACTGTGCAGTACGAGGTGTTTAGCTATGTAGGCTTTAATCATTTAATTCCAAATAGTCATGACGTTACTACGAAGCCCTCACCTAGTTAAAAGGTTGTTAACAAATATAAAGATTTTCATTTGTATTGTTATTGGTAAACTTTAAAATGAAGGACAAGTACATATTTGTGTTTATATAAAAAGGACAAGTACATATTTGTATTATGTTGTATTTTATGGTATTAACATATGTATATATGTTGAACAATTACTAGAACATGTTCCTACCGTATATATGACAACATAAATACGAATGAAACTTAAAATTAGGGGAAAAAACTAGGATGCATGTTAATATTTGGAAAACATAGTGTTTAATAATAAGTTATTAATTACAATTAATGGACCAAGTTGTTAATTTGAAATGCCAAAATATTATATTGTTCCTACGCCACCAACCTATTGTTCTATTTGTGCAAAAGTCATTCTGCAATGGAGATATCGACAACAAAAATAGCTAATCTTCCTAAAAGTAAAAATCTTAACTTGTGAATCCACTATCCTATGAACGCGACATCAAGCGTATGAATATGCGAAGATGTAAAAGTATGCAAGAACCTTGAGGTAGGATATGAAGACGATGCTTAACCTGAAATGACTTCATTAAAAAAATGACATCGGTTGACTACACAACAATATATAAAGCATATCAAATCAGGAGCAAAATAACATAACAACAACCACTAGTATTAGGTTGCACGCGATCAAGTATGAAGACCACACAACCAATGGGTTGGTGTCATGTGTATATGTTTTGTTTTGCTTTCAACATAGGGCCCAATTCTATAGATATTTAACAACTACAAGCCATGTAAATCTGACCCAACTACCACTGGAATGCGCCACAAACACATAATGGTCCATATGTTAAACAATATCTTCTTACTATAGCATTCACCTTGTACTTTTAACAACATATATAAAATCAATCTGCATTTAATTGTAATAAAACAATGTATGCTTTTGATAACAACTAAACAACTACCTCACAAAGTGTTATCTTTTAAAATTAAAACATACATGTTATATAACCTTGTTACAAGTTCCAGTTCTAATTTCTACATCTTCTATGAAACTCGATCATACACTATTCGAGGTAATGGTGGATAATCGCAACAGTGGTAAAACCAAAATAGGGTCTGACGAGAAAAAAAAGCGTGACAATGCAGGTTCGAAGACAACATTACGATGAAAAAAATGAAATCAAGAAGCGTCGTCGTAGTGCATACCGTGCCCAAAAAGGCCTACGAGCATACTACGGGCACCGAACAAAGCAAGAAATGAAGCAACCCCTTTGGAAACCCAACTGCAGAAGGTATTGGTAATCCCCATACAAGTTTTCGTGGAAAAATAGATGCATTAGGGAATATGTTTATGTGCGTCATTTTCCATGAATCCTACCTAGGCATGAGAGTTAAGGTTTGGGATTGCGAACACCACATGCTTCAAATGCGGTAATAAGCATGATGGAAACTAGTTTTTCGAGATGGAATAATATGGATTCGTGGTCATAGCATGAAGCCTTGGCTAGATAACACAAGTTGAAGAACTACTTATCGCACGAATCAACACGATTGTATAAGTGACTCATGGACGTGGGGGCCAATACAAATATAACGGCCACACAATTAGTTTTCCACAAGACATTTCTTCTATACTAAAACTCTTTCCCGCCATATTGAAGAGCTAGACATTTTAGTACTTGCAAAGGAAAGGGGCTGCAAATAAAATGTATGAATGCTTTGTTAATAGGGCTAGGGTTTATGCTGCATTATGCTACAAAATATCACATGATCCTTATTATAAAGATGTTAGAATTGATGAGGCCGCACTCTCTCTACTGCCCGAGGTAGACACAAATATTACTAGTAGGTTACGTCACCGCCCCTAATATCGGGTTTTGCACTGTTGTTGTGCTCGAAGCTCATCCATGCAAGAGAAGACCCATAAGTCGAGCCTATTACTGCGTCATCATTTGTACATGTTCTACCCAATATATGCACAAAGGTTGAGGAAATACAACAATATTTGCAACAAGAAGCAATTAAGCCATCACTTTACATTTAATTGGCCTATTAGCCCAATGCCAATCAATGAGTATACTGAAGAAGGCTTGCTCTCTATGGCATTTCCAACTCGTTCCCAATAGGTGTAGCAATGTATAAAAAGGCTCGCCCGCATCCTGTAGCTATGCATGAGTATGCATTACATTTACTACGATACCATGATAATAGATTTGACCACCCACGGTTCCAATTTTTTTGCTAAACTTCATGATTTGGTATTGTACTCAAAAAACCTCACTATATTTGCTAAGAAAGATGTCGATGATGACCCGCAACTACAAAGGTGTGAGCTTCGTGAATACTTAAAAGAACAACCAAATGAACAAATTGATGCACAACTCATGTGTTTTGGGGCCAACTTACATGGTATAAGAGCGTCTTTGGGGTAAATGTCGCGCCGAACTAACAAACATGATTATAAAATTGGGTGCACCTAATCTTTTCTTCACTTTGAGTTCCACAGACATGAAATGGCCAGATCTCCATAGGGTCATGCCTGGTGCCCCTCCCCTAACAACAACAACAACTCACTCCTAGAGAGTTAACAATATCATTACATTTCCACATCTAGTTACTGCATATATGGAATGGCAGTTCACGTATTTTTGGGAGGAGCTCTTAGAAAAAAACTCCATGCACAAGACTACTAGTATAGGTAATATCCCCTATAAATTTATTTAATATATTGCATTATTGTCTCCTATGTTTACACTAAACTTCGGGGCCGTTCCTTGTGTAGATATGAATGGAAACATAGAGGATCACCACATATACATGGATTCCTATGGCTAGAAAATGCACCAAACATGGTCTCTTTAGACTAGACCAACCCCAATCAGGTACAGGTTGCCAAGGCATTCTTTGACAGCTACGTCATGGCATGGAACCCAAACATGGGGCTACAAGGTGTGCCCAAGATGCATCGTGTTGCTTTTGATGACCCCTACTTATTAGATACTATAGCTATTTTGTTAACCTATGCTAAAGATAATTACATCAAAATGCTCAATCGGGTTCAAAAGCATAGTAAATTCTTGGAAAGCACATGCTGCGGAAAATAGGCTCCCACCTATAATGTCAGTACAAAGCACCATGGCCCCTGCAAGACGTTTCTAGCTTACTTATATAAAAAAAGGGCAACCTATGTACATGCTTTGGTACATAACGATGACATAGTCAACATTCATAATGCCAAAATGTTGTGGGTTTGGTGAGTAAACCTTGACTGTCATCCGGTGACTTCCCAACATGCAATATTGCATTATATAGTAAAATATGTAGCCAAATCGAAGAAAAGATCCGAAAGCTACCATTAGATATTAACCGAGTCTCGAGATAATGCCACCCTACACATTTCGCCACACTTGCCTACAAAGTAAGTTCCTAATAGAAATGTTAGTAGACCATGACATCGGGGCCCAAGAAACATGTCACATGTTACAGAAATTTCCCCTTCCGTCTGCAACCGCCTCTTCATATCATTAGCAGTAGGGAAAAAAGTATTCAAGCGCATTATAACTCCAACCGCAGGCTAGATCACAACCCCAATAATCATTCATTCCTACATACAACGACCGACATCCTTAGAAGGCTTATCACTCATAGAAGTGTGTAGGTCCTAGTCATACAATGTACACAGGCATGCAAACCAATGGCGCCCAAGGCCCACAATAGCTATAGTATGTGTTTACCCCTGCTACTCAGTTATTCCACTCCATAACTCATCAACCTACGAAGCATTTTGCTTCAGTGAGCTGATTCTATACAAACCATTCTGAAACATTCTAAATGACATAGGTGGTACACCTTCTCAAATCTGCCAATAATGGGAATTATTTCAACATTCTTATCACCCTGGCACATTCAAAGAGCACCTATTGAGACCGAAGGCCTAGAAAATAACAACTCGACCTAGATATGGATAATTTTGAGCTAGAACAAATGGAAGAGTGGGAATTGTTTTCCCACATCCATCCAACTGATGTTATATAGATTGACGATCTAACAATGCTCTCGGTCTGTGATAATTTGACACCACCCACCATTAGGGAGAGTGTCACTTGGGCTATGCCTTGCAGAAACAAGGACAAAATTTATTGAAATAAGCCAACTTTAAACACCCCACTTTTGCATACCCCCACCCAATACCGACCTATAATCACTTTTGATTCAACAAAAAACCACTTTACAAATCATTAGGAGCCATGCCACCATGAACCCTTGTTGTACATCCATTGAAAATTGTTATTACCAAGACAACTTGCATTGGTAAATCATATCTAATCAAGAAAATATCATACATTCTACAATTGCTATCCCCTACACACCACACCCACTTACTACTCCTAGCCCCAATAGGTGTCACAACTTTCCATATTAAAGGCACCACTATTCATGTAGGCCTTTCAATTCCAATCCATGATGTACAACCGCTTCAGGGCCAAACACTACTTCACTTCCAAGAGAAGATGAAATATGTGAATTACATATTAATTGATGAAATGAGTTTCATTGGCCCATGCCTGCTGAATGATATCAACATGCAACTATGTCAAGGCTTCCCAAAACCGCAGACAAAGACTTTGGTGGTTGTTCAATCATCCTCGTCGGTGACCTCGCCCAACTACCTCCAATAAATGATGTGCCAATGTATGTAGGCACCACAATTGGCCATGCCTTGTGGAATAAATTCACCACAGTAATAATGTTAGACACTAATTTCTGACAATCTGGCAGCACACCTACCTAGACCCGATTCAGAGCCCTACTTTTAAACCTCCACAATGCAGACCCAACAAAATCTGACTGGCACCTTCTTATGACTAGGGCTCCACCAACAATTACAAAAGAAGAGCAACAAACTTTTAAAATGCATACCCACCTATATGCTACTAACAAACTAGCATCAGTCCATAACAAATGCATACTTAAATCCCTAAACATGCCTATTGCTCTTAGCTTCGCCATCGCCATACCGCCACCCACACATTACTTGTTTCTCCCACCCAATTAGATCCTATGCTTCTGCTCTGTGAGGGAACTAAAGTCATATTAATAACAAATCTATGGATTAAAGCTGACCTAGTCAATGATGCAATATGTAAAGTTATATGTGTAGTTTACAAAGGGCTTGAAAAACCCCCAACATCCCACTATACATAGTTTTTAACTTCATTTGAATACTTAGGGATGCCCTAAGATATGAACAACCCAACCCACATACCCATCCCTCCCATCACCAGAAACAATAGCCAACAAATCCCACTAAAAATGGCATGGGCACTAACCATTCACAAAGCACAAGGAATGACCCTCGAGAAAGCCACAATAGACATTAGTGGCACCGACTGGCTAGGACTCACTTTTATAGCTATTTCCCAAGTACAAGCCCTTTCCAACTTAATTATTTCTCATCCCTTCTCATTTGTACGCTACGCATGCATAACACTCAAAAAATATGTGGCCAATCAAAAAGAATTCGAGTACTAGTCATGCGCTAAAAACACCGCCACCACCCTCTTATAAACCGCCCCGGCCCGCCGTATTTCCGACCGCACCTCCCCTGCTACCCAGCCGCTACCCCTACTACTAATTACAACCCCACTATTTTAATATCATTACTATGTGCAGTCCAATAATTACCCTAAAAAATCACCCCGCAAAGAACAACGACAACCCAAGTGCAACCTATTAGGCGCTAGCCAACAAAGATTGCACACTCAGTGCAATCCCCTATTCATAAATATTTCAAGAAAAAGGAAAAACAATTAAAAATACAAATTATTTCTACTGCCATTGTTTACTATACTAATACTACTATTGTTCCCAGGCACCGCTTCTACCCCACCAACAAAAGAGCGCATGCATAGAGGCTACAGTGACATCTTTTACAAATTAGCTACCAAGCTGGAACAAGACACTAGTACCCTTCATCAACTTGTGTATGATTCCATGAAAGGATGTGCCCACAACACGGACATTGTAGCTACCGAAGACGTCTACACATTCCAACTTGCTATTGGCAAACTACAAGATACCGCTCAAATGTTAACGCAGGCCACCATTGCCGTCGAAGATACCTATCACATTGTACGCAACAAGGCCTATGAGCAATACTACCGTTGAAAGGCAAATGTAAAGTGTAACTCACAACTATAGGAAAAAAACAATATCCTGCTTGTGCTATAAAATGAATACAAATACCCAACTTTATGTGCGACAAAATATATGTGAATACATAAAAAGGACAACTACTAAAAAAACATGTATTCAGTTAATTTTGCATGCCAACTTCCTTGAATTTCACTTTTAGTTGATTGTGTGTCATCATCCTAAATCTCAAAGCATATTGTAATGTAAAATTATCCTGTGAATGCTGTAATTTGATTGTCATTTCACTGAATTACAAGCTTACTTGCTAATATTTATACTTTCCCATAATTTTCCTTGCCATCTTTTGAGATCAACTTCAGTAAGGTATGCTACAATTTTTTAAATTTGATCTTTTTTAAAAAAATTACACTTTTTACCTTTTCTTGGCCTTAGCAACACATTTCCAGACAATTTAGGTTGAACAGATGAGCATTCAGTCTCTGCATAAATTGGCAAGTTTCATTTCACATAAATAATTTTCAAATTTAGAATTCTTACAAATATAAAATCAAAAGTCTGATATTTAGCAAGTTTTGATTTGTTTGATGGTTACTTTTTGTTCTGACAATGGAAAATTTGAATAATCTTATGGGGTCAGACTCCAAATGATTTAATGGTCAAAATTTAACCATTTAAAAAATAGAATACTGACTAAATTTGTGTATAGAAATCTGAATGGGGTTCTTGATAAGGGGTTGTTTAAGAATCAAGTGGAACCCATTGCATTAAATCAAGAAAAGAACTTTGTTTGAAAGAATACATAAACTGTAATATTCATAACTGAAACTTTGATGTTGTTCACTTTATTTGCTATGGAAGAACCGTTGGCTGAACTATATGTTGCAGAGAATTGGAAAAAAACTAAAAAGTTTGTATGAGATTTTTGATATTGCAAGGGCATGTTACTGGAGTAATTCAATGCTTTCACTCAAGGTGAAGGAGGGGAGACTCTTCAACAACATTTATCTTCCATTTGTTTATGAGTTCTTAAATAGGAATTTTTGACATATTCCGACAGGACCTGCTACTTGCTATCATTGAATTTAACTGTAAACATACAAAATTTTATAACATTAAGTAGTAAAAAGTGCAGTGTTTTTACAGAAAAAGGGGAACCGTCTATCTGCAGATCCTAATTTTCTAACAAACTGTAACGAAAGTTTTTATATCTTTATAAAAATAAAATAATCAAGCATGTCCTGATAGCCAATAATTGCACACCATATGACGCTCGGCTTGGTGATTTTATTGTTTTTTTGGGAATTATATGAGTAAGCTGCAGTAACTATATAAATACAGGTGAATCTATTAGTTAGCTTACGTCTAAATAGGTTTTGTTGGATTTTGAATGACCTTGTCTTTAAATAAACTTGGTAATTAGGGGGTTTTCAGTTAAATTGTATCCGGTATCTGCTGCAGCCTAGATTTGAGGCGAGTTAAACCTGTATTTAACAGGACCTTTTACTCATCACTTATATGTATTGGATGCATTTTAATTTAACTCAAAGTTGTATTTTACAAGACCTTTTGACTCATCATTGTTGTTTATTTTCATTGAATATATCTGGGTTTGATTACCTATATTTTGCAAGACCTTTCACTCATCGCTGTTGCATATATGCATTCTTGTTGATTTACTTTTTCATATTTCTTGTTCTGGTTGATTTCACTTGCTTTTGTTACATTCTGTTATAATTATATCAGTAATTGAATATTAAAAAAACTGTATGCTATATCATTTTATTAAGTTTAATTTTTTTAAATGTTTTTTTATACCATTCATGGGAAATACTTCACAAATGTGAGTATATCTCAATGCAACTCGATTTGTCAAAAACCAGTAGATATAAAAATTTAGGAAATAATATACACCGTGAAAACCGCACAGCTTATAACAACAAATTAAATAAACCTAAAATCCCAATCGAATAAGAAAAACTACAAGTCAGACTCGATATTTCAAGCCTAAATATCATTTCCATGGATTTTGAGATCTCAACTGCAATAATTAAGTAATTAACAAACCCTAACAGACCAATGATCAGTTATCACAGAAAACCAGAAATCAACAATAAAAAAACCATTCCATGGAAAACCAATTTTCCAGTTTTTACGCTAGTTATTAAAATCCATATTCAATCATGCCTACTTGTAGTGTCATAGAGACATATAGCTACATTTGTGGGAACGATAAACTGATACTTTGTAATTGCACGTCATGTTTGGATCTTAAGAGTTTCTTAGTATATGTAGACATCTATTCTGTTGTAACTTGCAAGTAGCACTCTTTAGAAAGCATCGACTCTCAACTCGTTGGCAAAGAACTTAGAAGAAATCATATTATTCTCCATTAGCCAACAAGAAAAAATTATCCACCAATCAGATGCAACTGAAATCCCTAAACTTATTCTTCCATCTCTTTTATCCAAAATTGTATTTCATTAATTAAACCCCAAATCAGGGTGCCGGACATACCACCAGCAACAGCTTGGCCCATGGCTGTCAGTCGTGTTAGTGCAATCCTGCCGACTACACCAGATTTTACCCTTATCAAAATTACACCCAAAACAATGGAACTTCACCCAGATTTTCGTTTTGATTTTTTGATTCAAAATGAGAAGTAAGGTTTTTGTTTTTGATGACAAATAGGTTAATTTGTTTTTAACTTCCTCAAAGACTCAAAAAAACAATCGTTTACATTTCAATAATATATGTGAAATTTATGGTCAAATTAATATATGTTGTGCAAGTATTTTTTGTCAAGTCCATTTCAGTGTAGAAGTCAATTTCAACTTGAAAAAGGTTAAAAAATCATCAAAATATGACCCACATATTCACTTAAAAAATGATAGGGGGATTATTTCTTTTTGTAATGTTTTTCCTCTGTAAAAGATAATTTATTATTGAAAATTTGATCATACAAATTTTCATAATAATCATGCTTTTTCTCACAAAGAGTTAATTTTTTTCAATTTGAGTAAGTTATAAATTTATCTTGCCATCGAGGGGTCTTGCCCCTTGACCCCACTCTATATTGCGACAAGGAGTGCTACGCTCGGACCCTGAGGGGCGTTGCCCCTTGACCCCACTCGGGGCTTCCAACCCTATACCCTCGCTCCTTGATCTCGTGTTCGAGTACCTTTGATAAACAAAACCTCACCTTAGTGTATGCAAGAAGTATCAATAGATGATGTTATATTGAATTGTTCATTTGAGGAAAAAGTCTTTATAGAAAGCATATATGAATTATATATTCTCTTTTAATTTGATTAAATTAATATTTGATTAATATTATTATATGCATATCAAATGACACTTGGGGACACTTTTTGTGTTTATATTGGAGATGTCCAATACTTGATTGCATCTAATATATATTTTACAAGATTAATATGTTGAAAATGTTCAACATATTGGTAATATAACATGGCTAGTTGTTAAGCACATTGTTATTTAAGTTGTTATACAACTTGTGTTTAACCTATCAATGTAAGTTTTATAGATGGTTAAAAGTGAAATCAATAATGATTTATATTATGCTTACTATGGATGTTATAACTCTAACCATGTTGATGTAATGTTAGATATACAACTAGATATGTGTTCAAGTTTTTGGTATAGGTGCCATTACTTGAAGCAAGAAAAGTAACCAAGAGTTTCCATATCTTCTAAAGGAATTACTCTTCTATGTGATAGTTAGATTTGCATTTCTCTTGCCAAGAATCCAATTCAACATCAAAAACAAAGCATATAGATATTCATATGAATTTTATCCGAGAGAAGGTTCTCTATGGTGATATAGATCTCTAGTACTACCCGAATGAAGATCAAGTTGCAGATATGTTTACAAAGCCATTGTGTGTTGTAAAATTCTGCAAGTTTCATGCAATGTTTTGCCTTTTAAAGTTTTCATTGAGGGGGAGTGTGCATGAAAATGTCACCTCCTAATGGACGATGTGGTTGTTATCTCCTTCTCCTCTATACTTCTGCCCCATTGTAAAAATTATAAATATATCTTTGTAAACTTTTCACTCTAAGTTTACGGTGTACAATCCAATGTGTTACATCTATTGTAAAGGAGGTCCTTGTGTTATAAAAGGCTCCTAGAGATGCTGGTTGAGATATTTCCATGAGAAACTGTGAGATGTAGTCTCACAAATCATGCTTAGCCTAAATAATTCACTACTGATTTATGGATTCCAAATCCTTTTGTACTAAAAGGTAAGATGAGCATGATGAAGTCAAATCCTTCAAACGTGATATGCTATCCTAAACCTTCACTATGGTTTATGGATTTGTAAATCATGTTGTATAAATAGGTAATGTTGACATATGTTCCCCACTTAATATTAAGGGCAAAGTGTTAAAACGTAATATTAAGTGTGTTATAAACTTTAGTTTATAATTAAATAATTAGGTATATTTATATTATTAATTATTTAATATAAACTATGGTGTTTATGGTTAATTGGTTTTATTAAATCGGGGCCCTTTCTAACAAGTCACATTCCATCACTTGATATTTATATGACCATGGGGGTCAAATGGTTCATATTGAATCATGGAAACATTTAATTCATGTGTGGTGGAGAGAGAAGTGAGGGCAGGAGAATTGTTTGGCTATAAAATTTTCTCAATAATGGAATTATCTTTCTCTCGTGATTTTTACCCCTCATGGGTTTTCCACGTAAATTTGTGTCACTTGTGTAAATTTATTTGTTGCATGGTTACATGTTTATATTAATGTTAGTGTAATATATATTTTTGAAAGTGGTTAATTAGTTCATCGTCCTAACAATTTATAGAAGTAACTACATATGTTTTAAGAACTCAAGTTAGGTTCAAGAGTTTAGCTTCCTTTATTTCTAAGTATTCAAAGGCCCTAGAGCCATGTATTAGCAAGAACAAGTGACTCTAAGAATATAAAATTTCTCAAGGGAAAAAGGGGTTCAAAGTGTTAACATTTGAAGCACACCACATCACACCACTACCACACTAGTTACATTTATATTCTATCTATATCTACACTTTCCATATTCATGTCAAGAGGCATAAGGGAAAATATAGGGGTTGAATTAGATTGCATACAATACTTGCACTAACACTAGAATAGATACTCGAGGCTTACTCCTACTTGAGTACTTGGATCGGTTCAACCGGGGTTGATAATTAAGGTCAATTCAGCCCACTGACACATAAATTTTTCCTTTTGATATATAATCATTTCATGAAGTTTGTTAAACTATATAGGGTTTTATATTTGTTTTTGGTCATTGTAGGTTGTATTGAAGGTCTAAAAGCCTTATGAATAGGAAAACCAACAATTTCTAAACTAGTAATGGGTAGGTGAATTTATAGAGCTCCACCATATGTAGATCCCAAACTATACGCAAAGGGACTAGGCCATACTACACCCCGTCAAGATTTGTATGGTTATGTACATGATCATTTTCCATGTATAGTTCAATTGATGAAGCATTTATTGATTAAAATTATCCCTTTCACTTAGTGAGCACACCTAGACCACTCTTGTACCACTATGCAAAACTAAGTATTCATCCCTTCTTGTGTTTCAAGAAATCATTATATCATTTTATTATAGAGTAAATACTTAAAAGCTTTAGTTTGAATTATATGATTAATGTTTATTAATTTATTTAAAAATTCAATTCGTAACATATATTTTACATTACTAATTTCCCATTCGTCTATTTGGGATTTGTAAAAACATTTGGTGAATTTGATATTTGATCACATATAACTTTTCCTACCCTAGGGTTTTAGATTTATAATTTTCCAAGGTTTTGAAATCAAATATACTTATGATTTATATTTCTCTCATGCCATCAATCTGGTTTTCAAAATTTACCTCGGTGTTTCATGATTGGTTTCCCTCTTAGGGCCCTCTTTCAAGGTTCCTTTTTGACAAAAACGCCTTTTTCACATATATATTTTCAAAGTTTTTTGAGGTTTTTATTTATCTTGATAAACTTAGCATTAGTTTAATTCATAATACATTGTTGTTGTTGATGGATAGTTATAACTGTCCTTCCTCCCGTAACTATCCTCCTTCCTCCCGCAACCTTTATATGGCTCTGCTCTTTTTGTTTTTCACACATTGAATGCATTGAATAAATCATTCTTGTCTCTGCCATCATTGGTATCGAGCTCTTAAAGATCCTATGCTATGCATGGAGGAGGTGAGCCGTTTTGGAAGGAAGCCGAACCACCACCCCATAAGCTATTTGGCTTTTTTTGAAAGAAGTTGCCAAAGAGGAGCCGTGAGCAAGGAAGCGCCAAGGCGCCATAGTCCAAACCTGCCACCAACAAGAAGAAAGCATATTTTTGTCTTGTGGTGTATATATATATATTTTTTTGTTCCTACATTTATATTAGTGTTCCTTGATAGGATAGCAAAAGGGGGAGACCTATGTGGAGTCTTGTGGAGATGTCAAAACCTACGTGGAGCCACCAATGCTGGAAGGAGCCATCAAACCCTACAAATTCCAAACCTGCAAGTGTAGCATGTTGGAGCTTGAGTAGTGTGGCAAGGCAGACACACCTATTACAAAGCAAGGGCGACCACAGCCTGCAAAACCAACATTGCATGGAAGCAATGAGGAGGCTAGAGACCGTGTGAAACCTGCAACGTGAAGAGCTTGGTGAGAGAGGCTAATCTAGATAACCTCGCCACGTACATGTCACACATTTCGATGCCGAGAGTGTTATGAGAAACCCTTCTACTTGGGTCACCTCTGAGAGCCCAAGAGGACACCACCAACATCTATTTTTCCTTGCTCAATGAATTGCTGAATACCGAAGAAACGTATTATTTGACAAATTGGTGCATCAAGGATTGTTCGACTATTTCTGGTTCGACGTGTGTTGTCAAGCACACCAAATCCATGAAGAATTGGAGTGTGGCTATGATGCAGATGATGAACGTGAAGTAGAATGCCCACAGAGCATCCACGTCTCACTGCACGAGCTTATAGAGCCCATCTTCATGATAGGTTCCTTCAGTAAGCATTTGTAACCATTTTTGAACAATCAATAAATAAAATACAATTTTGAGTTTTTGAAATGTCTGCACCTCGCATTTTGTTGTCGATGCCCAGTTGCTAAAAGGGCCAAATTTCACCACATGGAAAACCAAGATGCGGATGATTCTTCAGTTTGAAGATCTTTGGGGGATCGTTTCTGGCACAAACGCCCCTCCCACAGATGCTGATCTGTTGGCTAAGTATGAAAAGGCCGATGCAAAAGCATTAATGCTTATCACTCTGAGCCTTTCTGATGAGGTTCAACCTCACATTCGGGAAGCAACCACTTCCTCTATGGCATGGGCCATGTTGTGTACCATCTATGAAGCCAAGAATCTGACGATGATGCTACATCTTTAGACAAAGCTTCACACAATGAGTATGCATGATGGCGAATCAGTCGAAGCCTTCTTGCGGCGTGTGGCCGAGTTACGCGTAGAAATTTCTGCTCTCGGTGAACCGGTGGATGACAAGTTGCTAGTCCCGCTCACCTTGTGAGCTCTTCCTTCCTGGTTTCAGACACTGATCACCACGTTGACCATCACTCAACAGGAGGTGAGTTTTGTCAAACTGGTGAATTATCTCCAACAGGAAGAAGCCATTCAGAATGTTCAAGAAGCCTTCAAAGACAAGGCTCTCATCATGAGGAAAAAGCATAAATAAGCCTCGAAAAGGGCAGTCAGCCCCCTAGAATTAGAAGCAACATCCACAAAGCAAAGAACAACCTTCTCAAAGGCCACCACAAAGCCACCCCGTGCATAAGAGAACAACAAGGTGGATCGATGGTGCCACATTTGCTCCACGAATACGCACACGACTACGAAACTGTTATTACAACGGTCACAAGCATGGAAACTCTAGGCGAAGAGAGCACTTCTGGCCAAGGATATTCCAAGAAATCCCAATGGTGTGCTCGTAATCAGAGGCAAAAGGGTCATATTGCTGCTCAACAAGATGCCTCCTCCGATGAAGAGGTTCCAGACACAACTCATCCGACATTGTCCTAGTCTCATGCAGACTTCACAGCCATCAAAAAGTGTCTGGTTGATTGATTCGGGTGCCAAAAACACATGACTGGAATAAGAAGTTGTTCCATACCCTGAGTGACCGCCCACTGGAGATCGATCACCATCACAGATAATCAGGAGTATATTACGGCGGGGATTGGTGATGTCATCATTCCTCTTGGGACACGAAGATGTACACTCACGAAGGTGCTATATGTTCCAGGTTTGACCTCAAATCTCTTGTCTGTGAGTCAACTTCTTAATCATCGAATGCGGGTTGAATTCTTTGTTCGAGAAAGGGTCAAGTCCTACATCATTTCCCAGGGAGACTTAGTTATTATTGCTCGAGCATTTATGAAGGGCCATCTATTTGCACTAGATGCGGTCACTTCATCTAACATTGCTCTCTTTGCTTCAACGGAGTCCACTACACTATGGCACTTTCGATATGGTCATCTTTCTACCGGGCTCTACATCAGCTCAGTGCCAAGGAAATGGTAAGAGGGCTTCCTCCACTCTCCCATTCCTTACCTATTTTCTCAGGATGTCTTGTGGGAAAACAACACAGAGGTCCATTCAAACAGAGCTCTTATCATTCTACGGAGCATCTTCAGGTTGTACACACCGATCTGTGTGACCCCTACCACTAGCTAGCTTCCAAGGTTTTGAATACTTCCAACTCATCATTGATGATTACTCACGGAAAATGTGGGTATATTTTCTCCGAAGAAGAGTGAGGCATTTGCCAATTTCCAAACCTTTTACCAACAAGCCACCAGTAGTCTGGGAAGCCTCTCCTTCTCCTCCACTCGCTCATCGATCGGGGGGGAATTTGTATCGAAGAAGTTCTTAGCATACCTGAAGCAACATGGCATTCAACAACATCTGACTGCACCCTACACGCCCCAACAGAATGGGATTTCAGTGACACAACAGACTGTCATGGAGATGGCTCATTGTATGCTCTCCACCACCAAGTTGGAGGATCAGTTTTGGGTAGAAGCAGTCCAGACAGCAGTGTATCTACTCAACCGGGCACCCACAAAGATCTTGCAGAACAGACACCGGAAGAGGTATGGACTGGTCATAAACCTTCTATCTATCATTTGAGAGTTTTTTGTTATACTTGCATATATGCATGTTCCAGATGAGAAAAGGAAGAAGATCGATCCAAAGACACTACCATGTCTTTTCTTGGGGTATAGTACTACCTCAAAGGCATATCGTCTCATGGATCCTGAGATGAAGAAAATCTACGAGAGTCGAGATGTGGTGTGTGATGAGTCATCCTTTGACTCCCTACCACACAATGGAGATCCAGTACCGACCTCATCACATAGATTGCTCACACATCCAGATGATGGGCAAGATGATTCTTCTCAGAGAGAAGAAGAGCTGAGTGGAGACTTATTCGTTGATCTAGGCACACTGAAAACACATCTTCACATCAAAAACAACACCACCAACGTCCGAAATGGGTCCAGAATACTATTAGGGGATGCACACCTAAACTCACTTCCAGTACTTCTACGGGAGTCAGAACACGAAGTCAAGCCAGACATGAGGTAAATTTTGCACTCATGAGTTCAGTTGTTGATAGCACCAAACCTGACACTGTTCGTGAGGCATTAGACCAACCACAATGGAAACAGGCTATGAATGCTGAATATGATTCCCTACTTCAGAATCAGACGTGGGAACTTGTCGATCTACCTCTAGGTAAGAAATCCATTGGCTGCAAATGGATTTTCAAAACAAAATATAAGGCAGATGGTTCAATCGACAAACACAAAGCATGACTTGTTGCAAAGGGTTATGCTCAACGCAAGAAGGAATTGACTATGACGAGACCTTTGCACCCACTACGAAGATCAAAACCATCAGAGTTGTCTGTGCACTGCAGCACAAAAATGGATGGAAACTTTAGCAGATGGATGTCAAGAGTGCTTTTCTAAATGGTGATCTCAAAGAAGAAGTATACATGGCCCAACCTGAAGGGTTTGTAGATGAGCATCAACCACACAAGGTATGTCATCTGATAAAGTCACTTTATGGACTCAAACAAGCACCTAGGGCATGGTATATAAAAATTGATGATCACCTATTGCAGCATGGATTCACTCATAGCCCCTCATATACAAATTTGTATATCAAGAAGGTAGGAATAGAGATTTGTTATTCTAGTTTTGTACGTAGATGATCTTGTGATCACAGAAGTTCTGACAATCTTGTGGATGATGTAAAGAATGATCTGAAGAAATCCTTCGACATGACCGATTTGGGGCTACTTCACTACTATCTTGGCTTAGAGATATGGCAGAAGAAGAATCATATCTTCATCTCCCAGATGAAATATGCCAAGACACTCCTGAGAAGTATGGAATGTCAGATTGTAAACCAATGTCCACACCTATGGAAAAAGGTTTGCAATTATCTAGATTCTAGGATTCACCATAGGTAGATGGCACTCACTATAGGAAGCTTGTGGGGAGTCTCATTTACTTGACTTATACCAGGCCAGATCTTTGCTTTGCAGTGAGCTATCTCACCAGATTTATGCAGAGCCAAGAAATGTCATTGATAGCAGCAAAGCATGTGTTGAGATATGTCCGAGGTACAGTTGACTTTGGTCTGGAGTATCAGAAGAACACTCAGTTCTTCTTACAGGGATATACAGACTCGACTATGCAGGATCCGTTGATGACAGAAATCCACTTCAGGGTATGTTTTTCATCTCGGATCTGGACCTATCTCATGGATTAGCAAGAAGCAAACTATTGTTGCTCTCTCATCCACTGAGGCTAAATACCGCGCCACACGAGGAGTTGTGTGTGAAGTGATTTGGTTACGTCGCATTCTTGCAGATATAGGGATTCCTGAAGAGAAACCTCCCATCATTCACTGCGACAATCAAGGTGTGTTGAAGCTTGTGAAGAATCCTATTTTTCATGAATGAACAAAGCATATTGAGGTCGAATGTCACTACATTCGTGAACAGGTCTTGAACCACCAAATTCAGCTCCAATACTGCCCTACTGATTTTCAGGTTATAGATATTCTCACCAAGCCTCTCGGCAAAGTGAAGTTTGATTTGTTTAGGGGGTACATTTGTAAAAACAATGTATTAAGGGGTCATAGTCAACCTTTCTTTATTCCTCATGGCTATATCATGTGTAAATATATTTGTCAACGATAATAATTCAAAATACCCTTTTAAGCCATCTCGTAAGGGTCCCTCATCAATACATGGAAATCATAAAAACAACATATTTCAGATATCCTAGGGTCTATTCAAATGTTATAACATGATTTTTAAGTGCAAATTTAAGCTATGAGTACTAATATAAAAATTTTAAATATGAGATGACACATTTAAGAAATCCCTTACATGCCCATGTCAATCATGTCTCTACACATCATGATAAATTTACATATGAGACTAAAGGAAAGAAATACAATACAAATGATATGCATGATGCATATGCTCATTCAAGTGAATTGAAAGTCCTACACAGAGGAAAGAATTTATATGTTCTAAGAAACCAATCTCAAATGCTAATTCAATCACATTGAATTGTACCTTTTTGGTTTAAAAATAATTATAGATACTAAATATGTAATTAATTAGTTTTATAGATAATTAATATTATCCCCTCTATATGCATGAAAAAATAAAATGAAAACCATTTTGTAATTATCATAGAATCAACAAAGATAGTGACAATGATTACATTATGATTTAAAATCAAAGATAAAACAATTTGAGCATAAAGGTATTATTTATTTTAATGCATGATATTTGATAGATCTCCTTTTCCTCCTCTCGGGGTAATCACTTCATGGAGGCTATGATCACCCATAAGGGCCCTTCTACGGATGTAATTATTTCATAGCTTCATGTGGGTGATCTCACTCCATATGGGTCATCTCCTACATGGTCATTTAAATCACCTAGATCCATATGGGTACACAAGGATCACACACACGTGCACACACACACACACACACACACACACACACACACACACACACACACACACACACACACACACACACACACACACACACACACACACACACACACACACACACACACGTGCACGTGCACAAACACACACACGAATATGATTCCATATTAAATTATACAAATTCATCTATAATACAAGGGACATATACTACTCAAGAGGATATGTAAGCCATACATCATCCAAAAAAGTCTATAATAGTGTAAGAACTACATTATACTATTGTGCACAAAGAAACATAAATAATAAACATCACACAAGATAAATTTTCTCAAAAACATTGTAAATAGAGGAATATGAGAAAAATTGTCTCGAATAAAAAAATTAGCCATGTTTATAAGATGATTTGAGCATACACGAGTAAAGTCGGGGGCAACATAAAGATGAATTTTGACGATATTTATGACTTACTTTGGTACTAGTAAATTTAAAGCAAAAAGGAGAATTTAATATTGACTACTATGAAAATGATGATGAGCGATTTTATATTTCCAATGAGATTTTATGACAATTAAATTTCAATCCTATTGATGAAGATGATATTATTTGAAAGAAGTGTTACTCATCTCCTTATATCTAGATAATAAATACATGCCACAAAAAGCACTAAAATTTACTTACCACTAGATGGAACACATCATCTATATGGAAATTTACCTCCTCATTCTCTTGATGAGTTCTTCTAATAGCACACTCCTCCTTCTCCTTGTTCAATACTAGATCAGTGCCGCATTCCACTTTGTCCTCCACCAGGGTCTCAATGTTCCTTGTCTCCTCTTCTTTTGCCACATTGGTTGTATTCTCCCGCATAGAGATTAGAATCTCGTGCTTCTCGCGCTAGCCTCCTCTTCTTTTCCCATGTCCTGGGTGCTTCCTCCTACCTGGCTATCCTTGCGCCACACAAAAAGGAACCCTTGTTCTTCTTCTCTGCCTTCCTCCTCTCGAATCATGTACATTGAAAACAGGCGGCCCTTGATCTTTCTCGGGGTCCTCTTCCCCACTTACTTCTTCTTCACTATCATCTTTCTCTCCTATGTACTTGTCCAAGTTCCCAACTTCTTCTAAGGTGGTCTCCTCTTCTACCCTCTTCTTCTTCCTAACCGAGGATTCTGGTGTAGGTGACTCCATTTCTTCTTCTTCTAATGACTCCTTATCCGATGGATTTTCTGGCTCTGGAGTATTTTCTTTGATTACGGGATTCTTCTTGCATGCATACGCACTGGTCCGACGCTTGTCTTGGGGGAACCTATTGCCTGTGTGTCCACCTCACTTGGATTTTTCTTTTCTGGTTTCTTTTCCTCCCATTTGGGTGCGGGTCTTTTCCTTCCAATTGGATCTTGAGGTATAGACACCTCGTTCTCCGAATATGTACCCTTTTCTAACATGGTTATTATGCAAATGTAAACACACACTGCGGATCCTTCTGTAATGGGCATAGTCATGGGATTTGTCATTTGAACTTCTTGTGAAACATACCGCTCTATGTACATGTGCTTGTCTGGGTAAATGAACCCTTTTTGCAATTCCCTATGGTCTTGGTCCAAACTACTAAGGTCCAACTTAACCTTTTTGGACTCTTTGAACTGTTTACTCTCGCTTGGAAGTATTGAGCTATGAAGGCGAAGGGGAGCTTGTACCATGGGCTCTATGTATCATCTATCAATTTGAATCTGTCCAAGCCAAAATGTTGGTACACAGAAAATTCTACTTCTCCCATAGTGGCTGCTGGCAGTTGTTCAGGAATTCTCCATTATGCTCCAAACGTGTTCCTTAGGCGCGTGTACCACTTTTCCAAATGTGCCTTGTGCACTGTTGTCAAAGTGTCACAAGAATATTTTTCAAACCTTTTGGCGGGCGAAGGTCTTCAGTAGGGTACTCCATTACAAACTTATCTGATGCATTCGGTACCCCTATCTCTGAAAACACAATGGTCGCAGACACATTTCCAAAAAGGATCTTGTCATCTTCCTTCGTGCGATTGATAATTTCATCCACGATGAATATAGAAAAATTATATATGCTGCCCTCTCAAATCTTCTTACACACATTCAACCATGGTTTATTGACTTGGGTCCATCTCTCCTGGCCATTTAGCTTTGAAACTAGGTGCACGGCCATCTTCATTACTGGATCCTTATTATCTCGTGACATCATAATACCTTGACCCCTTCTTGCATGCAAAAGTGGTGATAGTTTCCTTAATCACTTCTATGTCAGTCAAATCATCCTCCAAACCGTCTCCTTCACAGATGAGGCTTGTGAAATGAGCTAAGGGGTTATGCACATCTTACGCCCTACGAAGTGGAAATAGTCCTCATGTACGTGTGACATCAACCACTACTATAAACACTCGGGTTTCCCAGTAGGGAAACTCAAAGAGTTGTAATAATCCTAGCTTCTCCAACTTGACCTTCATGTCATCATTATATATGGGCAAACCCTCTGATGTCCTTTTGTTTTTTGGGCACACTAACTCCAACGCCAACTCCTTCTCGATCGTGCTTATCCGATGATTATAATCATTCACAAACATATTCCTAATATAGGACTCCCACTCCTTCCCCAACATTACTCCATTTGGGTACTTTGCATTTTTGCATACCACTCTTCATTTGTGCTTACTTCAATTTCTTTCTGCTTTCCCTTTCCCTTCTTGGGTGTAATATCTAGTTTCTTGGGTATGATTATCTAAGTCTTCTTCCCACTTTAATCACTTCTGTTACTCCATTCTTCTCCTTTCTCCAACCATAGATCTTGAACTTGTGAAGAAAATTACTTAAACCCGTGCCCTAGTTCTTCAAACCCTAACTAGGATACTCCCTTCACAAGATGGTGTCTTCTCATAACTTCTCCCATGCCCGTGAAATCCCTTCCTCCTGGTTTACAAATCTGAACTAGTTACCCACACTTCAATCTCTCCAAATTTTTCTTCACACAAATCAGTTTTTGGAAGCCCTAGTTTCCAAAGGTGTAAAAAGCGCTTCGTTCTCCTTATACGAAAAGTGAAAAATGAAGTGTCTTGACCCCTTTATTTATAGTTTTTCCCATTTTGAGCATTAAAACATGTGTGGAAAATCCTCCAACCTTCTGGTGCGCAACCAATCCAACCTAACAAGAGACTCTTACACCCGCATAACCAACATCGAAGGCACTTCTTCTGTCCTGATTTTTTCTCTCACCTACCTTGTGTTGCTTAATGCACTTTCTCCTCCTTTGTACGTGGGATATATAAGTAGCTTTATCTTGGCACCAACCATCCTTTTTCTCCATCTTTTCTTTCCATACACCTCTTTCAACAGGGCCATTCAACTAGGATTTTTAACACAAACTTCCTTGGTACTTTAACCATGCGCTCCTTCACATTACTCCACCCCACACTAAAATGATGTGCGGTCCTTTGCGCACTCACAAATTCTCAAAAAGTAGCAATAAGGTTATTGGTGCCCAAGGTGCAAAACAAAACAACAATGTGAAAGGGAAACACAAGAAAATAAATGCATAAAGGAAAATTCTAAACTAATTGGAAAAACTACCTTATTTACAAACACCAAGAAGACTTATTTATAGTAGGGCTTCAGCCTACTCCCATTGAAGTGTCCAGAAACTTTGTTCCATCCATCGCTTGTAATTGGCATGCGCCTGAATCAAGGATGTACGAGATTGTGTAAGGACCCAACCAATGGACTTTCAACTTCCCAGGATGGTGCAGAAACTTAGAATCATACTATAAAATCATTTGCCCAACCTCAAACTTTTTGTTTCTAATGTGGTGATCATGCCAATCTTTCTGCTTTGATTTCTCTATTGTTTGGCTCCACCTGGAAAGTGATCATCTCTCGTCTAACTTCATTAACTCATCAATTATTTCTTCCAGTGCTTGCTCATTGGCTAACCCTCATGTGCGTGTTATTATCAGAGAAGGAAACATGAATTCAATTGGCAGCACAACTTCTGCACCAAACACTAACTGAAACGGTGTGGCTTTGTTCAACCTTTTATATGTTGTCCTATAAGCCCATAATACTACTGATACTTTGTCATCCCAAAGATTGTCTTCTCGACATCACAAATTTTTGTTAGGGTATGACTCAATATTTTGTTAAATGCTTTCGTAGTTCCATTTGCTTGTGGGTGATAGGGTGTAGTCTTATGATGAGCCACCATGAACTCTGCTAACAGGATCCTCACGGTCTCATTCAAGAAATGTGGACCCTTATCACTGGTTAGACTCAAAGGACATCCATACCTCGTGATAATGTTTTCCCATAAAAATCTTGCCACTATGGCTGCTGTGCAGTCTTTAGTTGGGGCTGCCTTTACCCACCTTGTTAGATAATCCATGCAAGTGATGACATAGTGTGACCTAGTCCTATGCACCGCTAGTGCAATAAGGCCTACAAAGTCTATTACCCACTTCTCAAAAGGATCTATGCTAGGGATAGGGCGTAAAGGTATTTCATCTCTTTCTAGGCTTGCCAATGCACTGACAATGGTCACACACTTTACAATAGTATTTACAATCCTTGTACAGGTTTCCCACCACAATCCTACCATTAATATCTTATGCACGGTGGCATCACCTACATAATTCCCACCTGAACTTCCTTCATGTGCTTCCTCCATGATGGCGAGGCACTCATGCTCTAATAAACACCTGTGCAACACCTCATCACGTCCTAACTTATATAAGTCTCCACTGATTAACATGTAGGGCATGACGCGTATGGCTAATTGCTTCTTCTCTAATTCCTTCATTCCTTCCAATGCCACACCTTCCTTTAAAAATACTGCAATCTCCTCCAAATCCAAGGGCACATGCCACAACCTAAATAGTTGTGCGTCTGGCATTGTCTCCTCAATACTCTGCACGTCCTCCCCTGAATCAATTCTTGACAAATGATCAGGTCCATAATTGCTTTTCCTAGGCTTCACTACTACAATGAACTCAAACTCTTGAAACAACAACACCCACCGACATATGTGCCCTTGTAGAATGGGCTTGTTCACCAAATACTTTAATGCCATGTGGTTGGTGTAAAATACAAAGGGAGTTGCCAGCAGATATTGTCTGAACTTGAAAAGTGCATAGATCATTGAAAATTCCTCGTGCTCAGTCATGGTGTAATTCTTCTCTATTGGTGTCAACTTCCTACTTGCAAAACATAGAGGATGATCAACAATTCCTTCACTTGGCTATGCAAGCACTGCTCCAATAGTTGTTCTTGAGGCATCTACATGGACATGGAAGGGCTTGTCCTAAGAGGAAAAACATAATATAGGCGTAGTGACAAGCCTATCCTTTAATGTATAAAACGATCTCTGCTGCGCCTCTCCCAATGAAAGGAACTTTTATGTCTCGAGAATCTCCTCTAAAGGTGCTGCAATCTTGGTATACCCTTTGATGGATTTCTTGTAATAACCCATATACCTAAGGAATCCATGCACTGCGCTCTAGATAGTAGGCTCCCCTAACCCCACAATAACTACAACTTTAGCGGGATCTACCAACAAGCCCTCCTTACATATGATATGCCCCAATAGCATCCCAAAGGGTGTAGCAAATACACACTTCTTAATGTTGAGGGATATCCTCAACTACCTACACCTCTCAAACATTAACCTCAAATTATCACAATTGTCTTTTACTAGACCATACACTCATCCAATCATCCAAATAGACCAAGAAACTTAAGAATGAAGTCTGGAACACTTGCACCACTATGCACGAAAAATAGTAGGCATGTTATTCAACCCAAAGGGCATGACAATATGCAAAACTTCCCCACTCAGTGGTGAAATTTGTCTTCTCCTGGTCTTCCTTTGCAATCCGAACTTGGTGGTACCCCCAAAATCCATTTGTAAAGGAATAGATTTTGTGCCTAGTGTTTCCTTCCAAAATTTCTTCCGTGAAGGGGGTTGGAAAAGGATCAATGACATAAACTACGTTCAGCTCCCTATAATCCACATAGATCCTAATCCACCCATCCTTCTTGATGCTGATTACCATTGAACTTATCCATTCTGATTCCTCCACTGCTTCAATGATCCCAGAAGCTATCATTTTGTCTATCTCCTCCTTAACCTTCATGCACAAATTGGGATTCATCTAGTAGGGTCTCTTCCTGACTGGGTGTGCACCGTCCTTCAGCTTTATCTTCATCTCCCCCAAGGAATGGTGAACGCCTTTGAGCTCATGGTACCCATGTGGGAATAAATCCTCAAATTCACGCAATAGATCAATGATCTTAGAGAATTCCTTCTCGACCAATAATCTCCAATAATAGCTTCCTTAGGTTCTTCTCCTGAACCGATGTTAACCTTCTTTGTCTTTAAGGGCTCATGGTAGGCATGTGCGTGAGTATTAGTACTATCCACTACCTCACGCATCCTTATAGAATGGATAACATCTAAACTTTCTTCTTCCTCCCCATTAATTACATACACCAACTTCCCTTTCTCTTTTTCCAAACACGCGTGCTCAAGTTATAACTCTTCTGTTTCCTCTACCTCCTCTTCAAAGCACGCTTCCAAACTTGGTCCACCTAGTAACTCCAACATCCTATCTTCTACCATGGCACTATCCCCCATGGTAAGGCGCTTGATACCCTGCAAGGCCTTATCAACTAATGGCTTAGTACTTCGATACTCAAAGGTTTGAATGAGGTCAGCCGCTAGCTCTTGCCAATTCCCTATCTGGCGGCGTGTCTTTGAATGTATGTACCATGCACATGTAACCCTATAGTGTAGAATACAACTTATGCACCTAGAGGGATGGTGGAAAAGCTTCTACGCCTTCTCTCTAGATCCTCTCACACTCCTGGATATGGAAAGAGGCGGGATCCTTCCCATGGTAGTCCTTGATGGTGGTGGGCACGTTGCTCCTAGAGAATCTGACAAAAAGAGAAATTCTTACCTCGCACCATTCCAAAAGGCTCTCCTGATGTGTAACCCACCACCGTGCCACTGTACTCGAGTAGAACATAGCTTAGCATCCCTCTCTGTTCCTTCTCATTCTTCCACTGAGCTTCCATCTCCTGCAGAAAGATCTCAAGGAAGGATCCTCCTGAATACTTAGGCAGATCCTTTCCTCCTAGGCGCCAAACTATGTGTGCATTTGTTACCTTGGTCACCAACCCTCTCAACTGTGATCCCATTAATTCATAAGTTCCATGTGCCCAATTGTCACATGCTAGAATGGTGGTATCATTTACTAATTGAGTATCCTCAAAATCGATTACTTTGTCGGTAGGATGTATTATCTCTGGGTCCCTGATTGAGTGCACATATATCCCTGCTCTAGTGCCACTGCATCGAGTAGAACATAGCTTAGCATCCCTCTCTGTTCCTTCTCATTCTTCCACCGAGCTTCCATCTCTGCAGAAAGAACTCAAGGAAGGATCCTCCCGAATACTTAGGCGAGATCCTTTCCTCCTAGGCGCCAAACCGTGTGTGTGCATTTGTTACCTTGGTCACCGACCCTCTCAACCGTGATCCCATTAATTCATAAGTTCCATGTGCCCAATTTTCACATGCTAGAATGGTGGTATCATTTACTAATTGAGTATCCTCAAAATGGATAACTTTGTCGGTAGGATGTATTATCTCTCGGGTCCTTGATTGAGTGCACATATATCCTGTCTATAAATTCTTCCCCCAAAGGTTCAATATAGCGTGTCGAATTCCCATTAGCCGGGGTATAATGACCAATTACTCCTTATTTTCAAAGCCGATGCACCCTTTGTTGAACCGAAGGTCGGAATTACTCTTGTAATACCATGGGCACCCAAGTAGTGTTGGAAAATTGTGCGCCTCGCGAGCGCTAAGACTTCAAATTCCCTAGTAAACTTAGCTCCTTGGATAGTGATAGTTACATCCTTTAAGACACCGATGGGCATCACCATAGTCTTGTTTTCCAATACAACAAATTTGAAGATGGTTGTAATACATGTCTTCTTGTCTCGATGCCATGCATCCAAAGTTAGAACATTAACCTCCACGCCTGTGTCAATGAGGATATTACTAAGGAGCCATCCATCTACAACTGCATTCAATGTGATCTCCTTGTCATAGTCAATGCTGTGAGGGGGAAGGTTTGCATGAAAGACCTACCTATTGTGATCTCCTCCAAATGTGGTACCTTCTCTCTCAACCATGATCCTAGCAAGGGAATGATATTATCTTGCCTTAACATTTTACACATCTCCTTGACCTCATCCAGGTAATCCTTTGGTGCCTCGACTCTCCTCCCTTGTTCCTCCCTCTTGGATTGCTCCTTTAGACACTAGATTTCCCCTTGTAAACTTTGAATGACATCCATGGTGTCTTGATATACCTCCTTTTGATGTGTGGGTCTGGTTACTTTCCATAACCTACTTCCTCCCTTGAAACCAGGTTCTTTTGCCTTGGTATCTCTTTTCGCATGTACGGCTTGTCCTTGTTGCAAGACAAGCTCCAAACCTACATCCCGTGTTACCCAAGGCATCCACTATGTGTCTGCCTTCTTAATGCTGAGCATTGTAGCGCCCTTGTCTTTCCAGTGTTATTGATTCATGTGCTCAAACAACTCCGGGAATTCCTCATACTTATGCTTCTTTCCGCACCATGAGTACTTTATGCAATGTATGAGCATTCTCGTTTGTAATGCTCTGTAGATTCACAATTGAAACATGTTCCATGTGGGAACTTATTCCTTCCTCCTCCACAGTTACCACGACCATGGAATCCACCGTGAAATCTCCTTCCACACGCTCCTCCATCTGTGCACTCCTTATAATGGTGATCATCACCCTTGGAACTACTGACAACACTAGTTTGACGCATCCCATGATTAATGGCCTCATGGATCTGATCTATGAGCATACAATCCTTAGTATCATGGGTTATAGAGGTACAGATATTGCACTAACAATACACATTCTCTTGGATTGCATGTTGTAGCAAGGGGAACCTACTTGCATCATGGTCCCCATGAAAAATTTTATAGTCTACTGCCACAGGCATACTATCCTCTAGGGGCAATTATCCTTAATGTGCCCCTCTACTTCACAATCTGTGCACCAAAACCACTGTGAGTCTCATGGGCTGAGTTCTTAGAGAACTTCTACAACTGTTTGGCCATAACAGAAATCTGAGCCTCCAGGAATGGGCTAGTGCCAATATCAATACTACCAACAGCCTCAGCACATAGAGAAACCTCCAATACCTCACGCGGGTCTGTAAAATTTTTATGAGATAAGGCCCTTCTAAAGGGTGTGATCAATCCTCCAAAAAACCACTGAGCATGCTGTGAAGGGTGAATATCATGTGATAACTTAGACAAGAGAGTTTTAAAACACACATCATACTCCCACACACTCTCTACCATTCCTTGCTAAATCTCCTTCAAAGCACTGATGCTCTTTTGTTCAAACTTAGGAATGTGGAATTCTACCAAGAATGTGTTCTTTAAAGCAGTATAGTAAACCACTATTTGATGAGGGTCATACTTCCTATACCAGCTATGCGCACGCCCTTACAACGTGGTTTCAAACTAAATAGCATTCCGCTCTGGGGTTGTGATCCTCTTTGCACGCCATAGTAGTTCACACTTGTGAACATGTTCCATAATATCCTTAATACCTCTATAATCGAGAAAATGTAGAGACATTTAAAATAAAACTTTAAGGGGTGGTTGGGGCTGATTCCTTCTAATCCAAATCCTTGGTTTCCACCTATTTTTCCTCCACCACCTAATCCACCAGGTCCACTAGGTCCTGAACCACCGATCCACCATAAAAACCAACTCCTACTCCCGAACCACCGATCCACCAGTCCACTAGGTCCACCAGTCCTGTTCCTCCCGACCCCCAAACCCACCAAATCCAAAGAGTGGTTATGCCAAGGGTCCCCATAGTTCCATTGAGTTACATGCCTATGGTCTGAGACAATGCCCCACTACTAATAGTATACCCCACGCCACTCCTAGATATGAGACCAAAATCTTACATGTCTATACCTTGCTTGAAAAGTCTTCCTAACACTAGGTTGGTATTTGCAACCATAGAAGGCCCAAACAAGAAATTATATCTCCGGATGAAGATCAATCACTTCCAATGTAACCAACCAACTAGACTAGCAATATTTTCCCCCTGATCTAGAAAACCAAGCACCAGGGTCCAATCACTAGGTGGGATCGGATGCGCACCAATGGTTCTTATATCTTTGTGTGAAGAAATCTCATTAGAAGTCGAACGGGTCTCTCTTACGCACTTTCCAAGATGGGGTTGCACAAACTACTCAAGTTCCAAATCCTCTACATGAACCTCAAATCCTTCCCACAACATCTACTACCATACATCCATCACACCTGTAACCTTGTATTTTCTAGAAATCTCCCTTTCATATGCTTCACAATAATTGAGTTGTCTCTCCTCCCTTTCCTTCTCTATTGCAACATCTCATGTCATCTTCCTCCACCCTAGCTTCCTCGTCTAACACTCAAAATGGTTTAGCCAACCATTGGGAATGCCTCTAAACTCATGGTAACCATCAAGATTTTTATAACCGAGGGACAACATGTAGAAACGATCCTCCGGGCTCCTACAAACTCAAACTCAAAACCTCTAGAAAAGAATATGTGGAAATGGCATACTCCGTATAGCTAGCTAGTACTCCTTTCCACCAATGATCCACAACATGGGTCCAAGTCGAGATCTCGTATCTTGCAGCCTCTCGGTATTCTTCTTGGGTCCACACATGTGATCCATAATGCTAACTTGATCTAGATGCATAGGCTGAGAGCCATTCATATAGTTCCACTGGGAAGCAACATAATTTTTTTCATATAAATCATGGTAGAGGTTATCTTCTACCCATCTACGTGCATCAAACTCAGGTCCAATGTTGAATCTCTAAGAAAATTCATCCTCCATGCTCTTAAACCATGATTCAACACTTTTCAAAGTTAATCGCTTTGTCATTACTCACTACACAAATCATGATGTATGCCATTTCCCACTACAACTTCGAAAAGAGGTCCCGGAAATGAAACCAAGATGTAGTCATTTTTACCCCTATCACAAAAGAAAGGAACCCCATGCATGTCACCTATCACCCAATGGATGTTGGGCACTCACCCGAGGCACGCACGGGTGCCGAGTCTCTCTTTTATGTGAGTTTAGTGGGAAACATCATCTATGATTTGTGTTTAAGATATTTCAAAAGGATTTAAGACATACAAGAACCATAGAGCTCAGAATGACCTCTAGATCCTTGCAATTATTATAGGTAGAGTAATTAATGCATTATATAACTTATACCATAACAAAAATAAGTATATAAGAATCCATACTTAGCATAAAATAAAAAAGAGATTATGAAAAAGATGTATGCATCAAAATCATTGATATTCATATATATATAAACTGGTAACCTCATTACATCCATGGAGCCATTTACAGAATGTCACAGAGAAGCAGACCACAATCATGCATTATAACTAGACTAATGTAACTATGCTACCAAAAAGAAAAATTACAATCCCTTACCCAATACATCCTTTCCCGAATCCAATTACTCACTAACAAAGTTCTTGCAGTATTTCTGCAGAGCTCGCCCACTCTCTAAGTCTCTCTTTGTTTACTCTGCAGGTACTTGTATTTATAGCCTTTATGGGCTGCCAACTCATCCTCCAGCGCCCTCAAATCTGATGCCAAGTGTTTGAATGTGGTCCTCCATGTGAGCATGCTCCTCTAGGCTTGAGATTTCCACTTTATACCATGATGTGCTTCTAGAAGCTTCTACCTGCAAGCATGCTCCTTCCTGGGCCAACTTGTCGCCAGGCTGGCACCTTATCTACGCACAATCGAGTCATGCTTTTCACATGTTCTACCCCGAATGGCCAATTTTACTAGGTCCCGAACCCTTGGTTTTTTCCGTGTGTGCCACATGCACCACGGGTTTCCTTAAACCCTTCTCTTAACCCTACCTTACACGCTTTTTTCCTTGCACACCTTTCTTCAATCGGGACCCTTGCACTCCTATACGCCTTTTGTACTTAGTCAATATTATAGGGGCCCAAAATCATGGATAAAATTATCAACCGCATGAAGAAAATTATCAACAGTATAAAGGAAGATGACAAGATCCTTTTTGGAAATGTGTCTTGACCATTGTGGTTTTAGAGATAGGGGTACAAGATGCATCGGATAAGTTCGTATGGGAGTACCTGTTGAAGACCCCTCACCTGCCAAAAGGTTTGAAAATTATGCTTGTGACACTATGAAAATAGTGCAAAAGGCACATTTGGAAAAGTGGTACACATGCCTAAGGAACGCGTTTAGGGTAGAATGGAGAATTCCCGAACAACTGCTAGCAGCCACTAGGGGAGAAGCAAAATTTGTTGTGTACCAGCATTTCTACCTAGGTAGATTCAAATTGATAGATGAGACATGGAGACCATGGTGAAAGTTCCCTTTTCCTTCACACTTAATACTTCAAAGTGGGAGTAAACAGTTCAAAGAATCCAAAAGTTTAAGTTGGACCTTGGTAGTTTGGACCAAGAATACGGGAATTGTGTAAAGGGTTGGTCTACCCCGTAAGCGCATGTACATAAAGTGGTACGTGTCACAAGAAGTTTAAATGACAAAACCCATGACTCTACCCATTGCGGAAGGATCCGCAACGTGTGCATTTACATTCACATAAGACCCAAGTTAGAAAAGGGCACATATCGGAGAACGAGGTGTCTACACCTCATGATCTAATTGGGAGGAAAATACCCGCACCTAAATAAGAGGAAAAGAAACCGAGAAAAGAAAAATCCAAGTGAGGTGGACACACAGGGTAATAGGTTCCCCTAGGATAGGTTCTGGACCCAAGATGTATGCATGCATGCAAGAAGAAGCTCGTAATCATAGAAAAGACTCCAGAGCTAGAGAAGCCGTTGGATAAGGAGTCATCAAAGAAAAAGAAATGGAGTCACCTACATTGGACTCCCGGTTAGGAAGAAGCAGAGGGTAGAAGAGGAGACCACCTCGGAAGATGTTGGGAACTTTTACAAGTACATAAGAGAGAAAGATGATAGTGAAGAAGAAGTAAGTGGGGAAGAGGACCTCGTGAAAGATCAAAGGCCTCATTTTTTCAATGTACATGATTCGGAGGAGGAAGGCGGAGAAGAAGAACAATTGTTCCTTTTTGTGTGTCACAAGGATAACTAGGTAGAAGGAAGCACTCGGGACATGGAAAAGACAAGGAGGCTAGCATGTAGAAGCATGAGCTTCCAAGCTCTGTGTAGGAGCATACAACCAAGGTGGCAGAAGAAGAGGAGACAAGGAACATTGAGACCCTAGTGGAGGACAAAGTGGAACATGGCGCTGAGCCAATATTGAACAAGGAGAAGAAGGAGAGCGCAGAAGAGGAACGTGGTAGCACTAGAGGCCCCGTTTTAATTGTAAGTATACCCAAGGGTATGCACATGGGAGGAAGGCACATAGAGGGGGGGAGGTTAGAGATGGGTTATATTGATGACCCCAAGAAAGTGTTTCACGCGCGGTTCCAGAGTACACTTCCGGTGGAGGAGCTTGTAGGCATGTCATCTTTTGATAAGGAGGTTACCTATCCGCAGACAAGGAAGATGATCTCATGGGAAATTGAGTCCCACCTTGATGAGATGGAGTTTGAGGTAAGCCACGGGGCAGTAATAACATTGCCAGGACTAGGAGAAGATAACCTAGTGGTGGATACCCAGCAACTCTCGGATGAACAACTATGCAATGCGCTCAACAAGGTCTCTATTGAGATAGAAGCTAGGCTCTTCGGGCACAATGATAGGATCGGGGTCTGGAAGGGGAGATGAAGAAGAAAGAGGAAGAGCTAGCTATATTGACCAAGGAGATGAGCTAGGAAAATTTAATCAGTGCCTAGTGGCAGTGGGAGTTGAAGGATGAAAAGGCCAAGGTGAGCGTTGTGTACAAGAAAGTGGAATCTATCAATGAGGCTATACTATTGAAGCATCCAGACCTAGCATCACCCACGTAGAAGTATGGATCTACCTTGGGATTCCTAGAGGATTTAACAAGGGTCCTCACCATGGAAAGACAACTGCTAGCCTTGGAGTCTACAGAAGAAGTGGCCGCGTGCCTAGAGAAGGAAGATAAGTTGAAGATCGTAGCGCTCATTATGGAATACAAAAAAGTTCTTGTTGATGTAAGGGTTGCTTCCTGACCGTTGAGGCCACATACGACAATTGTGTGGATAGGGAAAAGTGGTAGGCACCTTAGTCACCACTCATGAGGCGTAACTCAAGGATTGCTAGGAATAAAACAAGGGGAATAGGGTGGAAAGAGAGAAAATCCTTGTTGAGGTTGAGAAGAAATCTGAGGCCATTGAAATCATAAGGGTTTAAATCAAAAACTAGTTGAAGGAGCTATATCCATGCATTACACGAAGAATGGACGTGTTGGAGGATATATGCAAGGAATTAGAGAAGATCACGAGATACCATGAGTGCAGAAGGAGATGGGATAAGTTTTGAGGAGGTGAGTGCTCTAGTCAGTGACCTTTGTCGGAGGGTGCAAGATGAAGACGATTCCTGGAATAAGTTGGAGGCTGAATTGCAAAAGGATTTTCCCAGCTTGTTGCAGTGATTCTTTCACTCTCCCATTCTTTCTTCTTTCCCCATTCTTTCATCCCCTTATTCTTTTCCTAGGTGTAAGCCTATTGTATTCTTTCTTTCACTAAGATAAGTGTTCCCACGAGATGGAGAATAGGTGTAGTGTGGGGTGATGTTGGGCCCCTAGAATATTGACTAAGTAAAAAAAGGCTTGTAGGCATGCAAGGGTCCTAGTTGAAGAAAGGAACACAAGTAAAAAAGTGCAAGGCGGGGTTAGAGACTGGTTTAAGGAAGCCTGTGGCGTGCGCGATGCGTGTGGATAGAACCAAGGGTTCATGACTTAGTCAAATTGGGTGTTTGGGGCAGAACACATGAGAATCATGACCTGATTGTGCATGGATAAGGTGCCAACATTGTGATAGGTTGGCCCAGGAAGGAGCATGCCTGCGGTAGAAGATTCTAGAAGCACATTATGGTATAAAGTTGAAATCTTAGGCCTGGAGGAGCATGCTCACATGGAGGACCACATTTAGACACTTGGTATTGGATCTGAGGGTCTGGAGGATGAGTTGGCAGCCTAGAAAGGCTATAAATACAAGTGCCTACAGAGTAAACAAAGAGAGACTTAGAGAGTGGGTGGATCTCTACAGATATACTACAAGAACTATGTTAGTGAGTAATTGGATTTTGGAAAGGATGTATTGGGCAAGGGGATTGTAATTTTTCTTTTTGGTAGCATAGTTACACCAGTCCAGTTGTAATGCATGACTGCAGCCTGCTTCTCTCTGACATTCTATAAATGTCTCCATGGATGTAGCGAGGTTACCAGTTTATATATATATATATATATGAATATCAATGATTCTGATACATACATATTTTTCATAAGCTCTCTTTCATTTTATGCTAAGTATGGATTCTTATATACTTCTTTCTATTATGGTACAAGTTATATAATCTGTTAAGTACTTTACCTGGAATAACTGCAAGGATCTAGAGGCCGTTCTGAGCTCTATGGCTCTTATATGTCTTAAACCCTTTTGAAATCTCTTAAACACAAGTCATAGATGATGTTTCCCAGTAAACTCACATAAAAGAGAGACTTGGCACCCGTGCGTGCCTTGGGTGAGCACCCAACATCTGCTGGGTTATAGGCCGGTCGCATGGGGTTCCTTTCTTTTGTGATAGGGGTAAAAACGACTACAAGAAACCACTTGAAAACATTTATTTTCTATTTTTGTACTCCAATTAAAAACCACCATTTTTGGTTCATGGTTAACCGTTTGAAAACCATACAACGGGTTTGTGATCATCCTACAATAAAAATCACCTAATCATGAAAGCAGGTGTAAGTACAAAGGTAGGTTTTCCCCATGTTCACACTAAGGTTGGGAGTGTTAGGAATTATTAGCACTCACATGGTTTATTGCGTGAGTAAATAAATATTTAATTAGTAAAGTTTGGTGGGTGAGTTGTTAATAACCCACGTAGACATGGTTGTGTGAGTTATAACAAGCCACATAGATAGAAAGGTTTGGTTGGGTTTGTTGTAGGTGTTAAAATTGGATTCCTCCATATTAGGAGATCCTCCTCCTATTTATTTGTATGAGCCAAATGATAATATAGAGAAGAAATTATTGCGTTATGTACTTTGTGTAAATATTTACCAAAATTTTCATGCCTTAATATAGATCCCATTCATTAGGGTATATTATACATTTATAGTTTGTAAAATAAGATTGTAAGACACATATATAGATTTATACAACGTCACGGATCCTTAGAAACATGAAAAAATATATAAAAAAGTGACATAATTTACACTAGTAAATAATAATTAACCAAGGATAAAACTATAATATAGTATGAACTATAGTAGAAATTTTTGTCATGGGGAATATTCACATAAATTTTAGCATTTTAAATTTCTTACATGCATTTATAGAATTTCAATACATATTCGTATACAAATTACATAGTTTAGAGTAGAATATAGGGGATATGAGTACTTAATTCCTTCTCCATTGCATTACTTATATATAATTGTAGATACATGATTTGGGGGAATGATCCTTTTTATCCCTTACATTACTCAACATTTGAATAATAAAAATAATCTATTATAGCACATAGAGGGGGCATGTGTCATCCACAATTTCAAATTTTTGCTATATTTACAAATCCGGGCCTAGATCCATTTATAGTGGTGTGGTTTGTAGGTTTAGAAGATATCAAATTGGCTAGGTACTTTGTAGGATATTATTTCTTTCCTCTTTATTTTTTTGGGAAGATATCAAGGTGGCCAAATACTTTGTAGAGTAATATTCCCTCTAAATAAGGTTATTTGGGTAAATTTCCTATGATACATTTTCTTAGTGTTGCATTACATGAACTCAAATCCTCTTATACTCTATCTTCTCATTCATAAAAATGGGAAATGATCACATCTAATCCTTTGATATCTCAATGTAAGTCAAAATATCCAAGAAAAATAAGAACATAAGATCCTCTCTGTTAGTGCAAAATCACAACACCCCCAAATGAGTTGTCAGATCTACTTTTCTAAGGCATAGTCATTTGGTGTGATTTGCATAACATTGAGTTTTCCCCAAAATGTGGGACTTTGTAAATGGGAAAAATCTCCAAATTAAAGGCTAGTTCCTATTCCTTTGTTTAGGTGCATGCATGAAAAATTGCAAAGGACCTATTCCTAAACCTAATCTAAGTTTTACCAAGGAGACATGGATAAAAGGAATACAAGAAATCAAAACTAAGCTACAAGGTGATGCACCAAAGGAATGATGAACATTAGTTTTGCTGATAGACACAAACCAAAAAAATGCATACAGTAATCAAGCACAGATAACTAAATTTGTAATGGAAGACTAGATGAGAGCAATGGAGACAAGAAAGGATCTAAAATCAATCACAAACATGTTTTATTGCTCGTAGATTGATACAATGCATTACAAATGGCCCGAAGGTAGAAAATGTGTTGCAATCTAATGGAAGGTCTGAAAACTCCATGAATTCCTTTGCTAGAAGAAAAGGGGAGCCTATAAAAATAGAAGAATGTCCAACCCTTTACAATGAGTCCCGACCCTACTTTTATAGATTCAACACAAAAGGGAGAAAGAGAGAGAAGCGAGAAAAATAGTCTGAAGTTCAATCACTGCTATTAATTCCTCCCTTCTATGTTGAATCTATAAAAGCAGGGCTGAGACTCATTGTAAAGGGTTGAACATTCTTCTATTTTTGCAGGATCCCCTTTTCTTCTGGAAAAGGAATTCATGGAGTTTTCAGATCTTCCATTAGATTGTAACACATTTTATACCTTCCGGATGTTCAGTAATGCATTGTATCTATCTGTAGAGAGCAATAAAACACGTTTGTGATTGATTTTAGATCCTTTCTTGTCTCCATTGCTCTCATTTGGTCTTCCATTACAAATTTGGTTATCTGTGCTTGATTATTGTATGCATTTTTGTTGGTTTGTGTCTATAAGAAAAACTAATGTTCATCATTCCTTCGTTCATCAACTTGTAGCTTAGTTTTGATTTCTTGTATTCCTTTTATCCCTGTCTCCTTGGTAAAACTTAGATTAGGTTTAGGAATAGGTCCTTTGCAAGTTTTCATGCATGCACCTAAACAAAGGAATAGGAACCAACCTTTAATCTGGAGAGTTTTCCCATTTGCAAAGTCCCACATTTTGGGAAAAACTCAATGTTATGCAAATCACACCAAATGACTCTGCCTTAGAAAAGTAGATCTGACAACTCATTTGGGGGTGTTGTGATTTTACACTAACAGTTTTGGCACGCCTGGTGGGATCAAGAAGTTTCCATCTTTATTACAGTAAGTTTGATGTGCTCTTGCTATGATTCTAACTTTTAAGAAGTTTTAAAACTGTGCATCTGATGAATCCAAAAGGAAAAAGGTCACTGGTTTTAGTAGTCCAATCTTGCCAAGTTTATGAGAAGAATACAAACAAGGTCAAGAACTAGAGAGGAGGGACAATTTGTACATCTGCATTTGTCTCCAGACAAAAGGAGAAGAGGAAGAAGAGCCCATAGGTCTCCATCTCCACCAAATAGAGCCTTATCAACACATCCTCCCAAGGTCATTCTTTCAACCAAGAAGGGTGCTCGGACCGATCGGGATGACACAACCAAATCTGTATGTAAACTTTCACTAGTAGCTTGACCCACTCACTCTGAATGCTCAAAATCCATTCCCAATGTCAAAATTAAAGAGCATCCCATATTTCACTAGAGAAAACCATACTTCTCTTAGTGACCACGTTCAAGACATTGGAAATGTCTGTACAATCCATGAGATCATTGAGATGGACATTACAATCAAGTTTCTAGCCTCTTCACTCAAGGGTAAAGCCTCACAATGGTTCAAGAGCCTGGAAGTAGGCTCTATTCGAACTTGGGACCATCTGCATGCAGAGCTCTTTATGACCAGTTTGGAGAAAAGGTAGATACCATATCCTTGTTGGAGTAATCGACAACAATCAAGAGAGATCTAAATGATCGGTTGATGATTTCAACCTAAAATTTCGAAGGACACAGGACAAGATTCTAGCGGCGGTGAAACCCACGAGAAGAAGGTTCCTTCTTATACTTTCTTAGAGCTTTAAATTTTGATATTGCTTTAATAATTCAATCAATGGGAGGCACCACTCTACCTACAACCTATAGCCTCTCTATAAGAGCTGAAAATTGTTTAATACAGGTTTGGAAAGCTTGCTCCTAGGCCCTCAATGCCTCTATACCCTGAATTAGGAAACCCAAGTGCCAATCAGACACCCATACTAGCTCCTATATCTACTCTTAGGAATCAAAGTTCAGCCAAAGCCTCCACCTCATCCTCTAACACCTCAAAATAACTTCAAGAGGTCATGAAACAACTTCAGAACCTAGGGAATGAGTTAGTAACTATCAAGAGGTAACAGCTCAGAGTTCTAGGCCATACCAGCCCCAAGCTCAACATCAGGCTAGACCTCAATATCAGAAAAATAGACCACCGATCAGACTATAAATCAGAGTCAAAACCAAGGACAACCTCAAGATGGTAGACCTTTTAGGTCATATGATCCAAATACAACCTCAACATCAAGGGAATTGGTTCCTACACAAAACAACATGGCACAAGAATATGATTGGTGCTTCCCATGCAATCAGCCACATAATCAATCAACGTGCTTCAATGGTGCACTAACCCAGGCCTTGATGGTACAGACCAGTGGTGTGTCACAAGAATCTAGTTAAGAAGAAAAACATCAGTAAAAAGCTCAAGCAAGAGACACCTCCAAGTGAAACTATGCTTGTCAATTGGCAAGCTGAAGACTTATGTGGAATGAATCAGTTCCCTTCTCAAAGTGTAGCTACCAATACATGGTCCAAAAGGAGAAATATTGGAGAAGGACAATCACCAAACTCAGGAAACCTTCAACCTTCCATTACTCCACAAGGTTTTGGTACTCCAAATGCAACTCCCAACATGCAGAGCCATTCCAAACCACCTTCCAAATCCACTTAGGAACCGGTTGTAACAACCCATGTGCAAGAGAAAAATGTTCCAGAAAGGGGCAGCAGAAGGCTAACTCATTTAACATCATTGAGAAAATGAAGAAGACAAGTATGAACATTTCAATATGGGAGTCACTAGCCATCCCAGGACAGAGGGATCTGTTGCAGACTACTATGGCCAATTGGTCAAGCTCAAATCAACCCCCTAGCCAAAAAGAGAAAGTGCTTACCAATGTGGCTCAACCTAAGAGAAACCATGGAGAACAATGAGGTAAGAACCTAAGGCCTCCTCCATTCTATGTTTCATTAATCATTGGGGAAAAACTGGTGCATAATTGTATGATTGATTTGGGGGTAAGTAGTTTTGTAATGCCGAAACAAATAGTTGATCAATTGGGTCTCCAATATGAAGTCATCTCTAGAGGGGTAGTGCAATTGGATGGGACAACAGTGACAACTATTGGAGTCATCAAGGATTTAAACCTCACACTTGCATGCCTGTTCTAATGTGAATGTATTGTAGAACATATCAGTCATAGACTTGCCACCACATTTTGCACTATGTTTGTCCAGAGACTTCACTGCCAAAATTGGAGGCTATTTGTCTGCTGATTGGTTGCATATGATTTTTAGAACAAGGTATGGGGCCAAGGCCACAATCAGATTTGAGCCCATTGCTGATTACCATATTGAGTCTTATGTGCCTAGCCCAATCAATGCCAATTGTTCACTTTTGACCAGGAGGACCTCCTAAGCACTTGTGAAGCTGATACTAAGGTGGGGTGTATCCCAGACTTGACTCTCAATGAATGGGCCAACAAAATACATGATTTTGACCCCTATAAGGAGATGGAAGAATCTGAGCTAGGAGTCTACTATCTACATGAGGAGAATCATCCTCTTCCCGACATCATTAAGCCAAAACACAAAGATAACAATGAAGTATGGAAATTGTTTTTGATGGCTCGAGGAGTAGACAAGGAGCTGGAGGTGGTGCAATGTTGGTTTCACCACAAGGCATCAAGTATTATTCAACCTTCAGATTTTAGTTTTCTTGCTCAAATAACACTTTGCCAAATATGAGGCTTTGGTCCAGGGTCTTCATTGGGCAAGGAAATGAGGAATCAAGAACTTGCAAGTTTTTGGTGACAGTGAACTAGTTTCCAATCAAGTTAGAGGACTTAATGCTATCAAAAATGACCTGCTCAAAGGCTACAAGAATAGGGTATGGGATCTCATGGAGGATTTCGAAGCCTTCAACATTGTGTCCATACCTGGAAGGAGAATGAAGTTGTTGATAGGCTTGTAGCAGTTGGAGCAACATTTTATGTGGTTGACATCATCAAAAGAGACAAAGGACAACCACATATCCATGTGGTTGTGAGGCCAACAGTGCTAGATAACAACACGTACTGGCAGGTGTTTGATAATGATCAACAGATCATCAATTTCTTGCAAGAGGAAGCTGAATTCTTAGCCAAGAATCAAGACAAATTAGAGTAGCAATATGGAAATCAAGTAGTGCAACTACTTACAAGCAAGCTTCCTAAAGGTTTGGTGACATTGGAATCTATCTTCAATTCTAATGACCAGCTTCGAAAGAGAAGGCTAACATACGAGATCAAAGGAGAAGATTTAGAGTCAATCTGAATTGGAGAAGGAAAAAAACTTCAAATCGGAAAAGTGGCCACTTTGAGAAAGAAAGGTATAAATTCATGCAACTTTGCCAAGAGTTTCCAGATGTATTTTCTTAGAGATATGAAGAACTAAGAGGTTTCAATCCGAAGCTAGCACAACACACAATAAAACTAGATCCATATGCTTTGAGCCCATCGGGTAAAATCGAGACCGGTTAATCCACATATTGAGCCTCGATGAAGAAAGAGCTAAAAAAAGATGATAAAGGCAAGTATTATATTTCCAATCAAACACTCAATTTGAGTTGCAAACTTGGTCCCAATCAAGAAGAAGAATGGAGAGATTAGGTTGTGTGTAGAATTTCGAGACTTGAGCAGAGCATCACTCGAAGGACCACTACCCACTCCCTCAATGGATTAAATTTTGTAAGTGGTGTCTAGATCGGAGAAATTCTCTCTCTTAGATGGCTTCTCAAGGTACATCCAGGATAATGGTGAGAGAAGATGATCAATTCAAAATAGCTTTCACCACCAAATGGGGCACCTATGCCTACTGAAAAATTCCATTTGGATTATCTAATGTCTGAAGCCACTTTCCGGAGGAAATGGATATGGCATTTAAAGGGTTGGTCAAAAAAATAGTATTGATCTATCTGGATGACATTACGGTGTTCTCCAAAATCAGTGAGAGCACCTTTTGACCTAAGACAGGTGTTTCAAAGGTGTAGGATATTTGAGGTATCATTGAACCCTAAGAAATGTATATTCTTGGCCCATGAGGGAAATATTCTAGGTCATATTGTGTCAAAGGAAGGTTTGGCAATTGACCTAGAGAGATTTGAAGAAATAAGAGCATTACCATTGCTAAGCCATAAGAAGGCCCTTCAAAGCTTCTTAGGAAAGATCAATTTTTCAGCAGGTTTGTACCAAAATTTTCCACCCTTGTCAAGTCAATAACGTTGATGTTGAAGAAAATCTTGGCATTTAGGTGGACAACTGAAGGAAGAGCAAGTTTTGAGGCCATCAAGGAAGCTATATCACAATCCCCAACTCTCGTGAATCCATATTTTTCTAAGGACTTCATACTATATGCCTTTGGTGGCAGTGACATAATTTCTGCAATCTTAGTACAATAGAACAAAGAGGGTATAAAGTAGTCAATTGCCTTCTTTAGAAAAGGTGCAGTAAGATTATGAAGTGAGATACTCCTTCATCGAGAAGCATGAGGGTCATCAAGGGTGTGAATGGATTCTCATCAACAACAAATTATTTCACCAAGTGGACCATGGTAGTGGCACTCAAAGAAGTAAATGAGTCTAGCATCTTAGATCTCTATGAAGGGATAGTGACCAGATTTGGAGTACCAACCACCATTATATTAGACAACACATTGGCATTCATAGGTTCTAAAGTCATAGGATGGGCTGTTAGGAATGAGATTTACTTGAGAACTTCATCAAACTATTACCCTTAAGGTAATGGCCAATATAAGTCCACAAACAAAAACCTATTAAGGATTGTTAGAAGAAATCTTGATGAAAATCAAAGAACTTGGCACACAAAACTCAAATCAGCCTTATGGGCTGATAGGACAACACCTAAGAGGTCTACAGGAAGCTCTCCATTCAAAATTATCTATGGGAAAGAGGTAATGTTGCCTATATCACTTGAGTTGCCAGCATTGGAACTCATGAAGTAGCTGGAGATGTCTGAGTTTGAGCCAATGGAGGCCAGGTATGTAGAACTAATGGAATTGGAAGAAACTAGAGAGCATGCACTTTGAAAAATGGAGAAGGATCAGGTCTCAATCAAGAGATGCTTTGATAAGAAAGCAAAAACAAGGACTTTTCAAGAAGGAGACCTAGTTTTGAAATGGGATGCAGATCAGGAAAAACTAGGAAGGCATTCCAAGTTTGATGCCATTTGGAGTGGCCCCTACATGGTCACAAGATGTAAAAGTAGCTATGCTTTCTAATTTTCTACATTGGATGGTGAAGAGTTGCAGATTCCAGTGAATGGAATCTATCTTAAACATTGCTACTAGAAAGAAAAGTTCTCACCTTGTACTTATTAGTTTAAATTCTCATTCCTCTAAGTGCTTGTGTACATTGCCTTGTTGTAGTTTAGGTTGCTTTTATCCTAAGTTCTTTGCACACTCTGCATGTTCTCTTTGGGAGCATGTATGATTTCTTTTTTGTACATATTTGTGGTGTTGTTTTTTTCTCTTGCACATCCTTTTAGGGACAACTAGAAGCCCTGTGTCAAAACAATTTTCTACTCTCGAAAACATCATTTTATGATTTCTTATGAAAGATTGAGGGTGTGAATGGCCGAGCTCATGGAACAAAGGTAGGATTAGTATCAAACCGTCATTCTTGACTCCATGCCCAATGGATATGATAGGGAAATTGGTCTTGTCATATAGTAGGAAGATACCCCTACGAGTCACTAAATTATTATCCATATTTCACCCCCGACAAAATATTAGATCAGCCACGACCTGCTGGGAAGAACCAAATAAAACATGTTTAAACCTTGTAAACGAGGTTGCGAAGGGCTCAACAATGGAGTAGCGGGTGCCGAGAAAGACTAAATGACCATATGCAAGAAGAAAGAGAAGAAACAACTCTGTCGAGTGAATCCGTGTCTTAAATATATTTAAGAGATTATAGGTGGGCTCAAAAATAGAACAACAGGGTTAGAGAAGCCAAGAGAAAGAAAGAGAAAAAATGGTGCATCTTCAAAGTTGAATCCAAAAAGAGAGGCTCAAACAAGCACTAGGCTCCACATGTCCCAAGCCTAAAATAAACGTAGAGTTAAAGCATCAAAGTCAAAAGGTAGACAAAGTGGGCCTAAAAAGGCTAAGTATAGAAATGTTAGTGGAAGCCGCCATGCGTCAGCTTGGTGCATCTCCAAAATTTAGTCCAAAGGTAGAGACCCAAATGAGCGCGAGCTCGCCATGTAGTCCAAGGTCCGAAAAGGTAAGAGGGGTCATTGAAAAGTCTAATATCCTACGGAGGTTTCCACGTGTCGACTGATGCTCCTCCAGAGGAAAAATCCTAAGTGGGTTTCCAAGTGAGCACGAGCCTCCACGCATCCAATTTCAAAAAGGGACAGAGTTGGGTTGAATAGTCAATGCATTGTGATAGGCTAGTGGACGCTGCCAAGTGTCTAAATGGCTCTAGTTCAAGAGTATAATTGAAGGGAGGTTTGCAAGAAAGAGCCAAGCCTCCGAGTGTCTCGCGGTTAGATATATGACCCTGCCGAGCAAAGGACTTAGGTAGAAAACATAAGGAAATCAAGTAGGTCGTGGAAGAATCCATGTGTTGACCCGTGCTCCTTCAAAAATAAAATACAGAGGCTGCCCTCAGACATGCACCAGCCCTCCATGTGTCCATTTTCAAAAGGGGGCCCGTTTTCAAACTAGTTTTCCACTTTTTTGTACGGACCTGATCTAAATTTCAAATGGGCATATATTTTGACTCGGGATCAAAATAGAAAAATATAACACCATTGGAAAGATCTCGGCCTTGTCTACGTCATGGAGATCTAAAAATTTAATTTTGGAGAGGTTACATGGGAGAAAATGGAGAAAATAGTCTTCAGGTCATTAATGTAGGATCTATTTTTGCCTCAACATCTAGATCGGATTCGATCTAATTCATCGTTTCCTCCTCCTTCGAGTTGCCGAACAAGAAATTGATGCAGTCAAGACAGATTTGGGGGAAGATTTTATAGGAGGCATTAATAGTAGTGGTTGAACTTTGGACTGTTTTTCCCTCTTCTCTCTCTTTCTCCCTTCGTGTTTAATCTATAAAAGCAGGGTCGGGACTCATTGTAAAGGGTTGGACATTCTTCTATTTTTACTGGGTCCCTTTTTCTTCTTACGGAAAAGGAATTTGGAGTTTTTAGACCTTCTATTAGATTGCAACACATTTTATGCCTTCAGCCATTTGTAATGCATTGTATTGATCTGCAAAGCAATAAAACACATTTGTGATTGATTTTAGATCCTTTCTTGTCTCCATTGCTCTCATATGGTCTTCCATTACAAATTTGGTTATCTATGCTTGATTATTGTATGCATTTTTTTGGTTTTTTTCTATCAAGCAAAACTAATGTTCATCATTCCTTCGATGCATCACCTTATAGCTTAGTTTTGATTTCTTATATTCCTTTTATCCCTGTCTCCTTGGTAAAAATTAGATTAGGTTTAGGAATAGGTCCTTTGCAAGTTTTCACGCATGCACCTAAACAAAGGAATAGGAACCAGCCTTTAATCTGAGAGTTTTCCCATTTGCAAAGTCCCACATTTTGGGAAAAACTAAATGTTAGGTAAATCACACCAAATGACTCTAGCCTTAGAAAAGTAGATCTGAAAACTCATTTGGGGGTGTTGTGATTTTGCACTAACACCTCCCTCCATAAAATGAACATGTGTATTCCTTTTATGTTTTGCATATCTTTCCTTTGCTATGAACAAGTTAAAATTTTCAAAGTTACGGGAATTGTTTACATTTGAGTTCAAGTTCAATTTATTCGACAAAAAGAATTGAGCAAAGACAAATTTTGTGTACACACTTATTTATGTTTTTCCTTTAGGTATGTAATTTTCAATTCTACACTTAAAAGGGGACAATATAGACACTCAAATTTGGTAACTTATCCTTTGAAAATTAAAATTTTGGATTTGATCCTATTCCAATAAAATGGTTGCGTTCTAAGATCAATTGACATATCCGTCTCCTTATCATGAATTTTTGATCTTTACACAATGCTATGCTATTAATTCTTGTAGATCAACAATGTATCTCTGGGTATATTTCCTAGACTTTGGCTCTTTCATCACTAAATACTTGTTTGGGAGCATACATAATAAATATAGACCGTACCATGGTCTGAGAAAACTGATATGGTCCCATAACCATCTATCTAAAGACTATTTTTTTTATAATTTTAAAATTTTATGTGTCATTTCACCTTCCCAATGTTGGTTATAATGCAAATATCTAACCTATTGAAGCCTATATAAACAAGTTAATGGAAATTTATAACCCACTTGGCATTCTCATAAATATATATTGTAAATATAAAAATAAAGCACTCAAGGATCTCCTAAATATTCCTAATGTAGTTGTACATTATTTAGAGTAGCCACCACATAGGTCTGAAACACTCAAACTAGGTTTAAAAGTCTATCTTACTCTATTTCAAAGAATTAAAAGGTCCTAGAGCCACGTATTTGTAAGAGAAAGTCACTCCAAGTATTTTCAAGGGTCTCAATAGATAAAGGGGAACACTATTAGCATCTAAATAACACCACATAATATTATTACCATGTTGGGTATAGTTCTATTCTATTTATAGTTATTCCACTATATTTTTAAAGAGACACAAGGAAAACATAGGGGTTGGATTATATTACATACATTACTTGTACCAACACTAAGATAAATACACAAGGTTTTCTACCACTTAGGGGATGTAGTGTAGAAAATAGACTAGTTCAACATGGGTTGACCATCACGGTCAGTCCAACCTCACCAATACACAATTTTTTATTTTTTATATCTAATAATTTTATGAAGGTTGTTGTAGGTATATAGGATTTTATATTTGTTTTAAGTCATTCTAGGTTATTTCAAAGGTGTGTGAGTGCTAGCAATAGGAAAAAAATACAATTTCTAGACCAATAATGTACATGTGCAATTATGAATCTCTAATATTTATAGGTCCAAAACCATATAAAGAAGGAATGAATCATAGTACTCCCAAACATGATACGTACGGTTTTGTGTAGGAGAAATTTCCAATAATAGCTCTATGTATGAAGCATTTTGTGATCTATATTAGCCCTTTCACCTAGTTTGTACACATAAATTATTCCCGTACCACTTTGCATAGCTAAGTATTCATCCCTTCTTGTATTTTAAACAATACTTATATCATTTCATCATAATGCAAAGTATTAAAATTTTTATTCTATTTTTTATGATTAATTTTTATTAATTTATTCATAATATTCAACTTGTAACATATCTTTTACATTCCTAACTCCCCATTCATTTATATAGTATTTTTCAAACAAATAGAATTATCAAAAGATATAGTGTAGAAACTTGCACAATCAAGAGATTGGAAGGTGAAATGACACTAATGTGAGCATGGGATCCTCCAATATCCTAGTTTATATTTCATATATTTTGTTTAAAATTTTATTCATCTGTTTGAGGTTTATAATATCATATGCACCATATTATGTCATAATAATTTATTAAAATTCACCAAATTATTATTTTCAACTACTATTGTTTCATGTTTCATTCATTTTTTTCCTAAGTTAAACTACTAATCCCATATTCCTTGGTTATCTATTTTCACCTACTTATCTTCAATTTAAAGGGTCACTTGTGCCCATCAACAATTTTCTAGTGATGAAAATTTATATATAAATTTTTATATTGCTCCTAAAATTATATACAACGGTAGTATTGCATAATAATACCTAAATGAAACTTTCATTATATATATATATATATATACACACACACACACACTCACAAAAATAGTTTGTACATAGATCCATAACAATGAAGATCAAAATTTGAAAATACAATAAGTTGGGTGTTTATTTCAAAATTTTACAAATATTTTCTAACTCAAAACATAATAAATGCATAAGTCACCGTCACATTTAAACTATGAATTCCCTAAATATTTCCACATATGAAAAACATGAAATTTTAATAAAAATTGCAATTTATTATAGAAAGTATTTCCAAGACTTTAAGAGTTATCTTCCATTATTATACTAAATAAATGACAATATATGGATTTATATATTTTTATAGATAATTTTATGGGCACTAAATCTACATTATATAAAATATGGAACTGATACAATGGTGGTATTTATGCCCATTTTAAAGGATCTAGATTTATAAGTTTTTAAATTTCTCTATTTTTGGAAATCATTAATTAAAGATGAAGTGTTATATATATATATATATATATATATATATATATATATATATATATATGATTTTAATATTTCAAATTGTTTCCAATAACAATTAATAAAAGCTTCATCTTTAATTAATAATTGTTGAAAAATAATTATAACTATATATATAATTAAAATTAATAATTTCTCCCTAAGATGTTACCAATCAAGTATATTTACTCTCTATTACCAAATACATAGATGTACATTCTTCTTGAGTCACTTCTATAATCATACACCCATTACACAAAAATAAGAGCTTTGGAATAAATATGCAAATTCTTAAAAGAAAAATTGAAGGCATTTAGTTAGATGCATTAATTGAGGAAATACATCTATGCAGCTTTTGAATAATGCGGGATGCATAAATCAATCGAAAAATATCTTGGAGTAGAGAGGTAGAACCAAATTCAATTTCTCGTGTTCTGGTTTGGAAATCAAGAAAGTGGTAAATTACAAAATATAAAATTTACAAGTTATCATCACAACATGAATAATCTTGGAGATGTTACTCCACATATACTCCAAATTATTTAGTGTTAGTAATGAGAGCTTAGTGGGATATTGTACCAACTACACATAAGGGGTTATTTTTCTAGTTCATACTACTTCTTAATCTTGTTTGAATAGATTATTTTAGAGAGAATGAAACTAAGTATGATTCCTCCTATAGAGACATAAATTTAGATCAATGAAATTTAGTAATTAATCCTTAGAATTTATTTCAAGTAGTTAATCAATGTTAACATAAATGACTAGAGGCTGATATTACACACATATTGTTAAATTATCACTCCCAACCTCTAGGTTGCACTTGTCACTCATCAATAACTATTCAAAAACCTACTATCTACATATATAACACATATTTGGATATATAGCCACCATATCCAACTAATTATAGTGTAATTTTTACCTTACCAAGATCAATTCAACCATGCCAGACATATTCATTAGGGAATATTTATCTCAATATGATGAATTTTTCCTCTAAAGATTTAACAATCACTAATTCAAATATAAAAGTTATCGAAGTCATCCTAGTGTCAATTGAGCAACAAAACCTTTGACAAAAGTCACTATTAGATTCTAAAATAGTGCACCCAAGAACACCAAATGGAGGTTGGTGCCTCTATAACAACAAAAGAATGCTTCAAAAGTTTGGGACCTTGAATATTTTGAAGCATACATCTAGAGACAACTATTTCTTATCCTAAACTACTATAATGCTATAAATAGTCTAATCTAAACTAACACTTGTAACGGAAAAGGGAGAAGGAAATAAGTGAAAGTAAAATGGTGATGCACCAAATAAATAAGGGGATCAATCTCTCTGTCTCGTATATGTATATGACGGTGAATAAAAGCCTACAACTATAACCCACATATAGTATTATTCAAAAAAATAATGAAAGAGAGACTCAAAATAAAACTCAAAAGGAAACTATAAGCCATAATCAACATTATCTATTTCTTTAGAGTATGTACAATTTATTCTTGAGGTGAAAGAGGAACTAATTGCATTAAATAACTTTGAAAATGTAGGTATTAGTGATAAATAAATAAATAAATAAATAATGGTCAGTATCAAATTAGTTTCTTATTTATTTAATGTCATCAGGGTAGAACATGTTCTATATTATAATTAATTTATAAACATTAACACACAAACCAAAATATAACTCCCAAATTAATTTGCAAGATATACCAATAAAAGTAGAGGTGTGATTTGGGAGTTTAAAGTGAGTAAGATAGGTAGATATGTCTTAAAGGTGCTTCATCATTGGGACTGTGACCATACACAAAGCCAATATGGGATTGTACATCCTATTTTGGAACATGGTACATGCTAGTTATGATTCATATGGATTCAAACAAGGATATGTTTCCAATTTGTAACTTATGATGATATTTGATGACCTATAAATTTACTTCATTATATGATTTTAGGGTCCAAAAATATGTGACACATCCTATTGTGACCTGCAATAGATGAAAAACCTATATTCTTTTACTAAAATTTTATGAACATGATTATATAACAAAAAGAGTTAAACTTTGTGTGGTGGAAATGGAATTACCTTGGTGGTCATCCCCTACTGATATATTTTAGGAACTACACTACGTCCCCTCAAAAGGGGAGTGAACTCGATGTAGTTATCCTAAGGTATGTGCAATTGTGTATATAAATCTAATCCAACCCGCTTATCTTGCCCATATGTCACTCAACAATATAATAGTGGGTGTAACTATAGATAAATTATAATTTACCCTTTGTGATTATGATATATTGTGTAGTGCTTGAAAATGATATATTTATTCCCTTTGACCTTTAGAAACTATGGAAGTAGTTCAAACTTTATAGGACTTAGCTCAACTTATCTTGAGAGGTCTATAGAATGATATCCATACCCCTTGAACTTAGTTTGGACTAATTCATACCCTTATATGTGTTGTTTCTAGATTAAGTAACTAATTTATACAAATATGAGAGAGAATAAATTTCTTTAGGAATGTAATTTATAGTGAGTGATCTTGAATGTTCCAACTTTGTCAACAAGTGCATTAGAATTACTTATATATGCCTTCACGGTTTAATTTTACATTAACGCAACATATGAGATATGAAAAAACACAAGAAAAAACATCAAATTTGAAAATTTACCATTGGGTGGGGGAATATTGGATATTTGACATGTGAATAAATTGTAGGATAGTTTGAACCCAATTTTATGGTCCTAGATAGGTAATTAAATGGTATGTGCAATATTTTGGTTAATATGTGTATGGAGACTATAATGCTATAGATTTATGTAATTTTTTTGTGAGTGACGAAGATATGTGCATATATAAGCAAGTAAAAAAATAATATATTTATAAATCACTTGGGTTTGACATGTGTATGCAAATTATACTTAAGGTGGAAGGTCAAAGTTATCATTTACAAATAAGAAATTTCCAAATTTAGGTGTATGTATGCCCCCATTAAATATGAAATCAACATATGATTAAATTAAAATATACCTAAGTGTGTATAGATACCTTGTCTTCACTCAAAGTTTGTGGTTTATGCTTGAGAGATGACACACTCCATAATGAAACTTACAACATAAGGTGTATTCTATGTCCATAAAATAAACTGAATTGTAAATCAACTTTGAAAAATATATTTGTAACTTTAAAATTTAATTTACAAGTAGTAATGTAAAAAGGAAAAATCATAGAAGGACTACAACTATTCACTTTAAAGAGGTAAAACATCCCAATTTTTTCACACTTGGAGATTTGGACTTGAGTTAATCTCCTAAGGATTGGGGGTGATCATTCCTTACTTTCACTTAAGGAGATTATAGAGATTTTGAGAAATTGAGTGCCACTTGACCAAAAAATGAAAGGTTTTATAGGAAATTTGTTCCAATATACTCAAAATAAGGAAGGTTACCACATGTTTTTATATTCACCTTGATATCTTCTAATAAAATTGAGATGGAGGTTGCCACAAAGTTTCTTAGCCACCTTGATATCCTCAAATCACATGAGCCAAACCATTGTAGATGGATCATGTCCCAAGTGTAAAAGAAAACAAATTCAAAAGGAAATGATTGGTCTCATGCCCCCATCATGTGATATAAATCTGAGTATGAGATATGAAATTCCAAGTATAAAAGCAGAAGGACCATGCTCATATACCTTATATTTGACTATTATGAGTCATACAATGCAAAAAAGGGATGAAGTACTCAATCCCCCTACATTTTATACCTAAATTAAGTAAACCCTACCTGAACTATATAATATGAATTTAAACTTGTATCACAAAAAAGTAATTATTTTTGAAAAGTATAAGAATTCTGTAATTTATTAGAAATATACCCCCACGATTAAAACAACCATCTTGAATCATAATATATGACAATTTCATCCATGTTAGATGGTTCTATACCTATGTATAATCCATGCCTATTATGTGTCTACATCTATTCCTAAGTATCTATATCCTATGTCATTCCATATCTAAGTTTTATATTCTATTTATGTTTTGTACGTGTATAAATATCCATGTGATAAACCCCACTAAGTGCCTCTCTTTTTGAGGTGAGTGATATTTGTAAATAGAATGCTTGGCTCAAAAGATAAAATGTGTTTCCATATTAGATGTGTCTAATAATCAACATTAGATCTTATGGAGGGTACTGTAGGTGACCACCATTGATATCTTGTTCTGCAAGGGTGTACATTGTATAAACTATAAAACAAAAATATATCAAACAAACAAGCAAACAATAATTATAAAGGAAATCATGTATAAAATCAAACAAGTATAGAGGTAACCACACATATATGTAATCTAGCATACAAGTAAACAAGAAATGTCACATTTTTAGTCACAAAAAGGACCAAGTGGCTAAAAGAGATGGATACAAGAGTGTTACACAAAAAAACATAGAACATAGGCTATATAAGACAAAAACAAGGGACACAAAATTATAAAAATAATAGTAAATTCCATTGGACGCATACATAGAAGAAAGTATATACAAAATTAAATAATTGAATAAAATAGATTATAAAAACCTAAAGTATATAGAGAAAGATAGGTTAGAGCTCAAAAAAACACATGTTATTGATATAAGTTTGAAATACGTATAGACACAATATAATTAATTGAACATAATGATGAAGTGAAAGTAACAATATTGAAACAAAAACACTTGGATAGTGTAGGAGATGCCCCCATATTAGCAAGGCCATTGGGATGGACTTAAGCTAGCACCATTGATCATGTATTATCCTACGTGTTTCTTGAATCAATATTAAGATACCTTGTGAATGCACATGTGTAAAAATAATATAGAAAATATACTATCTATCAAACTATATGGAAAACAACATATGTAAAGTAAAAATCTAGATGCAGGTCTTAGTTTTGTATTTTTGTAAATATTTTAATGTTTTTTTATTTATTTTATAATTTAATATTTTTGAAATATTTTTATCAATAAGGGAAAATAAAAATCTATTTGATAGTAGGATAAGGAGGAAATCTTGCAAGTGTAGGAGATATTGGTCTCAATATCATATCACAAAAATAGGATTTAAGGGTAGTGATTGAAGCCATGACTATGAAAGGTGTGAAAATAACATAGTGATATGAGATGAACTTAGATAATCCTTGGAAAGAGGGAGAGATAAAAGGCTGCATGTTATTAATAGTTGACCATTATAATCACTAGGTATATATAAAGTAATAGGTGTAGAGATAGTAGAATCCATAAGCATAAACATTGTTATAGGTTGAAGGGGAATATTCATTTGCCTCAAAGGTATAGGAAATGTACATGTAACAATAGTAGGTGGTAACATCAAAGCTGGGAAAGGATATAAAATTAAAAACTAGGGGTTGAGGACTACCTGTAGGATTTAGAGACACCACAATAAGAGCTTCAAACAAATCATTTGTAGAAAAGAATATAATGATGAAGTGCATCATTTGAAGTATTAAAAGATAATACGAAATAGGTGTAACATTATCTATGACATTAGATGCATAATTAAATTTTTATGAGTAATATATGAAAAATTCATAGACATTGTAAAATTTTGAAGGGGATATGAACTATCCCAAAAGATTGAGCACCATATAAGTAGAAATAATGGGTATAGCCATAAGAGTAAAAGTGCTAGAGATAGTTGAAGGTGAAACATATTGATCATGAAAAGTAGAAAGAGTAGTATCGTCCTATCCAATAGTATTATAATTTCTATGAGCATCATCATCACAATTACAACCATCCATATAATGTGTATTATATGTAAGCCCATGATGAGGTATAATGGCTAGATCATCAAGGATAGAAGATAAATACTCTAATATGGGGGATTTTATAACATGAACTTGTGTAATAGGCATATACATAATACATACATCCTCTTTACTCAATGTAACATAATACTTAAAGGGGTAAGGGCCCATAAGGAAAATACATAAAAAAATGATAGGAAAAATTTAGGCAAACACACAAGGGAATGAAATGTTTGACATGTACCCAAGGATATCCCTAAAGGATATTGTAATTAAGATCATATACAAGAAAGGGTTTATAAAACTAAAGTGATATCTAGTGGAGTTTTCCTAAGCTCCTATGTGGTACACTATTGGAACCCTACATAATCATGTTCGATGAGATAATATATTCAAGTGGATATGACCAACTTATTAAGGAAATAAATTTTACAAAGATTGAGACTAGAGTCACAATCAACAATCACATGATTACATAAAAATTAGTCATTGTTACTTGAATATTAAAGGGAAGATTACCATTGATTACAAGATGGTAATCCATTATAGAAATAAAAACGACTACAAATCTAGGGAAATCAAAAGGATCATACACCAAATAAAGTATAATAAACCTTATGACCACCTAAGGTTATAGATATGATTGGGTTCACTAAATCATTACACCCTAAATAAATAAATAAGGGTTTGATATTATATTAGGTTATTATTTACTTAAAGGCATATGGATAGTACAAATTTTATGTTAATGTTAATTAATAAACACCAAAATACAAACTAAAATATTGGTCCAAAAGCAATTTTCAAGATATAACGATAGAAATAATTACTTAAAACATAATTGGATAAGTATACTTAGCTGATTATATAAGATGATGTATGATCTAGGAGTGTAGAGTAACATAGAAAGATGGAAATTACTTAAAGGCACTTCAACTATGGAATTATGACTATACACTAAGCCGGTATAAGATTATAAAACATATTTTGGAGCATAGTGTGACCTAGTCCTCAGTTGTATGGTTTCAAACAAGGATGTGTTTCCACTATATAAATTTTAATGGTATTTTATGTCCTAAAAATGGGTTTCACTATTTGATTTTAGGGTTTGAAAATATGTGACACCTCCTATAATGAATTGTAATAGATAAAACCATATATCCTTGTACTAGCACTCCATGAACGTGATTAAATAAAAAATGGAGTTATATATTTGTGTGGTGGATTTGGAATTACCTTGGTGGCCAACCCATACTAATGAATTATAGGCACTACACTACATCCCCTTTAAAGTGGGAGTAAATTCCATGTAGTTTTTGTAGTGTATATACAATTGTGATCCAACCCATTCTCTTCCCCTTATGTCCCTCAACAAAAATAATGGGGGTAGCTATAATAAAGTAGAATTTACCCTTCATAATTTTTATATAACTTTCAGTGGTTTCAAATTCTATATTGATTCCCTTTGACCCTTAACAAATTTAGAAATACTTTGTATTGCTTCGACCTTATTACGACTTGGCTCAACTTGTCTTGAGATGTCTATAAAGTGAGAGGCATGTCTCTTGAAATTATTTTGGATTGCTTCAAACATGTGTGTGGATTGTTCTTAGGTTTTCCATTTACCTTTTAGGAATATAAGTTATCATAGGGTGCTTTAGTAATGTAGTCTACAATGATTTCTCTTAAAAGTGTGAGATTTGTTAATAAGTGCATTGGACATGTTTATATATTCCTTTGTAGGTTTATTTTTGCATTAAGGATGACAAATGGGATAAATCAAAATCAAAATATGAAAATCAACCATTAGGAAGTGGAACATTCAACCAATTTGATTGAGACCAAACTGTATGATAGTCTGGTCCCGGTTGTATGGTCTTGAATAAGTAATTTAGGGAATGTTACATATTTAGGGTGTGATATCTATAAAGAATATACTACTATAGATTCATGTGATTTAATTTTATGAGTGAGTAAGTAGTGTGCATAGGTAATAAAGTCATATAAAGGAGATAGGGATAAGTCACTTAGATTTGATATGTGTGCGCAAGTCATGCTTAAGGTGCAAAGCCAAAGTTGTCATTGCTAAATTATAAGTTTCCAAATTTAGGTCGCTACACTTAAAAAATTATATATTTCAATCCTCAAAAGATTAGAGTAACTATGCATTCAAGGGAGATGAACCATTTATAATGATATTAATCTATATTTTATAAAATAAACACAAAATAAATGTGAAAGGAGGGAAAATAGAATATTATGCCTTCCTCACATATTTCATGTCAAATATTTTAGGAAATGTTAAGGGCTATAAAATTGGTGTATAACTATATTATTATGCCTAAATAAATTCTAAGGTATATATTTTGGAATATAAGTCAATTAGAAAATAACATGATTTTTATGTAAAGATAAGACCCACCGAATTGTCATGATTTGAATTCGAGTGGAGAGTAGTAGATGAAAATCATGATCTCTAATTAATCCCAATTTATTGCAGATGGTGAACTAAAATAAACACTATCCATAAGCACTCCTCAAGATATTTCCCATAGAAGTGATGAAAATTTGTTTGAAACCTTTTAGAAAAATATATGGCATTAAATTCCTTCCTGAAACATGCTTTCTTTTACGATGATTATTTGGATTTAAAATTTAACCATGAAGCTGAATCTACCACATGCCATCCTTTGATTTGATGCTTAGTACCACTTATTAGGTTCATATTAGGTCATGTAGCACTCTCTGCTCAAATCTAGGTGAGATAGAGAAATTTAAGCCTTTTTGTGATCCCCATCTAGAATTGAATCTCCATTATTGATATTGATCCATGTGGAAAAATCTAGGAGATTCACCATTTATTTCTTCCTGTTGGTTGAAATAATGTGGTTTACTAGTTTGTTCCACATGGTGTAATCTAGTATATTTTCCTTTAAATTCTTATTCCTCACTAAATTTTTTCTTCTGGGCTCTATGCTTACTAAATTGTGATGTGTGTCATAATCTATGACCTTTGAGTTCCAAGGATTTCATTAATCCTTATACATTTTTTCTACTTTACTTAGCATGCATATTTATGGGATTATGTCGGATGTCTTAATTTCATACATCTACATTTTGGCTATTTCTTTCTCATAATTGGGATAAGCTCAAAATATAATTAGAATAAAAACACATGGTTGTACCTTGGATACTTTTGATTCCTTATGCCTTAGTCACTCAATATTTTGGCCAAAAAGTTATACTAAGGAAAATAGATCCTTTTGCTCCTTTATAATAACAACACATATTTAATAAATAATAGACCTATAGTCCATGGAAAATACAGGATAAGTACCTAAGGAAAAATATAAAGGATGTTATTTTTAGCACAATAAGGATTCAAGTGATTGTAGCAAATCAGGTAGAAAAAAACATCTTCCATAATTTTAATCCTCTTAGGATCAATCAGTAACAAATCAAAGGGGCTTGAATCCATCCCAAGGATGACTTAAAACATGATGCAAATTAAAAAAAGAGAGTATAATGTCAAATGCATAAAAAAATGTATGAAGAGGAAATGTTCCATTGGTTCCAAAACATTCAAAAATACATTTATAAATTTTAGAGACATTTTCAGATTATAAAACATTTAAAAGAGAGTCATGAAAATATTTATAAACATGAGAAAAAAGGCTTTGGATGTGTTATAGTTAGTCAAAATGAATGAGTCTCATTTTGGAAACATTTATAGTGACTCAAAAGGTAAAATTTCCTTCTAAATTTAGAGAAAACCACACTTAACATCCATTAGGAATGGATTCTATACCAAACACATGAAATCCTTCAAGTGTAGAAACCCCTTAATTGTTTCACTTTCTCTATTTTGACCTTTAAAATAAAAAACCTTTTGAGATATCCTATAAGAGTGGAAAAAAAGACTTGAATATAAATGGGAAACACATACATTATTCAAGTGAAAGTTATAGGATGTTCAAAGCACTTATTTTACAAAAACAAGCATATACTACCCTACTCTAATGTAAAAAGAAAAATGATACAAAAATAAAAACTATTTGGGAGAAGTAAATCCCTTTCTTGATGATCTAAGGCCATAAAATGATATTTTCTGTAGCCACACCAAGTGAGATAATTAAAAATATGGTTGGTTCTCCTCATCCTTTGAAAAATAAGCTTTACTCGCACAATACACCCCTCTTCTATTTGTGCTTTTCTTTAGAGGGTGTATTGACTAATTTTTAGTATCTTGGAGCTTTTCCACATGTTATTAGATGAGAATAGTTGGTGGAAACTTTGTATCATATGTTTGAATGTTTAGAGGTATAATAGGACACTTCATTTTTAAATATTAAATACTACATCCTCTAGAAATTTTGTCATCCCCATGCTTGTATTCATAGATAGGGTTTGTGAGCACATTTTCCTACCCTTCATGAAATTGTTCTTTGATATGATAATGATATCATTCTATTTAAGTTATTTCAAGTGGAAATAATGTATCCTCACTCTATCCATAACTAGTGGAAAGCATTAGAACTTGAAAATACTCTTCCTCAATGAGTTTCTACCTTTCACGACTTAGAGACATGGTTTTCCCAATTATAGGATGTGTGCAATCCTCCTTAGTGTCCCATAACTTGATTTGATCGCATTTTGGGGAAGGAATTATCAAAAAGGAAAAAACAAAGTTTTATTCTTTCCATAAGAGTCATTTAATTATGATATGGTTATTTCTTTATCTCCTCGATGAAATTTCCTTAGAAAGTTGTGTAGTACTCACAAGGGTTGGTTTTTACTTAGCTTTTTAGGTAGATATTTCTTAAGTTCTATTTCTACGATCTACGTCTCTAAATGCTACATATATTCCTATATAAAATATTACCTCTCCTGTAACTCAAGTGAAACATAAAAATTCATGCATGATTTCCTTTTTCTCATCATTTTATTCCAAGTTGCTTGGATGATTGGGAATTTTAAATTGCTTGGAATATTGCATTCCACTTTATAGGGTGTCATCTTCATCACAAAAATGGAAAACAATCATATCCATAGTTATTGGTTCATATTGTTGGCCATTGTGTCTTAGTGTTGTAATTGATGTCAAGTAAATTGATGGAAAAGGGTGTTATGAGGTCATATGAGTCTCCATGAGGTGTTAGTCAAAGGTCAAACATGAAGGTTGATTGGTAGTGTCATGTTTGGTGATGTCCTATGGTGTTTTGGAGCATGATTCAGTGTGCATGGTCATAGTATGAGTCCTCATAAGTTTATTAAAGGTTAGTATGAGGTCCATCATAATTGCAATGATGTGTCAAGAGTGTCCATGAGTCTGTAATAGGTTAGTAGGGTCAGTTCATGTGATGCCATGGGTTGTAGTAGTCTTTATAAGCCTATTCATAGTCATGGAGCTTGTGGTTTGGTACGAGAGATAGAATTTTTGGAGCTAATAAGTCATGGTGAATCATGGTTATAGTTTACATGACATGTATGATGATTTTTGGTTAGATATCGAAGGTATAATGCATGAATGAGGTCCTTGGGAAACAAAATAGTGAAGACAAGATAAGTAAGCACAAGTGGGTCACTATGGTTGGAGATTTTAGACCCATTTGAGCTATATGGTGAGCCTGAGAAGTTAGATGATGTTTTCATGATGAATCATGACAATTGTAGTTCAAAGTGAAGAAGATTTAGCAAGATACATTAGTTATGGAAAAACCAGATTATAGAGCATATTTTTGCGCTAAAAGTGAAATTTTGATGCTTGTTATGGACTGTATACTTTTCCTAGGTACCTAAGATATTTGAATATATTTTTGGGTTATATATGGATATTTTAAAAAAATAATAAGGTGGTTTGATCATTACGTTCGTATGAATAGTCATTAAGAAGATAAGTTGTTTTGAAACCCTAGTTAAACCCTAACTCAAAGAGACTTGGAGAAAAAGGAGTGTACTGAGCTTATTTTGATTTATTTTATAAAATTGATGATTGGAGGTTGTAGGGGACTCCTAAAAATTTCCATAAAGTATATTAAATCATGTGACTATATGTGGGCCCCACTCAAAAGGTAAGTTTCTAAATAAATTCATTTTTGACAAAATATTTTCCAAAGAAGGTATGAAATCAATTGAGTTTTTTTCATTCCTGGGAGTGTAATCAATTTCCATGATCATTTAAGACCATGGTTGAGGTCCTAAATGGAAAAGTGTTCCCTATTTATTAGGACTAGTTTTTGGGGAATTTTGGAGCGATCTCATGTAAACATGGGTTTTCAAGAGTTACATGTAGAGTTAAGACTTGGTTAAAGTTTTGTTGTGATCCTAGTTCCAAGAGATTTCCAATGACATATCAAAATTTAGTTTTTGATAATGTATGATAAATTTATGATTTGTTCTTTGAGGGTCAAATCTGGAAGATGCCTAGTTAAGCATGGTCTTAAGTAGCTTCATGAGGTTGGTGTTTGTTCTAAGTTACTTCATGATTATCGAATGTTTTTGATTATTTAGAAAATATGTATAAGGTTTTTCCATGTTCTATCAAGCTTGTAGGTTTTTTTGGAGGTGATGGAGCAAGTTGGTCTCAAGACTGATTCTTGAGCCCTAGAATCCTAAATGAGAAGTTACAGAGATGGAACTAGTTGAAGGCCTTCCACTTAAAGTTGGAAGGAAATGTAAGATGTTCTAGAAATTATATTAAGATTTATTTCCAATGGTATATGGTTTGTATATTGATGATGAGTTTTTATAGGTCATCCAAATCAATTTATGAAGAAGAATGTTGTTTGTTTTCGGAGAGTATTATTCGGGCTAGACAAGGTAGAAGATGCATGATATGAATTAGTATATGATTTATATCCATTGGAGAGTGAAGAGGGATGAATTTAATATCTAGTGAAGGAATTTAGATATCATGAAATTAGTAGCAAGGGTGTAAATGAAAGAGGGATTCGCGAGAACCGATGTTGAAAATAATGCACCACAACAAAGTTGCACTCCGATGGTAACATCAAGCTCTAATGCAATAAGCAAGATTCGAACAATGGAAAGAATATGCAAATAAGAAAACAGGTCTGCTCATTCTCATAGATAAAAAAGGAAGTACAAATAGGGGTGTTGTGTAACCCCCATGCCTAAACAAGGAAAGTAAATCCTATGACGCCAATGACGCATATGACGTGACTGACACATATGATGCCACTAAAGGAGGAGTTACAATTCCAAATAAGGAATGTAACTCCTATGACACATTGACACAAATGAAAATGACAGATTCTATGACAGAATCTAACACTTGTCATTTGACTTCCTAAGACCTATGACTCTCGCAAGGTGAGATGACTCACCAGGTGATGTGGATGATGACTAGGCATGTCACACACACCAACACCCCCCTTCATCAAAGCCGAGGAAGAGGTCATGGTAAGCTAGAACAGAAAAAGAAGACTCCCTAGACAACTAAGAAAGATGTGTCAATGGGGCCTGACAACTAAAGGCCTGATAAGGTGCCCATATACAAACAACATCTTTCTAGAAAGAAGAAGAGGAGAAGAAGGACTATATAGCCCGAAGAAGATGGGAAACTGCAAAAAAGACCTCACCCCAAGAAGAGACCACAAGTGAAGAAATTTCACCTCAGTGAAGGGCTTGGTGAATATATCTGTAACCTGATCAACTGTCTGAACATATTATATGTCGATGATGTTTTCATGTATCGATCCTATATGAAGTGCATGTGAATCTCAATGTGCTTCGTCTGCTGATGTTGAACTAGATTTATACAAATCAAGATAGTGCTCATGTTGTCATAGTAGATAATGGTAGGCATCGAAAGTGGATTCCAAACTCTGTCAAGATACCCTATAACCAAACAAATTTTGTGGAAGCCTTAACTATTCCTCTATACTCTTTCTATCAATGATATGACAATGGCATTTTTCTTCTTCTAGGCCACCGGTGATAGGACTGAACTAAGAGTGAAACTGTAGCCTGAGGTAGACTTATGATGATCTAGATCACTCGGCCCAATTTGAGTCTATAAATCCAACCAAGTCAATCTAAGTCCCTCCTATGTAATGAATACCATCTGTGTGAGTGCCACAAACATAGTGAAGGATCCACTTTACTACTTTTAAATGCAGCTCATGAGGCTTATGTAAAAATCTGGACACTATCCCAACAACATACGATAGATCTGGTTGAGTGTGAGTAAGGTAGATCAATATCCCCACCAACTATTGATAAAGGGTACCATCAACCAAGGGGGAAGAGAAATCAGAAACCAACTTGACCCCGGAAAGAAAAGAAGTAGGTGAGGACTTGCAATCAGACATGTGAAACCAAACAAGCAAATCAAGAGAGTACTTAGGCTATGAGATCATAATTCTTGAGTCAGATTGTGAAATCTGTATCCCAAGAAAGTAATGAAGCAATCCTAATTCAGATATGGAGAACTTGTTGGCCAAGAAGATCTTCACATAATCAATGATAGAGGAAGAGCCACCCATGATAAAAAATTCATCAACATAGAGAGAAAGAATAAACATGGAGTCATCCCGCCGCATAATATACACATTTGGGTCGAGTGAGACCGAGTGAACCTTGATGCAAGTAAAAATGAGTCCATCTTGGCATACCAATCCCAAGGGGCTTGTTTAAGGCTGTAGAGAGACTTATTTAACTTGCAAACGAGGGATGGATCATTGACATAACCCAGAGGTTGTTCCATACAGATCTCTTCCTCTAGGTTCCCATGAAGGAAGGAACTCTTAACATTCATCCGGTGGACTTACCATCCTGTAGTGATAGTGATGGTAAGGGTTAGTCGAATGGAAGTCATCTTCACAACCAGAGCAAAGGTTTTGAGTAATCAAACCTAGCTACACAGGAGAAACCTTTAGCTACAAGTTGTGCTTTATACTTCTCGTCTTCTCCATTGACTCTATACTTTGTTCAATATATCCACCTACACCGAATGATTTTTCTTCCTTTCGGAAGAGGGGTAAGATTCCATGTGCCATTCTTTATGAGTGAGGAATACTCCTCATCCATATCAAAATCCCACTCAGGAATCCCAAAAGCTTCCTGGAAAGATGGTGGATCGAAGCGAGGTGAAGAAGGAGTGGGGTCTAGTAAAGCGAGTATGTCTCTCATTTGAAGGATCTCGAAATAAATCTCCAAAGCCTCTGTAAATTTTTCCCAGCCCAAAGAGGTCCTAAAGGTTCAATCTTAGAGTCGAAGATTCTTCACTCAAGTGAGAAGGGACTTATTCCTCATCATCACCGTGTAAGAATCGAAAGACTCGAAGTTTGAGGATTGAGAGGATCGGGGAGAGGAGGAACTCACTCAATAACATCATCATATGATGAGTCAAAATCTGAATCATGGGAAAAAGAACCTCGGTGGAAGTAAAAATCAAGGATGACTTATCAAACTTCACGCCTTATTAACATAGAGCTCATGGTTTGTAGGGTTCAACAATCAATATCCCTTCACGCCATCAGGATACCTAACAAATATACAAGGTTTAGATTGTGGATCCAATTCCTTGTGTTTCTTCTTGGGAATCGAGACATAGCCTTAGATCTAAAGACTCGAAAGTTCTCAACATCAAGCTTGTGTCCAAACTAGGATTCAAAGGGTGTCATCCCTCTTACTTCCTTATGTGGAACATGATTTTGAATGTAACAAGCACAATTCACTGCTTCAACCCAATACTGCGGAGGAAGGGACTTCAAGTGAACCATACAAGTAGCCATCTCCTTTAGAGTTCTGTTCTTTCTTTTTACAACTCAATTTTGGGAAGGGTCAGTAAGAAAGCGTACGTTGCAAGCAATACCCTCGAAGTGTAGAAATACTCAAACCTATTGCTCACATACTCACCTTCATTTTCGGTTTGAAGAACCTTGTTAGACCATTCCACTTGTTTCTCAGCAAGATCCTTAAAGTTTTAAAAATGCTCAAAGACTTCGTGACTCAAGCTTAAGAAAATATACCCAAGTATAACATGAAAATTCACCAATGAAGGTTAGTATATATAGAGCTCTAGTGAATGAAGGAGATGGAAAGGGGCCGAAACATTTCTATGAACAAGATCCAAGGGATGAGTAGCTCCCTTATCAATTTTTTTCAGGGTTCTTTCGAGGGTGCAACCCTCTTAAAGACCTTTAGAAAACTTAACTCGGGGTAACCTATTGACCATTTTGTTTTGGCTCAATTATTCAAGGTAATGATAATTTAGATGCCCAAAACACTCATTCCATAGCTTACTAACCTCATTCACATGATTGAGAAAGGCATTGGGTGTCAAATAAGAAGAGAAGTGGGAAAATGTATACAACCGTAAATGGTGGTCCGCCTTTCCCTCAGCCATAGTGTAGTCAGAGTTAAGCTCACGAATGATCACTGAGTTAGGACCAAATTCCATTCACATTCCTTCACCAAGGTGGGTGATTTGGTAAACCGATAGGAGATTGGTAGAGAGGTTGGGAACATGCAACACTTGGTTAAATGTTCCACCTTCTATCTCTACCAATCCACTACCGTAAACCCGACACATGAGTGTCATCACACAACATGATTTAGGACATGCCACATGGTTCAATGCTAGATAATTCAACCTCTCAAGAATCCATGTTGTCAGGCAGGCCTGGAATTGATAATCCAAGTTGATGATGGAGCTCATCTAGCTATGAGGGCCTTACCTTTCTTCTTTTCATTTTAAAACTCCTTTGCTTTAGAAGACTCGCCTTCCGAGCATTTTGTTTAATGGATTCAGAACACTTATTTTATTCTTCTCAAGCAATCGAGTTAAGTGATCAATTTGTTTCCTAAAACAATGATGCTTGTCATGGCCAGGATACTTACAATAGGAGCATTTACACTTTTCCTTCTTCACTTTATGCTATGAAGTCGAAGTGTTAGTGTTGGGCTTAGTCAGGGTTGGTTAGTCTTAGTTTATTTCTTAGGTTGGTCCTTTGTTTTTGTTATTTTAATTTTTCTTGCCGTTATTTGCCACAATGGCATGTAAATTGGATTTTAGAGTCCCCTTTTGAATGAGTTTGTCCTATTCTCGGATGAGTTGGGACAAAAAACTGTCAAATGAGGGCATTTTCCAAGAACTACCCAAGATGTCTTTTATGGCGTGGAAATTTGAAATGAAGACAGAGTATTCAAGACCTAACTTAGAAAGAATTGACAAGATAAATTGAGAGTCTTCCTCATCCACTTTACATTCCTTTAGAAGCAGTCTAGTGTGGACAAACTTTGAGAAGAAGGCCTGCAGGTTTTCAAAGTCACTAGAATTTAACACTAGTAGTTCGTTCTCCAACTCATGCGATCTCATGTCATCTTGCTTCCAAAACATCTCATCGAGCGTTGTCCATTCTCCATTGGGTGTCGAGGAAGTTTCAATGTGGAAGAGAAAGTCGGAAGAGATGGACATACAAAGAAGACCTAAGGCTTCATCACAACGGTTGAACCATTTAGATCTTTTAGGTTCATCATCAGGTTTTGTCTCTAACCCCATGGTGACACGGTATAACCCTTTACTTCACAAAACTAATATAATTTTATATTTCCATTCAAATAAATTAAAAGGTGTGAGCACCGATACTTTAGAGATATCCATAATGAAGAGATATAACCAACGAAGGAAGAAGGAAGGAGAGAGAAAGGAAACAACCACCCCAAAACAATATCACACCCCCAAGTTTGGCACTTTATAGTTTAGTGCATTGATTACAATTAGATGTGACTATGTGCCGAGAACCAGTCTGTCACTCACCTTGTAATCAACGTAATAACGCGCAAGAGTGGAGACAACAATCAAGGTTTGTTGGGTGCAACAATTTGACACCGTAAGCAAGCACAAGAACGAGTGAAAACAAGAAGGGGAAGAGAAGGCCTTGTGAGAAATAACGTCTCATGTTGCATGAAAGAATCCCTTTATCTTGTAAGACAGTGGTGGATGTGCTCACAAGTCCACAAGAAATAATTCTCAAGATAATTTGAAATGAGTTGATATAAGCAATATAATGAAACCCCCAAAATGTGACATTTTATAAAATAACACATTTACAAAATTGATAATCCCATCATCTAGAGTGTGAAAAAACATACAATTTTGACTAAATAAGTGCTCAAAACCAACCAATGAGTCAAACGTTATAACAAAAAAATCGTTTCTACAACTGATGGAAAACTCCAATAAGCCCCTGCAAACGGATTCAAAAGGGACCTAAATGCATGCAAAGGGTGTCTTATGTATGCTTGTTGGAAATGTCTTTAATTTTAGATAGGGTTTATTTTTATTGCAAGGGGGGATTAGCCTCCTGCCAACCCCAGACCTCACCCTCCATCTTTGACACTTGAAGGAAGGACAATAAAACAAGTAAAAGACCCTAAAAAATTTACAATGCCAATTAAATGAATGTTTTTAACCTTAAAATAGTTTAAAAGGAGATTGATTTACCAATAATCAATTCTAAATGGATGGATAAGGGGGCCACGTTTACCGAGCTTGGAGTGCTAATGCAATGCCGAGGAAGCCACCGAGTGGGAGTGGGAGATCTTGAGGAGTTAGCTAGCATGGTCAGAAGTTAGTGAAACAGTCCCCAAGGTGCCAGAGTGGTGTAGGTGTCGAACTTGAGCCACTGAGTGAATCTCATGTGGGAATGAGAGGTTGAAATACCTTTGGTAAAGTGAGACGTACACGATAGAACCTGAAATGAGGCCAAACGAGTTGACATGATAGTGAATAGCTCAAAGAAATGGCAGAGAGGAAATGGGATAGCCAAGAAGGTAAGGGAATTGTCAAAAAACCAAATGAAACACCAACCAAATGTAGGAGCACGATCTAGGTCACAACAATGATTCACCGTGGGAATGACTAGCTAAGAGAGTTGGGGAAGTAGAACATGCAACCAAAGGGAGAATGACACAAACCACATGGAGCGGAGCACCAAATTAGAAGGCCGAGCCAAATGGTGGATTCTAGGAGCTTGTGAGATGTGCAAAATAACACAGATCAAACTTGCAGTCAAGGATCCACAAAGAACCCCATGAGTCGAAGACCAAGAATAAGCTCATCCAAGAAAAAATAAGTAACCATAGCAATGAGCAAAAATCTCGGATTAGTCTAAGTATACACCAGTGAAAACACGATCCAACATGAGTCTGAGCATACAACAATCCGAACCAATGTAGATACACGTGCATGATGCAATCTTCAAGCATATACTTCCATGTAGAGAGAAAATCGAGATAGAATCAAGGTTGATACTATTCCTTAAGCGGAGTTGTAAGGAAAGATGTTCTCAAACAATACAAGCCAAAAAAAGTCTAGAGATCGATGAGCTTAAAAAAAGTATATGTTTGAACAATAATCAATGTATGAGTACACCGATCCATGAGCAGGTAATGCTAAATCACAACAATGAACCATAGGTCCATGCCAAAGAAAAACTGAGCTCATGAGTAGAGAAGTAATCATGAACTCAACAACATGAAAAATAAAATCGATCAAAATACCCTCAAACTTGCAGAATCGCTAAAACCTCAACACGAGGTGAGCAATACGATTCAAGTAATAATAAAAAAATTACACAAGGAAATAAGAAGAAACCATAAGTAATAAGCAACTGATAAATGAAGAGTGTATGTTTTACCAAAACCATCTCTGATACCATGAAAGAGGGATTCACGAGAACCGATGTTGAAAACAATGCACCACAATGAAGTTGCACTCCGATGGTAACGTCAAGCTTCAATGCAAAAAGTAAGATTTGAACAATGGAAAGAATATGCAAATAAGAAAGTAGGTCCACTCATTCTCATAGTTTAAAAAGAGGAAGTACAAATAGGGGTGTTGTGTAACCCCCATGCCTAAATAAGGAAAGTAACTCCTATGACGCCACTGACACATATGACACCACTAAAGGAGGAGTTACAATTCCAAATAAGGAATGTAACTCCTATGATGCACTAACACAAATGACAATGATAGATTCTATGAAAGAATTTGACACTTGTCATTTGACTTCCTAAGACCTATGACTCTCACAAGGTGAGATGACTCAGCAGGTGATGTGGACAATGACTAGGCATGTCACACACACTAACATAGAACTGGTTGAGTTTCCAAAATCTAGGTAACTCAATTTGGTGAATAGGAATTTAAGTGTGGTTTGCATGGATGGATGTGATATAAAAATTATTGGATTTTTATTGAGTAGTTACATGGAATATTTGAGGTTCTATGGCGTGATCTAGAGGTCCATAGGTGAAGAATGGTTCCTAGGAACAACTCTTTTGAGAAGCATATGAGCCTTCTTGAAAGAGTTATGAGGAGTTTGATTGGTGAAGGATAATGTATGAAAATTGATGATGTTTTAATGTCATATTTTACATGTGTGAGACATTTTGAGGCTTGAATAATCATGGTGATTAGGTTGGAGGTCCTTGAGGTGTATAATGATGGGGTTTTGAGTCATTTTTGGCTTGTTTGGATGTCTTGGTGTGTGAATGACATATATGGGTCCATTTTATGAATGTTTGTTTAGTTGAAAAAATAAAATAAGTATTTGAAGAGTGCACAGAGAGTTGAGGTGTGAAAGTGGGGACCGTAGTGTGCATATGGGTAGGCTAAGGAGACACGTGCCTAAGAGTAGATCTCAATACTTAGCTGATTTTGTATGTTACAAGATAAAAATAGGAAATGTAGTTAGAGTGCAGCCTGAGAAAATATAAAATCTAGAATAATTCAATGCCAAGTAAGAGATATATTGGGGCCAAAGTGGAAATCAAGGGTCAGACATAGACCGCGCTAATAATAGGATTAAAGTAGAGTTTATTTATAGATTAATCTATTATTAGCCTTTTTGTAAAAGCATGCAGTTGTTAGTACATGGATATTTTAGGCATGCAATCTATTTTGAGATGCATGGGAAGTGAAGGGAAATTCCTCACCTCTATATATGTTAGCTGATTTGTATAGTTTTGGTGATCGTGGACCATGTATTAGATCGTATGTATTGTACTTTTATGCTTTGCTTTGTTGTTGTGTGGGCATGTATTTCAAGTGATTGTTATAATGTATTCAACTTCTGTTATTTGATGATTTAATGGAATGGAAAATTGTAGTTGGATTATAGTAGTCGATGTCTTGGATCATAGTACTTGTATGGTGAATTTGATCTTAATTCTTGTCTTATTTGAATGTTTCTTTATTATGTGTGTTTCCAATTTGAGTTCATGGATCTGATGTTTATGCTAGGATGTATGCTTTGATAATGATTAATATGAACATGCATGCTAAAATATTGACAAGACAACATAAACGGGGACTTGGTAGGCTTCGGTGAGCATTTAGTTTTGTCTCGAATGAAATTCCAACGCATTTAGGCAATTGAGTACAAATAAGAGACCAAATTTTGGTTCTGCTTAAGGACCTATTTTCAAGCCATTTTTCAGATGTTTCTTACAAATGGCATATTAGTTGACTCGGAGAGCATTGAAATTTGGGTCTAAGATGAAAAATGAAAGTTTACTCATAGATATAACACAAGATCTGCCTTTAATGCGGGTAAATGGGTGGAAGACAATTTGTTTGACGTGATTTACGAGACTTTATTTTGCATATTTTTATTATAATTGTATGAGTGGCTATTAACATATACAATAGGGAAGTTTTGGAGTTATAGGACAAAGATTTAGATGTAGACAGTTACTAGACTCTTTTTGATGTTGATGTGGAGTGGGAAAGAGATATATATCATTGGTGGGCTAGAGTATTACGCAATTATATTATGGAGTACACTATTTACACATACTTGTGTCTTGAAGAAGTCAAATTATAGTTATTGCGTGAACCCAGAGGATATTAATTGCTCTTTATACCTTTATCGATCAAGATCTTGATGATAGAGATGGATTTAGAGAACCTTCCTATGGTTAGCTAAATCCCCACCACACATAGGGGTAGGAATAAGTGTGGTGAAAATGGAAAAAATTGTGGTAGTAATGGAAAGAGAGGAAAGACAACGAGATATAATGAAGTGCGAGAGAGGGAAATTGTGAAACAAAGGGAGATTTAGGAGTCCCTATAGTTTAGGAGAGATATGACTCGCGAAGGATTTGAATCTCTCATAGAAGAAGAGAAGCCACAACATCTGATTCTCCCAACATTAGGTAAGTACAATAGATACCCCCTTGGATTTGGATGAGAGTGCATTAGAAGAAGAAATATTGAATATTATAGGTGCACATATGCTCACACTTGACGACCTAGCCCTTGCGCATGGTGTTCAAGATCAATAAGTAGTCATTGAAAAGTAGATAAATGTGAGTAAGAAAGAAAAGGAAAATAGGTATCATTTTGTGTTGAATTTAGGAGATAGAGTTAATAGTGTGCCCATGGCAACACAGTCAACATCATTGTTTGGAGGTCCGATTGGAGGAATATTTTCTGGTGCATCATCAAGATAGAGTGTGGGTACACAAAATATTGGGAATACGTCTGGAAGTACTAAAACTTCACATACTTGTTAGAGTTCAGGTTTAGCGATGACAGGTTGGAAACACAATGTTCTCTAAATAAAACATTATTTAGAACACACATTCCATGCCAATCAATCTCATAACAGATAACCATATGCATTTGTAAATGACTTAGTGATCCACCGATATATTCATTTCATAACTCGGTGATCTACCAATCTATTTATGTTAAGTATTGAATACTTATCGTATACTTCGTATACTTGGTTTTCTACCCAAAACCAAGTATCGAGTGATCTATTTAAAGAACCTATCTGAATATTTGTTACCAATATTCATCCAATATCACGTTACTTTAAACTAGGTGACATAGGACAACACAACCAGCAACTTGTGATACATTGGTCAAATATTTTCAACATACTATTTTATGCACTATTCCTAGACAACATACTCGTCATTTTGGAATACGTCCTTCACCTCACTCATCTGTTATCTAGAATGGTCTTTACCAACTTCTGTCAGTTCACTTGTCCAAGGTTTGACCCTAGTCCAGGTTACAACATAATTTATTATAGGAAGACCCTCATGATGACTTAGGGTATATGGGCATACTTAGTCGACCTAAGTCAACCAAATGTGCCAAGGTACCCTGAGTCATAAAGGGATACTCCCTATCCTAAACATGCTAATAACTATACCGAGAAACTATGTTCAAGTCCAGATGGATGTAGATCTGGATGATCAATGTAGAAGGGTGTTGCCACATGTCAACTACATCACTATATCCTCGAAAAGAACCTAGTATTTTTGAAGGTACAGTCCTACAGTTGGCATGTGCCAACATCCTATAGAACTACCTCATCAATTGTACATACCCCTAGGAGGTTATTAATATTTAATTAATTTGGATTATAAAATAGATTACAGCATCCATGCTAAACCCTAATCCAACACTCCTTAAGTTCTTGTTCTATACTTGAATCAATTAAGCATTAAAGAACTTCCTTTAACTCATGATTGCTTTTAATGTTCGTTTACTTAGTTTAACAAGTAGTTAATCAAAATAGGAAAACAATATCATAAGTTTCAATATAATGTAATTTAACATTCAGGGAGGTTTAGCAACCACATAGGTCCAACTAAAGTAGACTTCATACAAAATGAAGTCCTATGATTTACAATCATATCTCCAATCCTTTTTGGTTTACATTCATTTAAGAGAGGAAGAGTCTTCCTCTAAATGATTAAGTGTTAGGGTTTATCCTTCACAATTCTATAGTTCATACTGCATGTTCATTACACATCACATTACTATGTTAAATTGTTTAGATAATAAACATCATCTTATGCAACTTTACAAGTTGCATCTTATAGGGGAAATTGAACTAACTCCCTTTATCCATCTTATCAAAGGATAACTAGATAAACATATAAATAATACGAAGAATATCAACAAGATAGAACTTCCATCTCCTTTATAAAAGTACGAGATAATTTACACAACCAATGCAAGTAAATCTCAACTCATAATTCATCATTATAAACTTATATATTTACAAGACTATGCACTTTAGGCATACTACATAACAACAACCTTCATTCTAAAAAGTATACAACTTTTCTTTTTCAATACAACTAAAGAATGAATCAAAATTCTTTACAAAGAATCAGACTTATATCAGCCAATGCATCATATAAGTTTTTGCCTTCTTTTATCACTTACGATGTCCATCTGCAAAAATTTCTAGCATGGTTCAGTTCAATGAACTGAGCATGATAAACACTAAGCATTAAAATGAAGTGCATTCCACTAATTGTTTCATTAAAAAAACTCTCTGCTTTAATGAGACAATTAATATATCATACAATAAGCATAAGTGATACCAACTAGAAAATAAGTACAATAATAAATCTAGATCCACTTTTAAGAGAAGATCAGAATATAATCCACAACATCTATCTTAAAACTTAAAGTTTAATTGATCCTATCAATTACCTTTAAACAAACAATAGATCTTACCATCCCATTATATCATAATTCTATCCTAATAGAATACAACATTTATCTTTTCTATAAGACAAAAGAAGTGTTTACAACATGGTTCATTTTAGGATGATTCATCTAAATCTTAAGCAAAGAATAAGAAGAACCATTACATACCATACCCAAACTCAAAACATCCAAAAAATAGATCAAGTTCATAACATGAATTAACTATGTTTCCTTTCAGGGATAACAATCTTATAAATTCAACATTTAAGATATACATCTAACAAAATTCCATATCAATCCAAGAAGGTAAAGAGAATCAAAACAGTCTAACTACAAATCTAAATCTACTTCTACATGTTATAAGTTAGCATTCAAAGATCTGAAACCAACGTTCACAAATCTAAGTAGACTCTTATAGGAGTTAATCTCTACTTTGAGTCCACCCAAGGAGGATTCATAAAAAGATAGAGTACAAGAGACAAAACCTACTCCTATCCATCCAAATAAAGCAAGGTTTAGTTAAACAACAGTTGATCAAACAAGTATACATTCACTTATCAACAAAAACGACTTATCAACTATCTTTCTACATCATTACAACAAATGATTCGAACTAAGTAGACCAACAAACCATAAAGAAATCACCATCTCATAAGAGAATCGAGTGCAGAGAAGTTCAATCAATGAGCTTATCCAAACGACAAAAAAAAGAATCTCTAATAGGAAAGGTCCAAATAATTAATCATTTCATTAAAATTAACAAATGAATTTCATGTTTCAATTCAAATCAGAATGAAAAACATATTACATTCCCAAAAATAGTATACTAATCCCAAGAGAGTATATTTTCGTTATCTTTATAAGAAACCCAACTGTATCCAATAAGGATAGAATCCCAAAATAATAAGCTAACAAGTTCATAATTATCCACGAACTCAAGGACTGAAGTCTCTTAATGCTTCAACAACTCAATACAAAGAGTAAGTAGTTCATGAATAAAAATAACTATACACAAAACAACCAACAGAGAAATAATCCTTCCCTTATAAGTTCAGTGTATAAGGGTAATAACACATCCATCTAATGAGACCCAAAACTTATTTTAAAGGATCTAAAGAGAGAGAAAGAAACCCAAAGACGTTTAAGTCAAAAGATGTCCCATTCTTACCTCCAATGCAACTGAAACAAAAATCTGAAACAAGACTTTCACAACCTCAAAATTGTGACAGAGGAGACTTAGTTTCAAACAAAACAGTCAACCTAGAACACGGGTTTCCTCAAATAGAGGGGAAAATAATACCCCCAAATTTTATGCCATTACCATCTCAGAGAAGATGATACAATCTTAAAAATAGAAATATCACATTCATTTAAACAAGACGTTCCCAGTTCAAGATCTCGAAGGGATTACCAAACAACTCATTCAAACTATCACCCAGTTTTCTTGTGAGTAAGTTGCTCAATAAAAGAATTATAAGATTTAAAATTTTAATACAAGTATAACCCAACACAAAATACCAGAACAAAATCAATTCATCGATCCAATTAAAATTTCATAACACTCAAGTGCCAAATATGAGTACAGTGTTTAACACGAGCTTCTCACAAAAGTTCAGAACTACATAAGCAATAAAATACGAGTACAATGTCAAATACGAACTTCAAGCAACAGTTCAGAGTTACGCAAGTTTCCAAACACCAGTTCAGAATAAAACAAGCTCCAACACAAGTTTATATCAAAACACAAAGCCCTAATACAAGATCAAATGGAACTCAAGGTTCCCATAAAGTTTAGAACCCTATATTGCAAAAAGGCCTGTTCAAAACACAACAACCTCAATGCAAGTTCCGAATGAAAAATAGAGCTACAAAAAAAAAAGTTTCACATATAAGCTTCACATGCATGATATCATTGAACTTGCACAGAGAAAGAGTTTCCAAAACAACATTATTTAAGCCATGGATTCATATCCAAAAATCACAGAGATTCCTAAAAGCATGCAAGTAATCAACCAGAAAAATCATGCAAATATTAATAAGCATAAGAGTAGAGTTATTCTAATGAATCATTTAGAAGAAAGCATGAAATCTTAATGGGTAGAGCCTATCATGCCTGATAGTGCTTCTACCAAATCAAAGGAGACTTCCAGCCGAGCTTCCAACTCTTTTTCTCCTCCACGAAAGATCAACAATCAAACATCTTTTCTTCCTATGCCTCATATACTTTCCTTCGATAAAAAATAGACCATAGAAACCAAAAATAGCTTTGAAGTGAAGGTCAAACTATTGGTTCGAAGAACCAGATAGCTCCATGTAGAGAAAAATCTACAATGCATGCAAAACCAAACAACCTCCCACAAACCCACCTTCCAAGTTTCCAAGATGGTTTGCACACAAAAAACTAAGGTCCATCAATGCCATTAATTCCAAATTTCCTACTTATCTTTCCTTGCCACCACCTCCTAAAACTGGCGAAATGCCAATTCCATCCAAACATGTAATTCCATCTTTAGTGGAGCTTCCACGTATGCCTCCACTAAAGTCAACTAGCCCCTGCCAAAACTGGTAGTACCACCATCCATTAAACCCTATCAACTCACTTAAATGTCATTGGAACCATCACCTTAGAGACATGTGACCCTTAGGTTCCCTTTCAATAGTTTAGGATGGATCCCATAAAACTTAGGTTAGTCTAGCAATAACCACCTTAGGTCTTAAAACATTGCCAATAGTAATTCCCACCTTAGGTTAGATTAAATTCATAACCATTTAGTATTAGGTATTAGTTAAAATATCCTAGCATTACTTTAGTAATCTCTCCCATATTCATTTAGCACAAAGCTTAGGTTAGGACGCCAACCCAACAAAATAGAATAAGAGGCTTAGATTAGAATGAAATCCAAATAAGTAGACATAGCTATAACATAGGTGTTCTTACCTAGCTTAGGATACTTGTTAGGATAATATTTTGGTTTTTGGACTCCGAATTCCTCCTTTGTCATAAAATAAATTGAATTTTGTTTACGTCTCGTTATGTCTGCCAAGATCAATCCCCAAAGACCCGAGCACAAACATACAACTAAACGAAAACACGTTCACATAAGACCAAAGAATTTGTAACATACAAAGTTCAGTCTGCTATGTCCCTCAAACTACTGAATGTCAATTTACCATTCAGTCTATGAAGAAGATTTAAAACATTCCTTGGATCACTGAAATTGATCCAAGGATGAGTCAAAATAGGAATAAGTCTGTAACTCTTAAAGCTAGATTGCAACTTACCTTTCCAAAGTGAAAATGAATTCTTGAAAGCCATACTATTTTAGTCTAATGATTTTAAGAACAAAATGATTTATCCATATCAAGCATGATCTTCAACAGTCAAAAGAACACACCTTTATCAAGAAAATCATGTCAACACTTGAAATGCAAAGGAGGAATATAACAATTGTCAAGGGTGTTACATGCTTCCCTCCTAAAAAGAATCATCATCCCGATGATTACCTCACTTTCACAGTTTGCATCTAGGACAATCAACTTATTCACTTTTCTTATCATATGTCAAAAACATATAAGAATTTTAAAGTTCTAGAAATCAACATTACATAGTTGTTTATTCAAAACAAATAAATATCTGCCAAAAATAACATACTTATTGTAATATAGAGATAAAATCACAATTTTTATCAGTCAACAAAATCAATTCTATTCAAATAGATATGGAAAAGTAGTTTTCATATCCTCAAGGTTTTCCCAAGTTGCACTTTCTTCATTAAACTGGTCCCACTTGGACCTTACATTGACTTATTTCATGATTTCTTAAATGCAACTGACAAGTTTCCAACACTCATATGGGTTTAACCACATTATTCCTGGGTCTTGGACCTACAAGGAATTCTAATTTAACACATGTGATAAATCTGAAACATATTTCTTAAGCAAAGAAATATGGAAAACATCATGCATTCATGACAAAGCAGGAGGTAATGCTAAACGATAAGCTACAGGGTTGATTACTTCAACTATCTCAAAAGGTCCCACATAATGTGGTGATAACTTGATAGCCTTTCCAAAAGTTATAGAGCTCTTTTTCGGTTTAACCCAAAGAAAGACTTTCTCACTAGGTTCAAATTTCTTGTCTACCCACTTTAAATCAGCATAACTCTTTTTCCTATCTACTTTGCTTCTTTCAAGAGTTTCACGAATCATTTTAACTTGTTCCATTTCAATAAGAATTTTAGGTCCAATTACCTCTCTATCCTCAATGTTGTCCCAACTAACAAGGGTTCTACATTTTCTTCCGTATAATGCTTCGAAAGGTGCCATCTTAAGAGAGGCATGATATGTGTTATTATATGCAAACTCAACTAGTGGAAGGTACTCTTCCCACTTATACTTGCTGTCCATACAATACATTCATAACATATCCTCCAAAACTTGATTAAATCTTTCAGTCTGTCCATTCATTTTCTAGATGATACATAAAACTGAAGTTCAGCTTAGTTCCTAGAGCTGCATTAAGCATTTGCCAAAACCTTGACATCATTCTAGGATCTCTATCGGATATGATTAATTCAGGTACTCCATGTAATCTGAAAATTTTGTGTACAAATCATTTTAGCTAACACAGAGAATCATCCTTTAGATTACCCGTGATAAAATGTGCTACCTTTGTTAGTTTATCCACAACTACTAAAATAACATCATGTTTGTTTCTTGACATAGGCAGCCCTTGAACAAAGTCCATGCTTATCACTTGCCATTTATATTGTGGTATACTATGAGGATACAATAAACCGGTTGGGTGCATATGTTTCGCTTTAACACATTGACATTCAAGGAAATGTGTCACAAAATCTATAACATCCTTTTTCATTCCCTTCCAAAAATATTGTTGTTTTATATCAGCAAGCATCTTTGTAATACCAAGGTGTCCAAAAAAGGTGAATTATGAAATTCTTGCTAATAATTTCTTTCTCAAATCATTTAGCAAAGGTACATATACTCTGTTTTCAAATCATAAGATTCCTTCATTATCAAAGTGAAAACCTTTATACCTCAAATCATTTGGATCTGTAGTAAGCACTATCTTTACTTGCTTGAAAGTAAGAATCAGATTCCATAACACTTTTTACTTCATCCTTAAATTGAGTTCTCAATGTTATAAGAGCATAAATGTGCTTCCTATGACTTAGAGTGTTAGCCACTCTATTTTCTTTACCCTTTATATAACTGATGTCAAAATCATATTGAGACAAAAACTCTAACCACCTTCATTGTCTTGCATTAAGATTTGGCTGAGTGAAGATATACTTCAGTCCAAGATGATCAGTTTTCAATTCAAAAGGTTTACCAAGCAGGTAATGCCTCCAAACTTGTAGTGCATGAACAATGGCAGCAAAGCTCTAAATCATGTGGAGCATAATTCAACTCATGTAACTTTAGTTTTCTACTTTTGTAAGCTATGACATGATCATTTTGTAACAAAATACCTCCTAGACCTTCACCAGATGCATCAGTTACCACCATAAAATCTCCATTAGGATCTAGTACTTCTAGAATAGGTGCTGAAGTTAATTGTTCCTTCAAAGTTTTGAATGCAATTTCACATTTCTCATTCCAAACAAACTTTTTATCCTTCTTTTGTAAAGGAATTTATTGGTGTAGCCACCTTAGAGAAATATTTTACAAATTTTCTATAGTAGCCAGCAAGTCCCATGAAGCTTCTAACTTCATGTACATTCTTTGGTGCAAGCCACTCAGTTATAGCTACAATTTTTGAAGGATCTACACAATTCCATTATTACTTATTACATGTCCCAAATAGTGTACTTCTATGTCATAGAAAGAACATTTAGACAACTTACCAAATAACCGTCTCTTTCTTAATATTTCCAAAACTATCTTCAAATGCTCATGGTGTTCCTCTAAAATTTTAGAATATATGAGAATGTCATCCAAGAATATGAGCACAAATTTTTCCAAGTATTCTTGAAAGATATTATTCATTAAATTCATAAATTTTTAGGTGCATTTGTTAATCCAAAAGGTAAAACCATGAACTCATAATGTCCATACCTTGTTTTGAAAGCTATTTTATGAATGTCTTCATCCTTAATCCGTAATTGATGATATCCAGATCAAGATCTATCTTAGAATATACCGATGCTCCACATCTGATCAAATAAATCATCAATCCTAGGGAGTGGGTATCTATTCTTGATTTTTGCTTTGTTTAACATTTTGTAATCAATGCACAATCTAAGTGTTTCCGTCCTTCTTTTTTTCACAAAAATTACAGGTGCTCCCCAAGGTGAAACACTTGGTCTAATCAAACCTTTAGACAAAAGTTCTTGCAACTGAGCCTTAAGCTCTACTAATTCTATAGTAGTCATTCGGTATGGTGCTTTAGAAATCAGTTCGGTTCTAGGCTTGATCTCTATTGTGAAATCAAACTCCCTTTTAGGTGGAAGACCTGAAATTCTTCCGAAATACGTCACTGAAGTCTCATAACAACGGATATCGTTCCATGACATCATTGTTTTCTTCAGTTGTTTCTAAAATTTTCACTACATATAAGGTACAACCTTTATTTTTGGCCTTTTAAGTTGCATAGTTGACAATTTTCTAATAGAAATCTCACATTTCACACCCTAAATCTCTGTTGTTTTTTTATAGGTCATCTAAACAACTAATGTGTTTTTCAAAATAGTCCACTTTAGCCTTATGTTCTACTAACCAATTAACACCTATGATTACATCATAAGACCCCAAAGGTGCAACATAAAGATCAACTTTAGTGGAAAAGTTAGGTAAATCAAGGACTTGCTCCAAAAAGACACATACTAACTATATGAACAACATTGTTTCCATACTTGTACAATCCATGTTTTATCCATGTTTCCAGATTTTATTTTTAGTTTTGATGCTAATTTACTAGAAATAAAACATTCAGTAGCTCTAGTATCAAAAAGAATAGTTATAGGTAAACCAAATAACTTACCCGAACTTCTATGGGCATGGCCTGTTTCTCATCCTACTTGTTTATCACTTTTGCGCAACGTGTGTATCTTGTGTTGCTGATTACGATCATCCTTTTTCAAAGGGCATTGATTTGCATAATGATCTTTTCCATAGTTATAACAGCCTCCTATAGGTCCCTTCCTAGGCTCAAATTTATTTCCAGCCCTAGAGTTATCATTCTAACCCCATAGGTCTTCTGTCCATTATTATTATTCTTGAAAAAGTTGTTCTATGCATTACCAACAAAATTGTTTGTTGTTGCTTTCTTATTAGTATCAGATTGAAAACTTACTTTTCATTCTGAATTTCTTCCATGGTCCTTTCTTAGGTGCAAGAGATGATGAAGAGGAGTTGGGAATTTTCTTCCTTACTTCCTCCTTATGAGCAGAAATTGCCTTTAATTTATGTTCCTACCTTATGGCCTTTTCTACAACCCCTTCCATAGTGGTTGGGCTGTGAACATCCACCTCTCCTCCTATAATGGGATTCAATCCCATGATGAATTTTGTATCCTAAACTTCTCATCAGTTTGTACTTGAGGTACATACTTAAGGAGTTTTGTAAACCACTCCCAATACTCAATTACAGTTAGCTTTCCTTGAGCTAGGTTCTGAATTCAGTCATTTTCTGATCATAGTAAAGTTACGGTAGCCATCGTTGCCTAAAGTATCCTTTAAATTGATCCCATGTGATATTAGTTTCATCAATATTTAACTCAGCCTTATAGGCTATCCCACCATGAAGATGCCTCATGGAAAGTTGATATGCTCCCCATATCACCTTTGTTTCTTCTAAGAAATTCCTTATTGCAAAGTACTTCTCCATTTCACTGAGCCAATTCTCATCCCCATCTCCTAATGTGGTGCCATCAAACTTGGGTGGACTTATCCTTTTTATATCATTAGTGAGTTCAGCTTCTATCAGCCTAGCCTTTTTGTTCTCAGGTTGAACATGTATGTTCACATTGTTATTATCAACACCTACATTGGCGTTGTCCCCAGGAGGTGGTTGATTATTGTTGTCAGCATCTTCTTCCTCCTCATTTCCCATTACTTGTTGTTCAAGTATAGCCAAATGATCTCTTGTGTCCAACAGGGCAGCAAGGATCTCATCAAGTTTCTAGGTAGTTGTTACTCCTTCCTTAGGCGGAGGATTATTTGCAACATTTCCTCTTGTTCTAACCATTTTTGTTATTCTGAAAAATTTAAGTTTCATCAGATTATGGACATAGTAGGTCCAAGAGCTAGCAACCTTCAGCTTTGATACCAAGATGTAACATTCCCATTTTAAGACTTTAGAAACAATGGAAATTTTTTAAAAAAAAAACACAATGTTCTCTATTCTAAATAAAAATTATTTAGAACACACATTCCATGCCAATCAATCTCATAATAGATAACCATATGCAGCTATAAATGACTTGGTGATCCATTGATCTATTCATTTCATAACTCAGTGATCTACCAATCTATTTATGTTAACTTTAAGTATTGAATACTTATCGTATACTTTGTATACTTGGTTTTCCTACCCAAAACCGGGTACTGGAGTGATCTGTTTAAAGAACCTATCTAATATTTGTTACCAATATTCATCTAATATCATGTTGCTTTAAACTAGGTGACATAGGACAACGTAACCAGCAACTTGCGATACTTTGGCCAAATATTTTCAACATATTGTTTATGTCACTATTCCTAGATGACATACTCGTCATTTTGGAATACATCCTTCACCTCACTCATCTATTATCTAGAATGGTCTTTACCAACTTCTATTAGTTCACTTGTCCAAGGTTTGACCCTAGTCCAGGTTACAACATAATTTATTATAGGAAGACGCTCATGATGACTTAGGGTATATGGGCATACTTAGTCGACCTAAGTCAACCAAATGTTCCAAGGTACCCTAAGTCATAAAAGGGCTACTCCCTATCCTAAACATGCTAATAACTAGACCTAGCGAGAAACTATGTTCAAGTCCAGATGGATGTAGATCTGGATGATCAATGTAGAAGGGTGTTGCCACATGTCAATGCATCACTTGTATCCTCGAAAAGACCCTAGTATTTTCAAAGGTACAGTCCTACATTAGCGTGTGTGTCAACATCCTATAGAACTACCTCATCAAGTTGTACATACCCCTAGGAGGTTATTAATATTTAATTAATTTGGATTATAAAATAGATTACAACATCCATGCTAAACCCTAATCCAACACTCCTTAAGTTCTTGTTCTATACTTGAATCAATTAAGCATTAAAGAACTTCCTTTAACTCATGATTTCTTTTAATGTTTGTTTACTTAGTTTAACAAGTAGTTAACCAAAATAGACAACAATATCATAAGTTTCAATATAATGTAATTTAACATTCAGGGAGGTTTAGCAACCACATAGGTCCAACTAAAGTAGACTTCATACAAAATGAAGTCCTATGATTTACAATCATATCTCCAATCCTTTTTGTTTACATTCATTTAAGAGAGGAAGAGTCTTCCTCTAAATGATTAAGTGTCAGGGTTTATCCTTCACAATTCTATAGTTCATACTGCATGTTCATTACACATCACATTACTATGTTAAATTGTTTAGATAATAAACATCATCTTATGCAACTTTACAAGTTGCATATTATAAGGGAAATTGAACTAATTCCCTTTATCCATCTTATCAAAGGATAACCAGATAAACATATAAATAATATGAAGAATATCAACAAGATAGAACTTCCATCTCCTTTATAAAAGTACGAGATAATTTACACAACCAATGCAAGTAAATATCAACTCACAATTCATCATTATAAACTTATATATTTACAAGACTATGCACTTTAGGTGTACTACATAACAACAACCTTCATTCTAAAAATTATACAACTTTTCTTTTTCAATACAACTAAAGAATGAATTAGAATTCTTTACAAAGAATCAGACTTATATCAGCCAATGCATCATATAAGTTTTTTCCTTCTTTTATCACTTATGATGTCCATCTACAAAAATTTCTAGCATGGGTCAGTTCAATGAACTGAGCATGATAAGCACTAAGCATTAAAATGAAGTGCATTCCACTAATTATTTCATTAAAACAACTCTGCTTTAATGAGACAATTAATATATCATACAATAAGCATAAGTGATACCAACTAGAAAAAGAAGTACAATAATAAATCTAGATCCACTTTTAAGAGAAGAGCAGAATATAATCCACAACATCTGTCTTAAAACTTAAAGTTTAATTGATCCTATCAATTACCTTTAAACAAACAATAGATCTTACCATCCCATTATATCATAATTCTATCCTAATAGAATACAACATTTATCTTTTCTATAAGACAAAAGAAGTGTTTACAACATGGTTCATTTTAGGATGATTCATCTAAATCTTAAGCAAATAATAAGAAGAACCATTACGTACCATACCCAAACTCAAAACATCAAAAAATAGATCAGGTTCATAACATGAATTAACTATTTCCTTTCAGGGATAACAATCTTATAAATTCAACATTTAAGATATACATCTAAACAAATTCCATATCAATCCAAGAAGGTAAAGAGAATCAAAACAATCTAACTACAAATCTAAATCTACTTATGCGTGTTATAAGTTAGCATTCAAAGATCTAAAACCAATGTTCACAAATCTAAGTAGACTCTTACATGAGTTAATCTCTACTTCGAGTCCACCCAAGGATGATTCATAAAAGATAGAGTACAAGAGACAAAACCTACTCCTATCCATCCAAATAAAGCAAGGTTTAGTTAAACAACATTGATCAAATAAGTATACATTCACTTATCAGCAAAAATGACTTATCAACTATCTTTCTACATCATTACAACAAATGATTCAAACTAAGTAGACCAACAAGCCATAAAGAAATCACCATCTCATAAGAGAATCGAGTGCAGAGAAGTTCAATCAATGAGCTTATCCAAATGACAGAAAAAAAGGAATCTCTAATAGGAAAGGTCCAAATAATTAATCATTTCATTAAACTTAACAAATGAATTTCCTATTTCAATTCAAATCAAAATGAAAAACATATTACAGTCCCAAAAATAGTATACTGATCCCAAGAGAGTATATTTCCTTTATCTTTAAAAGAAACCCAAGAACTCATTCACTGTATCCAATAAGGATAGAATCCCGAAATAATAAGCTAACAAGTTTAGAATTATCCATGAACTCAAGGACTGAAGTCTCTTAATGCTTCAACAACTCAATACAAAGAGTAAGTAGTTCATGAATCAAAAAGAACTATACACAAAACAACCGAATGGAGAAATAATCCTTCCCTTATAAGTTCAGTGTATAAGGGTAATAACACATCCATCTAATGAGACCCAAAACTTATTTTAAAGGATCTAAAGAGAGAGAAAGAAACCCAAAGACGTTTAAGTCAAAAGATGTCCCATTCTTACCTCCAATGCAACTGAAACAAAAATCCAACAAGACTTTCACAACCTCAAAATTATGATAGAGGAGACTTAGTTTCAAACAAAATAGTCAACCTAGAATGCGGGTTTCCTCAAATAGAGGGGAAAAGAATACCCCAAATTTTATGCCATTACCATCTCAGAGAAGATGATACAATCTTAAAAATAAATATCACATTCATTTAAACAAGACGTTCCCAGTTCAAGATCTCGAAGGGATTACCAAACAACTCATTCAAACTATCACCTAGTTTTCTTGTGAGTAAGTTTCTTAATAAAATAATTATAAGCTTTAAACTTTTAATACAAGTATAACCCAACACAAAATACTAGAACATAATCAAATTCATTGATCCAATTAAAAGCTCATAACACTCAAGTGCCAAATATGAGTACAGTGTTTAACACGAGCTTCTCACAAAATTTCAGAACTACATAAGCAATAAAATATGAGTACAGTGTCAAATACAAACTTCAAGCAATAGTTCAAAGTTACGCAAGTTTCCAAACACCGGTTCGAACAACACAAAGCTCCAACACAAGTTTATATCAAAACATGAATCCCTAATACAAGATCAAATAAAACTCAAGGTTCCCATAAAGTTTAGAACCCTATATTGCAATGAAGGCCTGTTCAAAACACAACAACCTCGAATGCAAGTTCTAGAATGAAAAATAGAGCTACAAAACAAGTTTTTCATACAAGCTTCACATGCATGACATCACTGAACTTGTATAGAGAAAGAGAGTTTCCAAAACAACATTATTTAAGCCATGGATTCATATCCAAAAATCACAGAGATTCCTAAAAGCATGCAAGTAATCAACCAAAAAATCATGTAAATATTAATAAGCATAAGAGTAGAGTTATTCTAATGAATCATTTAGAAGAAAGCATGAAATCTTAATGGGTAGAGCCTATCATGCTTGATAGTGCTTCTACCAAATCAAAGGAGACTTCTAGCCAAGCTTCCAACTCTTTTTCTCCTCCACAAAAGATCAACAATCAAACATATTTTCTTCCTATGCCTCATATACTTTCCTTCGATCAAAAATAGACCATAGAAACCAAAAATAGCTTTGAAGTGAAGGTTGAACTACTGGTTCAAGAACCAGATAGCTCCATGCAGAGAAAAATCCACAATGCATGCAAAACCAAACAACCTCCCACAAACCTACCTTCCAAGTTTCCAAGATGGTTTGCACACAAAAACCGAGGTCCATCAATGCCATTAATTCCAAATTTCCACTTATCTTTCCTTTCCACCACCTCCTAAAACTAGCGAATGCCAATTCCATCCAAACATGCAATTCCATCTTTAGTGGAGCTTCCACATATGCCTCCACTAAAGTCAACTAGCCCCTGCCAAAACTAGCAGTACCACCATCCATTAAACCCTATCAACTCACTTAAATTCCATTGGAACCATGTCACCTTAGAGACATGCGACCCTTAGGTTCCCTTTCAATAGTTTAGGATGGATCCCATAAAACTTAGGTTAGTCTAACAATAACCACCTTAGGTCTTAAAACATTGCCAATAGTAATTCCCACCTTAGGTTAGATTAAATTCATAACCATTTAGTATTAGGTATTAGTTAAAATATCCTAGCATTACTTTAGTAATCTCTCCCATATTCATTTAGCACAAAGCTTAGGTTAGGATGCCAACCCAACAAAATAGAATAAGAGGCTTAGATTAGAATGAAATCCAAATAAGTAGATGTAGCTAGAACATAGGTGTTCTTACCTAGCTTAGGATACTATTAGGATAATCTTTTGGTTTTTGGACTCTGAATTCCTCCTTTGTCATAAAATAAATTGAATTTTGTTTACGTCTGTTATGTCCTACCAAGATCAATCCCCAAAGACCCGAGCACAAACATACAACTGAATGAAAACATGTTCACATAAGACCAAATAATTTGTAACATACAAAGTTCAGTCCACTATGTCCCTCAAACTACTGAATGTCAATTTACCATTCAGTCTATGAAGAAGATTTAAAACATTCCTTGGATCACTGAAATTGATCCAAGGATGAGTCAAAAATAGGAATAAGTATGTCTCGTAGCTTACTCTTAAATTGAAAATGAATTCTTGAAAGTCATACTATTTTAGTCTTAATTTTAAGAAAAAATGATTTATCCATTCAATGAAAATGAATTCTTGAAAATCCATAACACTTGAAATTTTAGTCTAATGATTTTAAGAAAAAAATGATTTATCCATATCAACCTCATGATCTTCTTACAATAATATAGAGGAATTAAATATGCAATAGAAAAAGAACACACCTTTATCAAGAAAAAACATATATTTTCTACTACTCTTCAAGAAATGTTGGTATAGAAAGGAATATAAAAATTATGATGCTTTGGGTGAGTTCCATATCACTCGCACGTTGAGGATGTTGGAAGCATTGATACTAGATTAAGCCTATTTTTAGAGGCACAAATTATAGCCATGATGAAGCAGCTGAAAATATTTATGCTAATTCAGCTCATGAATCGTGTAGTGGAATATGGTGTACAAATTGTGAAGTGGAAGGACATATTAAAGATAATTTCCCATGCAAGTCAGTACACACACTATTATTAGATTGTGAGGTCTGTCACTTGAATCATGATGTTCAAGATTTCCCTTTGTTGTCGTTGTATTGTAATATTTACAAATCCCACACTCATGACACCACTAACTGCAACTTGATTGATCACATTCGTGAATCCATTAAGACAAGAGTACACCAGATGAGTGTGGCTAGTGGATCTAAGGAGCATGAGGACCATAACCATAAAGTGTGTTACAATGGAAATAACAAGAATAATGGATTTAGAGGTGGATATAGAGGCTGAGGTTACAATGGTGGTAGAGGTAGATTTCTACGCGAAACTTATTACACTTGGAGATCTCTTGATCATTATCAACATGAGTGCTCTCGAGAACATTACTTGCTCATGGTGCGGAAAGATGCACAAGTTGGAATATTTTCTGGAGCTGTATGAGCACATGTGTAAGAATCAGAAGAAGGAAAAGGGCACGAGAATGATTAAAGTGGAGCATGTTGCTTCTGATCAATGGATGCCAAAGAAGACCCTTGATCCTGAGTTACAAAAGTAAAGATAGTGACTACACGGGTGAGGCCGTGTGAAACCACAAGAAATTGAAGGGTAAGCCAATCATTATAAGGGAAGAGGTGATACATGCTAAGTATGCAGATGCTACATACCAGAAGGAAGTTTATCATGATACTATAGAAGATATCAGGGTGTTGCAGATGGAAATACATTGTTTAAAGGAACAAGCATGCGAAAGGGATCATGTGAGGAAGGTTGAAATCCCACAAAAGGAAGTGGATGAATTGAAAGAGGTGTGTAATATGTTGTAATAGGAGAACATCATTCTATTGTTAGGGTAATGGTTACGAGAAAAAGGTACCAAGTGTTGGGGTTGAGCGCGAAAGATAGATACTTCATATAAATCTACCACCTCATAATCATGAATTTGACAAATATATTACACTTGATGCAATAATTGATGGTTGGTTATTACACAAAATTATGATTGATACTCACAAGTAAATGAACTAACTCGGATGCTTGGAATTAGATGGGTAGACCACAATTGTAACCATCCTCGAACGTGCTATATATGGTGAATAGAACTAGGGCCATGCCTATTAGGTTACTAAAGGACACATCTATTACTATTTAGGGAGTGAAGTTTACCAAAACTTTGAGGCATTGGAACTTTCTCAAGTCGACATATTCCTAGTAATACTTGGGTGACCTTGGTGCTATGAAAACAAAATAAATTTGTGCTTTAATAAAAGGTACATCAGTTTTGAGAATGATGAGGATCGCATGATTATACCCCTTTTTGAAAAGAAGGAAGACCAACCTTATGTTGAACTACTAAGATTGGAAGGGATTAACATAATATATACACACTCGAGTGTATGATCCAGAACATTTAGATCCATCCAAAGAAGGCATACTTCATTGGGAAGATGTGTAGTCTATAAGTGACACTACAAGTGTTGCTTGTGATAATTGGGCTTATAGAACATATGAAATGGTTGGGTGTGAAGTGAAAGGACAAGTCACCAGGATGATTGGACCACGCATGGTGAGGCTTTTGGAATTTGATGGGGTACCAAGGTACTGGTGAAGGGAATCCTGATACATTTATGAACACCATGAAGACTCAATGGGAAAATTAAGGGGAAAGAAGAAATATGTTGGTCTATACTTTGCACGAGACAACACCACGTTGGTGGGAAACACATAGAGATAACATGATGGAATGGAAAGAAGTGAGAATTCATTTTTATACAAGGTTTCTAAGGAGTAATGTTCTTACCCAAACATGTGAATTTCATGGAAAGTCTTCTTCCTCTTATCATGTACAGGAGTGTGAGATATCTTGGTCATAGGGTAGGGATGCTTTACTACCATCACTTTGAGTACATAATTTCTACTCCACCTTACGCGGCTACACACATGTATGGTATGTCCATGAAGAGTTGAAAAGGGAGACTACTAATTGGAAAGAGATGACCTTAGGTATGATTCATACTTTTGATTATTTTTCTACTAAACCTTCGTTAATGAAGCAATGTAGGTTATGAAGATCCTTACATTTAGAGATAATGCAAATGTCTTTGAAGAGATAATGTTGGAACCATTTGGGAGCCTGATCTTGAGGAACAGATCTTGAGGAAATAGATGAAGAAGAAATGGTACATGCCTAGAAGGAAAAAGAAAAGGGAAAATTGGTGTATATGATCGATGATGAGGAAGTGGATACAATGGATGCTAACCACACTAAAGGTACATGCGTGTTAATGAACACTTTGAAGATGAGAAGGCATGCACATATCATGGCCCTATAAAGACAAATAATTTTAATAATGGTATAGATGCAGAGCCTAAAGATTCCATTATTGGTGATTACTGGTTTGAGTAAGAATTATCTAATATTGTTGAATTATTACACAACTTTCAGGACTTATTTCCATGGGGATATCATGATTTAAAGGGAGTGTATCCTTCTCTAAGTGAGATGAAAATCAAACTAAAATAATGCGCATGCCCGAGTTAGAAAGAGGCTTTATAGGATGAATTGTAATATGCACGTGAAGGTAAAGGAAGAAATTGATAAGATTCTCAAGTCTGGTATAATTAAGCCCATTGAGGAATCTGAATGGGTTATCCCCATGGTAATAAGCATTAAGAAGGATGGGAGGATAAGGATTTGTGTGGACTATAGAGAAATTAATGTTGCATGTGTCATTGATCCTTTTCCCACCCCATTCATAGAGGAGATCCTTGAGGAGTTGTTGGGCATGAGATTTACTCTTTTACAAACATATTTTTTATGTTATCAATAGGTGTACATAGTAAAGGAAGATCAGGAGAAGAATAATTTCACCACCAAGTGGGGTATTTTTTCATATCTGTGATGCCCTTTGGATTGAAGAATGAACCAACAATGTTTCCATGCATTATTGTGTAGGCCTTTCAGACTTTATCCATAAATTATTGCAGGTGTATTTGGATGATTGGACAGTCTATGGGTTAGTCAAGGACCATTGTGACAATATAAGGCTTATGTTTGAGAGGTGCAGGTAGTTGAGCATCTCCCTTAACATTAAGAAGTGCATATTTGCAACACCTTTTGGAACTTTACTTGGGAATATAATTTGTAGGGAAGGATTATTGGTGGATCCAACTAAGGTAACTATGATCTTGGGTTTGGAAGAACATAAAAATCAAAGTGAAGTGCATGGATTCTTGGGCCATATAGGATATTACAGGAATTTTATTAAGGATTATGCAAATATTGTCACACCCTTATAAGAATTGTTGAAGATGAAAGGTAAATTTTATTGAGGTGACACACATCAACAAGTGTTTGAAATATTGAAGGAAATGGTGACAACTTCACATATTTTTCACTTTCCTTTGTGGAAAAAACCATTCCATGTTCATGTTGATTCTTATGGCATGGCAATTGGCACAATGTTGATTCTATTTTCTTTGCAAGTAGGAAGTTGACACCAAAGAAGAAAAATCATAAACATACGAGCATGAAGCTTTGTATATGATCTATGTGTTGCATAAATATAGACAATACTTGTTGGCAACACCATTTATCTTATTTACAGATCATATGGAACTCAAGTATTTATTCATCAAACTTGTTCTCTAAGGACACATATGCATATGAATCCTTACTTTTCAAGAACTTGAGTTATAGTTGTTAAATCAGGAAAAAGTAATTCAAGGCGTAATCATCTATCAAGGATCAATTCTAGTAAGGAAGCACAAACCATTGAGGATACAATGCTAGATTCAAAACTATTCAGATTAAACCACACACCCATAGAACTAGAGGACATTGCATTATTTTTTCCGATTGGGAAAGCACACAGGGAATGAAGAATTTAGAGAAGAAGCAACTTGTGATATGTGTAGTGTCTTATCAATTGATTGGTGGAGATTTATACAAGCTTGGTCATAATGAAATTTTACACCGGTGTGTTTTGGATCATGAGTGCAAGGATATTATCGAAGAATTTCATGGTGGAATTGCGAAAGGTCATTATTTTGGGGATGCCACTGCGCGCAATATTTTGATGGCTAGATTATGGTGTGAAACTTTATACAAGGATATTAAATAATATGTGAAAGTGTGTTACCATCGTAAGCACCTTGAGAAGCATAGGACTAGAGATGAGATGACTTCGAGGCCTATTGCAAGTGTTGAACCTTATGAGAAATGGTCTATAGAATTTGTAGGTCCTATTTCACCACCCGCGCATAGGATTGGTGCATGCTATATTATAACTTGTACAAACTATCTAACAAGGTGGGTGGAAGAAGCACCTACAAAGGATTACACAACAACTACAACAACAAGATTTTTATGGGAAAACATTATCAGTAAGTATGGATGTCTATTGAGTTTAACCAGTGATAGAGGCACTCATTTCTTGAATGAGATAATTATAATTATTTTAGAAGAGTTTATGGTGGCACACCATAAGACTACACCCTATCACCCACATGCCATTGGTATTGGTACTTAAAATTTGAAACGATCATTTCCACCATTAAGACTTACCTATACCAAACTACATGTTCTCAACATATTATTTCCCAAGGACCTCATTATTACACTGAATCATTGAATAATGACCTGAAACACACCATACACCTTAGGTACACTACCAACATACTACTACCATGCTCTAACAAGACTGATTAGATCCAAAATCACACATCCATATCATTCTACAGTACTGAGAGATAATAATAGGCATGGAATGACTGACTCAACCATGAAACCTCATGAAATGACTATGTTGACCTCTTATAGACTCATTAACACCTATAACACACCTCTATGACCATGTGTGACCTCATGAAAACATCTAACCAACTCAATAGATCTTACACCATGACTATGCCTAGCAAACCAAGCTCCAAGACCTCTTAGAACTCACCAAATCCTATCACTACTAATAAAATTTCTTATTTTACCTCAATACAACATTCAAATTACTTGGGAGGAATCAAACAATGACTATTCCCATAAAACCATTCTCCATAACACCATAGGAATCCACCTAGCTTGACACTACCAATCAACCTTCATGTTTGACATCTGATTGACACCTCATGGAGACTCATACAACATCATGAAACCCTTTTCCATCAAAGGAATTTAAATCAATGACAAAAAAACACATAATGACCAACATATGTTTTCCTCCATACTCTTAATAATGCACTTTGGATGATTTTGTAGTGTGTCCCCTTTTACATTTTATGTGCTATATGGAGGATCTTCTTATTTACTTTCACCCATCAATTGGACTCTTCCAAATTAAAAATGACCAATTACATGACCACTCTTTTCACTTTGGATCAACAATGTTTGTGATAGGGAATATGTGGTCTCCTCTCTTATATTTAAATTCTTGATTGATTTTTTCTATTTATTCATCATCACATAGAGTTAGGAATAGGTATTATCTTATAAAAATAAGACAATGTCATTAATGATGCATGAGGTTTTGAGCCTCATACTTCATCTAAAGAAATATACCTTGTCTATGCACAAGATAAGGAATTATATAATCTCCAAAGGTTTCCTAAATAATGTCAAGTTAAAGAGTTATAACACCATGAAATTATCTAGCGCACACTTCATACTATCATCAAATATGATCCCTCCCTCAAGGGTATTTTTGTTCAGCTAATTCATATATTCTTGTATTAGTATGGCCTACATGTGATGGTTAAATTCCATATTTTTTTACACAATTACCATGTAATTAAAATAATAATAACACACCACCAAGTTTGGATACTCCATCTTAGAGAAAATATTTGAAATAGGAGCAACATATTTGGACTTATTATTTTACCTTCTACTTAGTGTTATTATTTGTTCCTACCCACCATTCAGTCCTTCAAAATTAGTGTTGGGATGTGATTATTTAGAACCCGATCCTTTGTTGTCAAGTTCATCTTGTATAATTATTAATCCTTCTTCCTCTCCCAACATCAATACACCATCACCACATGCATCCTCAATTATATCTTCCTATAAATATCACCTAGTTTAAAACCCTTTTTGGTTTACCCTAGGGTTATTAAATATCACAAAACACCTTATTTTTATGAATAATATTAACCCCCATGTTAATGGTGGTTGAGAGTGTAAAGTCACAAGTACTACAATTTATAACCCACAATGTAATTTCTCTATTTTTCTATTTGTTCTTCTTTTTACCATGTTTTTCAAGCTATTAAACCTTTACAAAATATGGTAATGGTGGGGTTTCAAGGTTTGAAACCCATTATGCAACAATACTTTATGCATTTTCAACTAGGATCTTGAATTTGTGATAATGCAAAGTGTCGTAAATCAGCTACTAATCTAAATATATAGCTCTTTAAATTGGGTTATCTTGCCACATTTAAATCTTTCACATGATTGAGATTTCAACTTTCCACCCTCTTCATTTATTTCCAAATGATTTCCATATGTATTCCACTCCTAGTTCTTACGCAATTTGCAAATTCAAAATTATGTGGGTGATGACATCATTTTCATCAATTTATGCACTTTGTGATATAAGGATTATTTTAGTTTCAAATTTACCCATGTGCTCTACTATTCTTCTTGTGTTCCCGGGTTATGGGTCTCATCTATTACACTTCTAGTGTAAATTTTTCTTGTGTGCTCCTCCTTTTACCATAAATTATTTCCATAATATTTTTCCTTCCCAAATTGCATTTCACATGCTCTAGAAACTACTTATTTTATGCTTACATCCATCATATCTTTCACTCACATGCTGTAGTTAATATATTTTTAGTAAAATGAATGATTTATTTCAATATTTCCCTTCGTTTCCCATGAGTAGAGATAATTTAATTTAAAATAAGATAACCCCTTATATTTTCCAACCCCAAACTAATCCTCTATGTAGTCCTCCACACAAGTATTTCCTGAATTTCTTATAGGCCTTGATTTGATAGAGAAGGAATAAAATGACTATCTTAGAGATAAATTATTATTAGTTTTCAAAAGCATATTATAAAACATTACTTTTAATAATACCAGGTTAAAACTATGTTAGCTTATGTTTTGTGCACACCTTGAAAAAACTTGTAAAAGAGGGATTAACCTCACTCATTTTAGAACCTATATGGAATTATTGTTCAATATATGAAATAGTCAACATGTATAACCTCAATTGGGATATTATATGGTTTAGTGTTAACTTTGTGGAGGGACTAGTGTGTCTTGTAATAGCACCTATTAGATTTTAGGTTGAATGTAGTTAAATTATCCTAATTTTATAAGAATATCAGTCTTCTACTGGTTATTTCTAATGGTTTTGAGGTGATTTGGGTCTTTATTAAAAACTCAAAAGGGAGAAGGGAAGGGTATAAAAAGAACTAGAATATCTCTTTCTCTTCTAAATTATGGTGAGCACTCTACTATCTACCAAATCAAATAAAATAATGTAGAGAAAACCATAAATAAAATTGACATATTTATAAAAAAAATCCAAGAAATATATCACAAGAAAATGAAAATAATGAAACACAACTTTTTATAAACCCAAGAAAATAACTGTTTTACATTCATTTAGATAATGAAAAGGGTTAGTTAACCTTTTATTGGATTAAGATAACCAAATTCAACATAAAATAGAATAAATATGCATGAATCAACATCTCCAAATGTTTGACCACTAAGAATGCATTGGTGCATCCCGAGAATCCAACCGTGAGAAACATCAATTCATGAAAATGGAACTAGCTAGTCTTAATCTCTTTCCCTGTAGACATAACTAAAAGTGTAAATTCTAGTTAATAAACGAAAAGAAATTTGAATATATGGGAATCTAAAATATAAATTCTCAATTGGTTTTAGTTAAGCATCCCACAACACAAATGTGAAATTCCAAAGTAATTCCTTTATATTGAAATCAATCTAAAATGACATTTACAATGTAATTACATCAATTTATAGGAAAAGGAAAAACACCTTTACAAACTTTTAAGCTTAAAAATGTGAAATAGAGGAAAAAAACCATCTCCTAAACTTCCAAGAATCACAATTGAGACCTCCAAAAGAATCCATGCAAGAATATTATGATTTGTAGATGAAGAATTGATGATTCAACACCATGGGTGAACTAATTTTTGTTATAAAGTCAATCTATGTGAGAGAAATCAGTTTATCCCGTGAGGTTAGGAGGATGGGTGGAAATCGCTAACACTTGTCATGATATTGTCTCTCAGTAACTTAATTTTGATCTAAAATTCACTTTTGTATGTTGTAGTGGGGTTTGAGAAGGAATATTTTGTAGTTAGGAATCTCCATGAATGACAATATTAACCAAAATCCTATGATAAATGATTGAAGATCACTAAATTGAAAGGAATGAAGTAGAAGGTAAAAATCTATCCTACTGAATATCAAATATCTCTTTGTAATTTTTCCTTAAACTAGTATTTATGTGTAGCCCTTCAAAGTAAAATTCTGATGGTTTCATGCTTGTGTAAAATAGTGGTATTAGTTAGGCTTGAGAAAAAAACATCGTCTTTATCATGCCTCTTTTTACTCAGATCCACTCATATGTTTTATTGAGTTAAAAATTTCACTATTTATTTTAACGCATGATCCTCCTCCACATGCCTCTTTTTGATTTTATTTGGACCTTAAATCTATTTTCGACTCATCTTTGATAAAATATTATTCCACGTGTTAACCTATCAACATCTTTGGGGCTTGGGATTCCTTGGGATATTTAATATCTTATCTCTTGATTCCCCTTTGTGAAATATTGTGACCACGTGGCTCCAAGGTGGACCGATCATTGAGTATCAAAACTATAAGGTTACTTAGAGCTCTGAAATATTCCCCTCCTTTGATCCTTATTTGTGAAAAATTGTAGGAATGTATGGATTTGAGGTGAAACATGATTTAACATGTAAATCGTGTGATCTTAGTCCTTCTTGTGTTATTTTTTTCTTCTCCTTGGGCTCTCAAAACTTCCAAGTTCTCATGAATTATCAAATTCAACGAGACTTAGAGTTTTAAGAGTCTTAGAAACCTATCGCATGACTTTATTTTTTTCCAACTGAGAAAATAAGATGAGATGTGTCCAATTTGAGCTAGAAAAATTGTTTACAATGATCAAGTTAACTTTGATGAGTTTGGAAACAATGCAAAATGTGAAGGAAACCATCATTTGCACATCTCAAGCTTGTTTTGACTCAAAAAAGATTCTTATTTTTAGTTTTGATTCCTTTTACAAAATATCCATAATCAAAATTAAATCAAATATGTGAAGGAATAGGTGGTGATCGAATCAAAAGTGAATTGTAGAGTTAAAATTCAAAGATATAAATAAGTTATAAACTAAGTTTTGGGACAATTCTAAATTATTTGATAAAAATTCAAAATTAAAGACTTTTAACCATGCCAAAGATATTTACAACCAATTTTTATAACTTGATGAATATTGGGTGTGTTGGTCAAAGCTAATGGGCCATTTTAAGTGTTGGATTGTGTTTTGTGAAAACATTGAAAACACTTATAAAAGAGGAATTAACCCAAACATTTTAGAACCTAGCTATAATTATGGTTTAATATATGGGATACTTAGTATGTATAGCTTCATTTTTTATACTATATGTATTTGTATTAACTCATGGAGGTACTGGCATGTCTTGGAAAAACACCTAGTAGATTATGGGTTGAATGGATATAAATTATCCCGATTTTATATGAAGGTAATCCTACTAGTTATTTATAATGGTTGTGAGGTGATTTGGGTCTTTGTGAAAAAACTAAAAAGGGAGAAGGGAAGGGAGGAAAAGGAACTATACTCCCTATTTCTCTTCTCAAGCATAAGAACCACTCTAATCTCACTAAATCATTAACAAGAAAATAGATAAAACTAGAAATAATATTGACACATTTCTAAATAGACTCTAGGAAATGATTTATAGGAAAATGAAAAAAATAAATCACATCCTGCATAAACCCAAGAAAATAATTGTTATAAATTCATGTAGATCATGACAAGGGTTAGTCAACCTAAAAATGGATCAAACTAACCAGATTCAACACACAACAAATTAATTATCTACAAATAAACATTCCTAAATAATTGATTACTAAGAATACATTGGAACATCCCGAAGCCAACTATATAAAAATTAATTCATGGAAATGAGAATATATAGGCTTAATCTCTTACCCTATTGACATAACTAAAACTAAAAGTGTAAAGTATACTTAACAAACAAAAATATATTTTAATGTCTAAGACTCTCAAACACAAATTCTCAATTAAAAGAAGTTAATCACCCCATGATGTAGATATAAAAATCCAAATCCTTTCCTCTATATCTAGTTAATTCCATAATGAATTTGATAATGTTATTACATAAATTTATAGGTCAGGGACCAAGACAACACCTTTATAAAATTTGAAGCTTTAAAATGTGAAAGAGAGGGGAAAACCATCTCTTAAACTACCAAGAGTCACAATCGAGAACTTCAAAACCATCCATGGAAGCATATTCTAATTTCTAATTGAATAATTGATGATTCATCATAATGGGTGAGAAAATGATTTTAGAAGGTCAATATATGTGATAGGAATCTTATTATCCAATTAGATTAGTAGGATTTGTGGAATTTTGGTTAACACTTGTTATAATATTGTCTTTGTAACTAAATTTTGATCTAAAGTTCTCTTTTCTATGTGGAATAGTTTACATTTGGGAATATCCATGAATGAAAAGATCAACCAAAATCCTATGATAGCTGATTCAAGATCACTAAATTGAGAAGAATGAAGTAAAAGGCGGTAAAAAAATTTGTCCCAAAAATACCATATATCACTTCATCATTCTTCCTCAAACTAGTCTTTACATGTAGCCTTTTGAATTACACTTCCAATGGTTCCAGATCATGTCAAATGGTGTTCTTAGTTCGGATATATGAGTGAAAAACCATGTCTATGTCATGTCTCTTTTTACTCTTTCCATTGATATGTTTAATTGATTTAATCATTTTGACTATTTATTTCAACACATGATCCTCCTCTATGTACCTCTTTTTGATTTGATTCACTCCTTAAAGGTATTTAGTGACTCAAATTTAATAAAATATATATTTATGTATTCACCTCTCAACATCTCGGGGATTTGGGCTTCCTTGGGATCTTGATCTCTTATCTCTTGATTCCCATTTGTGAAATTCTGTGACCACATGGCTTCAAGTTGGAAAAATTAGTGGGTACCACATATCTTGGGTTACTTAGAGCTTTGAAATATTTCCCATCATTTTATCCTTATTCATGAAAAATATTGAGAATATATGGATTTGCGCTAAAACATGATTGGATCCCTAAGTCTTGTGATCTCATGACTTATCGGATTCCTTTTTTTCTTCTCTTTGAGCTCTCAAAACTTTCACTCGTTCTCATGAATTATTGTCCTTCATGAGACTTAGAGTTTCATGAGTCTTAGAAAAGTTTTGTGAGACTTAAAAACTTTCCAAATGAGCTAACAAGATGAACCAGATGTCCACTTTGAGCATGTGAAACATTTTAAAATGATGAAGTTAACTTTAATGGTTTAAAAACAATGAAAAATGTGAATAAAATTGTAATTGACATTTCTCAAGCTTGTTTTGACTCCAAAAAGTGTCTAATTTTTAGGTTTTGATTCCTTTTTACAAATCCACATAATCAAAATTAAATCAACTCAGTGAAGGCATACACGGTGATTGAATCAAAAGTGAATTACAAATTTAAACTTCAAAGATATAAATAAGTTATAAACTAAGTCAAACTATGTCATTCTAAATTGTTTCATCAAAATGCAAAACCATAGACTTTTAAACATGTCGAGAGATTTACAACCATGTTTTAGCATTTGAAGAATAAAGGTGGGATCCATTATCTTTTCAAAAGGTAATGGGGGTGTGTTAGTCACAACAAATGGTGAATATTGCAAGAAAATACTCAAAAGTGTTTATAATCTAGAATAAAAAGTTTATCAATTCCAAGGAAAATGCTATAGCAAGAAAAAAAATGTCTAGAAATTATGATTAAAATTTATAAGACTTATTTAAGCTCTTACCTTTGATTTACTAAGTAAAAAAACTCAAGAGTCAAGTTTGTGAACCATGTGTAATTTTAGCCTTCATTAAAAATTATATTGAACGATCAAAACTTACTAAATTTATAACTCCATCACATGAAGGTTTTTAAGCATTACTTTTCCACCAAACATGAATTCATGGACCCAAAGAGGTAATATGGGATTCACCCCAATCCTTACTCCATTTCGTATTTGGCATCTATATCTCTCGATGGAGGTTTCTCGATAACCCCATTTTAAGGAAATTTATTTAGTTGTTCTTTATTTTTTTACTTTTTAAGAGAAGTTTCACTTATAATTTTATCATTCAACTCATTTTCTCTTATTTCTCCTAGTTTTACAATAATTAGAGGGGTTGGGAACCAATTTATTCCTTAATTGTAATGTTTCGACAAAATAAAAAAATTTAAGACATTCTTTCATTTATCCTACATAAGTTTTTAAATTTGAAGTGCACTCTCTTAGGCATGAAAATTTTGTAGAACCATAAACGATCACACAACATACCTCGAAACTTCAAACATAAACAACATTTTTGTAAGTTATTCAAAAATCTAGAAACATTAAAATTTAAAATCTTAATTTAAATTCACTCTTAAGATATCTCCAATTTTTTTCCACGAGTTAGTAAACGTACATGGGAATCAATAACTTATAATAACCTTTATAGCTTTATTAAAAGTGATAAACTACCTATGAAAGCATGAGAGATAAACTAAGTAAGCAAGGAAAGATAACTATGAAATCCTTAAAAATATACAATATATAACTAAAAAATAACACAAATATAATATATATGAAGGTGAAATAACTTAAAAAATCAGAATGAGACACTTCTTATTACAAGTTAATAACAATTTTATACTCCTAATAGTTAACAAAAACATTTACATCCTTGTATTCCCTCGAAAGAATCTAGCAAAACAAACATTCTAGCCAAGAGAGTTAATAATTTATGTATAAAAGACAACAAAAAAATAATTTGACAAAGAATTACATCAAAATCCATCCAATGAAATGTTTGAAAATCCTTTACCTCAAATGTGGTTATTTATGAAATGCGGGCTTCACTTGAAGGAAATTAAATTTGAAGTTTCTCCTAATCAAGCTCTATCTCAGAAACTTCTACAATTCATATTTCCTTTATTTTGTTATGGACATGAATTATATCTATCCATTCCTTTTCTATTTATATAAATCGATACATTAGATATGATTCATCTTGATTTTGTTCAAAATTTGTCTCAACTAAAAATGTGGACTCTAAATTAACTAGTTTATCACCTATTCCATCTTTAATCATCTATATTTTCTTTTCCACATTAACCACATCAAAAGGATAACATGAATATAAAAATTCAAAATCCAACATGTCTTCCTATTATTTATCCATAGAAAACCTCTCTAAACCTACAAGAAAAGAAACATCATAAGAATTCTCTTTAAAGGAATCAATAGTCACTAATAATGAGCTAGTATTTTAAAGTAAATTTAGAATTGAATTCAAATAAAGTAAATGTTTCTTCCCCATTTTCTTGTACCTTGTCTTCATATATTTTGTGCTTCTCTATATCATCTTCAAAATTAGAATCATAAGAATAAAGAAAATTTTGAATAAATTCACTATCATCTAGAACATAAGTATTGTTAGGCTCAAAAATATGATTATGAACCTAGTTATAGTTTAAAAGGGAATTAAAATCTAATTTAACATTAGAAACATTTGGGAGAACATTAAAAAGGGGATAATGTTGGTCCCAAAGGAAGATAACTATCTATCGAGGGTAAGTACTTTTGCATAAGATGATACCAAATAATTCACACTAGAGGTCTTAATAAATGTGTCTAAGATTGGATCTAAATAATTTATGTAAACATCTATAAGTTTTCCTCTTGAGTCAAGTGGCTGGTTGGTATACCTATAAGAATATCTTGAAAGTATTCATTGAAGCTTATAAGTGATTCATGTGGTTATCTCTTAATTGTGACTAGTTGATGCAGGTGAATCTTTAAATAACTTTAACTAAAGCAAATTCCCATGGTTATGAGGTCAAGGAGGTTAAATTGGATATATGGAGTCAATAGGGAGCAATTTTTAGGTGGTTAAGAATTTGAAAATTCAAAATAGTGTTTTCCCTCCTAAATGTAAATTCAAATCTTAAAGCATGTCATGAGCCAATATGGATTTTCAAGGTCAAATAAAGGGATGGTTAAAGTGTGAACAAGAGTAATAGGGTTAGAAATGAGTCCTAGGAGATTCCAAGTTATGAAATGTCTAAAAAAGTTAAAAAATGTCATCATGTATTGGAAGGAAGTTGAAGAGTCATACAAATGACTGTTATGAACCAAGGAATAGTTGCATGCAAGAGGATAATTTGAGTAAGAAGAGGGAGAGAAGGAGTGAGATGTCATTCCTTAAGGTTGAGGATGAAGATAAGAAGAATATTTCCTTGAGAAGAATAGGAAGGATAGCTCAAATTTTGTATTACGGTATAATATAAGCATGTTAAGATCTGTTTTGACATCTAAAATCTTGTCTATAAGATCACAAATCTGAGTTTGATTTCATGTCTTAAGGATAATTTGTTTCTTCGTATAAATGCATGTTGAATTTATTGAAATCCTTTGAGGAAGATAGTGCGGGTTGAGATATCGGTACCATGTTATTTGAATATAGTGCTTGGGATCAGTGCATAATAGTGAACAAGTGTTCTAGATGGATTCTTGACATGAATGATTAGGAATTGGTAATAAATCCACTTCAAGGGTATCCAAGTTATGTGAAGGTAATGGATTGGGTCATTCCAAGTGTGTAGGTTGGAGAAGTTTCTACTACATGTATATGCGAGGCTAAACCATTAAGTCTGTGAATGTGTTTCCATATAGCTTGAGAAAATTAAATTTTAGGGCCTTTGTATTATGAATGTGAGGAGTATTCAAAGGTGGTTTAATTTTTATATTAGAGTCACACCAAGGATGTTTCTTATGAATCTAGTTTCTTTGTTGACAAATGTGTATTAGTTGCTAACCTCTGTTTTCACGTGTACTCATTTGAAGGAAAGTGTGGAACATAATAATGCACTTGTGTTCATGAACCAATTGTAACTAAGAACCCTAAAAATATCAAGATAAAGTTTCATGCCAAGTATTAATCCTTGAAAATAAATTTCACTCATCTTATAAGAATTTGAATTTCTTGGGCTATATTGTAGCCTTGAGACGAGGAATTGCTAGGTTTTGATGTTTGCATGTGCAAATAATAAAGTCTAGATTTAAAAGTTGGAAGAAACAATGAGTGAAATGTCATTTGACTATTATAGAAGAAAAATTGAACTTTCATTGGTTAACAATGGGGAAATTTATGAGAGTCCTCATCTAGGACAAGGTAACACAGTGCAAGACATTAAGAAGTGAGTCATTTTCCAAAGGAAGTGTACTATAAACCTTGAGTCTGAACTTGAAACTTTAGGTGGAGAAGAAAAGGATTAATGGGTGACCATTAGTTACTTTATTATGTTTTAAAACCTCATACATAATTTTTTTTTAGTGAAAACAATATTGTCCGAGGGCTACTAAGAGAATTGTGAGCCTAAAGAGTAAAAGGAGATATGAAGAGAAAATCAAGGAGTTAGGCCCCAAATTTGGCATGCACCATTGTGTTGATGAATAGATGCTAATAGATTTTACAACTTTTGAATTTGATTTCATGTCTATAAGATCACAACTCTGAGTTTTATTTCATGTCTTAAGGATAATTGGTTTCTTAGTATAAATGCATGTTAATTTACTGAAATCCTCTGAGGAAGATAGTGTAGTTGAGATATCGGTACCATGTTATTTGAATATAGTGCTTGGGACTGTGCATAACAATGAACAAGTGTTCTAGATGGATTCTTGACATGAATGATTAGGAATTGGTAATAAATCCACTTCAAGGGTATCCACGTTATGTGAAGGTAATGGATTGGGTCATTCCAAGTGTGTAGGTGGAGAATTTTCTACTACATGTATATGTAAGGCTAAACCCTTAAGTCTGTGATTGTGTTTCCATATAGCTTGAGAAAATTAAATTTTAGGGCAATGTATTATGAATGTGAGGAGTATTCAAAGGTGTTTTAATTTTTATATTAGAGTCACACCAAGGATGTTTCTTATGAATCTAGTTTCTTTGTTGACAAATGTGTGTATTAGTTCTTAACCTCTGTTTTCACGTGTACTCATTTGAAGAAAAGTGTGGACATAATAATGCACTTGTGTTCATGAACCAATTGTAACTAAGAACCCTAAAAATATCAAGATAAAGTTTCATGCCAAGTATTAATCCTTGAAAATAAATTTCACTCGTCTTATAAGCATTTGAACTTCTTGGGCTATATTGTAGCCTTCATACAAGGAATTTCTAGGTTTTGATGTTTGCGTATGCAAATATTTAAGTCTAGATTTAAAAGTTGGAAGAAACAACGAGTGAAATGTCATTTGACTATTATAGAAGAAAATTTGAACTTTCATTGGTTAACAATGGGGAAATTTATGAGAGTCCTCATCTAGGACAAGGTAACACAGTGTAAGGCGTTAAGAAGTGAGTCATTTTCCAAAAGAAGTGTACTATAAACCTTGAGTCTAAACTTTAAACTTTAGGTGGAGAAGAAAAGGATTAATGGGTGACCATAAGTTACTTTATTATGTTTTACAACCTCATACATAAATTTTTTAGTGAAAACAATATTGTCTGAGGGCTACTAAGAGAATTGTGAGCCTAAAGAGTAAAAGTGAGATATGAAGAGAAAATAAAGGAGTTATTTCCCCAAATTTGGCATGCACCATTGTGTTGATGAATAGATGCTAATAGATTTTACAACTTTTGAATTTGATTTCATGTCTATAAGATCACAACTCTGAGTTTTATTTCATGTCTTAAGGATAATTGGTTTCTTAGTATAAATGCATGTTGAATTTACTGAAATCCTCTGAGGAAGATAGTGCAAGTTGAGATATCAGTACCATGTTATTTGAATATAGTGCTTGGGACTGTGCATAACAATGAACAAGTGTTCTAGATGGATTCTTGACATGAATGATTAGGAATTGGTAATAAATCCACTTCAAGGGTATCCATGTTATGTGAAGGTAATGGATTGGGTCATTCCAAGTGTGTAGGCTGGAGAATTTTCTACTACATGTATATGCAAGGCTAAACCCTTAAGTCTGTGACTGTGTTTCCATATAGCTTGAGAAAATTAAATTTTAGGGAAATGTATTATGAATGTGAGGAGTATTCAAAGGTGTTTTAATTTTTATATTAGAGTCACACCAAGGATGTTTCTTATGAATCTAGTTTCTTTGTTGACAAATGTGTATTAGTTGCTAACCTCTGTTTTCACGTGTACTCATTTGAAGAAAAGTGTGGACCATGTAATAATGCACTTGTGTTCATGAACCAATTGTAACTAAGAACCCTAAAAAATATCAAGATAAAGTTTCATGCCAAGTATTAATCCTTGAAAATAAATTTCACTCGTCTTATAAGCATTTGAACTTCTTGGGCTATATTGTAGCCTTCATACAAGGAATTTCTAGGTTTTGATGTTTGCATGTGCAAATATTTAAGTCTAGATTTAAAAGTTGGAAGAAACAACGAGTGAAATGTCATTTGACTATTATAGAAGAAAAATTGAACTTTCATTGGTTAACAATGGGGAAATTTATGAGAGTCCTCATCTAGGACAAGGTAACACAGTGTAAGACGTTAAGAAGTGAGTCATTTTCCAAAAGAAGTGTACTATAAACCTTGAGTCTAAACTTTAAACTTCAGGTGGAGAAGAAAAGGATTAATGGGTGACCATAAGTTACTTTATTATGTTTTACAACCTCATACATAAATTTTTTTAGTGAAAACAATATTGTCCGAGGGCTACTAAGAGAATTGTGAGCCTAAAGAGTAAAAGTGAGATATGAAGAGAAAATAAAGGAGTTATTTCCCCAAATTTGGCATGCACCATTGTGTTGATGAATAGATGCTAATAGATTTTACAATTTTTTGGGCACATATAAATCATTCCAACCATGGATTGATCAAATGGAATTGATCTTAAGGGTATAAGAGGGTAGTTTTGATAAATAAGTGAAGTTTGGTGTTTGGTTTGCTTTGTGGTAATTTTTTTATTTATATAATAGTGGTTTAAGGTGTGTGAACAAGAAAAAGGAGGTGAAAACATTTAGGTATGTTAAAGGATCAAGTTTTTTCTCATTTGAAGTTATGAACAAGGGATCTGGAGAAGTGTAAGTTGGGATAAAAGAGAGTAAATGAATTAGTTGAGAAAGTTAATCAATTTGATGGTTTATTAGGCATTGGAGTGCAAGGTATCATGTAGGGAATAAAGAACCTTGAGCCTTTGTAGGTGAAATGGCCGAGTTTGTAAGAAGCAAGCCATTTTTGGCTTAGGAAGGTGTTGATGACAATTTGAACTTCATGGTTGGTTTAGTATTACAATAGGGAAAAACTAGATCAGCCTCAAAGATGGTGGGATTTCCAAGGTAACTGTGGGATGTGATAGGTGCTTGGTTGTTTGTGCTCCATGAAGAAAAATCAATTAATCTCTTTTCCTTGTAATTAATCCTGCAAATTAAAAACACTACACGAAATGGAATTAGTAAAATGGGGTAGGCATGTTTCCTGGTAAAGGCCGGTTCGAAGCCAAAAGAATTCCTTATGTGGACGTCAACCTAATTTTGAAACATTTAATATTTTATTTATGAAATGGTGTATAATATATGATAGATGAAAAGTGTGATCAAATGTTTATCACTTATTTAGATTATTACATACATTAGCTAATAACGATAATAAAAAGTAACAAGTCTAGAATCTGAAGTCGGAATCTAGGTTAGTATCTAAGTTTTAGAAAATTTAGAGCCCACTGAATAGGCTAAGTCATCATCCTCAATGAATTATGAGTTGGGTTCTTCGATGTAATCATCCATAAAGAAATCAGAAATCTCTTCCTCTGCGTCATACTTGCGTGTATGGCTAGACTAAGAATCTACAAGGATGATGTTACTCTCGATGTCATATTCATATTCAATATTTATGTCTTCGGTATGTCCAGTCCTTCCTCATACGATACTCGAACAATGTAAGATCAGTTTGTATCCGTTTTACCTCGTAGTATGCTTCCCAAATTCTTGGTGGCTTCTCATATTTTTTGAGTAGATGCAAAGATGGTTTCTAGGAGATCAATGGGGTTATATGGATGAAACACAACTCCAAGTAATGTTGTAGGTCATATTTCTCCCAATGTTAATGGTGTTGGACAATTATCGGTGATTTTATATTGGTAATGGGATGATTAATACCTCCTATGGCCATATACAAGATCCATGGTTGGAAAAATTATTAGTAACACAAAATCATAAAGTAATTGATAACAAATTCTAATGAAAACTAATTGCTAAGTAGAAAGATAACACAAAAATCACAAGTGATTAGACAAACCATAGGTGATTCTGAGAAATATTAACAGACTGTTAAAATAAAGGATTTGAATATCTGAAATGGAACTATTACCTTCTTGATAAAAGAGAGAAGTATGTAATGATCTAACAAGCTTGTTTTTAGGATAAAAATAGAGTAAAAATGATGGAGATGAACCTTTGAATGATGAGTGATGATGACAGTCGGTTGTGATTGTGCTTGGATGATGAAAGAACCCTCAAATAACTCCCAAAATGCTTGAAGGATGTATTAGATGCTAAATGATGTTGATGAGAACCTGGTAATGCTTTTGGACACTTGAAAAGGATTGATGATGCTCCTAGCTCATCTGGATGGTCAAGAAGAGTCTCACACAGAGGCATGAAAACATGTATTTATAGATTTGTGACATTTGAGGGAATCAATTTTTTTTTCAGAAGTTAGAGTTAGGGTGAGATACGGGGATAAAACTTCTATTTTGAACTTAGGTGTGGGGGATTTAGGGGAATTATGGCTAGATAACTTAGAGAGGTCAAGTGTGAGGGTTTAGAGGTGGATAGAAGTAGTTAGGATAGAGGAGGGATAATTTAGAAGGTTTCCTAATTTAATCTAGTCCTAACTAGTGAGAAGTGAGAATTGGTTATAGGGATAAGTTAGAGGTGGTTAGGGTAATATTTTTAGAAGGTTGCTTATTTAGACTAGTTATAACTAGTGAGTTAGGATGAGTTCTCATGGTGATGTGTGAGGGTGAGTGGATTAACTAATTATTTTATTTATTTATTTAATTAATTATAAGGAGGGTAATGTGACCTAGGTTTAGGGAGATCATAATGATGCGATAAAAATCTTTATTAGTAAAACGTATGAATTCGGTTGTAAAATGGTATGCATATGGGAATATTTAATTAATTACGGGGTGTGCAAATTTCTGGTGTTTACATTTTCCCATTTTTGTCTTACGTGTTAACAAGGTGTTAGAAAAAAATGATTGAAAGTGTTTTGGTTGTATGTGTGGTTTAGCTATAGCACATACAGAATTTTTTTTTTCTTACATGTGTTTTGTTTTTAAAAGGTTGCCCCAGCTCGAGGGGGTACTTGAAATAGAGTGTGTTACTAGGGGACCAACTTGATAGGGAAACCAAGGGGTTTTCCTACAGTCATGTGAGCTATGGAGGCATACTTAGTTTGATGGGAATGTCAAGTGATGGGGAAAAAGCGCACACGTTCCCACATATGTATGAAAAGTCCTAAACAATGGTGTTTTCTTGTTAAGTTGATTATTTGGGTCCTTTGAAAGTGAAAAACTTATACAAAGGTTTTTTTGTTGTGCTTAGGGGTGCAAATAAGAATGATTACTTTAAAAGGGTGAATTTTTGGCATTTAGGGAAATATATTGGGGTTGGAGGTGGAAACACCGGTGATTGGATTGAGGTAAAAATAGGGTATATAATTACTCGAGTGATTTGGTTGTTTATTTTAACTGTGGGGTAAATAAATAAGCGTGGTAGATCAATTTGAGGGTCCTTAGTATTTTTAGGAGATTCCAAGCAATGACATCCTCTAGCAGAAAATGAAAGCACCAATGACCGAGGTAAGTCAATTGTTAACCTATTTTTTCTTGGCTTTTAGTAGTTTTAGGATCTTGTAGCTATTTTTGGGGTGTATGGGTGCCCTAGCCAAAATCGTCAGTGATTAATGAAATCACTTGCAATTTGTAGGAGAATCATTGACGATTTGGATGAATTACTAGTGATTCATTTGTATTTTTGATATTTTTGTGAATTATGAATGTTTTTGTTTTAAATGTTGTTGGTGTAAAATATTTGTTGATATTTTTTGACATATTGTTGTTAAACTTATTGATGATACTAATTGATGGTTTTGTTTATTTTTGCAGGTGGAGGTGAAATTGAATATCCGTGATCATATACCCTTGATTTTAGAGGAGATGAGGGAGGACATGTAAGAAAAGGATTGGGCTTATGTGGATGTGGTGGGTTTTGGTTCCAAAGGCTTTATAGATGGATTCATAGATTCCTTGGTTTGATTTTGTCAACTGCTAAAGAGGGAGAAATCTTCCACCAACACATTTTGGCTACCTAGAGGAGAGATTACTATTTCTTTGGAGGATGTTCACCACATCTTGAGATTACTTGACCTGACAAGTTAGTGGTGTATACCATCACTCAGGAAGAGAGAGATGATGTGATGGGTAGATTATATGTGGAGAATGTTGGTGACATCATATATGAGTAAGGGGGTTTTTCCTATGGCCATGTTTATTTTCCTAAGAGAGTAGGTCATGCTCGGATTATTATGATTATGATGGCCATCATGTCCTACACATTTATAGATTGTGGGATTGGTCATTTTGCGTGGATGATGAAAGAGGTGGTGTCGAGATGATGGATAATCACATAATTTTTGAGTGGGGATCTAGCCCACTTATACGAGACATTCGAGAGAGTTATGGGCCTAGAGGGATCACAAGCGTTAAGGGATTGATGTTTGTTTTCTACTACATGAATGGGTTTTGGAGCATATAACTATTTCTTGATCACTAGGGTCACTATGGGCCTTGATGATTAGCACCTTGGGTTCATGCGGTGGATATCGGATAGGGGACATGCGGGGAAGAGGAGGAGGGCTAGATTTTATAGGGAGGTGAGGGATATTGTATGGAGATCTTATTTGGATTTAATGGCATGGCCCAAGTACCCACAAGATTTACTTTTTTTACAATAGCCTATATGGCTACATGCACGGAGAGTAGGTGAGCATGGGATGATACATTTTGATTGTGTTAGAATCTAATGCATGGTGCTTCCCTTGTAATAATTCCCACATGCCAAGAGACTTCCCCCAAGGGAACTTGCAACAAAAGGTGGCTGAACAACAATCAAGAGAAGGCTATGATGTGGATACATCCAAACCTCATTAGTCTGTGGGAGTCCATAATTCTACTTTCATCGCACATATTCAAGGGCTGTCCTTGGAATAAGAAGCAAAGATAGCCAAATAGCATGCTCTTTTATCTTGGGTAGAAGGAGAAGAATCCATATTTACAAATGAAGCATCTGTTTCAAAGCTTGTTTAGTTTAATTATAACACTCGCTTTAAGAAAAGGATCATAGAGGCTAACGATCTAATCCCAAACATGACTGACAAGATGTAGAAAGAGCCTTCAACCATCATAACCACGTCACTTCCTATCATCGTAAAAAGAAGCTTAAAGAGGAAATTTTCAAAACCAAGATGTCTCCCACCTTGCCAGTGAGGGAACAAAACACCAGTCATCATCTAAATTATTACCACCTAGACCAATTAACATGGTCCAACAACTCAAGAAAGCACCAACTAACACATCCTTGTGGGATCTTTTGAGCATCCTAGAGCAGAAGGAATTTCTCCAAGAAGTGCTCAAACCAAATAACGATCCAACCACCTCTGGCAAGGATAAGGAATAGGTAAAATCCAATCGAGTCTCAACAGAGGTAGTTCGTTAAATCAAAAGGTAGAGGTGAGTAAACCAAGGCCCAACCCCTTCTTTATGAATCTTATCATAGGAAAAAAATTATTGCATAATTCTATGATAGACTCTGGTGCTAGCACTATAGTCATGCCCAAAGCAATTATAGATGCCTTGGGCATTAAATATGAACCCTTGAAGAGGGGAGTCATGCAAATGGATGGGAAGTCTGTCCAAACCATTGGGGCTATCAAGGGACTCCCATTATAGCTCTATTCCTACCTGAATATAACTTTCTGCATGATATTGTGGTAATTGATGTCCCACATGTGTTTGAATTTTGCCTCTCTTATGATTTTACAACTAAGATTGGAGGCTATATGTCTCTAGATTGGTCTCATCTGATTCTATGAACCAAATATGGGTCTAAAATGAAGGTCTTATTAGATCCCTCGCTAAGGAGAACATAATGGACTAGGAAGCTTCAGGATTCAAAGCTTCCCATGCTATGATTACTAGGGAAGAGGAATCATGCATGGAAGATGGAGACCCTCGAGCTATGGTCATTTAGCCAACCTTCCTCTGGGTGATCCTTTTGGGAACTTTGACTCCACCGGTTTGGGAACTTATATCATTTTTGACGAGGACTCCATGATCCCTAAGGTGGCAAAAGGATATGATAAAAAGAAAGGGAATCCCTCCAAAGATTCCCAAATATGGACCCTACATTTTGACGGGGCCAAAAGCAAGAACGACTTAGGAGCCAAAGTGTGCTTACTATCCCCAAGTGGAATAAAGATACTTCAATCATTTCATTTCCAATTATCATATATTAGTAACAAGGAAAAATATGAGGCCTTGGTGAATGGGTTGACTACGACCCGAAAAAAAGACATCAAACATTTAAGAGTCTTTGGCGACTTAGAATAGGTAGTAACATAAGTAAGAGATACCTCCATGATAAATAATCCTAGGATGAGACCCTATCGACATCGGGTATGGGATCTATTAGATGATTTTTAAGCTTTCAATATCAAAGTGATTCCCCAGAATCAAAATATGGAGGCTAATAGGATGGCATTGATCGGGTCACAGTTTGAGCCAATTCAGGATTTGATAGAAAATGAGAAAACCATAATACTAGTCATCTGTCCTACTATCCCTAACAACTTTGATCATTCATAGGGCTTTAATAGCGACCAAAATATCATACACTTCCTTCAGTAGTCTCATCAATTTGTAAAATGAATCAAATCCAAGATTGATGAAGCATATGGAGATCAAATTATCCAATTGAAGACAAATAAAATTACAAAAGGTCTAATAACCTAGAGAGTCTCTTTGACTCAAATGATGTTAGTTATGATCAAAGGAAGCTTTCGAAATAAAGGGCTATGTCGAATTAGAAGTAACTAAGGAGAGATGACTAAAAGTCAAGAAATTGGTGACTCAAAAGGAAAGAGAGATACTCATGGCCTTATGTCATAAGTATGATAAGGTGATGGCTTGGATGTATGATGATCTACATGGTTACAATAAAGACATCATTCAACACACCATCAACCTCAAAGAAGGGACTAATCATGTGCATAAAAAATAGAGGCCCATGAATCTAAAGATAGAATCCCTCATGGCTGAGGAGTTGAGGAAACTACTAGAGGCTCACATAATATTTCCTATTAAACACACAACGTGGGTCTCTAATTTAGTCCCGGTAAAAATAAAACTAGTGAAATCAGGCTCTGCGTGGATTTAAGAGATCTAAATAGGGTATCCCTACATAATCACTACCCTTTTCCCTCTATGGAACAAATACTACAGATATTCATAGGCTTAGAGATGTTTTCTCTATTGGATGGTTTTGGGCTATAATCAAATATGGCTCGCAGAAAGGGATCAACACAAGATGACGTTCACAACCAAATGGGGAACTTTTTCTTACGTAAAAATTCCTTTTGGACTCACAAACACTGGGGATACCTTTCAAAGGGCCATGGATTCCACATTTGGATCACTGATAAATAAAGTGATCCTTATATATCTCAACAATATCATGGTGTTCACAAAGACAATGGAGGAGCACTTCGACGCCTTAGAGGTTTTATTGAAAACATGTCAAGAATTTGAAATCTCCATGAACGCAAAGAAATGTGTCTTTAGATTTCCTTAAGGAAAAATCTTGGGAAATATTGTGTCAAAGGAAGGAATCTCCATTGATCCCGAGAGAATTAAGGCCATTCTAGAGCTACCCTTTCTAGTTAATAAAAAATCGGTCCAATCTTTCCTACGAAAAATAAACTTTTCAGCAAGTTCATTTCAGAATTTTTTGGGATGATCTGCCTAATCACTTATGATGAAAAAGGACCTCATTTTCAAGTGGACCTCTGAAGGTCATATGGCCTTCAAGGTGATAAAAGAGGTTATTTCATCCACCCTAGTACTATGTAATCCAAAATTCTCAAAGGATTTCATTATGTATGTATACGGGGGTAAGCATAGTGTAACATCTATACTAACGTAGAAAGGAGAGTCACAAGGAGAGGAACATCCGATCACCTTATTTTCAAAGACCCTCCATGACTATGAAACAAGGTACAATTTTGTAGAAAGATAGGCTTATGCCATAGTTAAAGGCCTGAAGAAATTCTGACACCTTGTCACTCATAATAGAATCCAGGTCATGGTGGCTCACTCTAGTATCAAAGAATACATAATGGAGGGAAAGATAATTGATAAAAGAGAAAATTAGATTACTAAGATCCTTGAGTATGGAATTGAGGTAAATCCCAAAAATCTTGTAAGAGGTAGGGGTCTGTGTCAATATTTAACATAGGAATCCATGCCCTAATTGAAGACGAAGATGAGGAGATACTATATCTCCATGAAAGTAATTCAAAGAGATGGGTCTCAGACATGGTCCATTTTATGTAAATCAGGGAGTATCCAAGGCATTTCCCATTGAAAAATAGTAGGTATTATAGGCAACAAAGGGCCAATTTTACTAAGATCAACAATTTCCTTTTTAAGAGGAATTTTAATGGAATCCTGCTGAGATTCTTGAACAATGAAGAAGCTAAAAGAGAACTACAAGAATTACATCAAGGGATCTCGAGAGGACACTTTTCTGCCTAGACTATAGCCATAAAAATCCTGCAAGAAAGATACTTTTGGCTAAGCCTGTTCACTGGAAGTCAAGTAGAGGTAAACAAATGCAAGGTTTGGCAAGTTTTCACCAGTTTCTCGGAGAAACACGGACTTTCCTCTCAACCCCATCCTGGTTAAGGAACCCTTCACACAATGTGGTCTAGAATTTATTGGAATGGTTAATCTAACTTTAAGCATTGAACATAATTAGATCCTCACAACAACCGATTACTTCACCCGATGGGTGGAGGCAGTCCCCCTTAAAGAGGCCACTGAGAATGTAATCCTAGGACTCCTACATGATATAACTACATGCTTTGCCCCCTGCCCCACATTTTCATATCAGATAATGCTAAGGACTTTGTGGGAGCCAAAGTATCTAACTTTGCGGTAAAGCACGGGATCTACCTAAAGACGTCCTCCAATTATTACCCACAAGGAAATGGTTTGGCAAAATCTACCAATAAAAACTTGATCAGACTCATAAAGTGAATGGGGCATGAGCATAAGATATTATGGCATGAACATATCAAGACATCCTTATGGGTTGATCAGATCACCCCAAAGTAGATCCTAAATTTTTTGTATGAGATAGTCTATGGGAAAATCACCATAATATTGATTTCCTTGGAAATCCCCGCATTACAACTATTGAAATAGGATGAGATAGAAGAGAATGGAGTGATGTAGGTGAGACTCACCGAGCTAGTAGATCTCTAGGAGAAACATGAATCTGCTCATGAGGCCATGATTAGCCACCAACATGTGGTCAAGACTTGGTTTGATTAGAGGACATTAGAACCAGAATTCCAAGTTGGGACTATGGTTCTGAAATGGGATGCAAGGGCTTCCAAGATGGGAAATCATGGAAAGTTTGACCCATTATGAATGGGACCCTTCAGATCAATGCATGCAAGTAACACAATGCATTTGAGATCAAAACTATGGAAGGATATCCCTTAATAATTCCAGTGAATGGAATTCACTTGAAACCTTTTCTGTAAGTCCCTTCGTAAAAGGGTTGTATCATATGTATATTTTTATTTTCTTTGTTCTTTTCTTTGTCTATTTTCCCCTTTTTAATAAGTGTCTCGAAACATGTCCTTTACGGATCCCCATTCTTGATTTTAAAAATTTGGAGGGATTGTACCTCCTTTTTCTCCCTAAAATTAGTGACCCAATAACTTATTTGACACTTAAGATAAAATATTTTGGATCTGTACAAAATCTCTCGAAGAATGTAAAATTTGGTGCTTAAGGTCATTAATTAGAAAGGGGCCATTGTGTGAAGTGACCCTGTTTACACGCAAGCCATTACTCTCTAAGTAAGGGTGGATATTTAAGACATTGGGAGTGTTCAACAGGCTCATTACAAACACCGAAGTCTTCCAAATAAACCGTCAAGTGGTAAAACTAAAGGAATCCTACCCTTCTCAGAATTTAGAGAAAATTCCATGGCAACATCCATCTCTGCACCACCACTAGAATTTTTTTACATGGGATAACCCATTCCCCTCATCCTCTACAACCAAAGTTGAGGTTCCTTGATGGAGGGTCTTGGTTTAGTGACCCTACTATGATTTCGACCCCATTGATGACATCTTCGACTGGTTATCAATAAGAAGCCCAAGGCTTTGAGAGAGGAATACTTCAATAGGTTTCTCAACTAGGAAATTCTAAATCTTTTAGCTCTAGAATATAGAGTACGATGCTCACCCAATACATTCTCATGCACCTATACTTGAAACTCATATAGATGTGTGTGGACTGTTTTGATTCAAGAACCCATACCATCCAGGGAAGAAACTTAATGGTGGTGATTACACCACAAGCTATCAAAGACATGTTGGCTCTGACTCATGACCCAATGACTAGTTTCTATGATATGGCCAAACTCCAAAGTGTTTGGGTGTAATTCCAAAATAAATTTTCATTCCTTAATAAGGAGTTGAGACAAGAAGACACGGGCGGTTTGGGGACCACGGGATTTCCCATTCCATTGAAATCACTTTTAGTAGATTCTTAGGATGCCTGTTCCATGTTGGAATTCATCTTCGGGAAAGATTTAGACAGAGGCATTGAGGATTGGTAGATGGAAACCTTATTTCAAATGAGGTATGTCACTAAAGAGTAGACCTACCACTTTGATTTCACTCAAGTCATTATGAAATATATTTTCAAATAACTCGACCAATTATTAGTGACATTAACCTTTAGGTCTTCATCCTATTTGTTTCATCTCATTCTATATTAGAACGTCCAATATTTCAGTCAATTCATGAATTTGACTCTATGGGATGCAGAGGTGGATCCTCAAAAATCATTCCAATGTCCGCATGGACCCATATACTATCCCGCTCATCAGACGTATATGAATTATTTAATTCTTTTGTGGATCCCCTCTTGCTTGAGATTGATCTGAAGGGATCAACAATAGGATGAATGAATCGGTAAAATATATCCTCTTAGACCCCTATGCACCCTCCAATTACTTCTTCACTAGAGAACACTCCATGATTTACTTACATGGTTTAAGAGAATAATCATTTTTTCTCCCTAGGTTCCTCACGAGTCGTTTGGTGGGCCTTAAAATAGCTAGAAAACTAGTGCTCATGGACATTGAGTTTGGCTCAGGCTGAAAGAAGAAGGCACTTTTTTATATCCCCTTGAGTAAGGGAGGAATCATTGTCCTTAAGAGAAAGGAAAAACATATCCTTACAAAAAGTTGGATTCCTATAGGATTTCATTAATTTGAGACTCATGGAGGTTCAACCAAAATGGGATAATGATAGAAAATCTAGTTTGTAACAAGGTCTTAGACTCCTGCAAGCATGAGTCAAGGGAATTTTGAAGCAAGGTGGAACCCCAAGTAGATTCATGAGACATATTCATTGAGCTCAAAGACATACCAACCCTAGGCGACTGTAGGAATTCCACCAGTCAAGTACAAATATGACCCCACTCTCACCATGACTAAGGGACTCTAAGCAGCCCTAAAGAAGAGAGATTGGAGTGCAGAGAAAATTGAATCCTATTAGAAATATAGGTAGGAGATCGGCTAGACCACCCTCAAATTTTAGGCCATCTCTAGTGATGAGATGTGGGAAGCATTTTTGGATGCGTATCATGCTTCCAATGTGGAGAATGAAGATACAATCACAATCATTTCGAAACAGTTCACAAAATCAACCAAAAATCCTCTGGTCCCCAACAATAGCCATTAACTATTCTCGCATTTGCCTTCTACTTCTCGGTAGGATCTTCTTGTCCAGGCTCCCACATTATATCTCGACAATCATCCCCTCACGTTTGAAACCTACGGAAGAATCAACCTCAAGCCCACCATGTAAGAAGTTGAAATCAGCTGCAGATCCTGCTTCACCTCCACCTCTCCCTCCTCTAAGGGCTCCATTTCAATCTCCCCCTCTGCCTCCATTTCCCCCTTATAGAAGTATTCCCTTATCTGTAACTCCATCACAGACTCTCCCTTCACTTGGAACCCCCTATTTTCTCAACTTCCCTCCACCATCCCAACCTTCTCCCTCCACATGGTGACATGCTTTTCTACAGCCCTAATGGCTTCGATGCCCAAACAACAAGTTACAATTCCTTATGTCCTACCACCTAGGTTCCCATTCACATGAGTAATGGTTCCTTCCTCCTCTAAATTTCTAAAGCAATACGAGTCTGCCAAGGCCACCTAAGATAGCCAAAGGGAAAAATAAAATAAGAAGGAGATGGAAGTAGGAGCAACAAAGTATATGTGGTCATTATATGACCATTAACCGAGTTCCTTAACAAATGCTTGAATCATCCCTCAAACATCCAAACCTTCAAAATAGATGCAACCAAATGATTACTATATTAGTTGTGTAGCGATCGACATTTCTAATTTTTGGCCTCATGAAAATGTCAAATTAATGAATGAGACAATGATGGTAGTCACTACAAACTACCTAAATCTCGTGTCAGGTGAAAAGGTGCAATCTAGCCTTCAGAGGGTAGAGGCCACTGTAGTTAACCATGAGGTCAAGATAAAGGCCAAAGGTAGAGAAATTGACCATCTCCACAAGGAGTTAAAGGGATCCCCATCACAAGAGCCCTTGTGGCTTCTTAAGAAGAGGCTAAGACTATAATAGTCAAACTCACCACATCCGAGTCTTCGATCGGTTCTCACACAAGAAAATGGATCATTCTAATAGATGGATGATTCAAGCAAGGCAGAAGTGGAAAAAATCTAAGCCAAGTTACGTACTATTGAGGTAGAAAAGGGTAGCCTCCAAAAAAATCTTAAATCATCTTAGAAGTGGTCAAAGACTTGACCCATGAAAATGGGGAAACAATCACAGAAGGGGGAATTATAACATTAGTACAGGAGCTATATGCTTCATGTTGTGACCAAATTTCCACTAAGGAAATGGATTTAGCCCCCACACTTGGATTTATATCTGATGCTCAGGGATTGTGCTCTAATGTGGAAACCATAGCTTCCACCATCACTAGCACAATGTCCGCCAAGGTCCCTAAATCAATGCTCTTGATTCAAAAAACTTTATGATGCTTCAGAATCTTCCCTTTAAGGGGTAGGGATTACTGATAGGTGGTTGACCCTGTGAAAATCAATGATATTCGAGTTTCGACAAGGCCTCTATCAAATGCCAGAACCTCTTAGTGCAACTCCACTAAGGAGTTAAAGAGAGGAAGCAGAACATCAATGAACTAGTCTAGTTAGGCTTCCCTTCCCCCTTCCTCGATGATTCTATAGTCCTCGCAAAGGACCAAATTCAATAGCTCCTGGTTGCCAAATGCCAAGACAAGACTGTCTTTTAGTCTTTAAAGGAGATCTCTAGTGTTTCCAAGGTGGAAGCCATTTTAAACCCAATCATGCAGTTGGAGTTCCACTTACATGTAGTAGTGTAGAATCTAAAATAATTCTCACATAAGGAGATAATTGAGCTGGATTGAGCCTTCCAGGCCTTGCAGAGAAGGACCTATCCAATATAAGTAGAATGTCTTAGATATCAGGATGCCTTGCAGCAGCTCTAAGTGGCATTTTGAAGCCACATTTTGATATTTTGAGGCCAATGAGATTGTCAGATTCTTTCATGGCTGGTATGGAGTCCGTTGGTGAGTTGTCATAACTATAGAGTTCTTTTTATAAGGCTCTTTCATTAATTACAATATTTTGTTGTCCTTGTAGACACCAAATTTAGGTCACACTCCCCTTTACCAAATATATGTATATATATATATATATATAATAACCTATAATTAAATTAATGGCCATTATCACAATATTCATTATTTAATTACCTTAATTGAACTAATTTCCACCTCACCTAGACATGTCACCCCACCATAACACCTAGAAACTTCATCATAGACCTATTCATAGTATGTTACCTTTAACTAAGACTTAGTTCAACCCTAAAATAACATGCATATTCTTTCTCTAACTATATGCCCACTTATCTAAGCACAATATTCCATTTTGATCTACGACAATGGACAAAGTTGGCTAAAAAGATGGCTAAGATCTGTCATTTTAGTAAATCAAGGATTTCCGGATTTAAATGACTCGGTCAACATGAAACTGATGCCAGTCACCATAAAACATCATTGGTTACCATATATTCACCTTTGTAACCTTGTTTGAGAGTTTAGAAGAATTATTTGAGTTTAGAGAAGAGATATTTTTATGCAAGCATGCACTAGAGCACTCCTACACATCCAGACATCTTGAACCAAAACCAAACACTGATCTGAAGGGTAAGAATTCACGGTAACATTCTACAAAGCACAAACACAACACTGACCATCAATTCCATGGATCAACCATCACCTCCATCTAACCACCACTTCTGCAAGTATAAATAAGTACAATTGGATGTGTATTCTTCCATAGTTAGATCAGTTTCTTTATCTTTGTTTGGGAGTCCTAGTCTCCTTTGCATCTCATCACCTCTCATCTTCCTACCAATCCCTCCACCTAATCACCTACAGCCTCTCAACCCTTCAATACCAAACTCGAGACATCTCTAAGTATTCCCAACATTGTCATCAACCTCACCATTCTCTATTCATTATCTGTGAAATCACAAAGAATCACCAAAACCAAACTTCATTGAATTTCTACTAGCTTGACCGTCTCGACGTGTGGTTAGTCTAGACCATCATCGGTCTACCCTCAATGACATCATTCATACAAGACCAACGTTGGTCTCTATGTTTGGTATATCTACCTACAACAATAACCTCATAACATTTACCAAAATAACCCAAACTACTCAAAACTTGACCATGACTTGTCCTAACCACCCTATTTACTTGTCTGACTTCCAGATCTGATCGTAACCTATCCTGTTAGATTAGATTTTCTTATTGTACTTGAATGAAACACCTAAATCATATCAACTACAGTAGGACATTATTGGTTTACATCATTTCTTGCATTAAGTTGTTTTAAATAGTGGACTGAAAAACCATCTAAGAAGTATCACACCTCTTGGATCTAGCATATGGTAGGCAATACACGACATATATTGTTTAATATTCCTCTTGTGGTCTTGTTTTTTATTCGTAGGTAGTTCTTCCTAGTAAATTTTTTTCTCACAATTAGTAATGGATCGGAAATCGAATGCACGCACTCTACCTTCCACCTTCACTCACAAGTATTCCTCCTCACCCATACCTTGTCTGCTTTACTCTTACATATGTATGCTATTTGGAGAAACATTTTCACACACCCAAGGGATGCTATCTTTGGTTCTTTGTAGTTTATTCATATAGGGAAGATTTTTGTGTGTTTCTTTCCTTTTGAAAAATACACATTTAATCTTCTCCCTAGTAATATTCTTTTCTTCTAATTGTCCAATGACATTTTTCATTTGGTGCTTAAAAATACCAATTCTTTCCTCTTGCATTTGCATGGTAGTGAAAGAGTACACTATTGACCTATTCATCATTTTCTTCATCAAATATAATTTTCAATTTGGGTTATAAATTTTTTTGCATTTCATCCTTGTATGCTGCATTATTAGCTCACATTTAAAATGAGGGAAACCTATATGCTGGAAGTCATGCCTAGCTGATGGTTGACACAATTGAATCCGTAGAAAGCACTTTTTTCTCTCTCTCTCTCTCTTTGCCAAACTACAAAAATTTGAATTTACACATCTTCTTAAAACAACATCCCACCCGGAAGAAGTTATCAATGATCACATGATCAGAGGATTGACAGTGGGCACCCAACTGGTTTCTCTGTCCAGTCATAACTCAGAGAAAGGACCACCCGACCATAACATAACTTTGAAACATCACCTTTAGATTTCCTTTTTCGAAGATCCCTTCCCAACCAAAAATCTATTCTAAATTCACAAGTCAGTCTTAATAGCATAAGCTAAAACAAACATAAATTCACTATTAGGATTGCATGTTTTTCTTAGCTTTGTTCTTGACTTGCATTTTGAGTTGTGAGAGTTACGATTCTTCATTTTTCTTCTTCCTTTCACACTCCCCATCATATTTGGAGTATTCTGACTATTTTTGAGTGTGTCGAACCTCATCTTATCATTCTCAAATTTCTGGTATGATCCTTCATCTAGTTAAATTCACCAAGAATCATTTTTTCTTCATTTCTTCTAATTTCACAATAAGCGGCATCGGTCCAATGACTATCATTGGTTTACATATGACCATCATTGGTTTACCTAACGGTGTCAACTTCTGGATGTTTTGGTTATTTAATTGAAACAACCTTCATCACCTATTCTTTTCTATTTTTGGTCCTTAGGACACCATCATATCCCCAACATTTTGATATCTCTGTCAGATACAGTTTCCCCATTTCACGTTCATCAATTCTGTTTCATTTGCTGAAACTAGTATTTCCCATAGTGACCGATATCGGTTATCATAACCATCATTGGTTACCATTTAACCTTCATCACCAAACTGACCATCGTCGGTGTTTGTGTTTGATTTTTAATGAAAACAATGAACAAAATTCCCCATATTTCATCCTTCTTTGCTTCATTATTTTCTATGTCATTTATAGGATACAATTTTATCAGTCAACTCTAGTTCACATGGTTTTGACTCGCATCAGTTCTTCTAATGCCTTTGTATTTCACGTCATCTGCTATCCACTCCCACCTAGTCCATCACCTCCTTCCATCCTGTCACCTATGGATCCAATGTAGTCTATCAACATTTCTACCAGTGACGAGGAGTTCACAAGACTCCTTGATCAGAATCCTTTAGCCTTATAATACTATCTTTCCCAATCATCAACCCGAGACTCTCTAGGAAAACTAGTGTACGACATGCCTATATCCATCCCTCCTACCCTCACACCCACTTCTATGTTAGCTACCGCTAGCTCAAGACTTTGCTTCTCATCCACATTACCCCCTGTGGTCTCTCAGTTAGGCTCCACCTCTACCATAACTACTGCCCCAATGACATTTATTACACCCATGGTGTCAACCATTCCTTCACCAACTACCTTGAGCATAGCCCCATCTTCCCCCTTTTCCTTGTATATACTAGTTGCATCACAACCACGTGCATTGTCGAGAACCCACCGCTTTTCGTTGCATAATCTGGTTCTTTCCATCCCTCAATCTCTACCACCCATTACCATGAGAGTCATTGCGACCACCCCACCTATTTACACACATCATCGCAACCCCAATCTCGTATGCTACTTATTCAGGGTACATTCCACTTGTATCTATTCCCCCTTTGTAGTTTTCATATTCGACACCCCCATGTACTGGGATTCCATCCACATCATACACCCATTATCAACCTCCTTTTACTACAAGAGGCACCCATTCCTCACAACCCACTAATGACCTCATTAGGATGATGATGGAAAAGATGCAGACATTAGAAGCATATTTTTCGCTCTCGTAACTCCTTGACCTATGAAGAAATCTGTAATGAGCCTATTCATCCATCCATTCCTATTTTCCCATACCCTGTACATTGGGAAATGCCCAAGTTCAACTGTTTCAATAGTAAAGAGGACCCACAATAGCACTTGTGGTCATTCAAACATGGGTGCTACCTAATTTCCCATGATGATGCTTTTCTCTTATGAACATTTCCCATGTCCCTAACAAGACCTGCCTTAGATTGGTACAACAGTTTACCTAGACATTCCATCTACTCCTTCAACCAAGTGGCCTAAGCATTCTGAACCACTTCTTGATCAATGTAGTTAAAACATCACCATGACCGACCTATATTCGACATGATAGTATGATGACAAATCTATCACAGATTTAGTTGCTTGTTGGTGAAGTCTTATCAACCAATTAACGTTCTAGTTACCTCAAGATAAACTTATTGAGTTGTTCACTAGAGCTTGTGCTAGACACATCTCACCAAATCTGTAGGTAAAAACCTTTTGAACCTTTGACGAAGCATTCACCATGGCATGAAAGCTAGAAATTTGTGCCATTGAAGAAAAGAAAATCCAATTATGAAACAAGAACACCCGTTCAAACCAAATGATTCTTCTTCATCTTCAAAAACCCAAAATAATTATTCAAAAGCTAAAGGATCTACCAACATAGTTGTTCTAAAATTGGGTCCATATCTTCCCTCTAATAGAGCCCAACCTTCTTCTAATCTTTCCCTTGTCTAGACCTTTTAGTTTTGGTGGGAGTAGTGAAATTACACTTCAATTGGAGCCTTATTCTTCAATCTTGGAAAAGATTCTTAAAGTTGAAGCCATTACACTTCCTCCCATAAAACCTCATACTTGGTTTTGATCTTGCTCGTCCTATGCCCGAATGGTAAAATGGGCATGACTACGTAATTATCATCATGTCAAATGCCATAGTGACATAACTACATAATTTTTAAGAACATTGTCGAAGAGATGATAGATAATGGAGACCTCGTCATGGACAACCTTTGAACACACTTTGACACATTAGAATTTTCACATATTTAAGAAGTCGTTCCCTAACCAAAAACCATCATCTAATAAAAATAGTGAAACTTCATCTAATGAAAACAATGTTTATGAAATCCATGGGATTTTGATATCCTACACACCATTCCTCAAATTCCACCTACTTCGTCTATTGAAGAAATTATGGCACAAGCTCCTCTACCCATACAGGAGCATACCTCTTCTACTCCTTCACCCACAAAGGAGTCCCCTTCATATCTTCTTTCACCCCCAGAGGAACCCACATTTTCTATTGATGCCATTCCACTATCTACCTCACAACCTACCAAATAGTCAACAATATTAACTCTCCCATCCATAGGAGAATCGTCATTGCCTTCTCCTCCACCAAGGGAGAAGTCTACCTCACCCCACCTACCATCTCTCCTACCCGTGGAGATTCTTTATAAATTCCACTATTTGTTGGGGTTGATTCTCCCTCGCATCCTAGGACCCCATTGATACGATCTCAACTTCTTTACCCATAGAATATGAGGCTAGTCAATTCCCTATCTTGCAAACATATTTTACAAGGATTGCCACCAAACCAGCTATATCTCTTCCTACAAGAGTCCCATTTTCACTATTGGATGATAAATTAGATTACATTCATAATTCCATGCTCTGAGACGCGTCTTCGACTCCCCTTTTGACTCAAATGAAATTTTTTTCTCAAGATACCTCCACAATATACCCTAAGGTATTTCCAACAACTATATTGACCCTAATCATGCCCATTGAAACATATTCTTCTTCATCACCTCTACCTATACCTAAACCTTTACCCATGACTAAAACCATTTCAATGCCTATGAACCTACCCACACCTATATCTTTGTCTATATCTAGACCCATCACTACCTTGGGTGTCATTCCAACATCAAGCCTTACCCATCCACTAGTAAAATTACACTTAGCCTCATCTTCCCAAACCCACACAAAAATTAGTCCTCCACCTAAAAGTAATACCCAACCCTCTAGGCCACATACACCAATCTCACTTTAAACACCTTTTTCACCTTCGCCCCTTTCTCGTCCATCCTAGGGCCTCACCCATCAACCCTAGCAAAACAATCTCCTACCTAGTGCAAGTCAAAATCTAAGCAACCTACTTTGCTTCATCATGATCCTTTGTTGCACCTCATTTACCTACACACTAAACACCCTCTCCCTCACCCATGCATTTACTACAACCTATACCTCTACCAGATAATATAAATCCAACCTTTCCTATATGACTTCAACCCATACCATCCCCCCAACCTCTACAAACCAATTCCACCGCAACTCTATTTCCCCATGGGTAACTTGTTATCTTCCACCATTTGTTTTCCCTTTTGCATCTCTTACTCCAATGTCACCTTTACCCAAGAAGGTGTAACCCAAAGATAAGAACCCCTAGCTTTCAATAAGGTAGTTGAACCAAAAAACTTCCATAGCTAGCTCTTCTACCACACCTTTACTAAAGCATATGCTATCAAAACCTAAGACAATATCACTTACCAAGCCAGTGGTCCAACCCATTCCTCCTCCTATAGCGCATCTTCCCACTCGATCATCTACACCTTTAACCAAACCCACACTCACTTCCCATTGTGATCCATTGGTAGGGTCCTATGCCAACATCCTAACCAATATATTTGAGACCCACATACCCTATCTCTAATAGGGTCAACGACTGTATACAATGATAAAACAATTACATCAATCTCCTATAAAAATTTCTTTGTGCAATCTTGTCCAAACTTTTGAATCTTAAAGACAAGCTCTTCAAGGTTTTGCAATCCATAGAAGTTTTACCTAATGACTCCATACTAGTAGCCTCCATTATCACCCCTCACCAAGTGGCCCTGCTTACCAAATCATTTCCTTATTCTACCGTCATGCCTACTCATCAAGTTGCCACCCTCAGTTTCTCTAATGAGGATATTGTACCTCTGTAGTTAGATGACCCAGATCCCACCCTTTTCATTTCCATCTATATCAATAACATATGTGTACAACTTGTTATGATCGATGGTGGTGCTAACATTAACATAATATCCTCCCACACATAAAATCATATACGAATTCCTTCCAATTATATGCATAATAACCTAGTTATGTTGTGCTCCTTTAATGATGACATAACCTCCACCCTTGCACGATTATTCTCCATGTTCATGTGGGCCCTTGCACTATCCTGCAATTATTCTATGTCTTGGAGGGAGAGTTCCAAAGATAACCTATTGCTCGGTAGACCTTGGATTCATGTCATGGGTTATGTACCTTCAACTTTACACACTGTAAAATTTGAACATGAAGGGCATAACTAAACCATTCCCGCCCGACTCATCACCGTTAAAAATTGTAACATGTTGTCTTGACCTAATGATGTTCTTATACCCAGTCAGGCATCCGCCACTACCCCCACTTCTCGCTCTCCCATGATGCCATCTACCAATGTGGCCACCACCTCTCCCACACCTAACTCTTCTATTCCTACTATTGCCGCAACTTCTACAACTAACCCATCTACTTCCTAAAAACTCGATACCCATCCCGCCCAATTATCTAGTGATTCTTCTATCACCGCTATCTACATATCGACTACCAATCCATTGGAAGGTTTTTTTCAATGCCTCACTGGGGGAATACCGTCTCTATAATATTAACACATTCCTCACTCCAAAAGAGCATGGAAATCTATGATGACACCCTCATTATGACTACCGCATAGGTGAGGTTTTCCTTATGGTCCTCCCAACCTTCACACTAACTTAACATGTGGAGGACAAGATATTGCCACTTATTCACCTGAACCTTCCTCCCAAACATGACCATTTTCATCTTACCTCTAATCTCTTATTAATTACCACTTTTCCTACAATTTCCTTCACCGTTGTGGATACAAAGGCTTTGGCTTCAATTTTTACAAAACGAGGCCACCATACCGTCATTTCATGTACTACCCGTAAACACATAGATTGTAATGGCATTGGCTTTGCGACACCATCTTTCGAGAAGGCCTGAATCGACCTCATTAAGGAAGAGAAACCTTCTTTACCCCATTCACCAATGTAGCCACCTTCACCCACGGAATCCATACATCCCAAATCTTTTCCTCATATATTTTCTTTTCGTGAACACAATTTCCCGTGGACCTCTTACTTATCAATGTGATGGCGAGGCTCCTTCTTCTTTTCCCTTCCTTTATCCTAACATGACCAATGATGATACACCTTCTATTAACCCCATTCAATGTTAGGACAATAAGTCTATAATCACCTACATTGGTGTGGAAGACTCTTATATTCACCGGTCGTTACCTTTTGAGACACAACCAATGTTGAACAAATCAACCATTGAAATCAACATTAACACTCAAGATTACCCACACACCCTTAAGATAAGACAATCTTTATATGCTGCTAAACAAGAATATTTTACTTCTTTCCTTTGGGACCATAGCAATGATTTTTCTTTGTCCTATGCTAATATGCCCAATATTGACCCAAGCATTGTGGTCCATAATATCATAACCATTCCTAATGCCAAACCCATAAAACAAAAGATGGGGAAAATGCATCCTCACATTGCTCTTCTTGTGAAATAATAACTTCAACACCTTCTCTCGGTTTCCTTAATCCTACCCATTGACTACCCCCAATGGATTTATAACATTGTTCTTGTCACAAAAGTGATAGGGGGACTCTACATTTACATGGAATTTTGTAACCTCAACTTAGCTTGCTCCAAAGGTGACTTTCCTCTACTATCAATTTACCAACGAATTGATCTCACTACCATTCATGAGATGTTATCACTCATGGATGGTTTCTTAGGTTATAATAAAATATTACTCGCTCCAGAAGATCAACACAAAATTGCCTTCATCACTCCTTAGGGGACCTTCACTATTGAGTCATGCCTTTTAGCCTTAAAAACACTAGTGCTACATATCAGCGAGCCATGAATTATATTTTTCATGACATCATGCCTCACATATTTGAAGATTACATGGATGAACTTCTTGATAGATCCAAACAACATGGAGGAACACATAATAATCCTTAAAGTCATTTTTGACAAATTTCTCATCAAGAATTGTGTTCACTTTCAACTGAAAAGTATGTCTTCACGGTGCTTTCAGGAAAACTCCTTGGTTTCATTTTTTCTTTGCGTGGCATAGAATTTGATCCTGCTAAAGTAAAGGCTATTCTAAAAATTCCTCCACCTACTACTCTCTATCTACTTCAAATTTTAAAAGGTAAGTTTTAATCTATGTGTCAATTTATTTCACAACTTTCCGACCACTCACAACCATTTCATAATCTCCTCAAAAAGGATGTCTCCTTTAAATGGGATGATGGATGCCATAAAGCTTTTGACACCTTAAAAAATTCCTTCTTCAACCACCAGTGCTCATTCCCCTTGAATATGACCAACCCTTCTACCTATACATTTCTGCTCGACCATTCCTTAGGTTCCATTCTCATTCATCATGATGAGTAACATAGAGAGCAAGTGGTTTATTACATAAGTCATACCATTTTGGACTATGAAACTAGGTACACCCATGGTGAATTTTTTTTCTTAGCCTTAGTTTTTTTCACCTCAAAACTTCATCATTACCTACTCAACCACAAAACCTTTGTCATCACCAACACTAATCCCCTAGATTACATGTATGCCACACCCTACCAGCATCAATGTTATGCACTTTGGCTCATGATTCTTGTATACCTTAACCTTGAATTCATCCATCAAAAGTCTAACAAAGGCCAAGCTATCATTGACCAACTAGTAGACACACCTCTTTCCGGAGATCAACCCTCTAACTTTGATTTCCCAGATGAATCCATTACTACCCTCTCTCTAGACAATACCACTTACCAGATGACCTTATTCTTTAATGGTTCCAAATGTCAATGTGGAGGTGGTGTAGGTGTTATCCTCATTCCTCTTGATGGTGAACCTATGCCTTTATCTTTCAAACTAGATTTTGATTGCACTAACAACATCACCGAATATGAAGCACTTGTACTAGGCCTTCAAACTGCCATCTCCCTAGATGTTAAATCAATTAATATCTTTGGTGATTCCCAACTATTTGTAAACCAAGTCAATGGTATATACTAGTGTCATAACGAAATACTCCAAAAGTATAAATGTCATGTCGACATACTTTTGACTACCTTTGATGTTACGACCTATAAACCACCCCACGTTCTACTAATAAATTTATGGATAGCATGGCCTTCTTGGCTTCTAAGATACCCAATTTAACTGGCAACTCTAAAATCTTTGTCACAATACAAAGGTTGCAATCACTATCATATTCATCTCAAGATGTCAACTCCGTAGAAATGGTTACACTCGACCCACGTATAAGAAGTTTATATACTACCTTTCCCTTTCCGTTCTACCTCCCGATCTCACTCATAATAGACAATGTACCTTTCTTAAAAGTGTGTATCTCACTATTTCATAATGGATGGTCTTATTTATAAATGCGCTTTTCACGGTATTCTCTTACAATGCCTTACGAGTTCTCGAAATTCCCTACACTATCATGGAATTTCACAACAAAATTTGTGGAGGTCACTTTAGTGGCTTAGCCGCATCACTAAATGCATTCTTCACCTAGGCTATTATTGGACAACCCTAAACCATGACTGTGCGACTATGTCAAACATTATGTGAAATTCTAGCAACATTCCAATATTCATCACACACCTAGTCATTCCTTACAGTGTCGCACGAGACCTTTGGCATTTCTCTTAATGGGGTTTGGATCTTGTTGGAGAAATCAATCCTCATTATTCACAATGGCATCAATGGATTATATCCACAACTGAATACTACACTAAATGGGTAGAATCCATCCCCCTCATCTTACAAAATTTGAGAAAATATGTGAATTCATCAACCATCACATCATTTTTCACTTTGGTGTCCTTCATCACCTCATCACTGATAATGGTAAGTAATTTAAAAAAACTCTATGAAAACTTTGTGACGCTTTTGGCATTCAACTCAGTTTCTCATCACCTTATTACCCACAAAAATGGCCAAGAAGAATCAACCAATAAAACCTTGAACAAAATTCTTATGAAAGTAGTTGACAATAATGGGAAGGATTGGGATACGCACATTCCCTTTGCATTGTAGGCTTAACACAAGAGTATTCACACTTTGACTACAGCCACACCATTCTCTCAGTCTCTGATCATCGAGGTTATATTTCCTCTCAAAGTCTAGATTCCATCTCTATGCATCTCACTATAAGACATGCTCAATGGTGATGAATTTTAGCGGACCGTTTAACACAACTTGTGTTGTTAGATGAATGTCATCTCTATGCTCTTGATCATATCCAAATATACCAAAAACATATCAAGTGTGCCTCTAATAATACAAGAAGGAGATCTTAACATAAACATAGTGGTAACCTTATCACATTCATTCATAGTATTACTCCAAAACATCATAGAGAGGTGGACCACAGTCATGCGCCATATCTAGATCCATACATGTATGCTTACAAAATAAAATTTGCATTCCCCATTTCCCCATTACATCCTTCCTAGAATCATCTACCCAATTATCCCACAGTTCTTGTAGTAATTCTACACAGCTTCATTACCTCACTTATGTCTCTCTTCTTTTACCAAGGGTGCACACATAAATAGGCATCTGAGCTCTAACAAAATCCTCTGCAACCTCAGATCTAGCCCCAAGTTTCAAGGTGTGGGTTGCCCCAAGCGCATGCCTCTTCATGTCATGACTAACATTTTGGATCTTCCTATCGTAAGGTATATTCCTTCCAGGACACCACAATCATGTGCTCAAACCTTATCCAAATGGAACATGTTCTTCATGTGTTCTATCCAAAAGGCCAAAAATGGCTAAGTCCCAAATTGTGCTTCGTGTGGCATGCACGTCCTTGGTTCTCAAAGAAACCCTTTTGAATTCAGCCTTACACACCTTCGGTTGTGCCTCCCTTTGGCCGTGCGTGCCTACGTGCCTTTAAGATTTGGAAGCTATATCAAGGGCCCAACATTACCCCACACTTCACCTATTCTCCACCCTCGGAACCTTCTCAAAGAATGCAGTACAAAAATGCAAGGCCTTACCTTGGAAAAGAATGGAGGGAAAGAATAAAGAATGGGGAGAGAAAGAGAAAGAATAGAAGGAAAAATTGCCTAAAGAAGCAGAAGGGGAAAATTCTTCCATAGGTTGGCCTCTAGCGTATCCCATGCACTGACCTCATCCTATGCCCTTTTGCAAAGGTTTCCGACCAATGCGCTCACCTCATTGAAGGTTAACCCTTCCCCCTTTTTTGTGATGGTCTCCACCACGGTTTCTAGTTCCTTTGCAAGATCCTCTAAGGCATCCATCTTCCTTGTAATGGTCTTGTAGAGTTCTTTAAGCCGTGTTTTGATTGAGACCCGAAGGGCCTCAATAGCTTCATATTTTCTTTCTACCTTGGCTAAAATATTTTCTCGTTCTGCTCTATTGCCTTTGTTATTCTCCCTAAGTCTTTTAGCTTGGCCTCATTGTCTGTAAGTAGCATGCCTGTCACCTTGTCCTGATCCACGTAGTGGTCGTAGGTGACCCCTGCGGTTTGTGCAGCTACTCTTACATCAGCCAGGACCTTATTGTATTCAGCTATGAGTGTGATTACCTTTAGCTTATCCTCCTTCTCCAAGTGCGTAGCTATATCCTCTACCGACTCCAAGGCCAAAGGCTACCTTTCCATGGTGAGGATCTGAGTCAAGTCCTCAAGGCATTCTAGGGAGGAACCATACTTTTGTGCGGGAGGGTTAAGGTCTAGGTGCTTTGTGATAATAGCCTGGGAGATGAGCTCCACCTTCTTGGAGACTTTGCGCACTTTAGCTTTCTCCTCTTGTAACTCCCATTGTAGTTGAGCACTGATTAACTTTTTAAGGCTGAGTTCCTTTGTCAGCTTAACTACTTCTTCCTTCCTCTTTTCCAACAGGTCCTCCAAGGCTTTAATCTTGTCATTTCTATAGAAGATCCTTGCCTCTACCTCCACAGAGACCTTGTTGAGCACATTACACACTTTCTCATCCAACAAGTGTTGTGCATTTATGAGGGGGTTGGCCCCCTTTGTCTCGGAGAGCTCCAGTATTGCCTCTTGGTTAACTTTGAATTTAGGCTCATCAATGTGGGAGTCGAACGCCCACGATAGCATTTTCCTCGTGTGTGGGTATCCACCCTTAGGATCGAAGGACTCCATGGTGGTGAGCTCCTTAGTGGGCATGGTACTATGGAAGTGTGCGCAAAAATTTTGTTAGGGTCATTAACATACCCCATCACCGATCTTCCTTCCTCCGCGTGTTTACTTCATGTGCGCACACCTTTGGAACAATTATCAAAGATTTGGGCCTTTAGTGCTACTTCCACTCTTCTCCTATTGTTCTTTCTTGAACTCACCAAGCATGAGCTCCGCGTTGTGCCCCAATTCCTCATCAACCAAGGCATCAATCATCTTTTCCACCTCCCTTGTCGCTTTTTCATCTATCTCCTCCTAGGTGAGCTTGGGCATTTCTTGCTCCTTGGTGCTTGCCCCTTCACTCCTTTCTTCACTCTGCGAGTCCTCCTCCTCCCCTGGGTGCTCTTCCTCCACACAAAGATGAATGCATCAATGTCTTCCTCTCCTCCCTCCCCTGAGTCATCTATACTTATCCTCCCTTGGGTCACCTCCAGCTCTTCTCCTTTGCCAACATTCTTCTTGCCTAAAAAGGTGCTTGTGCCTTTGGTCTTCTCTACCTTCTCTTCTTCTTCTTTTGCTTGAAGACTCCGGCTCGAGAGATGCGGTCTTCTCTTCATCCAAGGGCTCCTCAGGAGATGGTGGCTTTACTAGTTCTAGGGTCTTCTCCCTAACTACCATCCTCTTCTTCTTCTAGACATAGGTGCTTGGCCTGCGGTACCTACATCCTACTCCTCCACCGCCCTCTGTTCCTCTTTCTCTTCTCTCTCCTTACGCTTTGGTGTGGGATTATTTCTACCAATAGGGTCGTCTGGGATGGATATCTCATTCTCCACGTATACACCCTTCTCAAACTTTGGCCTTATGCATAGGTAGATCTTGATAGCATCACTCTCAGTAATAGGTAAGGTCATGGGCCTTACAATGTGCACATCTTGTGATACATATCTTTCAACATATACACGCTTCCCTAGGTAGACCAACTTCTTTCTCATTTCCCTATGTTCACTGTCAAGGGTGGACAAGTCAAGTTTTAATTTCTTTGACTCCTTGTACCTGTTCACTCCCACCTAGAAAAATTGGGCAGTAAATGAGAAGGGGAGTTTGCACCATGGACTCCAACTGCCATCCACCAAGATGAATCTGCCAATGCAGAAGTGCTGGTATACCGTGAACTCGCTTCTCCTTTAGTTGCTGCAAGGAGTTGTTCTGGGATCCACCATTCAGCCCCAAATGTGTTCCTAAGGCACGTATACCATTTATCCAAGCGTGCCTTGTGCACCCTTGTCATTGATTCACATGTATACTGGAACCTCTCCGTAGGTGAAGGGTCTTCATCGGGGTACTCCCATATGAACTTGTCGATGCATCCGACACCCCGACTTCTGAGAACACAATTGTTAACAGGATGTTCCCAAATAATATCTTTCCTCCCTTCTCCATGTTGCTTATGATCTCATCTAGCTATGTACTGGGAGATGTTGTACATGGTGCCTTCCGCGACCTTCCTGTAGACATTCAGCCAGGGCTTGCTCACCTAGGTCCACCTCTCTTGTCCATTCAGCTTGGAAACAAGGTGTGCAACCATCTTCATCACCGGATCGCTGATATCCATGACATCATAGTATCTTGATCCCTTCTTATATTCCTGGGATGTAATGGTTTCTTTAATTTCCTCCTCATCTAGGAGGTCATATAGGAGCGCATCCCCTATGTAGTTAAGGCCTGTGAAGTGTGAAATTAGTTGGGGAGTTATGCACATTTTTGTTCCCGGGAAGTAGAAGAAGTCTTCATGCATACACGTCATTAGCCACTGGTACAAGCAATCAGGCTTCCCAAAATATGGTAACTTGTAAAGCTGGAGAAGCCCTGCCTTCTCAATTTTCACCTTGACTACATTTCTATAGATTGGAATCCCATTAGGTGTTCGTTTATTTGTAGGCTGCACCATCTCCAGATACCATTTCCTTCACGATTGTGCTTGATCGGTGATTGTAGTCAATCACGGGCATTTTTCTGATGTGGGACTCCCACTCTTGCCCCAGCAAAACCCCATCCAGGTATTACATTTTTGAGTACCATTCTTCATTGGTATCCAAGGGGATTTCTTCTTCTTTCTTCTTTCCTTTTCCCTTACCCTTTCCCCTCTTGGATTGTACTGTAGGTTTATCAACTAGTTTTGTGGCCATCATTTTACCCCTTGCTTTCATTCCTAGGTTAACTTGTGATTTTGTTTGAACATTTTCCCCGTGCGCCTGTGCCCTAAAACACAAACCCTAATCTCAGAATTTTCTCCTTTGATCACGACACTTCTTCACAACATTCCTCACACCCGTGAATCACTTCATACTAGTTTGTAGATCTAACAAACTGGTTGCGCTTAAGTTTTTGGGATTTTCTTCACATGAGTTAGTCTTTGAAACCCTAGCTCTTGAAATAAAATCAATCTTCTTGTTTTCGCAAAGTAAAATTAATGAAATTCCCACTCTTGTATTTATAGCTTTTCCTGCTTTTACACATTTAAGGCCAGGCTACCTACAACTGTATGACAATGTTTAATGTGGCATTTTTCAAAATAAGCTGACTTTAGTGCTTTTCCTTACATGCCAAATCCTTGCGTGAAAATTTTTCCACCACGCCAAATCCTTGCGCGAAAACTATTTCCAACCTTCTAGGGCACAAATAATCCATCTTGACAGAAGAATCTTGCATGCATGTTACCACCACCAAAGGCACCTCTTCTATCCTCATGATTCTTTCTTTCACCTACCTCATGTTTTTGTGCTTTTTCTCCTTTGTACGTGGATTTCCAATGTAACCTTATCTTGCCATCAACCTACCTTCTTTTCTCCCAATGCATCTTTTTAACCGGGTCAATTAAAATGGTTTACCAACCCAATCCTCCTATAGAATAACTCCAAGCCAACTACCCCACACTAAAATGAGGCGCGGTCCTCGCGCATTCATAAGTCAAAAAGTAATCAGTTCTTGGTGCCCAAGGTGAAAAACCAAACAACGTGAAAGGGAAATACAAGAAAGGAAAAGCATAAAAGGAAATTCTAAGCTAACTGGAAAACTACCTTATTTATAAACACCAAGAAGCATTATTTATAGTAGGGCTTCAACCTACTTCCATTGAAGTATCTAGGTAATTTTGTTCCATCCAAGTGCTTGTAATCGCATGTACTGAATCAAGGATGTATGAAATTATATAAGGACCCAACCAATGCACCTTCAACTTTCCAGGATGGCGTAGAAATTTTGAATCATATAGCAATACCATCTGGCCAACCTTAAACTATTTGTTCTTAATATGGTGGTCATGCCATGCCTTTTGCTTAGCTTTTTTAGTTGTTTGGCTCCATCTTGCTAGTGAGCGCCTTTCATCCAAATTTATTAATTCATCGCTTATTTCTTCTAGCGCTTGCTCGTCGTCCAACCCTCTTGCATGTGCTATACGTAGTGATGGTAGCATAAATTCAACTGGAAAAATAGCCTCCGCGCTAAACACTAGTTGAAATGGTGTGGCCTTGTTCAACCTTTTATACATTGTTCTATATGCCCAAAGAATCACGATACCTTGTCATCTCGAATCTTGCCTACCCACATCACATGTCTTAGTCAATGTGTGACTAACAATTTTGTTAAATGCCTCTGTAGTTACATTTTCCGAGGGTGATAAGGGGTAGTCTTATGATGGCTACCATGAATTCTGCCAATAGAATCCATATGGTTTCATTTAAGAAGTGAGTGCCCCTATCACTTGTTAAACTTAATGGACACCCATACATGCTGATAATGTTTTCCCATAAAAATATAGCAGTTGTGGCTGCGGTGTAATCCTTAGCGGGCATGGCCTTTACCCACCTTGTTAGATAATTAGTACAGTAATAATATACCATGATTTAGTCCTTTGTGCAACCGGTGAGATTGGTCTCGACCAAATCTATTTCCCATTTTTCAAAAGGTTCTGCACTGGCGATGGGGCGCAAGGGCATCTCATCCCTTCTTCCAAGTTTGCCAAGGCATTGGTAGTGGTCAAAATCCTTGCAAAACTCAATGAAATCCTGGTGAATCATCTCCCACCATAGTCCAATGACTAGGATCTTGTGTGCGGTCACATTCCCCTCGCATAGTGTCCTCCAAAATCCCACCATGAGCTTCTTCTATTATAGCTATGTGTTCATGTTCTAATACACACTGGCAAAAACTCATCACAACCCATTTTATATAAATCCCCATTGATCAACATGAAGGGTGTGGTGCATATGGCTAACCTTTTTCTTTCCAAAGGTGCATTCATCCCTTTGAGCACCACACCTTCCTTGAGAAAAATAGAAATGTCTTCTAATTCTGAGGGTGCGTGCAACCTAAATAATTGTGCATCCGCATGGTTTCCTTGATACTCTGCCGTCCTTTCCCAAATCAATCTGGATAAATGATCCGACCCACAATTGTTCTTTCCTGGTTTTACCACTACTTTAAATTCAAACTCCTAAAATAAAAGTAGCCAATGATATATGTGCCCTTGTAATACTTGCTTTGTTTACTAGATACTTCAAGGCCATATGGTCGGGTTTAGAATATGAAGGGAGATGCTAGCAGATATTGTTTGAATTTGTGGAGTGCATAGATCATTGAAAATGCCTTGCACTTAGTCGTTGTATAATTTTGTTCTGCTAGTGTGAACTTCCTACTTGTAAAACACAAGGGATGATCAACAATCCCCTCTCCCGGTTGAGCAAGAACGACTCCCATTGCTATACCAGAGGCATCCATGTGGACATGGAAAGGTTTATCCTAGGATGGGAATCATAGAATAGGTTTCGTGATAAGCCTTTGTTTTAGAGTCTCCCCACCGATTGGCACTCTTATGTTTGAGCAATATTTCTAAAGGTGTAGCGATCTTGACGTATCCCTTAATGAAATTTCTGTAGTACCTAGTGTGTCCAAGAAATCCACACACGATGCTTTGGCTGGTAGGCTCCCCTAACCCCATAATAACTACAACTTTTGCGAGATCCACCAGTAAGCCCTCTTTGCATATGATATGCCCCAAAAACATTCCAAAAGGAGTTACAAAGATACATTTCTTGATGTTGAGGGAAATCCTCAACTACCAACATCTTTCAAACATCAACCTCAAGTTATCACAATGGTCCTTGACCAACCCATACACTATCCAATCATCCAAATACACTTGAAGGAACTTGTGGATGAAGTCCTTAAATGCTTGTACCACTATGCGTGAAAATACGAGGGTGCATTCCTCAATCCAAAGGACATGACCATGTATGCAAAGCTTCCCACTCGGTGGCAAAATTTGTCTTTTATTAGTCTTCCTTCACAATCCTTACTTGGTGATATCTCGAGAATCCATCCGTAAAGGAATAAACCTCACGCCCAATAACTCCTTCCAAAATCTCTTCGATGAAGGGGGTGGGAAAAGGATCTATGATATAGACAAAGTTCAATTCCCCTTAATCCATGCGTATCATAATCCACCCATCCTTCCTTATGTTGATCACCATTGGACTTATTTATTTTGATTCCTCCACACCTCAATGATACTTTGAATGCTATCATTTTGTTTAGTTCCTCTTTAACCCTTACGTGCATGCCGGGATTCATCCTGTAAGGCCTCTTCCTGACCGGGCATGCACCATATTTCAACTTTATCCACATTTCCCTAATGAATGGTGGACACCTTTCAACTCATGGTACTTGTTGTTGCAAATCAGTAGCACCCCTGGATGCAAATCAGGTTTCTAAGTTGATGTTTTAGGCATCCAGTGTGATTGCACAACATTGAAACCTCTCTCCAAGTGTGGGACTTGTAAAATGAGAGAGGAATCTCCAGATTAGAGGCTGGTTCCTCAAACTCCTCTGATCAGATCTATTATTTGTACAATTACAAAGGTTTGAATCCTAATCCTACTCTAAATTCCAAGGAGACAGAGATAGAAAGTGCAAAAATTGAAACTAAACTAATAGGTGATACACCAAAGGAGTGGTGAACACTTCTTGTTCATGAAAATTGACACAATTTCATAAAATGCAACATGAAACATCATACACAGGCTGTTAAGATGCAATTAGAGGTCTGAAATGAAGAAAGACAATACAAACAAAGGACTCAAAAATTGATCACGAGTCTCACTTGCACTTTGTCATTTTTCATCACAAAATCCTTGCATTTGCAACATCAAAGAGGTAGAAACCTATTAAAATCATGAAGAATGTATGATACTTGCAAAAATCACTTGTTGAAGGTGAAAGAAGAAGCTTTCTATCCAAAAAAAATGTTCCACCTCAAAAAAGAGCCAAATCGCTTTTATAATGCATGGGTCGAGCCCGGAGAGAGAAAACGTGTAAAAATGTGGAAGCCATTCCCCATGGAATGAAGATGCATTAAAATAGCATGGGTGTCCTTACAGACCCATGCCCTAACATTTTTGACCATGCTGAAGAAGAATGCGACCCATTTTGCATTAAAACTGGTTGTTGAAATGTCATTTCTGGCCATTACCACGTGCCAGAGGCGTTTCTTGATTTTATCTCTCCAAACTTAACCAAAATTAAAAATTTACCATGGAATAATGTAGATATTTTCACCAGCTTTCCATTGATATAAAGAACGTGAAAATCTGAGCTCTGGATCGAAAGATATGGCGATTTGAAAATTTAGGGCAAAAACAGGCCAAAATCGGATCGGCGAGCAAAAGTTTGAATTTTTTACCCATTTGGTCTTTGGAATTTTTTCAAATTTTCCCCGTGCTCTACCACTCCAGGTGCCACATGGCAGCTTGCTATTGGCATGGGCCTCCTAAGGGAAAATTTCCCACAAAAACTCTGCCAAGCCATAACTTGAAAAATATGAGGAGTTAGGAGGAAAACTTTACCTTTCTAGAAAGCTGAGAGAGAGCTCTATCCAATGGTGCCATTTTTAGATATATTTGAGTGCCTAAAAATAAAAAAATGGAGATTGAGACACAAGAGAGGTAATAACACAAGGATTTAGCCACAAAAATGAGCAGGGGCACATTTTGGATAACAATTTTGTGACTCGGAGGGTCATCTACCTACTAGATGAAGATACCAGTTGCCTGAAGCAGCCCATTAGGCATGGAGTCATAAAATTTTCTGTTCGAAACCCCAACTGACTTAGAATGTTGCAAGGAGGAAGATGGAATATCACCTGATGGAAGCAAGGATTGCAAAACATCTCCAGGGACAGCAAGCTTGTGCCAAAGCACTTAGGGAAAGAAAAACAACCTACAGCAAAACAATGTGCACAAGCACTTGGAGGAATGAAAACCTAAGCTAATATTTACAAGGTGGAGAATTTCCCTTTAGTAGCAATGCTTTAGATAGATTCCATTGACTAGAATCTGTAGTTCTTCGCCATCCAATGAAGACAATTGGAAGGCATTGCTGTCCTTACACTTTGTGACCATGTATGGGCCACTCCAAATGGCATCAAATTTTGAATGCCTTCCCGGTTTTGTGTATCGCATCCCATTTTAACACTAGATTTCCAACTTGGAAAGATCTACTCTTGCCTTCCTATCAAAGGTCTTCTTGATCAAAGCTTGATCCTTCTCCATTGCTTGGGATGCCTGACCTCTGATCTCTTGGAGCGCCATCAACTCTGCATATCTCACCTCCATGGGCCCAAACTCTAGCAAATCTAATCGCTTCATGAGTTCCAATGTTGGCAACTCAAGTGACATGGGAAATATTTCCTCTCTTCCTTAAACAAGCTTGAATGGAGAGTTACCTGTGGATCTCTTGGGAGTTATCCTATCAGCCCATAAGGCTGATTTCAGTTTGGTATGCCAAGACCTCTGATTCTCATCAAGGTTCCTCCTAATGATCCTCAACAAGTTCTTGTTTGTAGATTCAGCTTGCCATTACCCGAGGGTAGTAGTTTGATGAAGTACTTAGGTAGATCTCATTCTTGACAGCCCACTTAGTCACCTTAGATCTAATGAATGCCAATGCATTATCTGATATTATTGTAGCAGGTATGCCAAATCTGGTTACTATCCCCTCATAGAAGTCTAAGATGCTAGACTCATTTGCTTCCTTGAGTGCTACTGCTTCAGTCCACTTGGTGAAGTAGTCTGTGGCTGTCAAAATCCACTTATGCCCTTGGCTTGAATTGGGATTAATGACTCCAATGAAGTCCAAACCCCATTGCATGAATGGCTGGTCAACTGAAATTGGATGCAATGGAAGGGCAGCAAGCCTCTCTTTACCTATGAATAATGCAAAATTCTTTCACCTTTTGATCCACGCAATGCAATCATCACTTTGAAAATCTTGGGCCAATAATAACCAGCCTTCATGATTTTTAGAGCTATCACTCTTGGTGCAAAATGACCACCAGTTGGTCCACCATGGAACTCTTCCAACACCCTATGAATTTGATTTGTGCTAATACATCTCAGCAGCACTCCATTCACATCTTTCTTGAACAAAACACCGTCTACTATGGCATATGGGACAACCTACAATCGAACTCTCTTCTTTGGGTATTGTTCATCTCTGGAGGGCATAGGCCTGTGCTTAGGAAGTGCATTATAACTTGGGTCCAGCAAGGAGTGGGGACAACATTATCCTCTTCTTGAGTGCTACCTTGCACATGGCTATCTTGAATCACAAAAACAACATCTTCTTTATTACATACTCCTTTTTCCTTTCCCGAGAATCAGCTGCTCACACAATCCTTTTCCTCTTACCAGCTTGGTGACCTTGATCTCAATGTCATACTCCATGACATGAGTGATCCAACCTTCCCTTTTCTCATTCAAATCCTTGTTGAGGAGGAATTCCTTTACTCCCGCATGAGAGACCAACAACTGAACCTTGTTGTTTGAGACTAGATGCTTGAATTTCTTCAAACTTTTGATTCTTGCAAGTACATGCTTCTCAATAAAAGAATATCTCACCTCATAGTCATCTAGGCTTTAGCTAAAGAAAGTAATTGGCTTTTCATCATTGTCCTTGTTCTGCTGTACCAAAATGGCATAAATGGTATCATTACCCCCAAATGCATAGAGGATGAAATCCTTGGAGAAGTCTGGGTTGATGAGAGTTGGTGCTTGAGAGATGGATTCTTTGATTGCTTCAAAACTCTCCTTGCCTTCTATTGTCCATTTGAAAGCCATGCTTTTCTTCAACATCTTGGTGATAGGTTTGAAAAGGGATGCAAAATATGGGACAAACCTTCGAACAAAATTTATTCTCCCCAAGAAACTCTAAAGTGCCTTCTTGTGGCTTGGCAATGGTAGTGCTCTTATGGCTTCAACTCTCTCTAGATCAATTGCTAATCCTTCTTTGGAGACAATATGGCCAAGGAGCTTTCCTTCATGTGCTAGGAAGATACACTTCTTAGGATTAAAAGACACTCCAAATCTCCTGCACCTTTGGAAGACTTGTCTCAAATGAGAGAGGTGGTTTCTTTGCATTCTTTGAAAAAACAGTGATATCATCAAGATATATCAGCACCATCTTATTAATCACACCTTTGAACGCCATGTCCATTACTCTTTGGAAGGTATCTCCAGTGTTGGATAGCCCAAATGGAATTTTCTGTATGCATATGTTCCCCATTTGGTTGTGAAGGCTGTCTTGAACTGATATTCTTCCTTCACCATAATCTGATTGTACCCTGAGTAGCCATCAAGCAATGAAAACCTTTTGGAGCCAGCAACAACTTGTAAAATCTATAGAAGGAAGTAGGTAATGGTCCTTGAGAGATGCTCTATTCAAATCTCTGAAATCAACGCACAATCTGATCTCTCCACTCTTCTTTCTGACTGGAACTAAGTTGGCAACCCAACTAGAATGCTTGATTGGGAATATGATTCTTGACTCAATCAACTTGTTCAATTCCTTCCTCATGAGAGGTTCCATGTGTGGATTGACTGGCCTTTATTTCTGCATGATGGGCTTAGTATTTGGATCCAACTCAATGGTGTGCTGAGCTAACTTGGGATTGAAACCTTTCAAATCTTCGTATCTCCAAGAAAACACATCAGGGAACTCTTGACACAGTTGTATGAACTCATACATTTCTTGTTCAGATGTCATCTTTCCAATTTGCAATGGTTTGTTCTCTTCCACCAAGATGGATACTGAATCTTCTCTCTTGACCTGAATGTTTCTTTCTCTTTCCTAAACTGATCATTGGGATTAAAAATGGACTCCAAAGTGATAAGTCCCTTGGGCAGCTTGTTAGTTCTTAGCCGTACCACTTGGTCACCATACTGCTGTTCCAATTTTTCCTGATTTTTAGTTGAGAACTCAGCTTCTTCTTGTAAGAAATGGATGATTTTCTGGTCATTCTCAAACACTTGCCAACTTACATTGTTGTCCGGCACTGAAGGCCTTACAATCACGTGGATTTTTAGCTGTACCTTATCTTTTTGAATGCTCTCCAAAATGTCAAAGGCTGCCCCAACTGCTGCAAGCCTGTCAGCAGCTTGGTTCTCTTTCCTAGGAATTGATTTGATGCCAAAACCCTCAAAATCTTCAATGAGGTCCCACACCCTATTCTTGTAGCACTTGAGTAGATCATTCTTGACAACATGCTGCCCCTTGACCTGGTTGACAATCAACTCACTATCACCGAAGACTTGCAAGTTCTTTATTCCTCTCTTGATTGCCCAATGCAATCCTTGTATTAAGGCTTCATATTCAGCAGTGTTATTTGAGCACGCAAACTGAAACCTAAAAGCTGAATAATACCTTACTCCTTGAGGTGAAACCAGCATGGCTCCCCCTCCTGCACCTTGTCTACTCCTTGATCCATCAAAGAACAACTGCCATACCTCATTTTCATCCTTGTGGTCTGGCTTGGTGATGCTAGGAATGGGCTGATTTTTTCATGTATGCAATAGACTCCCAGCGTCAGATTCTTCTATTTCTTGATAAGGATCAAAAGCATGCACCTTGCTTGCCCATTCATCAAGAGTTAGATCCGGGATGCTTCCAACCTTGGTGTTAGCTTCATCAGTGCTTGGGTGATCTTCTTGATCAAATGCCGAATAGTTGGCATTGATCTGACTTGGAGTGTAGGGATCAATGTGGAAGTTTGCAATAGGTTCAGACCTGATTGTATTTTTGGTTCCATACCTCATTCTGAACAACATGTGTGACCAATCAGCAGACAAATATCCTCCAATATTGGCTGTGAAATCTCTTGACAAACGTAGGGCAAAGAGTGGTGGAAGGTCTATAACTGATACATCTTGTAAAACAACAACATTTGGACATGCATGCAAGGTAAGACTCAAGTTTCTAATCACCCCAACTATTGTTACTGCTATCCCATCCAACTGCACTACCCCTTTGGATATGGTTTCATATTGAAGTCCTAGCTGATCAGCTATTTTCTTGGGCATCACTGAGCTACTTGCCCCGAAATCAATCATGCAATTGTGCACCAATTGGTTTCCAATGATTAATGAGACATAAAAAGGAGGGGGCTTCAACATTTTACCTTGCTGTCCTCCATGATTCCCTTTAGGCTAGGTAGCATTTGTGAGCACCTTCTCTTGCATTTGGACTTGCTGATTTGAAGTTGGCTAGTCCTTCATGGCAGCTTGTAGCAAATCTCTCTAGCTTGGGATAGATAGGGATTCCCACATTGATATATTTACATTTGTTTTCTTCATCTAATCAATGATACTAAATGGTGATGAAGGATCTCTTTGCTGTCCCTTGGTTTGCATATTCATCCCTTGCATGTGGGCAGCAACAACTGGTATTTGAGTTGGTCTAGGAGCTGTTCTTGGCTGCCCTTGTGCATTTAAAACTGGATTTTGTTTGCCAACCATTTTTGGAGCCATAAAAGATTGTGGTTTGGTTGGAGCTAATGGCTGTTATTCACCCAAATTCCTTCTTTTTGACCTTGTGTTGGCTGCAACACCTTGAGAGACTGTTTGATTTATGCCACAAAATCATCTCGCTGCTACACAAGTGTGGTGTCATTTGGAGCTGATTGCTGCTGGAATGTTTCTTGTTGTTGGTTATTTCCTTGACCGCCCTCACCCTCCACACCAGTAGTTATCACCATTAATGCTTGATTCAAGGCACCATTGAAGCACATAGATTGGTTGTGAGGTTCATTGCATGGAAACACCAATCATACTCCCGAGAAACGTTGTTTTGTGTTGGCAACAATGCCTTAGAGGTAGATATAACATTTGGATTATAGGGCTGAAATGGTCTGCATTGGCGGAGGCCTTGCTTGATTTAGATTTGCAGCTAGATTGAGTGGTCTATGAGGTTGATATGGCTGCCTGTTAGGATGAGCTTGAGGCTGGAAGGAAGGTCTAAAACTTTGGGCTTGTTGCCTCTTGAGAGTAACTAGCTCATTACCTAAATTTTGCAATTGCTTCATGACTTCTTGAAGCTCATGTGGGGCACTTGGAGATGAAGTAGAAGCTTCATTTGAACTCGATTTCTAGGAGTGGGAGAAGGAGCCAAATTAGGTGCTTGATTAGTGTTTGGGATCTCTAAACTTGGAAACAATGGCATGAGAGGTCTAGGGGCTAGTTTGCCAGCTTGGATCAAACAATTTTCAGCCCTAATGGCAATGCTATAAGCCATAGGGATAGTTATGCCTCCCATGGACTGAATCAACATAGAAATATCAAAATTTAGAGCTTCGAGATAGTAAAGAAAAGAACCTTCTATCGCTATTGGCCTGATCCGCCACCGGAATTCTCTCCCAAGTCCTTTGAAATCTGCAATTGAAATCGTCACCGCTCATTGGGAGCTCTTTTGATAGTTGTCAATCGCTCCAAAAGGGACAAGTTGTCTCCCTTTTCCCAAACTGCTCATAGAGGGCTATACATAGCTAATTCCAATTTTGAATAGAACTCGAGGCAAGACTCTGAACCATTGCAAAGCTTTCCCTTTGAATGAATATGCCAGCAGTTTGACAACAACTTGCATCTCATTGATCTCATGGATTGCACAAATGTTAGCAATATCCTTAGCATGATCACCAGTGAGGTCTTATTTTCTCCAAAGAAGTATGGAATGTTCTTCAATGCTGCAATCGGGATTGGATTTTGTGCATTGAGAGCAAGTGGGCTGCAGCAATAATGAAATTGACATAGGGGTTGTTTTGTGCCATTCTGATTGGCCTTAGAATTCTTGTTGATTGAATGAAAGGCCTACCAGTGGAGGAGTTGAGAGAGTTCTGTTTGGTGGAGATGGAGACCTTTGGATTCTCCTCCCACTTTTCCTTATTCTTGGAGATAACTACGAGATATTCAAACAAAGACCTCTTCCTCTCTAGCTTTTGACCTTGTGTTGATTCTTCTCATAAGTTTTCAGTGTCTGCACTACTAAAACCAGTGATTCTTCTTCCTTGGAGTCACCATATGTGCAATTTATAGCTCTTTTAAAGCAAGAAACTTGCAACAAATGCATATAAATTTTTTTGCAATGAAGATAAAGACCTCTAAGGTCCCAAAGTGGCATGCATGCGAAACTATTGTTGCAAATCAACAAAGCACTCCCTGGATGCAAATCGGGTTTCTAAGGCGATGTTTCGGGCATCCAGTGTGATTGCACAACATTGAAACCTCTCTCCAAGTGTGGGACTTGTAAAATGAGAGAGGAATCTCTAGATTAGAGGCTAGTTCCTCAAACTCCTCTGATCAGATCTGTTATTTGCACAATTGTAGAGGTTTGAATCCTAATCCTACTCTAAATTCCAAGGAGACAGAGATAGAAAGTGCAAAAATTGAAACTAAACTAATAGGTGATACACCAAAGGAGTGGTGAACACTTCTTGTTCATGAAAATTGACACAATTTCATAAAATGCAACATGAAACATCATACACAAGCTGATAAGATGTAATTAGAGGTCTGAAATGAAGCAAGACAATACAAACAAAGGACTGAAAATTGATCACAGAGTCTGCACTGTCATTTTTCACTGTCAAAATCCTTGCATTTGCAACATAAAAGAGGTAGAAACCTATTACAATCATGAAGAAGGTCTGATACTTGCAAAAATCACTTGTTGAAGGTGAAAGAAGAAGCTTGCTATCCAAAAAAGTTCCACCTCAAAAATGATCCAAATCGCTTTTACAATGCATGGGTCAAGCTCGGAGAGAGAAAATGTGTAAAAAGCATGGAAGCCATTCCCCATTGAATGAAGATGCATTAAAACAACATGGGCATCCTTACAAACCCATGCCCTAACATTTTTGGCCATGCTGAAGAAGAATGCGACCCATTTTGCATTAAAATTGGTTGTTGAAACATCATTTCTGGCCATTACCACGTGCCAGAGGAGTTTCTTGATTTTATCTCTCAAAACTCAACCAAAATGCAAAAATTACCTTGTAATCATGTAGATAATTTCACCATCTTTCCATTGATATAAAGAACGTGAAAATATGAGCTCTGGATCGAAAGATATGGCGATTTGAAAATTTAGGGCAAAAACAGGCCAAAATCGGATCGGCGGGCAAAAGTTTGAATTTTTACCCATTTGGTCTTTGGAAATTTTTTCAAATTTTTCCTGTGCTCCATCACTCCAGGTGCCACATGGGAGCTTCCTATTGGCCGCAAGCCTCCTAAGGGAAAATTTCCCACAAAAACTCCGCCAAGCCATAACTTGAAAAATATGAGGAGTTAGGAGGAAAACTTTACCTTTCTGGAAAGCCGAGAGAGAGCTCTTTGCAATGGTGACATTTTTAGAAAGATTTGAGGCCCTAAAAATAAAAAAATGGAGACTGAGGCACAAGAGAGGTAAGAACACAAGGATTTAGCCACAAAAATGAGCGGGGGCACATTTTGGATAACTTGATCTTAACGTGGGAATAAATCCTCAAATTTGCGTAAGAGATTGATGATCTTTGATACTTCCTTGTCATACTAGTAGTCCCTAATGATAGCTTCCTGGGGATCCTTCTCCAAGCCGATGTTAACTTTCTTGTATTTGAGTGGTTCATGATATGCGTGTGTACATGCATCCACACTATCAACTACTTCACATGCTCCAAAGAATGGTCGACATTCGGGCTCTCCATCTCCTCTCCATCAACAGCGTATACCATCATTCCTTTCTCCTTTTCAGCACATGTGTGCTCGAATCGTATGTCTTCTCGATTCCTCCTCTTTGAACCATGCTTCCAAGCGAGGTCCACAAAGTAAGATTACTAATCTATCTCCTTCCATGGTGCAATACCCCAGTGAGACACTTGATAGTCTCGAATGCCTCATCAACTGGTTGTATGGTACTTTGTTACTCAAATGTGTGAACCAAGTCAGATGCCAATTCCTACCAATTATACTATCTTGCGGTGTGTCTTAGAATGGATGTACCAAGTGTGCGCACATCCTTGTAGTGTTGAATACAGCTTGTGCACCGAAAGGGAGGGTGGTAAAGCTTCTGCGCCTTCTCTCCAGACCCTCTCACAAGCCTGAATGTTTGAAGAGGTGGGTCTATTGCCATTCTAATCCAATAGAAGTAGAATGTCTTAGATATCATGATGCCTTGTAGCAGGTATGTGTGGAATTTTGAAGCACCATTTTGATATTTTGAGGCCAATGAGATTGTCGATTCTTTCATGGCTTGTATGGATTCCCTTGGTGAGTCACCATAACTTAGAGTTCTTTTTATAAGGATCTTTCATTAATTACCATCTTTTGTTGTCCTTGTAGACACCAAATTTGGGTCACACTCCCCCTTTACCAAATATATGTATATATATATATATAATAACCTATAATTAAATTAATGGCCATTATCACAATATTCATTATTTAATTACCTTAATTGAACTAATTTCCACCTCACCTAGACATGTCACCCCACCATAACACCTAGACACTTCATCATAGACCTATTCATAGCATGTTACCTTTAACTAAGACTTAGTTCAACCCTAAAATAACATGCCTATTCTTCCTCTAACTGTATGCCCACTTATCTAAGTGCAATATTCCATTTTGATCTACGACAAAGGACATAGTTGGACAAAAAAGATGGCTAAGATCTGTCATTTTAGTAAATCAAGGATTTCTGCTTTAACTGACTCTGGTTAACATGAAATTGATGCCGGTCACCATAAAACATCATTGGTTACCATATATTCACCTTTGTAACCTTGTTTGAGAGGTTAGAAGAATTATTTGAGTTTAGAGAAGAGATATTTGCATGCAAACACATACTAGAGCACTCCTACACATCCAGACATCTTGAACCAACACCAAACATTGATCTAAAGGGAAAGAATTCATGGTAACATTCTACGAAGCACAACCGTAACACTAACCATAAATTCCATGGATCAACCATCACCTCCATCTAACCACCAGGTCTGTAAGTACAAGTAAGTACATTTGGATCTGCATTCTTCCATACTTAGTTAGATCAGTTTCTTTATCTTTGTTTGGGAGTCCTAGTCTCCTTTGCATCTCATCACCTCTCATCTTCCTACCAATCCCTCCACCTAATCACCTACAACCTCTCAACCCTCCAATACCTAACTCCAGACATCTCTAAGTATTCCCAACATTGTCATCAACCTCACCATTCTCTGTTCATTATCTGTGAAATCACAAAGAATCACCAAAACCAAACTTCATTGAATTTCTACAAGCTCGACCATACCAACGCTTGGTTAGTCTAGACCGTCGTCGGTCTACCCTCAATCGCCATCGGTCATATAAGACCAACTTTGGTCTCGTGTGCAGTATATCTACCTACAACAACAACCTCATAACATTTACCCAAATAACCCAAGCTACTCAAAACTTGACCATGACTTTTCCCAACCACCCTATTTACATGTATGACTTCCAGATCTAATCGTAACCTAGCCTATTAGATTATATTTTATTATTGTAATTGAATGAAACACATAAATCATATCAATAAAGTAGGAAATTATTGGATTACATCAATTCGTGCATTAAGTTGTTTTAAATAGTGGACTGAAAAACCATCTAGGAAGTATCACACTTCCTGGATCTAGCATATGCTAAGTAGTACACTGACATATATTGTTTAATATTCCTCTTGTGGTTTTGTTTTTATTCGCAGTAGTTCTTCCTAGCTAAAAAAGTTCTCACAATTAGTAATGGATCGGAAATCGAACGCGCACACTCTACCTTCCACCTTCACTCGCAAGTATTCCTCCTCACCCATACCTTGTTTGTTTTATTCTTACATATGTATGCTATTTGGCGAAACATTTTCATACACCCATTGGGATACTATCTTGGGTTCTTTGCATTTTATTCATATAGGGAAGATTTTTGTGTGTTTCTTTCCTTTTGAAAAATACACATTTAATCTTCTCCCTGGTAATATTCTTTTCTTCTAATTATCTAAATGACATTTTTCATTTGGTGCTTAAAAAAACCAATTCTTCCCTCTTGCATTTTCATGGTAGTGAAAGAGCACATTATTGACCTATTCATCATTTTCTTCATCAAATATAATTGTCGATTTGGGTTATAAAATTTGTTGCATTTCATCCTTGTATGCTACATTATTAGCTCACATTTAAAATGAGGGAAACTATATGCTAGAAGTCATGCCTAGCTAATGGTTGACACAATTGAACCATAGAAAACACTTTCTTCTCTCTCTCTCTCTCTCTCTCTCTCCCAAACTACACAAATTTGAATTTACACATCTTCTTAAAACAACATCCCACTTGGAAGAAGTTGTCAATGATCACATGATTAGAGGATTGACGGGGGCGCCCATCTAGTTTTTCTAACTCATAACTTCGAGAAAGGACTGCCCTGCCATAACATAACCTAAAACATCACCTTTAGATTTCCTTCTTCATAGGATTCCTTCCCAACCAAAAAATATATTCTAAATTCACAAGTCAATCTTAATAGCATAAGATAAAAAAAACATAAATTCACTATTCGGATTGCATGTTTTTCTTAGCTTTGTTTTTGAATTATATTTTGAGTTGTGAGAGTTACAATTCTTATTTTTTCTTCTTCCTTTCACATGCCCCATTATATTTGGAGTATTCTGACTATTTTTGACTATGTCAGGACCTCATCTTATCATTCTCAAATTTTTGGTTTGATCCTTCATCTAGTTAAATTCACCAAGAATCCTTTTTTTTTAATTTCTTCTAATTTCACAATAAGCGGCATCGGTCCAAATGTCATTGGTTTACCTATGACCATCATTGGTTTACCTAACTAGTGTCAACTTCTAGCTCTTTTGGTTATTTTACTTGAAACAACCTTCATCACCTATTCTTTTCTATTTTTGGTCCTCAGGACACCATCATATCCTCCCAACATTTTGATATCTCTATCAGATATCGATTTCCCCATTTCACATTCATCAATTATGTTTCATTTACTAAAACTAGTATTTCCCACAGGACAAATATTGGCTATCATAACCATCATAGGTTACCATTTAACCTTCATCGGTCATACTGACCGTCGTTGGTTGTTGTGTTTGATTTTTAATCAAAACACTTGATCGATTTCCGCCGGATTTCATCCTTCTCTTCTTTTATTATTTTCTGTGTCATTTATAGAATACAATTTTACCAAGTCAACACTAGTTCACATGGTTTTGACTCACATCTAAACTAATACCCTTGTATTTCACGTCATCCATCAACCACTCCCACCTAGTCCATCACCTCCTTCCATCCTGTCACCTATGGATCCAATGCATTCTATCACCATTTCTACCAATGATGAGGAGTTCACAAGAATCCTTGATCAGAATCCTACGGCATTATAATACTATCTTTCCCAATCATTAACCCAAGACTCTCTAGGAAAAATAGTGTATGACATGCCTATATCTATCCCTCCTACCCTCGTACCCATGTCTGTGTTAGCTACCACTAGCTCGACACTGTCCTCATCCACATTACCCCATGTGGTCTCTCAATTAGGCTCCACCTCTACCATAACTACTACCCCAATGACATTTATTACATCCATGGTGTAAACCATTCCTTCACCCACTACCTTGAGAATAGTCCCATCTTCTTCCTTTTCCTCGTATATACTAGTTGCATCAAAACCACCGCAGTGTCGGTAATCCACTCCTCGTTGCAAAATCTGGTTCTTTCCATTCCCGAACCTCTACAACCCATTACCATGAGAGTCGTTGCAACCAGCCCACCTATTTACACTCATCATCAGCAACCCCCAATATTGCATGCCGCTTATTCGGGGTACATTCCACCTGTATCTATTCTCCCTTTGTAGTTTTCATATTCAACGCCCTCATGTAATGGGATTCCATCCACATCATACACCCATTATCAACCTCCCTTTACTGCAAGAGGCACCCATTCCTCACAACCCACTAATGACCTCAATAGGATGATGATGGAAAAGATGCAGACATTAGAAGCATATGTTTTTGGCTCTCATAACTTCTTGACTTGTGAAGAAATTTGTAATGAGCCTATTCATCCATCCATTCCTATTTTCCCATACCCTATACATTGGGAAATGCCCAATTTCAACCGTTTCAATCATAAAGAGGACCCACAATAGCACTTATGGTCATTCAAAGATGGGTTCTACCTAATTTCTCATGATGATGCTTTTCTCTTATGAACATTTCCCATGTCCCTAATAGGACCCGCCTTAGATTGGTACAATAGTTTACCTAGACATTCCATCTACTCCTTCATCCAAGCGGCCCAAGCATTCCTGGACCACTTCTCGATCAATGTAGTAAAAAACATCACCATGATCGATCTATATTTGAAATGATAGTATGATGATAAATCTATCATAGATCTTATTGCTCACTTTGGCGAAGTCTTATCAACCAATTAATGTTCTAGTTACCTCAAGATAAACTTATTGAGTTGTTCACTAGAGCTTGTGCTAGATACATTTCATCAAATATACAAGTAAAAACCTTCTAAACCTTTGACGAAGCATTCACCATGGCATGAAAGCTAGAAATTTGCACCATTGAAGAAAAGAAAATCCAATTATGAAACAAGAATACCCCGTTCAAACCAAATGATTGTTCTTCATCTTTAAAACCCCAAAATAATTATTTAAAAGGTAAGGGATTTACCAACATGGTAGTTCTAAAATTGGGTCCATATCTTCCCTCTAATAGAGCCCAACTTTCTTCCAAACTTTCCCTTGTCTAGACCTTTTAGTTTTGGTGGGAGTAGTGAAATTACACTTCAATTGGAGAGCCCTATTCTTCAGTCTTGGAAAAGCTTCTTAAAGTTGGAGCCATTACACTTCCTCCCATAAAACCTCATATTGGTTTTGATCCCACTCGTCCTATGCCTGAATGGTATAATGGGCACGACTATTGTAATTATCATCGTGTCAAATGCCATAGTGACAGTAACTACATAATTTTTAAGAACATTGTCCAAGAGATGATAGATAATGGAGACCTCGTCATGGATAACCCAAACACGCTGATAAATCGAATTCACACATCTTTATGAAATCGTTCTCTAACCATAAACCATCATCTAATAAAAATAGTGAAACTTAATCTAATGAAAATAATGTCTGTGAAATCCACATTTTTTGATATCGCAGCCACCGTTCCTCAAATTCCACCTACTTTGTCTATTGAATAAATTATGGCACAAGCTCCTCTACCCAAAGAGGAGCATACCTCTTCTACTCCTTCATCCACATAGGATTCCCCTTCATCTCTTCCTTCACCTCTGGAGTAACCTACATTTTCTATTGATGCCATTCCACCATCTACCTCACAACCTACCAAATAGTCAACAATATTAACTCTCCCATCCACAGGAGAATCGTCATTTCCTTCTCCTCCACCAAGGGAGAAGTCTACCTCACCCCACCTACCATCTCTCCTACCCATGGGATATTCTTTAGAAATTTCACTACATGTTGGGGTTGATTCTCCCTTAGCATCCTAGGACCCCATTGACACGATCTCAACTCTTTTACCCATAGAATCTGAGGCTAGCCAATTCCCTGTCTTGCAAACATATTTTACAAGGATTGCCACCAAACCAACTATATATCTTCCTACAGGAGTCCCATTTCACTACTAGATGATCAATTAGATTACATTGATAATTCCATGCTCTGGGGACATCTTCCACTCCCCTTTTCGACTCAAATGCAATTTTTTCCTGAAGATACCTCCACGATATACCCCAAGGTATTTCCAACAACCAGATCGACCACGATCATGCCTATTGAAACAAATTCTTATTTATCACCTCTACCTATACTTAAACCTTTACCCATGATTAAAACCATTTCAATGCCTAAGAACCTACCCACACTTATATATTTGTCTATATCTAGACCCATCACTACTTTGGGTTTCATTCCAACGTCAAGCCTTACCCATCCACCAAGAAAATTACACTTAGCCTCATCTTCCCAAACCCGTACCAAAATTAGTCCTCCACCTAAAAGTAATACCCAACCCTCTAGGCCACATACACCAGCCTCTCACCTACCACACCTTTGTCACCTTCGCCCCTTCTATCTATCCTAGGGCATCACCCATCAACCCTAGCCAAATAATCTCCTACCTAGTACAATTCAAAAAATAAGCAACCTACTCGCTTCATCACAATCCTTTGTTACACCTCATTTACCTACAAACTAAACACCCTCTCCCTCACCCATGCCTTTGCTTACCACCTATACCTCCACTAGATAATATAAATCCAACCTTGCCTATACAACTTCAACCCATACCATCCCCCAACCTCTATAAACCACTTCCACAAAGAAACTCTATTTCCCCATTTGTAACTTGTTATCTTCCACCATTTTTTTACCTTCTACATCTCTTACTCCAATGTAACCTTTACCCAAGAAGGTGTAACCCAAAGATAAGAACCCACTAGCTTCCAATAAGGTAGTTAAACTAAAAAAAACTTCCATAGCTAGCTCTTCTACCACACCTTTACCAAAGCATATGCTATCAAAACCTAAGACAATATCACTTACCAAGCCAATGGTCCAACCCATTCCTCCTCCTATAGCACATCTTCCCACTCGATCATCCGCACCTTTACCCAAACCCACACTCACTTCCCATTATGATCCATTGGTAGGGTCCTATGCCAACATCCTAACCAATATTTTTGAGACTTCGTTTATCACATTACCACTGCTTTGACCTTACAACCCTTTCAAACCTAAACCAAAAGGGTTTGATGAAACAAAGATTTTTACCTATCATTGTGTGTAATGATGTATAAAATTATAAGGCTCTAAAACCATTCTTCTCGACTTTTTCCTCCTAATTTTTTTTTGACGAAGATGACCTTCTTGATGAGGACTATGTTCCACCTTCACCTATCACCATACATCATCATTCCTTACTTCTTCAATGTCCTACATTTCCCCCCAAAACCCTTTTTCCACCTCCAAAATTTGATATCAACATGGTCCGTATTAGATAATTGGCCAAATCACAACCCAAATGCAAGTGTTCCATATGCACTTCACAAGGATTTTCCCCCATTAGGTTTTTTCCCATCATGTTGTTACACTACTCATCCTAAACCTTCTCCATTTACCACATCCCCTCGATTAAAATGGTCTATGTTTCCACCCACGCCTGAAGGAAAAAGGAAAAGAAAAAGTAAAAAGCTCATCAACCAACCCCTTTTCCAATAAACCATCTACACTAGGACTAAAAATCACCATTTTAGGACCCACATACCCTATCTCTAACAGGGTCACCGACCGCATAATGATAAAAAAATTACATCAATCTCCTCTAAAAATTTCTTTGTGCAATCTCATCCAAACTTCTAAATCTTATAGACAAGCTCTTATGAAGGTTTTGCAATCCAGAGAAGTTTTACCCAATGACCCCACACTAGTAGCCTCCATTATCACCCCTCACCACGTGTCCCTACTTACCAAATCATTTCCTTATTCTACCCCGTGCCTACTCATCAAGTAACCACCCTCGGTTTCTCGATGACGATATTGTACCTCTATAGTCGATGACCCCGATCCCACCCTTTTCATTTCCATATATATCAATAACATATGTGTACAATTCATCATGATCGATGGTGGTGCTAGCATTAACATAATATCCTCCCACACATACAATCATATACACATTCCTTCCAATTATATGCATAATAACCCAATTATGTTGTGCTCCTTCAATGATGACATTACCTCCACCCTTGGTACCATTATTCTCGATGTTCGTGTGGGCCCTTGCACTATCCCAAAATTATTCTACGTCTTAGAGGGAGAGTTCTAGTATAATCTATTGCTTGCAGACCTTGGATTCATGTCACGGGTTATGTCCCTTCAACTTTACACAGCTATGTAAAACTTGAACATGAAGGGCATAACTAAACCATCCCCACCGACCCATCACCGTTTAAAACTTGTAACATGTTGTGCAGGACCTAATGATGTTCTTATACCAGTCAAGGCATCCGCCACTACCCCCAATTCTTGCTCACACATGATGCCATCTACCAATGTGGCCACCACCTCTCCCACACCTAACTCTTCTATTCCTACTATTGTTGCAGAACTTCTGCAACTAACCCATCTACTTCCCAACCAACTCGATACCCATCCCGCCCAACTATCTAGTGATTCTTCTATCACCGCTACCTACATATCGACTACCAATCCGTTGGAAGGTGTTTTTCAATGCCTCACTCTGGGGAATACCGCCTCTACAATATTAACACATTCCTCACACCAAAAGAGTATGGAAATCTATGCTAGTACCCTCATTATGACTACTAGGATAGGTGAGGTTTTCCCTTATGGTCCTCCCCACCTTCACACTAACTTAACATGTGGAGGATAAGATATTGCTACTTATTCACCCGAACCTTCCTCCCAAACATGACCCTTTTCATCTTACCTCTAATCTCTTATTAATTATCGATTTTCCTACAATTTCCTTCACCATTGTGGATATAAAGGCTTTGGCTTCGATTTTTACAAACAAGGCCACCATACCGTCATTTTATGTACTACCCGTAAACAAATAGATTATAGTGGCATTGGCTTTGCCACACCATCTTTCGAGAAGGCCTGCATTGACCTCATTAAGACAAACCTTCTCCACTCCATTCACCAAAGTGTAACCACCTTCACCCATGGAATCCATACATCCCAAATCTATTCCTCGTAGATTTTCTTTTCGTGAACACAATTTCCTAGGGACCTCGACTTATCAATGTGATGGTGAGGCTCCTTCTTCTTTTCCCTTCCTTTATCCTAACATGATCAATGATGATACACCTTCTATTAATGTCATTCAATGTTAGGACGATGAGTCTATAATCACCTACCTTGGTGCGAAGACTCTTATATTCACCATCGTTACCTTCGAGACACAACCAATGTTGAGCGAATCAACCATTGAAATCAACATTAACACTCAAGATTACCCTAACATCCTAAAGATAAGACAATATTTAGATGTTGCTAAACAAGAAGATTTTACTTCTTTCCTTTGGGACCATAGCAATGATTTTTCTTGGTCTTATGCTAATATGCCCTAGTATTGACCCAAACATTGTGGTCCATAATATCATAACCATTCCTGATGCCAAACCCATAAATTTTTTTTGGGGAAAATGCATCCTCACATTGCTCTTCTTGTGAAATAATAACTTCAGCTCCTTCTCTGGGTTTCCTTCATCCTACCCATTGACTACCCCCAATGGATTTATAACATTGTTCTTGTCACAAAAGTGATAGGGGGACTCTACATTTACATGGAATTTTGTAACCTCAACTTAGCTTGCCCCAAAGATGACTTTCCTCTACTATCTATTGACCAACGAATTGATCTCACTTTGCCATTCATGAGATTTTATCACTCATGGATGGTTTCTTGGGTTATAATCAATTATTACTCGCTCCATAAGATCAACACAAAATTTCCTTCATCACTCCTTGGGGACCTTCACTATTGAGTCATGCCTTTTAGCCTTAAAAACACCGGTGCTACATATCGGTGAGCCATGAATGATATTTTTCATGACATCATGCAACACATATTGGAAGATTACATGGATGACCTTCTTACTAAATCCAAAGAACGGAGGAACACATAATAGTCCTTAAAGTCATTTTTGATGGCCTCATCAAGTATTGTGTTTTCCTTCAACCGAAAAGTGCTTTCAGGAAAACTTCTTGGTTTCATTTTTTCTTTGTGTGGAATAGAATTTGATCCTACTAAAGTAAAGGCTATTCTCAAAATGCCTCTACCTACTAATCTCTTTCTACTTTGAATTTTACAAGATAAGTTGTAATCTATATGTCGATTTATTTCACAACTTTCTCGATCATTGCTGTCAACCATTTCATCATCTCCTCAAAAAGGAAGTATCCTTTAAATGGGATGATGGATGCCACAAAGCCTTTGACACCTTAAAAATTCCTTCTTCAACCACCAAAGTGCTTATTCCCTTGAATATGACCAAACCTTTTACCTATACATTTCTGCTACTGACCATTCCTTAGGTTCCATTCTCATTCATCATGACGAGTAACATAGAGAGCAAGCGAGTTTATTACATAAGTTGTACCATTTTGGACTACAAAACTAGGTACACCCATGCTGAAATTTTTTTCTTAGCCTTAGTTTTTTTCACCACTAAACTTCATCATTACCTACTCAACCACAAAACCTTTGTCATCACCAACACTAATCCCCTACATTACATGTATGCCAAACCCTACCAAAATCAACGTTATCCACTTTGGCTCATGATTCTTATAGACCTTGACCTTGAATTCATCCATCAAAAGTCTATCAAGGCCAAGCTATCGCTGACCAACTAGTAGACACACCTCTTTTTGGAGATCAACCCTCTAACTTTGATTTCCCAGATGAATCCATTGCTACCCTCTCTCTAGGCTATACCACTTACCAGATGACCTTATTCTTCAATGGTTCCAAATGTCAATGTGGAGGTGGTGTAGGTGTTATCCTCATTCATCTTGATGGTGAACCTATGCCTTTATCTTTCAAACTGGATTTTGATTGCACAAACAACATCACCGAATATGAAGCACTTGTACTAGGCCTTCAAACTACCATCTCCCTAGATGTTAAATTGATTAATATCTTTGGTGATTCCCAACTATTTGTAAACCAAGTGAATGGTATAGAATAGTGTCATAACGAAATACTCCAAAAGTATAAATGTCATGTCGACATACTTTTGACTACCTTTGGCCGTTACATGACCTATAAACCACCCCACGTTCTACTAATAAATTTATGGATAGCATGGCCTTCTTGGCTTCTCGGATACCTGCTTTAACGCCAACTCTAAAATATTTGTCACAATACAAAGGTTGCAATCACTATCATATTCATCTCAAGATGTCAACTTTGTAGGAATGGTTACACACGACCCATGTATAAGAAGTTTAGAGACTACCTTTCCCTTTCCGTTCTACCTCCCGATCTCACTCATAATGGACAACGTGCCTTTCTTAAAAGTGTATCTCACTATGTCATCATGGATGGTCTTATTTATAAATGCAGTTTTCATGGTATTCTCTTACAATGTCTTACGAGTTCTGAAATTCCCTACACTATCAACGTGCGTGTGCTTCCCCCAGGTAGAACAACTTCTTTCTCATTTCCTTGTGTTCACTGTCAAGGGTGGACAAGTCAAGTTTTAATTTCTTCGACTCCTTGTACTTGTTCACTCCCACCTGGAAAAATTGGGTAGTAAATGAGAAGGGGAGTTTGCACCATGGACTCCAACTACCATCCACCAAGATGAATCTACCAATGCAGAAGTGTTGGTATACCGAAAACTCTAATTCAACTTCGATTACTATGGGGAGTTGTTATAGGATCCGCCATTCAGCACCCAAATGAGTTCCTAAGGTGTGTATACCATTTATCCAAGTGCACCTTGTGCACCCCTGTCATTGATTCACATGTATACTTTTGGAACCTCTCTGCAGTGAAGGGTCTTCATCGGGGTACTCCCATATGAACTTGTCAGATGCATCCGACACCCTGACTTCTGAGAACACAATTTTTAACAGGATGTTCCCAAATAATATCTTTCCTCCCTTCTCCACGCTACTTATGATCTCATCTGCTATGTACTGGGAGATGTTGTACATGGTGCCTTCCGCGACCTTCCTGCAGACATTCAGCCAGGGCTTACTCACCTGGGTCCACCTCTCTTGTCCATTCAACTTGGAAACAAGGTGCGTGGCCATCTTCATCACCAGATTGCTGATATCTCGTGATGTTGTAGTACCTTGATCCCTTCTTATATTCCTGGATGTAATGGTTTCTTTAATTACCTCCTCATCCAGGAGGTCATCTAGGAGTGCGTCCCCTGCGTAGTTGAGGCCTGTGAAGTGTGAAATTAGTTGGGGAGTTATGTACATTTTTTGCCCTGCGAAATAAAATAAGTCTTTGTGCATGCACATCATCCACTGGTACAAGCACTCAGGCTTCCTGAAATATGGTAACTCATAAAGCTGGAGAAGCCCTGCCTTCTCCATTTTCACCTTGACTACATCGCTGTAGATTGGCATCCCGTTAGGTGTTCATTTATTTGTAGGGTGCACCAGCTCTAGTGCCATTTCCTTCATGATTGTGCTTGATCGGTGATTGTAGTCAATCACGGGCATCTGTCTGATGTGGGACTCCCACTCTTGCCCCAGCAAAACCCCATCCGGGTATTGCATTTCCGAGTACCATTCTTCATTGGTATCCAAGGGGATTTCTTCTTCTTTCTTCTTTCCTTTTCCCTTACCCTTTCCCCTCTTGGATTGTACTGCAGGTTTATCAACTAGTTTTGTGGCCGTCATTTTACCCCTTGCTTTCATTCCCAGGTTAACTTGTGATTTTGTTTGAATGTTTTCCCGTGTGCCCCGTCCACTAAAACACAAACCCTAATCTCAGAATTTTCTCCTTCGATCACAACACTTCTTCACAATGTTCCTCACACCCGTGAATCACTTCTGCACTGGTTTATAGATCTAACAGACTAGTTGCACTTAAGTTTTTGGGATTTTCCTTCACATGAGTCAGTCTTCGAAACCCTAGCTCTTGAAAGAAAATCACTCTTCTTGTTTTCGCAAAGTAAAATAATGAAATGCCCACTCTTGTATTTATAGCTTTTCCCACTTTTACGCATTTAAGGCTAGGCTACCTACCACTGTATGACAATGTTTAATGCGACATTTTTCAAACAAACCTAACTTCAAAGGTTGCTTTTCCTTACTCGTCAAATCCTTGCATGGAAATTGTTTCAACCTTCCTGCGCAAATAATCCATCTTGATAGAAGACTCTTGTGCACATGTTACCACCGCCAAAGGCACCTCTTCTATCCTCATGATTCTTGCTTTCACCTACCTCGTGTTTTTGCACTTTTTCTCCTTTGTACGTGGATTTCCAATGTAACCTTATCTTGCCATCAACTTGCCTTCTTTTCTCCCAATGCATCTTTTTAACCGGGTCAATTCAAATGGTCTACCAACCCAATCCTCCTATAGAATAACTCCAAGCCAACCACCCCACACTAAAATGAGGTGCGGTCCTCTGCGCATTCATAAGTCAAAAAGTAATAAGGTTACCGGCACCCAAGGCACAAAACCAAACAACAACATGAAAGGGAAATACAAGAAAGGAAAAGCATAAAAGGAAATTCTAAGCTAACTGGAAAAACTGCCTTATTTACAAACACCAAGAAGCATTATTTATAGTAGGGCTTCAACCTACTCCCATTGAAGTGTCCAGGTAATTTTGTTCCATCCAGCGCTTATAACTGGCACGTGCTCGAATCAAGGATGTATGAAATTACATAAGGACCCAACCAATGCACCTTCAACTTTCCAGGATGGTGTAGAAATTTTGAATCATATAGCAATACCATCTGGCCAACCTCAAACTATTTGTTCTTAATATGGCGGTCATGCCATGCCTTTTGCTTAGCTTTTTCAGTTGTTTGGATCCATCTTGCTAGTGAGCACCTTTCCTCCAAATTTATCAATTCATTAATTATTTCTTTCAGTGCTTGTTCATCATCCAACCCTCCTACACACATAATATGCAATGATGGTAGTATAAATTCAACCGGCAGAAAAACCTCCACACCAAACACCAATTGAAATGGTGTGGCCTTGTTTAACCTTTTATACGTTGTTCTGTATGCCCAAAGAATTGTTGATACCTTATCATCCCAATCCTTCCTACCCACATCACATATCTTAGTCAATGTGTGACTAAGGATTTTGTTAAATGCCTCTATAGTTCCATTTTCCTAAGGGTGATAAGGGGTAGTCTTATGATGGGCTACCATGAATTATGCCAATAGAATCCTGATGGTTTCATTTAAGAAGTGAGTGCCCCTATCACTTGTTAAACTTAATGGACACCCATACATGCTTTGATAATTTTTCCCACAAAAATCTAGCAGCCGTGGTTACTGATGCAATATTTAGTGCGTGCGACCTCTACCCACCTTGTCGGATAATCAATACGGGTAATAATATACCATGAGTTAGTCCTTCGCGTGGCTAGTGAGATTGGTCCAACAAAATCTATTGCCCGTAACACCTGAACTATTGTTACTTCCTCTTGAGCATACAAGTGTTGATATGTGATTTATTTGTAAAAGGATGTGTTCCTTTGATTGAGAAGTCATGCTTGATATGTATTGTATCTTCTTTGCAGATTGCAAGATCTTTGACTAAGTCAGAATATGATTGGACTCTTTTATTTCTTTCAATTTACACTTGAGTTTAATCTGACCTCGGAATGAATTATGAAGTTATCCATCTATAAGACCTAGCCTTGGATCAGTGGTATTGATCCAAGTGATGCTTTAAGTTTATTCGTGATGAATTAAAATTATAGACCTTACGCAGGTTGCAAGGTCTGGATGCATTGAATAAGCTAGTCCGGAGTATAACTCAGGTTGATCGTGTTAAATGGATTGGTTCCCGATATCGAAATATATCTGGAAGGTCTTGATCGCGGACCAGGTAATAATTCAGTTACATATAATTTTGTAGCCTAATGGCAGTACAGGAGTGAACCCTGTTCGAGAATGCATGTTGTAGGTTCTTTTTCTGAGCATATGAAATGTTAGACCTAACTGGAATTATTAATGTTAGTAACCTAAAACTAAACTTAACCTAGGGGTTAGATTAGTGTTAATCTAACCTAGACCTAGGCTAAGAGCTAATGTTCTAAGTTAGTATCTATGTTCTAAGAGGTTAGACTAAGTGTTATCCTAAATCCTAACCTAAGTTACTAACCTAACTACTGACCGAGCAAGAAAAGGGGACATATGGAAAGGTGCGAACCATGGGCGGCGGTTTCTATGTTATTAAATGCGTGGATAAGCATGAGGGAAAGGTAATTTGGTGGAGGTTTTAAAATGGCTAACTAGAGCCGATGTGCAATTTTCCATCGCCAAGTATGGTGGTCGGTGGCGAGTGAGATTGAGCGGGAAATTGGGAGTAAATTCCATTTATGGACTCGGTCTTCGAGCTCGGATTTCATGGGGAAGCATGCAAAATGGAAAGTTAATAGTTTATTGGGTTTTGCATGCGCTCCGGTTTTCCTTCTGTCTGTTCACTGGTTCTTCGCACCAGTCTTCTTGGTGTTGCATGGCAAGTATGAGTGTAACTAGCTCTTTCCTCTGGCAAGGAAAATATATAAGTCATGGAAATAGCAAATTTTTGTTGGTGGCTCTAACTTGGAAAAGAAGGAGAAGGTTTGAGCTCTTTCAGTGGTCTGCTTCGAAATTTTAAGAAAATATCCAGGCATGTTAGGCCCTAACCTTTAAAAATCTTGCTTTCTTTCAAGTGATTTCATTAGAACAACTCTGTTCAAATGATTTATGGGTTTAGATGATTTTATGGTAGCTACGGGTGATTTTGTTACTGTATCTTCTTGCTGTTCGATTTTTCAAGCTTAACCCTTGATGGGTGTGTGTTGTATTTTGAACTATTGCTCCATTTTATTGTGTTTTACATTCCGGCGTAAGCTCGTGAAAATGTATGCTTGAAGGGTACTTATCTGCCTCTGTGAGAACCCGTGCATGTTTCCTCTTCTTTGGGTTCGAAAGCAATAGAAGCTTGTTGTTGATACTTGTTGATTGAGGGCTTGTTGTTGATTCTTGTCGGAAAAGATCTTGTTGGACTTTAGTGTGAATGTTCAGTTTGATTGGACTTCTTGGTAAGTTTTGTCGAGGTTATTAAGGTAGAGGTTACTGAACCTTGTTGGGTTCGCTATGTTATTTAGGTTTTGTTGAATGGATAATCGGCTGTTTTCGGTATTTATTGCGACCCTATAGAAGTTGTTTCTCCCTCCCTTACATTGAAAATTATGGGATTGAACTCGATGATAGTTTGCATTATACTTATTTATAGTATTCAAAACAACTCTTTGGAGTACATTGGATGATTCAAATATTATGGACCTCTGTTGAAGCTATATATCTTTGAATGTTGGTAATTTGATTTTTTCGAGTCTTGAAGGAGTAACAGCAATACGACCTCTATTAATTTATTATGAAATTTTTGTGCACGAATCCTTGGGTGTATTTTTACGTTTCCTTTCTGTGCAAACTTGTGTGAAAAATATTGATGAGGCTCAGTTGGTTTCCTTGTTGCGAAATCAGTAGTTAGCTTTTGTTTATGCCTGATTTTAAATGTTTACCATTGATTGGCACAGTTGGAATCATTTACTATTATTTATCTTGTTACTGTTGTTCGGATTCAGTTGAATCCTTGAAAGGTAACCAGTGTATTTGCCTCAAATTAAGCCTGATTTGGTACACTGTTGTTTTTGTCACTGTTGGAGTTCCTTGAGTATGGATAGATATCATGTGTCCTGGCTCTGTTGAAGTGAGTCGCGAATACCATACTTTAAACTCTGAATGCGTCTAGATGAGAATAGATATGTTATGGTTCCTTTCTGTTTATTCCAGTTAGATGAGGCTGTGGATGTTGCGGGAATTTTGTATGGTTATCTCCGCATAGTCTTAGGGAAACATTAAATGCTTAATGCCATGGAGTCTATTGTTGACTGCGATATAATAGAAGTTAATTGATTTTGACCTTGGGTCGAAAAGCCTTACAATGTATAATAGGGACTAGAATGGGCTGTAGGTTGAAGTAAGGGATTGTTGGCGTGTTTACGTCTTCTATTGCATGGTTATCTATTCTTGAGCTTGATTGAACTTAGGAGTTGTCGACTGCACCTCAACAGGCAATGGCAGTGAATATCCTCTTGTATGTCACTTCGTATGGAAGGTCATGTGGAGTCTGTTTGGTTGATATTCATCACTGTTTTGGCGTGAGAGCTACTGTACTATTAGTAAGCTACAAGAGTTTTGTTATATTTGATTTTAACAAAACAGTGGTTCTTCTTGTGGCTCGTCTGACTTATTTGTATGCATGTAAGGTGAATGCTTTCCTTTTGAGGAGATGGTATAGTCATGAACTTGTTGAAGGGAAATATGAATGACTTGTTTATTCCTCTTCTGTTATGAAATATGTGTCGATATTTTTATCTAACCGTTAGAACTATTTTTAACATATTGATGGAATCATGATTTGTTATGATATTCCTTTTACTGTTGAATGAAATGATCTATCTGAGGTTTGCTGTTTTTGGAATTCAGATGGATAAATGATTAGAATACTTTCATTCTTCTTGATCCCTAATATTTTGATGAAATATTTGAGAAGTATTTAGGACTATTCTGTAATGATAATAGAGTTACACATTTGTAGTCATTTTTGTATTACAAAGGCATAGTCTGAAACATGTATACTTGTTTGGTGAATTGATCTCATTTAAACAGGTTGTTTAATCAAAACATTTGGTGGATTGCAATTGTTTTAAGAGTTAGTGCTTATCATGCTCAGTTCATCGAACTGACCCATGTTGACAAATTTTGCAGATGGTCGCTGTAAGTGGTAAAAGCATGCAGATCTGACAAGATGTTCGATTGTTTAACTTGGTTTATGATGAATTCAGTTTGATTTTCTTTAAATGTACTATAAGAGGAAATATGTTCTTCTTCCGTTGAGTATTGTATCAAGTATGCTAAATGCATAAAATGTATTTGATTAGTTCTGAAAGGAATGGAAATTGATATTTGTTACTTATGTGTTTGTATTCTTATCTTGATAGTTTGACCTTCTTCGGTTCAAATATCTTGAGAGCATTGTTATTATTTTATATATTTGGAGACTTTTGTGATTGTCAATATAAGCTTGCAAGAATATGAGACTGAATTCTTATGATTGTTTAGCAGCCTTCTGTATGTTCTATCGTGAAGCTAAACTGAAATTTAGATCACTGTGTTTTCACGAAAGATAGGGTTAAAATAAACCTAAGCAGAACGCTAAACAAGCTGAATTAAATTATTAATCCCTAGTCTTGATTATGCCAGGACAACATTTAATTGGATTCTTAATCATTATATCTTGATACTAATAAGTACGATATAAATTCAGTTATGAGAACTGATATAAACCTAGATGGGGTTTAGATGGCAATCTCATTTGAAGTTTATGAGTTATTGTCCAGTTTCGTTGATTTAGAATTATGTATATTCTATGAACTCCTTGATAAGACCACAGTCTTAAGAACTCCTCTATGTAAGGGGTTTTATTGAGAAAGGTCATCCTAAGATGAGGAATCCAGGGGATTGGGAAAGGCTAACCTTAAGGGAAACGTCTTTTAATATAATTTAACTCAATGTGCATAACGCTTATTAGTAAGTAGATCTTTTCGAGGCAGATTTAAAGGTTGACAAAGACAAGTCAACTGCAGGGCTGTACCTTTGAGAAGATTAGGATCTTCCCGAAGATACAACAATGCAGGTGACTTATGATGACACCCTTTGCATTGATCGCTAAGATTTACACCTTTAACTCGAACAAGTTACTTTGGGATCAATTAGGAATGTGGTCACATTATATGGCTGCCTAGGAGACTCGGGGTATCATGACACCTTTGGTTTAACTAGGGTTGACCCGATATGTCATCTTATCCCTAGTCCTCGAGTGCATCCATATAACATTGTCACCTTACTAATCCATTCTGAGTGATTAACTTTGGGGATAGGAGGGACCTGACGAGTCGGTATAAGACATTTTTCATAACATAAGAATGGGGTGAAGGACGTGTTCCAGTTGACGAGTATGTCGTTAAGGAATATGAGACATAAGCGGTATGTTTCAAATCTTTGGCCAAAGTATCGCAAGTTGCTTGATTGCGTTGTCTGAGTCACACCGGTCTAAGGGATGAGATGCCGATGAATAATGGTAACAATTATTCAGCTTAGGTTCCTTGACAGAGCATTCGAATCCTAGAATAGGGAAGAGAACCGCAAGAGTGATGTGTGAAATTAAAATGCTAACTCTTATTACTCATGAATAGATCGGTAGATTGCCGAGTCATGGAATGAATAGATCGGAGGTACTCCGAGTCATTACAGCTGCATATGGTTATCTGTTATATGAATGGTTATTTGATTTGTGAGTTCTAAATTATGTATTTAGAACCAGGAAGCATTTATCAAAAAAAAAAAATTGACTTGTTCTAATGTATAAAATGAGGATGTTACATCTTGGTATCAGAGCTGAAGGTTGCAGCTCTTGGGCCTATTGTGTCCATAATCTGATGAAAACCTGAATTTTCTTGTAACAGAAAATGGTTAGAACAAGGGGGAACATTGCGAATAATGCTCCACCTGAAGGAGGAGGGCGGCAACAACCCAGAAACTTGATGAGATCCTTGCTGCCCTGTTGGACACAAGAGATCGTTTAGCTGTACTTGAACAGCAGGTGATGGGAAATGAGGAGGATGAAGAAGCTGATAATAACAATCAGCAACCTCCTGAGGACAACCCCAATATGGGTGTTGATGTTAATGCTTTGAAATGCACTGTCCCAACCGAGAAAACAAAAAGGTCAGATTGGCAGTAGAACTCACTAATGATATAAAAAGGATAAGCCCACCTAAGTATGATGGCACCACATTAGGAGATGGAGCTGAGAACTGGCTCAGTGAAATGGAGAAGTACTTTGCAATAAGGAACTTCTCAAAGGAAACCAAAGCTATTTGGGGAGCCTATCAGCTTTCCCACGAAGCATCTTCATGGTGGGATAGCCGTAAAGCTGAACTAAAAATTGATGAGACCAATATTACTTGGGATCAATTTAAAGGCTATTTTAGGAAACGCAGCTGGCTGCCACAACTTTTCTATGATCAGAAAATGATAGAATTTCAGAACTTAGCTCAAGGGAAGCTAACAGTAACTGAATTCTGGGAGCGGTTTACAAAACTCCTCAAGTATGTACCGCAGTATCAAACTGACGAGAAGTTTAGAATATGGAAATTCATCATGGGATTGAATCCCGTGATAGGGGGAGAGGTCGATGTTCATAGTCCAACCACTATGGAAGGAGTTGTTGAAAAGGCCATAAGGCAAGAATAGAAATTAAAGGCTATTTCTGCTCATAAAGAGGAAGTGCGGAAGAAGACTGCAAATCCTTCTTCAACCTCTCTTGCACCCAGAAAAGGACCATGGAAAAAGTTTGGAAACAAGAGTAAGTTTCCAGGAGATAACAGTAAGAAATCAGTAGTAAATAAGCCTGCTGGAAATGTAAGGGATAATTTTGCTAAAAATTATAACAATGGGCAGAAGCCCTATGGAGGACAACGTGACAATTATAAGGCTGGAGGCAATTCTGAGCCTAAAAAGGGACCTGTAGGAGGCTGCTACAATTGTGGCAAAGACCACTACGCAAATCAGTGCCCTTTAAAGAAGGATGATCGTAATCAACAACATAAGATACATGCTGCAGTAGCAGACAAGCAAGCTGAAAAGCAAGTGACACCTATAGAAGTTCCGGGTAAGTTATTTGGCATACTGTCACTATTCTTTTTGATACGAGAGCTCTTTGAATGTTTTATTTCTAATAAACTTTTTCTCCTAAGCATTCAAGTGTTGATATGTGATTTCTTGTAAAAGGATGTGTTCCTCGATTCAGAAATCATGCTTGATATGTACTGAATTTCTTGCAGATTGCAGATCTTGACTGAGTCAAAATATGAATAGACTCTTTTATTTATTTCATTTTGTGTCTGAATATTAATCTGATCACGGAATGAATTATAGAGATATTCTTCTATAATATCTAGACTTGGATCAGTGGAATTGATCCAAGTAATGCTTTAAATCTGTATGTGATAAATTATATCACAGACCTTGAACAGGTTGCAAGGTATGGAAGTATTTATTAAGCTAGTCAGGATTATGACTCAGGCTGATCTTGAGAAATGAAACGGTTCCCGATATCAAAGTATATCTGGAAGGTCTCGATTGTAGACCAGGTAATAATTCGTTGACATACAATTCTGCAATAAGAACGGGAGCTAACTCTGTTCTAGAAGGTATGTTACAGGTCTTTCCGAGTTTTCAGGACGAGGACCAAACTGAATTATTAAGGGTTAGTAACCTAAAACTAAAACCTAACCTAGGGGTTAGATTATTGTTAGTCTAACCTAGACCTAGGCTATTTGTTAATATCCTAAGTTAGTATCTTTGTGTAAAATTGTTAGTGTGGGCATTACCCTAAACTCTAACCTAAGATACTAACCTAACTTTGGAGGAGATTATGAAGGGGCCTATGAAGGGTGGCGAACCATGGGCGGTGTTTCCCATGGCAATAAATGTAAGGGATAAGGATGAGGGACAGGTCATGGCGGAGGTTTAGGCGACGGCTAAACGGTGGGGACGTGGCAGGTCGCTAAGTTTGGAAATGAACATGAGTTTTGGATTGACTGTCACCAAAGCTGGCGGTCGGTGGAAGTTGAGTTTAAGCGGGAAAGTTGGTTTAATGGCATTTAATTTTCTCGGAAAGCGAGCACGGAACTCGCGAGAAGGCATGCAAACGGGAAGTTTGTGGGTTTGTTTGGCTTATCGCGATTTTCGGTTTTTGCTCTGCTGGTTTACTGGTTCTTCGCACCAGTTCTCTTTGAGTTGCATGGCAAGAATGAATTTCTCTGGCTCTTTTCTCTGTCATGGAGGATATATATGTGATGGAGACAGCGAAATTTTGTTGGTCGCTTTATCGTGGAAAAAGAAAAGGAAGTTTGAGCTCTTCCTGTGGTCTGCTTCGGAAATTTGATCAACATACAGGCATGCTAGGCCCTAACCTTTAAATATCTTGCTGTTTTTCAAGTGCTTTCATTAAAACAACTCTGTTCAAATGTTTTGTGAAGATTGGATGAATTTTCTATGAGATCTAGTTTGATTTCTGGCACTGTATCTCTTCTGGTTCGATTTTTTCAGTTTCCTCTTGTTGGGTGTTTGTTGAAATCGAACTTCGACTCTATTTGTTTGTGTATTCTTCCTGGCTTATGCATGTGAGGTATTTATTTACAAGATTCGAGTGTTCGGCCTGTTTGGCGTGAGCCCTTAGAATATACCTGTGTGTAGTATAAGACTGCTGTGTGCTTTTGTTTAGTGGTCGCTGTTCTTGTTATGGAAACCGTATGGAACGATTTGATGAATACTGTAAGATTTGTCAGTATTATCGCTTCTTTGGAAACTCTGTCGTGGGCTTTGTTGGTGTGTGTTTTAATAATACCCTTTTGGGTTTTCATTGCTTCCTAATTTTTAGTTTGGAACAGTAAATCATTGTGTTACCGTAGTCTTTGCGACCCAGTGAAGAGTTTTCCTTGTTTTTGTGGACGGGATTAATGTTGACTCAGTATAATATTATTCTTCGGAAGTTGTTTTCCTTGTTATTGTGTTAGCGGGATTACTTGTGGACTGTGTGTAATGTAAATACATCTATGTTTTTTTATATAACGACTCAGTGGAGTCCTTGATTGAATCACATATAAACTATCTATTGTTGTGGATGTTGATTCATCCTTGTGTTTTGGTTGTTTGCTTTCGTGGAAGTCCTTTAGAGAAAGGAACAGTCCTTCGACCCCTATTATTTGTAATAAATAATCGGTATAGAATTCTGGTATGCTTTTTCATTTCTATGTGGAAGCCGTTTCGAAAGTTCGAAGCGGCTCGATTGCTTTTCTTGCTTGAAATGGGTATTCGATTTGCTTCACTTGTTTCATTACAATGTTAGCCATGAATGGCATATATGTATTTATCAATCAATGTCATAGTATGTTGCTGTAGGGTTCAGTGGTTATAAGTGCAAAACCTTTAACAGTTACAGTGTGAATATATAGATTTAGACTATTGTGGCTTGGACGACTCTGAGGAGTCGATTGAATGATTCATTTTATTTTTGAGCCAAATAAAGTTAAGTTGTTGGTATTTTAAGTGCCGGCGACTTAATGGAATAACATGTATTTCGATTTTGTTATTGCGATTGGAATTCCTTCGTGTTTTTGGGATTTTGAGGTACAGATTCTTAGGTGGACATGTACGTCTTCAACCTGTGCAAATTAGTGTAAAATGATTGGCAGAGAGTAATTTGTTGTCTGATTATTGTTATGCTTCGTTGATGAATGTCAGTATGAATTCTTATGCATTTGCTTGAATTGATACCTCCGTTTGAATCATTGGAATTCTGGAAAGGTAACTAGTACTTCTGTCTCTTTCTGAGCTTGACCTTGGACACTGTCTTTGTCACTTTTTGAGGTCCTTGAGTATGGATGACCGTTTCGTGTTCTGACCTTGTTTGGGTAAGTCGCGAATATCACTCCAAGACTTGCATGCGGCAAGGTAAGGATCGTTGGCTGAATTCCTTTCTTTTACTTCAGTCCGATTTTGACTGAGCAAGAATATGTATGCTATGTTCTATTCCAATTAATCTGTCCGATTTGACTGTGCATGATTTGGAAATACCGTGTGGGCAACATAGCATAGTCCTTTGGGAAACCTTAGATTGTTGATGCAATAAGGTTGTTGTTTTCAGCGATACGCTTGTAGTTCTTGTTTTCAACTTGTCAATGCCTTACTGTGTAAAAGGAACTAGCATTGGGCTTAAGGTTGTTACATGAATTGTTGATGTGTTAGTTGCTGTACAGGAGTTTTGCTGAGTTTCTATTTTCGCGATTTAGAACAGTGATCTTGCTTGCGGCTTGTCTAACTTGTTCATTTTTATACTGGTTGAATGTTTTCATATGTGAAGGCAGTACAGTGATGAACTTATGTGAAAGGAAGTATGAATGGTTTGGTTCTTTCTCTTCCTTTATTTAATATTATTGATAATTGACTATCAGTGGGAAATTGTTTGTAACATATTGGTGGAATCCCGAATTGTTATGATATTTCCTTTTTGGAGAATGAAACAATCTGACCAATGTTGTGATTTTGGATTTAATGATTGTTGTGTGCATTCGTTCCTTGTTTCTTAATATTTGATGAAATATTAGAAAGTGATTAAGACTATTTGTAACAATGATAGAGTTACATATTTGTAATCATTTTGTGTTACAAGAGCATAGTCTGATTATGTTTACTTATGTGAATATCAGATCTCATTTAAACAGGGTGTTTAATGAAAACAATTGATGGATTGCAATTGTTTTAAATGTTAGTGCTTATCATGCTCAGTTCATTGAATGACTCATGTTGACTATTTTTGCGAGATGGTTGCCGTAAGAGGTAAAAACAATGCAGATCTGGCGGTGATCGGATAGTTTATTTGATTTATAAAGAATTACAAATGACTTGATTTTATAGATGTACTATATGTGAAAAGATGTTTCTTTTCCGTTAGCATTATATCAAGCATCTTTGTTGCATAAAATGTAATTGTATGAGTTTCAAAGGAATGAAAATAAGTGTTTGATACTTATGTGTTGTATTCTATTCTGAAAGATGAACTTCTTCGGTTTATGTAACGAAGGGGCATAGTTATCTTTGTATAATATGGATGCTTTTGTGATTGACAATGAAAGCTTGTAAGTAATTAGACTAAATTCTTATGAGTATTTAGTAGTTCTAATTTGTTCTAGCAAAAGCAATATTGTAATTTAATTATTGTCTCTCTAGAAGATAGGTTAAAATTGAGCCTAAAAGAGAACGCTAAACAAGTTGGATTGAATTACTAATCCCTAGTCCTAAGTATAACAGGACAATAGTAAATTGGATTCTAAATCATTTATATCTTTAAACTAAAAAGTATGATATAAATTCAGTTAAGAGAACTGATAGGCAATCAATGGAGTTCAGATGGCAATCTCAAGCATAGGTTATGAGATATTGTCCCATTCTGTTGCTTTAGAATCAGGTGTATTCTAATGACTCCTTGATGAGAGCGTGACCGTAATACCTCTACCAATAATGAGTCTTTTAGAGGAGGGTCGTCTTAAGACAAAGAATCCAGGGATTTGGAAAGGCTAACCTTAGGGAAAAGTCTTTAAAAGTAATTTAAACTCAAGTGCGTAACGCTTGTTATTGGGTAGATCTTCTCGAGGCGGATTTAAAGGTTGACGACATAAAGTCGACTGCAGGGCTGTACCTCCGAGAAGATTAGGATCTTCTCGAAGTTACAACAATGCAGGTGACTTATGGCGACACCCTTTGCATTGATCGCTAAGATTTACACTTGATTTCGCACGAGTTACCCTGGGACCGATTAAGAACGTGGTCATGTTATAAGACTGCCTCGGAGATTTGGGGTATCATGACACACTGGTTGAACTGCAAGGTTGAACCAGTATGTCATCATATCCCTAATCCTCGTGGGCATCCATATAACATTATCACCTTGTTAATCTGCCTCCGAGTGATTCAGCTGTGAAAGGAAGGACTGACAGTGGTCAGTATAAGACATTCTATATAACATATGAATGGGGTGAAGGACGTATTCCAGATTGACGAGTATGCCGTTAAGGAATGCGAGACATGAACAGTATGTTTCAAATCTTTGGCCAAAGTATCGCAAGCTGCTGATTGCGTTGTCCTAATTCACCTAGTCTAAGGGATGAGATGCCGATGAATAATGGTAACAGTTATTCAGTTAGATTCCTTGGACAGAGCATTCTGAATCCCAGATTAGGGAAGAGAACCGCCAGAGTGTTGTGTTAAATAAAAACACTAACTCTTTTTACTCATGAATAGATCGGTAGATTACCGAGTCATGGAATGAATAGATCGGAGGTATTCCGAGTCATTACAGCTGCATATGGTTGTCTGTTATATAAATGGTTATTTGGATTGTGAGTTCTAAATTATGTATTTAGAACCAGTATGCAATTATCAAAAAAAAAAAAAAATTGACTTGTTCTATTGTCTAAAATGAGGATGTTACATCTTGGTATCAGAGCTGAAGGTTGCAGCTCTTGGACCTATTGAGTCCATAATCTGATAAAAACCTGAATTTTCTTGTAACAGAAAATGGTTAGAACAAGGGGAAACGTTGCGAGTAATGCTCCACCTGAAGGAGGAGCGGCGACAACCCAGAAACTGGATGAGATCCTTGCTGCCCTGTTGGACACAAGAGATCGCTTGGCTGTACTTGAACAGCAGGTGACGGGAAATGAGGAGGATGAAGAAGCTGATAATAATAATCAGCAACCTCCTGAGGGCAATCCCGACACGGGTGTTGATGTTAATGCTGTGAATGCACCTGTGCAACCAGAAAATAAAAAGGCCAGATTGGCAGCAGAACTCACTAATGATATAAAAAGGATAAGTCCACCTAAGTACGATGGCACCACATTAGGAGATGGAGCTGAGAACTGGCTCAGCGAAATGGAGAAGTACTTTGCAATAAGGAACTTCTCAGAAGAAACCAAGGCTATATGGGGAGCCTATCAGCTTTCACACGAAGCATCTTCGTGGTGGGATAGCCGAAAAGCTGAGCTAAACATTGATGAGACCAATATCACTTGGGATCAATTTAAAGGCTATTTTAGGCAACGTTGGCTGCCACAACTTTTCTATGATCAGAAAATGACAGAATTTCAGAACTTGACCCAAGGGAAGTTAACAGTAACTGAATTCTGGGAGCGGTTTACAAAACTCCTCAAGTATGTGCCGCAGTATCAAACTGACGAAAAATTCAGGATACGGAAATTCATCATGGGATTGAATCCTGTGATAGGGGGAGAGGTCGATGTTCACAGTCCAACCACTATGGAAGGAGTTGTTGAGAAGGCCATAAGGCAAGAACAGAAATTAAAGGCTATTTCTGCGCATAAGGAGGAAGTGCGGAAGAAGACTGCAAACCCTTCTTCAACCTCTCTTGCACCCAGAAAAGGACCGTGGAAAAAGTTTGGAAACAAGAGTAAGTTTCCAGGAGATAACAATAAGAAAGCAGCAGTAAATAAGCCTGCTGGAAATATAAGGGATAATTTTGTTAAAAACTATAATAATGGACAGAAGTCCTATGGAGGACAGCGTGACAATTACAAGGCTGGAGGTAATGCTGAGCCTAAGAAGGGACCTGTAGGAGGCTGCTACACTTGTGGTAAAGATCATTACGCAAATCAATGTCCTTTAAAGAAGGATGATCGTAATCAGCAGCATAAGATACATGCTGCAGTAGCAGACAAGCAAGCTGAAAAGCAAGCAACACCTATAGAAGTTCCGGGTAAGTTATTCGGCATACCTGTCACTATTCTTTTTGATACAGGAGCTACTGAATGTTTTATTTCTAATAAACTTGCTTCTAAACTTAAAAGAAAAGCTGGGAAAATGGATAAATCTTGGACTGTAGAGTATGGTAATAATTCTGTTCATACAGTGAGTATGTGTCTCTTTGGAGCAGTCCTTGATTTACCTAATTTCTCCACGGAAGTTGATCTCTATGTTACACCTTTGGGATCGTATGACATTATTATTGGTGTCAATTGGTTATCTGACCATAAAGCAAAGGTAGATTGCTATGAGAAGAACATAAAATGTTTAGATGATCAGCTGGAATCAGCAGAGATTCAAGGTGTGAAACGAGAAATTTCAGTTAGAAAGCTGTCAGCTATGCAGCTTAAAAAGGCTAAGAATAAAGGATGTACCCTTTATGCAGTAAAGATATCTGAATCTTCAGAAGAAGATAGTGATTACATGAAGCAAATTCCACTGTTACAAAGTTTCAGGGATGTTTTTCCTGAGGAATTACCAGGGTTACCACCCAAGAGAGAATTTGACTTCACCATTGAAATCAAGCCTGGAACTGAACCTATTTCCAAGGCGCCTTATCGGATGACTACTACTGAGTTAGTCGAGCTCAAGGCGCAATTACAAGAGCTTTTGTCTAAAGGATTGATTAGACCAAGTGTTTCACCTTGGGGAGCACCTGTGATATTTGTGAAAAAGAAGGATGGAACACTGAGGCTGTGTATTGATTATCGGATGTTGAACAAAGCAACGATCAAGAACCGATATCCACTTCCTAGGATCGATGATCTGTTTGATCAGATGCGTGGAGCAGCGGTTTATTCTAAGATAGATCTTCGATCTGGTTATCATCAGCTAAGAATTAAAGAGGAAGATATTCATAAAACAGCTTTCCGAACAAGGTACGGACATTATGAATTCACAGTTCTAGCCTTTGGGTTAACTAATGCACCTGCAGCCTTTATGAATTTAATGAACAATATTTTTCAAGAATACCTGGACAAGTTTGTACTTGTATTCTTGGACGATATTCTCATTTATTCTAAGAGCGTTGAGGAGCACAATGAGCATTTGAAGATAGTTTTGGGAATTTTGAGAAAGAGAAAGTTGTATGGTAAGTTATCCAAATGTTCTTTCTATGATTCTGAAGTTCGCTATTTGGGTCATGTCATAAGTAAGGAAGGAATCGCTGTAGATCCTTCAAAAATAGTGGCAATAACTGAGTGGCCTGCACCAAAGAATGTGCATGAAGTAAGAAGCTTCATGGGTCTTGCAGGTTACTATAGAAAATTTGTAAAGGATTTTTCTAAGGTAGCTGCACCAATAACTTCATTGCAGAAGAAAGATAAGAAATTCATGTGGAATGACAAGTGCGAAGCGGCTTTCAAAAGTCTGAAAGACCAGTTAACTTCTGCACCTATATTGGCTGTACCAGACCCTAATGGGAATTTTACTGTTGTAACTGATGCTTCTGGGGAAGGCCTTGGAGGTGTTTTGCTACAAAATGATCAAGTCATAGCTTATGAAAGTAGAAAACTTAAGATTCATGAGCTGAATTATGCCCCTCATGATTTGGAACTTGCTGCCATTGTTCATGCGCTTCAAGTCTGGAGACACTACTTACTAGGGAAACCTTTTGAGTTGAAAACTGATCACTTGGGACTGAAATATATTTTTACTCAGCCCAATCTGAATGCCAGACAAAGAAGGTGGTTAGAATTTTTATCACAATATGACTTTGATATTAGCTATATCAAAGGGAAGGAGAATAGAGTAGCTGATGCTCTAAGTCGTAGGAGGCACATTTCTGCTCTTATAACGTTGAGAACTCAGTTTAAAGAAGAGGTAAAAAGTGCCTCAGAATCAGATGCATATTTTCAGCAAGTAAAAGCCGCGCTTGCCGCAGAACCTAAAGATAAAAGGTATGAAGGTTTTCATCTTGATAATGAAGGAGTCTTGCGTTATGAAAATAGGGTATATGTACCTGTGCTGAATGATTTGAGAAAGAAGTTGTTAGTTGAATTTCATAATTCACCTTTCTCTGGGCACCCAGGTATCACAAAAATGCTAGCTGATTTGAAACAGCAATACTTCTGGAAAGGTATGAAAAAGGATGTGATAAATTTTGTGACTCATTGCCTAGAATGTCAGCGGGTGAAGGCAGAGCATATGCACCCTGCCGGACTGTTGTATCCTCATAGCATACCGCAGTACAAATGGCAAGTAATAACCATGGATTTTGTACAAGGACTACCTATGTCCAGGAATAAGCATGATGTTATCCTGGTAGTTGTAGATAAACTGACTAAGGTAGCTCATTTCATCGCTGGAAATCTAAAGGATGATTCACCAGTGCTGGCCAAGAGGTTCGTACATGAAATTTTCAGATTACATGGTGTACCAGAACTGATTATTTCTGACAGGGATCCTAGAATGACGTCAAGGTTTTGGCAAACGCTTAACGCAGCCCTAGGAACAAAACTAAACTTCAGTTCTGCATATCATCCAGAAACGGATGGGCAAACTGAGAGGGTAAATCAAGTGTTGGAGGACATGTTGCGAATGTATTGCATGGATCAACAGTATAAATGGGAAGAGTATCTCCCATTAGTTGAGTTCGCATACAACAACACTTATCACTCATCTCTTAAGATGGCACCTTTTGAAGCACTTTATGGAAGAAAGTGCAGAACCCCTGTAAGTTGGGACAGTGTAGAGGATAGAGTGGTAATTGGACCAGAGATTCTCACAGAGATGGAACAGCAAGTTAAGCTGATTCGTGAACGATTAAAGGAAGCAGCGGATAGACAGAAGAGCTATGCTGACCTTAAGCGGGTTGATAGAAAGTTTGAGCTTGGTGATAAGGTTTTTCTGCGTGTTAAACCCAGAAAGAGTTCTATAACTTTTGGCAAGGCTGCCAAGTTGTCACCACGATATGTGGGACCTTTCGAAATTGTCGAAATAATCAATCCTGTAGCTTATCGTTTAGCATTGCCACCTGCTTTATCTCGTATGCATGATGTTTTCCATATTTCTTTGCTTAAGAAATACGTTTCAGATCTGTCACATGTTTTAAATTGGAATTCCTTGCAGGTCCAAGACCCAGGAATAATCGTGGTTAAACCCACAAGAGTACTGGAAACTCGCCAATTGCATTTGAGAAATCGTGATATTCAGCAATGTAAGGTCCAGTGGGACCAGTTTAGCGAAGAAAGTGCAACTTGGGAAAACCTGGAAGAGATGAAAATTGCTTTTCCTTCTCTTTTTGCAACAGAATGAAATCTGTTGATAAAATACTGTTATGAACTTATTGTTTTTAAGTATTTATGAAAGCCAGATGAAGGCAGACTTTATTCAGGTTGAATAAAAGTGTTGTGACGTTGATTTCTGAAACTATTTAATATGGAAGTAGTCACATTGTTTGTGTACTAATAAATTGATTGACCTGAAGGTTAAATTTAATATGTAATTCATCGGGACGATGAATCTTTTTAGGAGGGAAGCATGTAACACCCTGAACTGTTGTTACTTTCTCCTAAGCATTCAAGTGTTGATATGTGATTTCTTGTAAAAGGATGTGTTCCTCGATTCAGAAATCATGCTTGATATGTACTGAATTTCTTGCAGATTGCAGATCTTGACTGAGTCAAAATATGAATAGACTCTTTTATTTATTTCATTTTGTGTCTGAATATTAATCTGATCACGGAATGAATTATAGAGATATTCTTCTATAATATCTAGACTTGGATCAGTGGAATTGATCCAAGTAATGCTTTAAATCTGTATGTGATAAATTATATCACAGACCTTGAACAGGTTGCAAGGTATGGAAGTATTTATTAAGCTAGTCAGGATTACGACTCAGGCTGATCTTGAGAAATGAAACGGTTCCCGATATCAAAGTATATCTGGAAGGTCTCGATTGTAGACCAGGTAATAATTCGTTGACATACAATTCTGCAATAAGAACGGGAGCTAACTCTGTTCTAGAAGGTATGTTACAGGTCTTTCCGAGTTTTCAGGACGAGGACCAAACTGAATTATTAAGGGTTAGTAACCTAAAACTAAAACCTAACCTAGGGGTTAGATTATTGTTAGTCTAACCTAGACCTAGGCTATTTGTTAATATCCTAAGTTAGTATCTTTGTGTAAAATTGTTAGTGTGGGCATTACCCTAAACTCTAACCTAAGATACTAACCTAACTTTGGAGGAGATTATGAAGGGGCCTATGAAGGGTGGCGAACCATGGGCGGTGTTTCCCATGGCAATAAATGTAAGGGATAAGGATGAGGACGGAGTCATGGCGGAGGTTTAGGCGGCGGCTAAACTAAGCGGGGGGACGTGGCAGTCGCTAAGTTTGGAAATGAACATGAGTTTTGGATTGACTGTCACCAAAGCTGGCGGTCGGTGGAAGTTGAGTTTAAGCGGGAAAGTTGGTTTAATGGCATTTAATTTTCTTGAAAGCGAGCACGGAACTCGCGAGAAGGCATGCAAACGGGAAGTTTGTGGGTTTGTTTGGCTTATCGCGATTTTCGGTTTTTGCTCTGCTTTGGTTTCTTGGTTCTTCGCACTTTGCTTCTCTTTGAGTTGCATGGCAAGAATGAATTTCTCTGGCTCTTTTCTCTGTCATGGAGGATATATATGTGATGGAGACAGCGAAATTTTGTTGGTCGCTTTATCGTGGAAAAAGAAAAGGAAGTTTGAGCTCTTCCTGTGGTCTGCTTCGGAAATTTGATCAACATACAGGCATGCTAGGCCCTAACCTTTAAATATCTTGCTGTTTTTCAAGTGCTTTCATTAAAACAACTCTGTTCAAATGTTTTGTGAAGATTGGATGAATTTTCTATGAGATCTAGTTTGATTTCTGGCACTGTATCTCTTCTGGTTCGATTTTTCAGTTTCCTCTTGTTGGGTGTTTGTTGAAATCGAACTTCGACTCTATTTGTTTGTGTATTCTTCCTGGCTTATGCATGTGAGGTATTTATTTACAAGATTCGAGTGTTCGGCCTGTTTGGCGTGAGCCCTTAGAATATACCTGTGTGTAGTATAAGACCGCTGTGTGTTTTGTTTAGTGGTCGCTGTTCTTGTTATGGAAACCGTATGGAACGATTTGATGAATACTGTAAGATTTGTCAGTATTATCGCTTCTTTGGAAACTCTGTCGTGGGCTTTGTTGACTGTGTTTAATAATACCCTTTTGGGTTTTCATTGCTTCCTAATTTTTAGTTTGGAACAGGCAACTGTTGTGTTACCGTAGTCTTTGCGACCCAGCAGAAGAGTTTTCCTTGTTTTTGTGGAAACGGGATTAATGTTGACTCTGTATAATATTGTTACTGCGGAAGTTGTTTTCCTTGTTATTGTGTTAGCGGGATTACTTGTGGACTGTGTGTAATGTAAATACATCTATGTTTTTTTATAACGACTCAGTGGAGTCCTTGATTGAATCACATATAAACTATCTACTGTTGTGGATGTTGATTCATCCTTGTGTTTTGGTTGTTTGCTTTCGTGGAAGTCCTTTAGAGAAAGGAACAGTCCTTCTGACCCCGGTTATTTGTAATAAATAATCAGTATAGAATTCCTGGGTATGCTTTTTCATTTCTATGTGGAAGCTGTTCGAAAGTTCGAAGCGGCTCAGTTGCTTTTCTTGCTTGAAATGGGTATTCGATTTGCTTCACTTGTTTCATTCTGAATGTTAGCCATGAATGGCATATATGTATTTATCAACAAATTTCATAGTATGTTGCTGTAGGGTTCAGTGGTTATAAGTGCAAAACCTTTAACAGTTACATTGTGATTATATAGATTTAGACTATTGTGGCTTGGACGACTCTGAGGAGTCGATTGAATGATTCATTTTATTTTTGAGCCAAATAAAGTTAAGTTGTTGGTATTTTAAGTGCCGGCGACTTAATGGAATAACATGTATTTCGATTTTGTTATTGCGATTGGAATTCCTTCGTGTTTTTGGGATTTTGAGGTACAGATTCTTAGGTGGACATGTACGTCTTCAACCTGTGCAAATTAGTGTAAAATGATTGGCAGAGAGTAATTTGTTGTCTGATTATTGTTATGCTTCGTTGATGAATGTCAGTATGAATTCTTATGCATTCGCTTGAATTGATACCTCCGTTTGAATCATTGGAAATTCCGGGAAGGTAACTTGTACTACTGTCTCTTTTTGAGCTTGACCTTGGACTGTCTTTGTTACTTTTGAGGTCCTTGTGTTTGGATGACTGTTTCGTGTTTTGACCTTGTTAGGGTAAGTCGCGAATAACGCACCAAGACTTGCATGCTGCAAGGTAAGGATCGTTTGGTTGAATTCCTTTCCTTCACTTCAGTCCGATTTTGACTGAGCAAGAATATGTATGCTATGTTCCATTCCATTTTATCTGTCCGATCGACTGTGCATGATTTGGAAGTACCGTGTGGGCAACATAGCATAGTCCTTTGGGAAACCTTAGATTGTTGATGCAATAGTTGTTGTTTTCAGCGATACGCTTGTAGCTCTTGTTTTCAACTGTGTGAAGGCCTTACTGTGTAAAAGGAACTAGCATTGGGCTTATGGTTGTTACATGAATTGTTGATGTGTTAGTTGCTGTACAAGAGTTTTGCTGAGTTTCTATTTTCGCGATTTAGAACAGTGATCTTGCTTGCGGCTTGTCTAACTTGTTCATTTTTATACTGGTTGAATGTTTTCATATGTGAAGGCAGTACAGTGATGAACTTATGTGAAAGGAAGTATGAATGGTTTGGTTCTTTCTCTTCCTTTATTTAATATTATTGATAATTGACTAGCTGTGGGAAATTGTTTGTAACATATTGGTGGAATCCCGAATTGTTATGATATTTCCTTTTTGGAGAATGAAACAATCTGACCAATGTTGTGATTTTGGATTTAATGATTGTTGTGTACATTCGTTCCTTGTTTCTTAATATTTGATGAAATATTAGAAAGTGATTAAGACTATTTGTAACAATGATAGAGTTACATATTTGTAATCATTTTGTGTTACAAGGGCATAGTCTGATTATGTTTACTTATGTGAATATCAGATCTCATTTAAACAGGGTGTTTAATGAAAACAATTGATGGATTGCAATTGTTTTAAAAGTTAGTGCTTATCATGCTCAGTTCATTGAACTGACTCATGTTGACTATTTTTGCAGATGGTTGCCGTAAGAGGTAAAAACAATGCAGATCTGGCAGGCTGATCAGATAGTTTATTTGATTTATAAAGAATTACAGCTTGATTTTATAGATGTACTATATGTGAAAAGATGTTTCTTTTCCGTTAGCATTATATCAAGCATGCTGTTGCATAAAATGTAATTGTATGAGTTTCGAAAGGAATGAAAATAAGTGTTTGATACTTATGTGTTGTATTCTATTCTGAAAGATGAACTTCTTCGGTTTATGTAACGAAGGGGCATAGTTATCTTTGTATAATATGGATGCTTTTGTGATTGACAATGAAAGCTTGTAAGTAATTAGACTAAATTCTTATGAGTATTTAGTAGTTCTAATTTGTTCTAGCAAAAGCAATATTGTAATTTAATTATTGTCTCTCTAGAAGATAGGTTAAAATTGAGCCTAAAAGAGAACGCTAAACAAGTTGGATTGAATTACTAATCCCTAGTCCTAAGTATAACAGGACAATAGTAAATTGGATTCTAAATCATTTATATCTTTAAACTAAAAAGTATGATATAAATTCAGTTAAGAGAACTGATAGGCAATCAATGGAGTTCAGATGGCAATCTCAAGCATAGGTTATGAGATATTGTCCCATTCTGTTGCTTTAGAATCAGGTGTATTCTAATGACTCCTTGATGAGAGCGTGACCGTAATACCTCTACCAGTAATGAGTCTTTTAGAGGAGGGTCGTCTTAAGACAAAGAATCCAGGGATTTGGAAAGGCTAACCTTAGGGAAAAGTCTTTAAAAGTAATTTAAACTCAAGTGCGTAACGCTTGTTATTGGGTAGATCTTCTCGAGGCGGATTTAAAGGTTGACGACATAAAGTCGACTGCAGGGCTGTACCTCCAAGAAGATTAGGATCTTCTCGAAGTTACAACAATGCAGGTGACTTATGGCGACACCCTTTGCATTGATCGCTAAGATTTACACTTGATTTCGCACGAGTTACCCTGGGACCGATTAAGAACGTGGTCATGTTATAAGACTGCCTCGGAGATTTGGGGTATCATGACACACTGGTTGAACTGCAAGGTTGAACCAGTATGTCATCATATCCCTAATCCTCGTGGGCATCCATATAACATTATCACCTTGTTAATCTGCCTCCGAGTGATTCAGTTGTGAAAGGAAGGACTGACAGTGGTCAGTATAAGACATTCTATATAACATATGAATGGGGTGAAGGACGTATTCCAGATTGACGAGTATGCCGTTAAGGAATGCGAGACATGAACAGTATGTTTCAAATCTTTGGCCAAAGTATCGCAAGCTGCTGATTGCGTTGTCCTAATTCACCTAGTCTAAGGGATGAGATGCCGATGAATAATGGTAATAGATTATTCGATTAGATTCCTTGACAGCATTATTCGAATCCCAGATTAGGGAAGAGAACCGCCAGAGTGTTGTGTTAAATAAAAACACTAACTCTTTTTACTCATGAATAGATCGGTAGATTACCGAGTCATGGAATGAATAGATCGGGGTATTCCGAGTCATTACAGCTGCATATGGTTATGTCTGTTATATAAATGGTTATTTGGATTGTGAGTTCTAAATTATGTATTTAGAACCAAAGATGCAATTATCAAAAAAAAAAAAAATTGACTTGTTCTAGAACTTTTGACAAAAGGTTTGATTAGACCAAGTGTTTCACCTTGGGGTGCGCCTGTGATATTTGTGAGAAAGAAGGATGGAACACTAAGGCTATGTATTGATTATTGGATGTTGAACAAGGCAACAATCAAGAACAGATATCCACTTCCAAGGATCGACGATCTATTTGATCATATGCGTGGAGCAGCGGTTTATTCTAAGATAGATCTTCAATCTAGCTATCATCAGTTAAGGATTAGAAAAGAAGATATTCATAAAACAGCTTTCCGAACAAGGTACGGACATTATGAATTCACGGTTCTACCCTTTGGATTAACTAATGCACCCGCAGCCTTTATGAACTTAATGAAAAATATTTTTCAAGAATATCTGGACAAGTTTGTACTTGTATTCTTGGACGATATTCTCATTTATTCTAAAAGCGTTGAGGAGCACAATGAGCATTTGAAGATAGTTTTGGGAATTTTGAGAAAAAGAAAGTTGTATGGTAAGTTATCCAAATGTTCTTTCTTTGATTCAAAAGTTCACTATTTGGGTCATGTCATAAGTAAAGAAGGAATTGATGTAGATCCTTCAAAAATAGTGGCGAATAATCGAGTGGCTCGCACCAAAGAATGTGCACTGCAGTAAGAAGCTTCATGGGTCTTGCTTTGGTTACTATAAAAATTTGTAAAGGATTTTTCTAAAGTAGGCTGCACCAATAACTTCATTGTAAAAGAAGGATAAGAAATTCATATGGAATGATAAGTGCGAAGCGGCTTTCAAAAGTATGAAAGACCAGTTGACTTCTGCACCTATATTAGCTGTACTAGACCCTAATGGGAGTTTTACTGTTGTAACGGATGCTTCTGGGGAAGGCCTTGGAGGTGTTTTGCTACAAAATGATCAAGTCATAGCATATGAAAGTAGAAAACTTAAATTACATGAGCTAAATTATGCCCCTCATGATTTGGAGCTTGCTGCAATTGTTCATGCACTTCAAGTCTGGAGACACTACTTACTTGGGAAACCTTTTGAGTTGAAAACTGATCACTTAGGATTGAAATATATTTTCACTCAACCTAATCTTAATGCCAGATAGAGAAGGTGGTTAGAATTTTTATCACAATATGATTTTGATATTAGCTATATCAAAGGGAAGGAGAATAGAGTAGTTGATGCTCTAAGTCGTAGGAGGCACATTTCTACTCTTATAACATTAAGAACTCAGTTCAAGGATGAGGTAAAAAGTGCCTCAGAATCAGATGCATACTTTCAGCAAGTAAAAGCGCGCTTCTTTGCGAAACCTAAGGATATAAGGTATAAAGGTTTTCATTTTGATAATGAAGGAATCTTGCGTTATGAAAACAGAGTATATGTACCTATGTTGAATGATTTGAGAAAGAAGTTGTTAGTTGAATTTCATAATTCACCTTTCTCTGGACACCCGGGTATCACAAAGATGCTTGCTGATCTGAAACAGCAATACTTTTGGAAAGGTATGAAAAAGGATGTCATAAATTTTGTGACCCATTGTTTGGAGTGTCAGCGGGTTAAGGCAGAACATATGCACCTTCTTTGATTTGTTATATCCTCATAGCATACCGCAAAGATACAAATGGCAAGTAATAACCATGGATTTTGTACAAGGATTACCCATGTCCAGGAATAAACATGATGTTATCCTAGTAGTTGTAGATAAATTGACTAAGGTAGCTCATTTCATTGCTGGAAATCTAAAGGATGATTCACCAGTGCTGGCCAAAAGATTCGTACACGAAATTTTCAGATTGCATGGTGTACCAGAATTGATTATATCTGACAGGGATCCAAGAATGACGTCAAGGTTTTGGCAAACGCTTAATACAACTCTTGGAATGAAACTAAACTTTAGTTCTGCATATCATCCGGAAATGGATGGAAAAACTAAGAGGGTAAATCAAGTGTTGGAGGACATGTTGCGAATGTATTGCATGGATCAACAATATAAATGGGAAGAGTATCTTCCATTAGTTGAGTTCGCATACAACAACACTTATCACTCATCTCTTAAAATGACACCATTTGAAGCACTTTATGGAAGAAAGTGCAGAACTCCTGTTAGCTGGGATAGTGTTGAGGATAGAGTGGTAATTGGACCAGAGATTCTCATAGAAATGGAACAGCAAGTTAAGCTGATTCGTGAACGATTAAAGGAAGTAGTAGATAGACAAAAGAGCTATGCTGACCTTAAGCGGGTTGATCGCAGGTTTGAGCTTGGTGAGAAGGTTTTTCTTCGTGTTAAACCTAGAAAGAGTTCTATAACTTTTGGCAAGGCTGCCAAGTTGTCACCTCGATTTGTGGGACCTTTCGAAATTGTCGAAATAATCAATCCACGTAGCTTATCGATTAGCATTACCACCGCTTTATCTCGCATGCATGATGTTTTCCATATTTATTTGCTTAAGAAATACGTTTCATTTATCACATGTTTTAAATTGGAATTCCTTGCTGGTCCAAGACCCGGAATAATTGTGGTTAAACCCACATGAGTGCTGAAACTCACCAATTGCATTTAAGAAATCATGAAATACAAGAAATGTAAGGTCCAGTGGGACCGGTTTAATAAAGGAAGTTTAACTTGGGAAAATCTGGAAGAGATGAAAATTGCTTTTCCTTCTCTTTTTCAACAGAATGAAATCTGTTGACAAAACATTTCTTTTATGAACTTATTTTTTTAAGTATTTATGAAAGCCAGATGAAGGCAAACATTATTCAGGCTGAATAAAATGTGTTGTGACATTGATTTCTGGAACTATTCAAGTTGGAAAATAGTCGCATTGATTTGTGAACTAATAAATTGGTTGACCTGAAGGTTAATTGAATATGTAATCATCGGGATGATGAATCTTTTTAGGAGGGAAGCATGTAACACCCTGAACTGTTGTTACTTCCTCCTGAGCATACAAGTGTTGATATGTGATTTCTTTATAAAAAGGATGTGTTCCTTTGATTGAGAATTCATGCTTGATATGTACTGTATCTTCTTTGTAGATTACAGATCTTTGACTGAGTCGGAATATGATTGGACTCTTTTATTTCTTTCAATTTACACCTGAGTTTAATCTGACCTCGGAATGAATTATGAAGTTATCCATCTATAAGACCTAGCCTTGGATCAGTGGTATTGATCCAAGTGATGCTTTAAGTTTATTCGTGATGAATTAAAATTATAGACCTTACACAGTTGCAGTAAGGTCTAGATGCATCGAATAAGCTAGTCCGGAGTATAACTCAGGTTGATCATGTTAAATGGATTGGTTCCCGATATCGAAATATATCTGGAAGGTCTTGATCGCAGACCAAGTAATAATTCAATTACATATAATTCTGTAGCCTAATGGCAGTACAGGAGTGAACCCTGTTCGAGAATGCATGTTGTAGGTTCTTTTTCTGAGCATATGAAATGTTAGACCTAACTGGAATTATTAATATTAGTAACCTAAAACTAAACTTAACCTAGGGGTTAGATTAGTGTTAATCTAACCTAGACCTAGGCTAAGAGCTAATGTTCTAAGTTAGTATCTATGTGCTATGAGGTTAGACTAGGTGTTATCCTAAATCCTAACCTAAGTTACTAACCTAACTATTGAGCAAGAAAAGGGGACATATGGAAATGTGTGAACCATGGGCAGTAGTTTCTATGTTATTAAATGCGTGGATAAGCATGAGGGACGTGTAATTTGGTGGAGGTTTTAAAACAGCTAACTAGAGCCGACGTGGCAGGTCGCCAAAGTTGGAAATGCTCTTTTATGTGTAATTGTCCATCGCCAACTATGGCGGTCGGTGGCAGTGGAGATTGAGCGGGAAATTGGGAGTAAATGCCATTTATGGACTCGGTCTTCGAGCTCGGAATTCATGGGGAAGCATGTAAAATGGAAAGTTAATAGTTTATTGGGTTTTGCATGCGCTCCGGTTTTCCTTCTGTCTGTTCACTGGTTCTTCGCACCAATCTTCTTGGTGTTGCATGGCAAGTATGAGCGTAACTAGCTCTTTCCTCTGGCAAGGAAAATATATAAGTCATGGAAATAGCAAATTTTTGTTGGTGGCTCTAACTTGGAAAAGAAGGAGAAGGTTCGAGCTCTTTCAGTGGTCTGCTTCGAAATTTTAAGCAAATATCCAGGCATGTTAGGCCCTAACCTTTAAAAATCTTGCTTTCTTTCAAGTGATTTCATTAGAACAACTCTGTTCAAATGATTTATGGGTTTAGATGATTTTATGGTAGCTACGGGTGATTTTGTTACTGTATCTTCTTGCTGTTCGATTTTTCAAGCTTAACCCTTGATGGGTGTGTGTTGTATTTTGAACTATTGCTCCATTTTATTGTGTTTTACATTCCGGCGTAAGCCTGTGAAACGTATGCTTGAAGGGTACTTATCCTGCTCTGTGAGAACCCGTGCATGTTTCCCTTGCTGGGTTCAGGCTACAGTAGAAGCTTGTTGTTGATACTTGTTGATTGAGGCTTGTTGTTGATTCTTGTCGGAAAAGATACTGTTGGACTTTAGTGTGAATGTTCAGTTTGATTGGACTTCTTTGTAAGTTCTGTCGAGGTTATTAAGGTAGTGGTTACTGAATCTTGTTGGGTTTCGCTATGTTATTTAGGTTTTGTTGAATGGATAACTGGCTGTGTTTCAGTATTTATTGCGACCCTATAGAAGTTGTTTCTCCCTCCCTTGCATTGCAAATTACGGGATTGAACTCGATGATAGTTTGCATTATAATTATTTATTGTATTCAAAACGACTCTATGGAGTACATTGGATGATTCGTATATTATGGACCTCTGTTGAAGCTATATATCTTTGAATGTTGGTAATTTGATTTTGTCAGAGTCTTGAAGGAGTAACAGGTAATACGACCTCTGTTAATTTGTAATGAATTTCTGGTACAGACTCTTTGGGTGTACTTTTACGTTTCCTTTCTGTGTAAGCTTGAGCGAAAAATATTGATGAGGCTCAGTAGGTTTCCTTGTTGCGAAATTAGTAGTTAGCTTTTGTTTATGCCTGATTTTAAATGTTGACCATTGATTGGCACATTGGAATCATTTACTATTATTTATCTTGTTACTGTTGTTCGGATTCAGTTGAATCCTTGAAAGGTAACCTGTGTATTTGCCTCAAATTAAGCCTGATTTGGTACACTGTTGTATTTGTCACTGTTGGAGTTCCTTGAGTATGGATAGATATCATGTGTCCTGGCTCTGTTGAAGTGAGTCGCGAATACCATACTTTAAACTCTGAATGCATCCAGATGAGAATAGATATGTTATGGTTCCTTTCTGTTTATTCTAGTTAGATGAGGCTATGCATGTTGTGGGAATTTTGTATGGTTATCTCCACATAGTCTTAGGGAAACATTAAATGCTTAATGCCATGGAGTCTATTGTTGACTGCGATATAATAGAAGTTCTTTGATTTCGACCTTGGGTCGAAAAGCCTTACAGTGTATAGTAGGGACTAGAATGGGCTGTAGGTTGAAGTAAGGGATTGTTAGCATGTTTACGTCTTCAGTTGCATGGTTATCTATTCTTGAGCTTGATTGAACTTAGGAGTTGTCGACTGCACCTCAACAGGCATTGGCAGTGAATATCCTCTTGTATGTTGCTTCGTATGGAAGGTCATGTGGAGTCTGTTTGGTTGATATTCATCATGGTTCTGGCGTGAGAGCTACTTTGTACTATTAGTAAGCTACGAGGATTTTTGTTATATTTAATTTTAACAGCAACAGCTGGTTCTTCTTGTGGCTCGTCTGACTTATTCGTATGCATGTAAGGTGAATGCTTTCCATTTGAGGAGATGGTACAGTCATGAACTTGTTGAAGGGAAATATGAATGACTTGTTTATTTCTCTTCTGTTATGAAATATGTGTCGATATTTTCATCTAACCGTTAGAACTGTTTTTAACATATTGATGGAATCATGATTTGTTATGATATTCCTTTTACTGTTGAATGAAATGATCTGTCTGAGGTTTGCTGTTTTTGGAATTCAGATGGATAAATGATTAGAATACTTTCGTTCTTCTTGATCCCTAATATTTTGATGAAATATTTGAGAAGTATTTAGGACTATTCTCAGAATAATAATAGAGTTACACATTTGTAGTCATTTTTGTATTACAAAGGCATAGTCAAACATGTATACTTGTTTGGTGAATTGATCTCATTTAAACAGTTGTTTAATGAAAACAATTGGTGGATTACAATTGTTTTAAGAGTTAGTGCTTATCATGCTCGGTTCATCGAATCGACCCATGTTGACAAATTTTGCGGATATGTCGCCAGTAAGTGGTAAAGCATGCAGATCGACAAGATGTTCGATTGTTTAACTTGGTTTATGATGAATTCAGTTTGATTTTCTTTAAATGTACTATAAGAGGAAATATGTTCTTCTTCCGTTGAGTATTGTATCAAGTATGCTAAATGCATAAAATGTATTTGATTAGTTCTCGAAAGGAATGGAAATTGATATTTGTTACTTATGTGTTTGTATTCTTATCTTGATAGTTTGACCTTCTCCTGTTCAAATATCTTGAGAGCATTGTTATTATTGTATATATTTGGAGACTTTTGTGATTGTCAATATAAGCTTGCAAGAATATGAGACTCAATTCTTATGATTGTTTAGCGCCTGTATGTTCTATCGAAGTTAAACTGAAATTTAGATCACCTGTCTTTCCGAAGATAGGGTTAAAATAAACCTAAGCGAACGCTAAACAAGCTGAATTAAATTATTAATCCCTAGTCTTGATTATGCCAGGACAACATTTAATTGGATTCTTAATCATTATATCTTGATACTAATAAGTATGATATAAATTCAGTTATGAGAATTGATATAAACCTAGATGGGGTTCAGATGGCAATCTCATGTGAAGTTTATGAGTTATTGTCCAGTTTCGTTGATTTAGAATTATGTATATTCTATGAACTCCTTGATAAGACCACAGTCTTAAGAACTCCTCTGTGTAATGGGTTTTATTGAGAAAGGTCATCCTAAGATGAGGAATCCAGGGATCGGGAAAGGCTAACCTTAAGGGAAACGTCTTTTAATATAATTTAACTCAATGTGCGTAACGCTTATTAGTAAGTAGATCTTTTCAAGGTGGATTTAAAGGTTGACGGCACAAGTTAACTGCAGGGATGTACCTTTGAGAAAATTAGGATCTTCCCAAAGATACAACAATGCGGCAGTGACTTATGACGGCACCTTTGCATTGATCGCTAAGATTTACACCTTTAACTCGAACAAGTTACTTTGGGACTGATTAGGAATGTGGTCACATTATATGGCTACCTAGGAGACTCGGGATATCATGACACACTTTGGTTTAACTAGGGTTGACCCAAAGTATGTCATCTTATCCCTAGTCCTCGAGTGCATCCATATAACGTTGTCACCTTACTAATCCGTTCCCAAGTGATTAACCCGGGATAGGAGGGACTGTGAAGTCGGTATAAGACATTTTTCATAACATAAGATCAGGGTGAAGGACGTATTCCAGATTGACGAGTATGTCGTTAAGGAATACGAGACATAAGCAGTATGTTTCAAATCTTTGGCCAAAGTATCGCAAGCTGCTGATTGCGTTGTCCTGAGTCACCTGGTCTAAGGGATGAGATGTCGATGAATAATGGTAACAATTATTCAGTTAGGTTCATTGGACAGAGCATTGTAAATCCCAGAATAGGGAAGAGAACCACAAGAGTGATGTGTGAAATTAAAACGCTAACTCTTATTACTCATGAATAGATCGGTAGATTGCCGAGTCATGGAGTGAATAGATCGGAGGTACTTTGAGTCATTACAGCTACATATGGTTATCTGTTATATGAATGGTTATTTGATTTGTGTGTTCTAAATTATGTATTTAGAACCGTGAAGCATTTATCAAAAAAAAAAATTGACTTGTTCTAATGTATAAAATGAGGACGTTACATTGCCCATTTTTCAAAAGGTTCCACGCTTTGGTGAGGGGGCACAAGGGAATCTCATCCCTTCTTCCAGGCTTGCCAAGGTAATTGTAGTGGTCATAGGCCTTGCAAAACTCAATGTAATCCTGGTGAATCATCTGCCACCATAGTCTGATGACTAGGATCTTACGCGCGGTCACGTTTCGTGCATAGTGTCCTCCAGATATACCACCATGATCTTATTCTATTATAGATATATGCTCATGTTCTAATACACACCGGCGTAAAACCTCATCATGGCCCATTTTATACAAATCCCCATTGATCAACATGAAGGGCATGGCGCGTATGGCTAACCTTTTTCTTTCTAGTGCATTCATCCCTTTGGGCGCCACACCTTCCTTGAGAAAAACAAAAATGTCTTCTAATTCTGAGGGCACGTGCCGCAACCTGAATAGTTGCACATCTAGCATGGTTTCCTCGATACTCTACGTGTCCTCTCCCGAATCAATCTTGGATAAATGATCCGGCCCACAATTATTCTTTCCTAGTTTTACCACCACTTTGAATTCAAATTCCTAAAATAAAAGTACCCAATGACATATGCGCCCTTGTAATACTACTTTGTTTACTAGATACTTCAACGACATATGGTAGGTGTAGAATATGAAGGGATTCACCAGCAGATATTTTCTGAATTTGTGGAGTGTGTAGATCATTGACAATTCCTCGCACTCGGTTGTTGTATAATTTTGTTCTACTAGTGTCAACTTCCTAATTGTAACACAAGGGATGATCAACAATCCCCTCTCTGGTTGAGCAAGAATGGCTCCCATTCTGTACTCAAAGGCATCCACATGGACATGGAAAGGTTTATCTTAGGATGGGAATCGCAGAATAGGTGCGGTGATAAGCCTTTATTTTAGAGTGTCGAATTCCCTCTGTTACGCCTCTCCCCACTTAAAGGAACTCTTATGTCTGAGCAATATTTCCAAAGCTGCAGCGATCTTGGCATATCCCTTAATGAACTTTCTGAAGTACCCAAAGGTGTCCAAGAAATCCACACATGACACTTTTTTTCTTGTTGGCTCCCCTAATCCCATAATAACTGCAACTTTCATGGGATCCACCAGTAAGCCCTCTTTGCATATGATATGCCCCAACAACGTTTTAAAGGAGTTACAAAGATAGATTTCTTGATGTTGAGGGAAATCCTCAACTGCCAACATCTTTCAAACATCAACCTCAAGTTATCACAATGGTCCTTGACCAACCCATACACTGTGCAATAATCCAAATACACTTAAAGGACCTTGTGGATGAAGTCTTTAAATTCTTGTACCACTATGCGTGAAAATATAGAGGGCACATTCCTCAATCCAAAGGGCATGACCGTGTTTGCAACGCTTCCCCACTCGGTGGTGAAAGTTGTCTTTTCTTGGTCTTCCTTGGCAATCCTTACTTGGTGCTATCTCAAGAATCCATCCGTAAAGGAATAGATGTCGCGCCTAGGAAATCCTTCCAAAATCTCTTCAATTAAGGGGGTGGGAAAAGGATCTATGATACGAGACAATGTTTAATTCCCCGTAATCCATGCATATCCTAATTAACCCATCCTTCCTTATGTTGATCACCATTGGACTTATCCATTCTGATTCCTCCATAGCCTCAATGATATCGAATGTTATCATTTTGTCTAGTTCTTCTTTAACCCTTACGCGCATGTTGGGATTCATCTTGTAAGGCCTCTTCCTGACTGGGCATGCACCATCTTTCAACTTTATCTACATTTCCCCTAATGAATGGTGGATGCCTTTCAACTCATGGTATCTGGGAATAAATCCTCAAATTCACGCAAGAGATTGATGATCTTTGATACTTCCTTGTCTGACCAGTAGTCCCCAATGATAGCTTCCTTAGGCTCCTTCTTTGAGCCAATGTTAACTTTCTTGGTTTTGAGTGGTTCATGATACATGTGCATACATGCATCCGCACTATCAACTACTTCACGTGCTCCAATTGAATGGTTGACATTCAGGCTCTCCATCTCCTCTCCATCAACAATGTATACCATCTTTCCTTTCTCCTTTTTAGCACACACATGCTCAAATTGTATGTCTTCTGATTCCTCCTCTTCGAACTGCGCTTCCAAGCTAGGTCCACCAAGTAAGTTTACTAATCTATCTTCCACCATGGTGTAATCCCCCAGAGTGAGGCACTTGATAGTCTGTAATGCCTCATCAACTAGTTGTATGGTACTTCGGTACTCAAATGTGTGAACCAAGTCAGCTGCCAATTCCTGCCAATTTCTTGTTTGGCGGTGTGTCTCAGAATGGATGTACCAAGCGCGTGCACATCCTTGTAGTGTTGAATACAGCTTGTGTACCCAAAGGGAGGGTGGTAAAGCTTTTACGCCTTCTCCCCACACCCTCTCACTAGCCTAAATGTGGGAAGAGGCGGGTCCATTGCCATTGGAATCCTTAGTAGTGGTGGGTATGTTACTCTTTGAGAATCAGACAGTGAGTGCAATCCTAACTTCGTGCCATTCCAACAAGTTTTCACTATGCACAGCCCACCACCTTGCTGTTATGCCTATCAAAACATAACCTAGCATACTTCATCGCTCATCCTCCCTCCATTGAGCTTCCATTTCTCTTAAAAGACCTCAGGGTATGCATCCCTAGAATACTTGGTTATTGTCCTTCCTCCTAGGCACCAAACTATATGTGTCATTGTTACCTTGGTCACTAATCCTTTTAGATGTCACCCAATCAATTCATAAGTCCCATGCACCCAATTATCGCATGCTATACTGGTAGTATCACTAATAGATTGAGCATCATCAAACTGGATGACTCCTCCTGTAGGGTGGATGGTCTCTAGATCTCTTATGGAGCACACATATATTCTATCTAGGACCTCCTCTCCAAGGGTTCAGATAGGGGTGGAATTTCAATCAACAAGTGGTATAATCACCTCTCTTCCTTGTTTTCAAATCTTATGTACCCCTTGTTAAACCGGAGATCTGAATTATTCTTATAACACCACGGGTGCCCAAGTAAAGCTAGGAAATTATCTCGCCTCAAAGCAAGTGCCAAGACTTCAAAATCCCCACCGAACCTAGTCCCCTTAATGGTAATGGTTGCATCCTTCAAGACACCTATGGGTATTACCTTTGTCTTATTTTCCATATACGATACATTTGAAGATGGTTGTAATGCAGGTCTTCCCATTTGATGTCAGGCATCCATAGTGATAACATTAACCTCTGCGCCTGTGTCAAATAGGATGTTGCTAAGTAGCCATCCATCCACTACTACATTCAAGGTGATCTCTTTATCATAATCAAGGATGTGAGGTGGGAGGTTTGCATGTAGGATCTACCTTTCATGCTCTTCGCCAAAGTGTGCGACACTTTTTCTCTCAACCATGCCCCTAGCAGGGGAATAATATTCTCCTGCCTCAGCAGTTTACACACCTCCTTAACCTCATCCAAGTCATCCTTTGGTGCTTCTACTGGCCTTCTTTGCTCATCTTTTCTAGTTTTCTCTTTTAAACATTGGATTTCCCCTGTAAACTCCAAATTATGTCCATGGTTTCTGGTAGAATTCTTTCTAGTGAGTCGGGTTTGGATGCTTCTCGTGTACGCTTGCTTCTTCTCTCAAAACCAAAGCTCTCTGCTAGGTGCTTCCCTTGCGCATGCACTCCACCCTTGTTGTTACCATAATAGTCTCTATTTCTGATTCACGTATTACTCGTGGGAGCCATTGCATGTTAGCCTTCTTAATACTCACCATGGCAGCACCCTTATCCTTTTGATACTACTTTGGCTCATATGTTCATTTAACTTTGGGAACTCTTCGTACTTATATTTTTTTCCACACCATGAGAATTTTAGAAGATCTAGACATTCAAACTTATAATGGTTTGTGGCTCCACAATTAAAACACGTCCCACGTGGGAACTCACTTCTTCCTCCATGGTTACCATGACCACAAAATCCTCTGTGAAACCCTCTTCCATGTGCATCTCCATCTCTGCACTCTTCATACTAATGTTCATCTCCTTTGGAACTGCTGGCAATGCCAGTCTAGTGTACACCAAGATCAATTGCCTCATGAATATGCTCAATCAATCTACAATCCTTGGTTTCATGTGTGGTTGAGGTACATCTTGCAATAACAAGATATGTTTTTTCAGATCGCACGCTGTAGTAGGGGGCACCTACTTACATCATGGTCCACGTGACATATTTTGTAATTTATCGCTACAAAGTGTGTACCACCTTCTCGAGTACATATCCCACCATTATCATTTGTGTGCCCTTCTACATTACAATCTATGCACCACATGCCAGCGTGAATCTATAGAACTATGTTGGCGAGATAATTTCTCCAATTGCTTAGCCATGGCAGCGATCCGAGCATCCAAAATAGACTAACACTAGTGTCAACACTACTAACAACCTCAACAAGCAACGTAGCTTCCAATGCTTCACGCAGTCCATGAATGTTTTATGAGATAAATCCCTCCTAAAGGGTGTGATCAGTCCTCCGAAAAACCATTGAGCATGTTGTGAAGGGTTGATATCATAATATAGTTTAGACAATAGAGTTTTAAAGCACACATCATATTCCCTCACGCTCTCACCATGCCCTACTAGATTTCTTTGAGAGAGCTAATGCTCTTTTGTTCAAACTCAAGTATGTGGAATTCCACCAAGAATGCATTTCTCAGCATGGTATAATCCACAACAGTTTGATGAGGGTCATACTTTCTATACCAACTATGCACGTGTCCTTACAAGGTCATCACAAATTGACTAGCCTTTTGATCCTGGGTCATGATCCCCTTCGCATGCCATAGAAACTCACACTTATGCACATGCTCTGTGGCATATTCTATCCCACTGTAATATGGTAAGTGTAGAGACATCTTGAAAAAGACTTGAGGAGGTGGTTGAGGTCCTTGTCCTCTCGATCTAGTCCCTTGGTTTCCTCCAGTGTTTCCCCCTCCACCGGATCCTCTAGATCCTAGAGCCACAAGCTCCACCACTTCAACCTCTAGATCCTCCTGTGTTAAGTACAGGGCATGTGTTTATCATGTCGAATGCTCCTATCATCCCACTAAATTGCGTGCACTGAAAGCTTGTGAACTAGTGCCACTCCCAGTCATATTTCCTCCACCACTTCCTAATGCGCTTCCAAAACTAGTTATATATGTGCTTTGTTCAAACATTCCACCAAATCTTTGGAATAGTGTGTGAAGCCATAGAGGTCCCAAATGATAAGTTGTATCTTCTGGTACGATCGGTTACCTCGACTGATATCAAATGGATCAACTATACTTTTCCCTCGTTTAAACAAACCAAGCACCAAGGTTTGGTCACTATGTGGGGTCAGATGCACGCCAATGACTCTTCTCTCTCTACGCGATGGACTCTCATCAAAAGCCACAAGGTTTTCTCTCCCGAACTTACCAAGATGGGGTATCATAGATTGTTTAGGTTCCACGTCCTCCGTATGAACCTCAACTCCTTTCCACCATGTTTAGCTCCATAACCCCCTTGTAATCCCACATTGTCTATTGATCTCCCTTTCACACACTTCGTTATACTTGAGTCGTCTCTCCTCCCTTTCCTTTTCAGTCATTAGATCAACCATCCTTCCCCAACCTAGCTTCCTCACCAAGCACTCAGAGTGGTTTAGCTAGCCATAGGAAATTCCCTTAAACCCATGGTTACTATTATCCAAAATGTACCCCTAGCTCATTTTGTGGCTAACTCTTTTCATTCTTCCCTCTCTTGTGCCTCAGTCATTTTTTTTGCTTTTCAAGAACTCAAAACTTTATGGAAATGACACCATCAAATAGATCTCTCTCTCAGCTTTCCATAAAGGTAAAGTTTTCCTCCTAACTCCATGTATTTTTGAAGTTATGGCTCGGTGGAGTTTTTGTGGGAAATTTTCCTTGAAAGGCCCGCAGCCATTGAGATGTCGCCACGTGTCCAAGGAAGTGGCGGGGGTTGGAGGGAAACTTGGTTTTTTTACCAAGTGTTTGGAAATTTTTTTCAAGAGGAATATTTTCCCCGCAGGCCCACCGCCGAATCAAGTGATGCCACATGTCCAAGGGAGGAATTTGTAAAAATTGGCTAAGTGTTGCGCATGGAAAATTTTGGAGGGAAGGTCTGCGCCAAATCATATTGCACCATGTGTCCTATGGCATGGGAGTTTTAGAGGGTGGAGGAGAATTTGGAATTTTGGTGAAGTGTTTCACCAAATTTCAAAGAAGAAAGTTTTGGCCCGCCGCCTCGTCACCAACCAATCGGTGAAGGCCACATGCCACCTGGAACCCGGAAAGGTGGAGCACGGGAGGAAATTGGGATCTTTTCCCAAAATTTTAGAACAAAAGTAAAAAATGTTTGTGGATGGCCTGTAACCAATGAAATTCTACCATGTGTCTCGAGCCACCAGGGAGGCGGGGAGAAATTGAGAAAATTTCCACAGGGAAAAACAAAGGAAATTTAAAAGGAAAAAGCCCACCCCAAGATGCGAGCCAATGGAATTATGCCACGTGTCAGTCTGGAAAAAATCAAAGAAAATCCCACTTGGAAAATTTGAAGGGGAAAACCCACATCTAATGGGGTTTCGCCAAGTGTCTAAAGGGTGAAAAAATTTCAAATTTTTGCCCACCAATCCAATTTGGCCTGTTTTGCCCTAAAACTTCAAACGGCCATATCTTTCGATCCAGAGCTCAATTTTTCGTGTTCTTTATATCAATGGAAATCTAGTAAAATTATCTACAAGATTATGGGGTAATTTTTGTATTTTGATGGATTTTGGAGAGAGAAAATTGAAAAACACCTCTGCACGTGGTCATGGAAAGAAATGACGTTTCAACCACCGTTTTAATGAAGAATGGTTCACATTCTCTCCCAGCATGACTAAAAATGTCAGGGTATGGGACTGTAAGGATGACCATGCTGTTTTGATCATGTTTTGGTCAATGGTTGAATCCCTTCCATGTTTTCCCATGTTTCTCTCTCCTGGGCTCGTCCTCAGACCGTAAAAGCCGATTTGGCTCATTTTTTAGAGGTTGAACATTTTTTGTGTATAGCAGGCTCCCTTTTCACATGGGAAGTGTTTTGGTGGGATATCAGACCTTTTCTAAGAACTCCAACCTATTTTTTTCCTCTCATGTGTTGTAATGCATGTATTTTGATATTAAAAATGATAATGCAAGCTCTGTGAATGAGTTTCAATCCTCTGCTTATGTTGTTTGCTTCCTTTCTGATCTTTCATTACATGTCATCAGTTTGTGCATGATGTTTTTTTACATTTCCATGATTTTTTTCAATCTGCAGAAGTAAAAAATTCTCACCACTCCTTTGGTGCATCACCTTATTAGCATTAGTTTTAGTTTTTGCATCCTCTATCTTTGCCCCTTTGGAATTTAGAGTAGGAATTAGGAATATAAACCTCTGCAACTTGTAAGTGATAAATCTGATCAGAGGAGTTGAGGAACCAACCTCTAATCTGGAGATTCCTCTCCCATTTTTACAAGTCCCACACTTGGGGAGAGGATTCAATGTTGTGTAATCACACTGGATGTCCAAGATGTCAAACTAGAAGTCCGATCCACATCCAGGTGCTTTGCTCATTTGCAACAAAAGTTTTGGCACATCCGGGGGACACTAAGAGGTCTTCATCTTCATTGCAACAAATTGATGTTCATTTTTCGCAAGTTTCTTTCTTAAAAGAGCCCTAAATTACACATCTGGTGACTCCAAGGAAGAAGAATCAACTGGTTTTAGTAGTACAGGCCTGAAAACTCATGAGAAGAATCACCACAAGGTCAAGAGTTGGAGAAGAAGAGGTGTTGTTTGAGTATCTGTAGTTATCCCCAAGAAGAAGGCAAAGAGGGAGGAGGATTCAAAGGTCTCCATCTCCACCAAACAGAACTCTCTCAACTCCTCCACCTGGTAGGCCTTTCATTCAATCAACAAGGGTTCTAAGGCCAATCATAATGGCACAAAACAACCCATATGTCAATTTCACTGGTAGCAGCCTACTTGCTCTCAATGCACAAAATCAAATCCCAATTGCAGCATTGAAGAACATTCCATACTTTACTAGAGAAAATCAAACTGCTCCTAGTGATCATGTTAAGGATATTGCTAACATTTGTGTAATCCATGAAATCAATGAGATGCAAGTTCTGTCAAACTGTTGGCATCTTCATTCAAAGGGAAAGCTTTGCAATGGTTCAAGAGTCTTACCTTAGGCTCTATTCAAAATTGGAACCAGTTATGTATAGCCCTCCATGAGTAGTTTGGAGAAAAGGGAGATAACTTGTCCCTTTTGGAGCAGTTAACAACCATCAAGAGAGCTCCCAATGAGCAACTGACTGATTTTAATTTCAGATTTCAAAGGACTTGGGAGAGAATTTCGAGTAATCGTGCCAAAAACAGAAGGTACTTTCCTTTATTACCTTAAAGCTTTAAATTATGATATTTCTATGTTAATTCAATCCATGGGAGGCACAAATATCCCCATTGCTTATAGCATTTCTATTAGAGCTGAAAATTGTTTGATTCAAGATGGAAAGCTAGCTCCTAGGCCTCCAATGCCACTATTTCCAAGTTTAGAGAGCCCAAACACTAATCAAATGCCTAATTTAGCTCCTATTCCCACTCCTAGAAATCAAAATTCAAGTGAAGCTTCTACTTCATCTTCTAGTACCTCAAATGAGCTTCAAGAAGTCATGAAGCAATTGCAAAATATAGGAAATGAGCTGGTTACACTCAAGAGGCAACAAGCCTAAGGTTTTAGACCTCCCTTCTAGCCTCAAGCTCAACCTAACAGTAGCCATACCAACCTCAAAGACCACCCAATCTAGCTGCAAATCCAAATGGAACAAGGCCTCCTGCCAACAGACCATTTCAGCCCTATAATCCCAATGCTACATCTACCTCTAAAGCATTAGTGCCAGTAGAAAACAATATGGCTCAAGAGTATGATTGGTGTTTCCCATGCAATGAACCTCATAACCAGTCCACGTGCTTCAACGGTGCCTTGAATCAAGCATTAATGGTGACAACTACTGGTGTGGAAGGTGAAGGTAACCAAGGAAATAACCAACAACAAGAAACATTCCAACAACAATCAGCTCCAAAAGATGCCACATTTGTAAACTGACAGGTGGAAGATTTTTGTGGCATGAATCAAACAATTCCCCAAAGTGTTGCAACCAACACAGGGTCAAAAAGGAGAAATTTTGGTGAAGAACAGCCATTAGCCCCAAGAAATCCACAATCTTCTATCACTCCACAAACTGTTGGAAAGCAAAGTCCAGTCCCAAACACGCAAGGAATGCCTAAGACAGCTCCTAGGCCAACTCAAATACCGATTCTGCTACTCATGTGCAAGGAATGAATGTGCAAGCCAAGGGACAACAGAGAGATGCTTCATCTCCATTCAACATCATTGATCGATGAAGAAGACAAATGTAAACATATTAATGTGGGAATCACTATCTATCCCAGCCAAAGAGATTTGCTACAGCTGCCATGAAGGACTCGTCAACTTCAAATCAGCAGGTCCAAATGCAAGAGAAAGTGCTCACAAATTATACCCAACCTAAGGGGAATCATGGAGGACAACAAGGTAAAGTGTTGAAGCCCCCTCCATTCTATGTTTAATTGATAATTGGAAATCAATTAGTACACAATTGCATGATTAATTCTCGGGGCAAGTAGTTTAGTAAAGCCCAAGCAAATAGGCGATCACTTGGGAATTCAAGATGAAGTCATATCCAAAGGGGTAGTGCAATTGGATGGGACAGCAGAATAATAGTTGGAGTGATAAAAACTTAATTCTTACTTTGCATGCATGTCCCAACATTTTTGTTTTACAAGATGTCTCGATAACAGACCTTCCACCACTCTTTGCCCTATGTCTATCAAGGGATTTCACACCAAGATTGGAGGTTACTTATCTTATGATTGGTCACACATGTTGTTCGAATGAGATATGGAACCAAGGCCATAATCAGATATGAACTTATTGCAAAATTTCACATTGAGCCTTACACTCCAAGCCAAATTAATACCAATTGTTCAGCGTTCGATCAAGAGGATTATCCAAGCACTGATGAAGCTGAAACCAAGGTTGGAAGTATCTCAGATCTAACCCTTGATGAATGGGAAAACAAGGTACATGCTTTTGATCCTTATCAAGAAATAGAAGAATCTGAGTTAGGTGTCTATTGCATGCATGAAGAAAATCAGCCTATTCCTAGCATCACCAAGCCAGACCACAAGGATGACAATGAGGTATGGCGGTTGTTTTTTTGATGGATCAAGGAGTAGAAAAGGTGTAGGAGGGGGAGCTATTCTTGTTTCACCACAAGCGCTTAAGTATTATTCAGCTTTTAGATTTCAGTTTACATGCTCTAATAACACTGCTGAATATTAAGCCTTGATACAAGGATTACACTTTGTCAATCAAGAGAGGAATAAAGAACTTACAAGTCTTTGGTGATAGTGAGTTGATTGTCAACCAAGTTAAGGGGTAGCATACTATCAAGAATGATCTACTCAAGTGCTACAAAAATAGGGTGTGGGACCTCATTGAAGATTTTGAGGGTTTTGGCATAGAATCCATTCCTAGAAAAGAGAACCAAGTGTGATGACAGCTTGCAGCAGTGGGGCGGCCTTTGACATTGTTGAAAGCCTTCAAAATATAAGCTACAGCCAAACATCCATGTGATTGTGAGGCCTTCATGCTGGACAACAATGTAAGTTGGCAAGTGTTTGAAAATGATCAGCAAATCATCCATTTTTTTGCAAGAAGAGGCTGAGTTCTCGCTAAAAATCAGAAAATTTGGAGCAGCAGCAGATGGTGATCAAGTGGTACAGCTGAGAAAAAAAAACTACCAAAGGGACTTATTACTTTGGAGTCCATTTTCAATCCTAATGATCAGTTTAGGAAGGAGAAATCAAACATCCAAGTCAAGGGAGAAGATTCGGTGTCCATCTCGGTGGAAGAAGGTAAATCACTCCAAATTGGTAAGATGACAACTGAACAAGAAAGGTATGAGTTCATACAACTTTGTCAAGAGTTCCCTGATGTGTTTGCTTGGAGCTATGAATATTTGAAAGGTTTCAATCCCAAATTAGCTCAACACACCATTGAGTTGGACCCAAGTACTAAACCCATCAGAAAAAAACAAAGGCTAGTCAATCCACACATGGAGCCTCTCATGAGAAAAGAATTGAATAAGTTGATAGAATCAAGGATCATATTCCCTATCAAGTATTATAGTTGGGTGGCCAACTTGGTTCCAATAATAAAGAAGAGTGGGGAAATCAGATTGTGTGTTGACTTCAGGGATTTGAATAGAGCATCTCTCAAGGATCATTATCCACTTCCTTCCATGGAGAAAATTTTACAAGTTGTTGCTGGCTTCGAGAGGTTTTCATTACTTGATGGATATTCAAGGTATAATTAGATTATGGTGAAGGAAGAAGATTAGTTCAAGACAAATTTGTTATCCAAATGTGCCCCTATTCATTTTGTGGCTAACTCCCTTTCATTCTTTCCTTCTATTGTGCCTCAGTCATAAATTTTTACTTTTTAGGCACTCAAAACCTTCTAGAAATGGTACCATTGGATAGAGATCTTTCTCATCTTTCCAGAAAGGTAAATTTTTCCTCCTAACTCCACGTATTTTTCAAGTTATGGCTCAGCGGAGTTTTGGTGGGAAATTTTTCCCTAGAAGGCCCGCAGCCAATCAGGAGCTGCCACGTGTCCAAGGGCGAAAAAACACCAAGCGACCCGAAGGAAAAAATGGTTAGGAAGGGCCCGTGCCCAATCAAAATGTGGCACTTGGAGTGGTGGAGCACGGGAGACTTTGAAAATGTTCCAAAGACAAAACGGGTAAAAATTCAAACTTTTGCCCGCCGATCCGATTTTGGCCGATTTTTGCCCTAAAACTTCAAATCGCCATAACTTTCGATCCAGAGTTCAGATTTTCAAGTTATTTATATCAATGGAAATCTGGTGAAATTATCTACAAGATTCCATGGTAAATTTTGAATTTTGGTTTAGTTTGAGGATAAAATCAAAAACACTTCTGGTACGTACGCGCCATGGACAGAATCGACGCTTTAACAACCAATTTTAATGCAAAATGGGTTGCATTCTTCTCCAAAGATTTTCAAAATGTCAAGGCATGGGTTTTTAAGGACATCCATGCTGTTTTTAATGCATTTTTGTCAATGGGGAATGGCTCCCACATTTTTTCACATTTTCTCTCTCCTGGGCTCGACCCATGCACTGTAAAAGCCAGATTTGGCTCATTTTTCAAATGGTGGAACACTTTTTTACACAGAAAGCTTCTGTTTTCACCTTCAACAAGTGATTTTTGCAAGGATCAGACCTTTTCAGGGATTGTAATATTTTTCTGCCTCTTTGGTGTTGGAATGCAAGGATTTTGATGTTGAAAATCACAATACAGGCTCTGTGAATGCTTTCAGTCCTTTGTATGTGTTGTTTGTTTCATTTCAAACCTTTGATTACAACTTATCAACCTGTGCATGATGTTTTATGTTGTAATTTCTGATTTGTGTCTATTTGCATGAGCAAAAATGTTCACCACTCCTTTGGTGTATCACCCTTATTAGTTTAGTTTCAATTTTTGCATCTCTTATCCCTGTCTCCTTGCAATCTAGGATAAAATTAGGATCTAAACCTCTGCAGTTGTGCAAATAATAGATCTAATCAGAGGAGTTTGAGGAACCAGCCTCTAATCTAGAGATTCCTCTCTCATTTTTACAAGTCCCACACTTGGAGAGAGGTTTCAATGTTGTGCAATCACACTGGATGCCTAAAACATCAATTTAGAAACCTGATTTGCATCCAGGGGTGCTGCTGATTTGCAAAAATAGTTTTGGCACGCCGGTGGGACCTTAGAGGTCTTCCACTTCATCTTTTGCAGGTTGGTGTGTTCCTGTGAAGATTTTAGCCTTTGGAGGCACTTGCAAACACATCTGGTGACTCCATCTGATCAGCAACCCATTTCTGAAGTTGCAGACCTATTTTTCATCCATTTCCATCCATTATTCTTTCCATCTCTTTCATTCTTTTCCATTCCATGAAGTTGTGCAATCATGACTTCATTTCCATCATGGAACTCACATTTACAACAGCAACAATGTTTCCCACCTCCAACATGTTTTTTAAATCCTCCAAATCAGCATTTTGAACAAATTCAAAATCAGTTTGGCTATGGAGCTTTCCAAGAGCAAGGGTGTGCATACAATGAAGACAATCAGATGCAAGATGCTGGTCTGTTGGAGAAAATCCAAAAGATGGAGGTAAACATGGTGTAATCCAGGGCTCAAGCACAAATGAAAGCATTTGGAATCAGTTGTGGAGCACCCTGTCCATGGGTGGGACCTTTCCCAAGGCATTATAGCCCTCAAGAGAAGATTGACTTCATGATTGCAACGCTGTCATTTCTTGCAAAGTGGATTGAATGAATAGAGGTGTATGAGAGGAGTATTCAGCAACCTTGTCAATAGGTAAGTGCACCATCTCATGTCATTTCTTTTCCTCTTTCCTAATCTATTTTATCTCAAAGAAGTGTCAAGTTTTAAACTCTCCATCTGCTGTCCCAAGTGTTGAATCCATTTCTCCACCCCCTAGTCTTCCACCTCATCTCAATTCTTCTATCCTTTTCCCTTCCAAATAGTCATCCCCTCCACAAGAGCTAAATGAAACACCCTCTCCTCCAAAGAAACAAGAGGTTTTACCTCCTCCACCACCACAAAAAATTGCAAAAATCAGTCATGAAGGACAGCAAAAAGAGAAGTCAAACAAGGATGAAGAAATTCAAATTTTGAAGAGTTGGGCTCTTAAATTTGGGATGAAGAAGATCCATTTACTGATGAAACCTTCAGAAGAGGTTGGAGTTAAAGAACAAATGGTGGTCAGGACTGATTTTTTTGCAGCAGAAGAAGAGCAAAAAGGAGTTGTAGATCAACAATCAATTTGTTCATAATATAGTGTCCATGTTGGCACCCTATTTGAAGGAAATGCTGATCCAATTCAAATTGCAAAAATCAGTCATGAGGGACAGCAAGAGGAAGGAGAAGTTGCTCCAAATCCAAAAGAAGAGGAGCACATTCTAGCTATGGGGGAGAAAAGTGCAGATCCAAAGGCTTTGAGCACAAAGCAAGTTATAGAAGAACCTTCAGTTCTTCTCTCTACTTCATCTCTCTTAAGTTCTAGTAGATCAAGAAGAGTTTGATCCCTCAAACTCAATGTTGGAGGATGAAAGAAACCATGGTGATCAAGTTGCAGATCAAGAGAATGCCATGGGAGAGGTTGAACATTTGCAGCAGGACAGCAATGAGGTAGTTTACCTATCTGATTTGGAGGACTGTTTTGATGAAGAAGAACCGGTTGAGTTTCCACCATTCTCTCTTTCATCATCCATCTTCCAAACACAAGAGCCTACTGTCATGGAGGAGAGTATTCATTTGCAGCAGCCTGCATCTTATAGAAGCTCTTTGGAACCAAGATTGGAAGATTTTAATCTTTCATGTCCTTCATTGGAGGAAGAGAAAGGGCAGAAGGGTTCTACCATTGCTTCCACACCATCCATTCAAGGTCTACAAGAGAACTCCATTCTTGGAATTGAAAATCAGAATTATGGGCATACTCAATAGATCAGACCTTGCCCAATCAAGTATTTGGCTTCATTGGAGCCAAAGGAGAAGCCACAACTAGTCATGCTTGCTTCTAAGCATGAGGATGAGCTGCAAAGTTCTAAGGATCAGCTATCATACCTCTCCAATCCAAATGTAGAGCAACTAAAAGAGGTATTGGATTTGTTTTTAGTTGACACCTTGCTAATTTGGGTAGAAGACCAGCTTCTTGTTGATTTTCCACTCATCCAATCAGCCATACTTAGCTCCAAATCATTTGCATGGCTGCCAATTTTGAAGAAAGGAAGCTATTTTACACAACCAGTTACAGGGTTCGTTTAGCTCACCTTTGCTTCCAGTTAGAGTAGAGTAGGTAGGTTTTCTTTCAAGAAGAAGTGCTTGTGCACACTCTACATGTTCCATTTAGAGCATGTATGATTTTTAGTTTGTACATAGTTTTGGTGCTACTGGTTTCACTCTTCACACATTCGCTTTTGATGGCATTTTGGTGGGAACAACTCCATGTCCGGTGGGATTCAAGTGGTTCGAGGGAAGTTTTCAAAGTTCGATCGTTTTCAGCTACTACTCATGACTCCATGCCTAATGGATTGCTTCAGGCTACTGATCATTCATCCAAAGAGGGCAGACGACCCTCCGAGTCACCAAAATTGTTATCCAAATGTGCCCCCTACTCATTTTGTGGCTAACTCCCTTTCATTCTTTCCTTCTATTGTGCCTCGCCATAAATTTTTACTTTTTAGGCACTCAAAACCTTCCTGAAATGGCACCATTGGATAGAGATCTTTCTCAGCTTTTCCGAAAGGTAAATTTTTCCTCCTAACTCCACAATTTTTTTCAAGTTATGGCTCAGTGGAGTTTTGGTGGGAAATGTTTTCCCTAGAAGGCCCGCAGCCAATCAGGAGCTGCCACGTGTCCAAGGGTGAAAAAACACCAAGCGACCCGAAGGAAAAAATGGTCATAAAGGGTCCACACCCAATCAGAACATGCCATGTGGCACTTGGAGTGGTGGACCATGGGGAGAATTTGAAAAATGTTCCAAATACCAAACGGGTAAAAATTCAAACTTTTTGCCCACCGATCCGATTTTGGCCTGTTTTTGCCCTAAAACTTCAAATCGCCATAACTTTCGATCCAGAGCTTGGATTTTCACGTTATTTATATCAATGGAAATTTGGTGAAATTATCTACAATATTCCATGGTCAATTTTGAATTTTGGTTTAGTTTGGAGGGATAAAATCAAAAACACTTCAGTACGTGCCCATGGACAAAACTGACGTTTCAACAACCAATTTTAATGCAAAATGGGTCACATTCTTCTCCAGCATGGTCAAAAATGTCAGGGCATGGGTTTGTAAGGACCTCCATGCTATTTTTAATGCATTTTGGTCAATGGGGAATGGCTCCCATGTTTTTTCACATTTTCTCTCTCCTGGGCTCGACCCATGCACTGTAAAAGCCAGATTTGGCTCATTTTTCAAGTGGTGGAACACTTTTTTACACAGCAAGCTTCTGTTTTCACCTTCAACAAGTGATTTTTTGCAAGGATCAGACCTTTTCAGGGATTGTAACAGTTTTCTACCTCTTTGGTGTTGGAATGCAAGGATTTTGATGTTGAAAATCACAATACAGGCTCTGTGAATGCTTTCAATCCTTTATATGTGTTGTTTGTTTCATTTCAAACCTTTGATTACAGCTTATCAACCTTTGCATGATGTTTTATGTTGAAATTTCTGATTTGTGTCTATTTGAATGAGAAAAAATGTTCACCACTCCTTTGGTGTATCACCCTTATTAGTTTAGTTTCAATTTTTGCATCTCTTATCCCTGTCTCCTTGTAATCTAGGATAAAATTAGGATCTTAACCTCTGCAGTTGTGCAAATAATAGATCTAATTAGAGGATTTTCAGGAACCAGCCTCTAATCTAGAGATTCCTCTCTCATTTTTACAAGTCCCACACTTGGAGAGAGGTTTCAATGTTGTGCAATCACACTAGATGCCTAAAACATCAATTTAGAAACCTGATTTGCATCTAGGGGTGCTGCTGATTTGCAACAACAACAACCTTTACAACCAAATGGGGAACTTATGCATACAGAAAATTTAATTTGGGCTATCCAACACTGGAGCTACTTTCCAAAGAGAAATGGACATGGCATTCAAGGATTTGATTAACAACATAGTGCTGATATATCTTGATGATATCACTGTTTTTTCAAAAAATACAGCAGACCATCTCTTTCATTTGAGACAAGTGTTCTAAAGGTGTAGAAGATTTGGAGTATCCTTGAATCCTAAAAAGTGCATTTTTATAGCCCATGAAGGGAAACTCCTTGGCCACATTGTCTCCAAAGAAGGATTATCAATTGATCCAGAAAGAGTTAAAGCCATAAGAGCACTACCATTGCCAAGCCACAAGAAGACCCTCTAAAGTTTCTTGGGGAGGATAAATTTTGTTCAGAGATTTGTCCCAAATTTTGCAGCCCTTGTCAAGCCTATCACCAAGATGTTAAAGAAAAGCATGGATTTCAAATGGATAGCAGAAGGCAAGGAAAGTTTTGAAGCAATCAAAGAAGCCATCTCTCAAGCCCCAACTCTCATCAACCTAGATTTCTCTAAGGATTTCACCCTCTATGCATTTGGGGGTGATGATACTATTTCTGCAATTTTGGTACAACAGAACAAAGACAATGATGAGCAGCCAATTGCTTTCTTCAGCCAAAGCCTGGAGGACTATGAGGTGAGATATTCTTTCATTGAAAAGCATGTTCTTGCAGTAATTAGAAGCTTGAAGAAATTCAAGCATTTAGTTTCAAACAACAAGGTTCAGTTGCTGGTTTCTCATGCAGGAGTTAAGGACTTCCTCCTCAACAAAGACTTGAATGAAAAAAGGGCAGGTTGGATTACTCGTGTCATGGAGTATGACATAGAGATCAAAGTCACCAAGTTGGTTAGAGGAAAAGGATTGTGTGAGTAGCTGATTTTGAGCAAACAAAAGGAAGCATGCAATAAGAAGGAGGATGTTTTGGCGTTGCAAGATAGCCATGAGAAAGGAAGCACTCAAGAGGAAAATAATGGTGTTCCCATTCCTTGTTGGACCCAAGACATAATGCACTTCCTAAGCACAGGTCTATGCCCTCCAGAGATGAACAAGACCAAAAGAAGACACTTCAGATTGCAAGCTGTCCCGTATGCCCTTGTTGATGGTGTTTTGTTCTAAAGGGATGTGAATGGAGTACTACTTTTGAGATGCATTGGTATGAATCGAGATTCATAGGGTGTTGGAAGATTTCCATGGTGGACCAGCTGGTGGCCATTTTGCACTAAGAGTGACAGCCCTAAAGATCATGAGAGTGGCTATTATTGGCCTAGGATTTTAAGTGATTGTTATTGGATGGATCAAGAGGTGCAAGAATTGTGCATTCTTCACGGGTAAAGAAAGACTTGATGCCCTTCCATTGCATCCAATTTTAGTTGACCAGTCATTCATGCAATGGGTTTTATACTTCATCGGAGTCATTAATCCCAATTCAAGCCAAGGGCACAAATGGATTTTAATAGCCACTTATTATTTCACCAAATGGATCAAGCAAAGAAGCACTCAAGGAAGCAAATGAATCTAGCATCCTAGACTTCTATGAGGGAATAGCAACTAGATTTTGTGTACCTACTACAATAATATCGATAATGCATTGGCATTCATTGGGTCCAAGGTGACCGAGTGGTCTGTCAAGAATGGGATCTACCTAAGCACTTCATCAAACTATTACCCTCAGGGTAATGGCCAGGCTAGAGTCTACAAACAAGAACTTGTTGAGGATCATTAGGAGTCTTGATGAAAATAAGAGGTCTTGGCATACTAAGTTGAAATCAGCCTTATGGGCTGATAGGATAACTCCCAAGAGATCTACAGGTAACTCTCCATTCAAGCTTGTTTATGGAAGGGAGGCAATTTTTCCCATGTCACTTGAGTTGCCAACATTGGAACACATGAAAAAGTTGAAGTTGTTGGAGCTTGAACCCATGGAGGTTAGATATACATAGTTAATGGAGCTCCAAGAAGTCAGAAATCAGGCATCCCAAGCAATGGAGAAGGATCAAGCTTTGATAAAGAAGACCTTTGATAGAAAGGCCAAGAATAGATCCTTCCAAGTTGGAGATCTAGTGTTAAAATGGGATGCAGATAGAGAAAAACTAGGAAGGCATTCAAAATTTGATGCCATTTGGAGTGGCCCATACATGGTCACAAAGTGTAAGGACAACAATGCTTTCTAATTGTCTTCATTGGATGGTGAGGAACTGCAGATTCCAGTCAATGGAATCCATCTAAAGCATTGCTATTAAAGGGAAATTCTCCACCTTGTACATATCAGTTTAGGTTTTTCATTCCTCCAAGTGCTTGTGCACATTGTTTTGTTGTAGTTTAGTTTTTCTTTCCCTAAGTGCTTTGGCACAAGCTTGCTGTTCCTGGGAATGTGTTTGTAGGCCTTGCTCCATCAGATGATATTCCATCTTCCTCCTTGTAGAGTTCTAGTCAGTTGGGCTATCAAACAGAGAATTTGATGACTTCATGCCCAATGGATTGCTTCAGGCAACTGGTAACTTCATCTAACCGGTAGATGACCCCTCTGAGTCACCAAAATTGTTATCCAAAATGTACCCCCGGCTCATTTTGTGGCTAACTCTTTTCATTCTTCCCTCTCTTGTGCCTCAGTCATAATTTTTTTCTTTTTAGGAACTCAAAACTTTCTAGAAATGACACCATTGGATAGAGCTCTCTCTCAGCTTTCCAGAAAGGTAAAGTTTTCCTCCTAACTCCATGTATTTTTGAAGTTATGGCTCGGCAGAGTTTTTGTGGGAAATTTTCCCCTAAAAGGCCCGCAACCAATGAGATGTTGCCATGTGTCCAAGGAAGTGGTGGGGGTCAGAGGAAACTTTTTTTTTTACCAAGTGTTTGGTAAAAGTTTTTAAGAGGAATATTTTCCCATAGGCACGCAACCAATCAGTGATGCCACGTGTCCAGGGGAGGAATTTACAAAATTTGGCTAAGTGTTGTGCATGGAAAATTTTGAAGGGAAGGTCCGTGCCCAATCATATTATGTGACATGTCCTATGGCACAGGAGTTTTGGAGGGTAGAGAAGAAGTTGGAATTTTGGCGAAGTGTTTCACCAAATTTTAAAGAAGAAAGTTTTGGCCCGCTGCCCCATCAACCAATCAGCAAAGGCCACGTGCCACTAGAACCCGAAAAGGCAGAGCGGGAGGAAATTGGGATTTTTTCCCAAAGTTTTGGCACAAAAGTAAAAATGTTTGTGGATGGCCCACAACCAATGAAATGCTGCCACATGTCTCGGGCTGGCGGGAGGCGGGGAGAAATTGAGAAAAATTCCACAGGGAAAAAAAAAGAAAATTTAAAAGGAAAAAGCCCGCTCCCAAGATGCGAGCCAATGGAATTAAGCCACATGTCAGGTGTTGGAAAAAATCAAAGAAAATCCCACATGGAAAATTTGAAGGGGAAAACCTGGATCTAATGGGGTTTCGCCACATGTCCAAAGGGTGAAAAAATTTCAAATTTTTGCCTACTAATCCGATTTGGCCCTGTTTTGCCCTAAAACTTCAAATGGCCATATCTTTCGATCCAGAGCTCAGTTTTTCACGTTCTTTATATAAATGGAAATATGGTAAAATTATCTACAAGATTCTGGGGTCATTTTTGTATTTTGATGGAGTTTGAAGAGATAAAATTGAAAAACACCTCTGGCACGTGGTCATGGATAGAAATGACGTTTCAACCACCGTTTTTAATGAAGAATGGCTCACATTCTCTCCTAGCATGGCTAAAAATGTTAGGGCATGGGCCTGTAAGGATTCCCATGCTGTTTTGATCATGTTTTGGTCAATGGTTGAATCCCTTCCATGTTTTCCGTTTCTCTCTCCTAGGCTCGTCCCTTACACTGTAAAAGCTAGATTTGGCTCATTTTTTAGAGGTTAAACATTTTTGTGTATAAGCAGATCCCTTTTCACCTTGGAAGTGATTTGGTGGAATATCAAACCTTTTCTAAGAACTGCAACCTATTTTTTTCCTCTCAGGTGTTGTAATGCATGTATTTTGATATTAAAAATGACAATGCAAGCTCTGTGAATGAGTTTCAATCCTCTGCTTATGTTGTTTGCTTCCTTTCTGATCTTTCATTACATGTCATCAGTTTGTGCATGATGTTTTGTTGCATTTCCATGATTTGTGTCAATCTACGTAAGTAAAAAATGCTCACCACTCCTTTGGTGCATCACCTTATTAGCATTAGTTTTAGTTTTTTGCATCCTCTATCTTTGCCCCTTTGGAATTTAGAGTAGGAATTAGGAATATAAACCTCTGCAACTTGTAAGTGATAAATCTGATCAGAGGAGTTGAGGAACCAACCTCTAATCTAGAGATTCCTCTCCCATTTTTACAAGTCCCACACTTGGGGAGAGGATTCAATGTTGTGCAATCACACTGGATGTCCAAGATGTCAAACTAGAAGTCTGATCCACATCCAGGGGTGCTGCTGATTTGCAACAACAGATTATTACCATCGTGGATTTTGATTGCCGGAGATAACACGTAGAAATGATCCTCTAGGCTCTCACAAGAACTCAAACTCAACAATTTCTGGATAGGAATACATGGAAATGGCGTATTCTAGAGTGTAACTAGTTAATACTCCTTTCCACCAATGATCTATAGTGTGGGTCCATGTTAGATCAACATCTTGCAAGTTCTGATATGTTTCGTGGGTTCAAGGGTGTGACTTATAACACCACCTTGATCTAGATTTCTAAGATGAGATCCATCCAAATAAATCTCTTGGGAAATAGTAGAAGAAGGTTTCATATAACTCATTGTAAAGAGTGTTTTCCACCCATCTTCGCATATCAAACTCGGTCCAAGATCTTGAATCTCTGAGAAAACTCATCCTCCATGCTTTTAAACCAATCTTTAACACCTTCAAGTGTTAAGTGCTCTGCCATCACTCTTTGCACGATCATGATGTATGCCATGGTCTACTACAAATTTGAAAAGAGGTCCCAGAAATGGAACCAATATGTAGTCATTTTTTCACCCCAAAAAGAACAAGGGAACCTCATGCGCACCAACCTATCACCCAACGGGTGCCACTGGGTGCTCACCCAAGGCATGCGAGAGGGAGATGAGTCTCTCTTTTATGTGAGTTCAGTGGAAGGCATACTTCATGATCTTGACTTAGTGATTTAATAGACATGAAGAAGTTATAGAGCTCAGGACAACTTCTACACCCCTTCAGTCATAATAGTAACAAAGCACGCAACAAAATTAACTAGAACCAGGAAGTTGTAAATCCATAATTAGACTAACATTCAAGTAAAGTTCATGATTATACAAGATCAAAAGCATAGTGGAAACATGCAGATAATACAAGAAGGAGATCTTAACATAAACATAGTGGTAACCTTATCACATTCATTCATAGTATTACTCCAAAACATCATAGAGAGGTGGACCACAGTCATGCACCATATTTGGATCCATACATGTATGCTTACAAAATAAAATTTGCATTCCCCATTTCCCCATTACATCCTTCCTAGAATCATCTACCCAATTATCCCATAGTTCTCATAGTAATTCTGCAGAGCTTCGCTACCTCACTTCTGTCTCTCTTCTTTTGCCAAGGGCACATATATAAATAGGCATTTGAGCTCTAACAAACTCCTCTGCAGACCTCAGATTTGGCCCCAAGTGTCAAGGTGTGGGTCACCCCAGCGCATGCCTCTCTATGTCATGATTAGCTTTTTGGATCTTCCTATCGCAAGGTATATTCCTTCTAGGACACCGTGTCACCAAGTTGGAACCTTATCCAAATGGAACATGTTCTTCATGTGTTATGTCTAAAATGCCGAAAACAGCTAAGTCCTGAATTTTGCTTCGCATGGTGCTCACATCTTTGGTTCTCCAAGAACCCATTTTTAATTCTTCCTTGCATGCCTTCACATGCACACTCCCTCTGGCCATACATGCCTACACACCTTTAAGATTCAAGCTATATCGGGGACCCAACAAGGATCAACGACTAAACAACAATCGCTTGACTGCCCATCACCTTTCAGCCTTATCTTTAATATGAGTACCATAGATCTAACCATGACATGATTCTCATTGATACTTTTCATCTTTTCAACTATGGAATCCCATGGTTGTTCATCACTAAACCTTCTCTTTCATAGTTAACCTCTATGTGTTATGGTTGTCTTCTAAACAAGAACCTAATCTTCCTCTATAGTCTTGTCCATGACTTAAAATGTCCAAAAAAATGGGATTCAACTCCTTGAGTAAAACTTCTAGGAAAATATGACTCCCTCAAAAGGGACATCTCTTCTCTTTATCTTGCCACTATAGATAGACTGCTCCCTCGAAGGATAGCTATACAAAGTCATTACAAAAATATAATAAAATATTTAGAAGCTTCCCGCATTGATCATCTTCACAAAGACCTCAAGGACATAATATACACATCCCATATAGACTTCCCACATCAATTAGTCTATCAAAAGGAAAAGAAAAGAAGAAAATAATAAATTTTTTGTCATAGGCTTGCCTATTTTTTATCATGGGTTTCTTGCCAGGTAAACATGTTGTCATACACGAAGTTACGATGAACCACCCTTTTTCACCTCATTTTCTTTTCACCCTAATTTTCTATCCACTCAAGGGACTTTCCACAACTGCGACATTTCATGATCATGTGACTTTCTTCACCTTTAGAATAGTCCATTATGCAACACCTTTAGGGTCTCACATTCATAAGCCAATCTTTGGTATGATAGACTCATTAAGGTTCTTATCAATTAGGTAGCTCTTTTACCACCTCTTACCATTCACCTTCCTCATTACTTATTGATTACCCTATATAGGACCAGACCATCGACACCTACATTTTAAAAGATTTCCCCTATCACCTAAGACTCAACCATGCCTATGACCTAGACTCAACCATGCCTATGACCTAGACTCAATCATGCCTAAAACCTACCAACCCATTCCTCTAAATTCATCATATTCTTCCCTAGATTATGGGAGAACTACATCATTCGAGGCTCCTTTTCATCGGGGCTATATAGGCAACACTCCTAGGGCATGGGGCCCTTAGTGGTTATCTTAGCTAGCTTTTACCCTAACCCATTTCCTCCCACATGTTTGTATATTAAAGTTTGATCGTAATTAATTTCCATTTTTTAAAACACTTGGAAAATTACCACACATACATATCTACAATGTTATCATATCATAAAAATATTCAATCAATCATTTCACATTTCCATAATATCAAAGATTTTGGAAGTCTACACCATAACATACATATAACTCATCATTTATTTCCCATGTTACCAATAACTTGGACATTAAATCAAAATAAAAACAAGACTCCATCATGCCTAAACTGACCTAACTCCATCATGCCTAAACCGACTTGAATCCATCATGCCTAAACCGATTTAACTCCATTATGCCTAAACCGACCTGACTCCATCATGCCTAAATGACCTAACTCCATCATGCCTAAATGACTTGACTCCATCATGCCTAACTAACTTGACTCCATCATGCCTAATTGACTTGACTCCACCATGCCTAATCCACCTAGTTTCCACCCATATACATATAACAATGGAAATTTTACAACACAAGTACATCATCCATAACCATCGATCTCACCATCTATAAATAACAGTTTGTGTATCCATCAAATATACATTGATATAACATAATAAAATTATATCCTAGGTATAACCTAAAATTATTTGGCATGCAGCAAGATAATAATCAAAATATCAAAAACTCTCATATACAACCTCACTATCATCGGCACGCAGTTGGTATATATCAAAAATAATAAAAAAATGAAGATGTATAGAGATATCAATCGTTGACCCATCTGATGTCCAGGCCAGTATCATCTGTCTCATCCTCTCCTCTAGCTCGGTGCCCTACCATCATCTCTCCACCCTCTATGGTTCTAGGTCTCACCTCTACCTAGCCTTAGCTAAGTCAGGCCTCTGTGAAGTAGTGGCCGCACCTTGACCCTGTCTCTGGGCTTATCGGCCCCCTGTACTCTTTGCACTATGCGTGTGAGATCTCATCCTCTCACTCGAGGCTTACAGATACCATGTACTCTACATAGGAAGGGAAATCTATCCCAGTAGTAGTCAAATGATCTTGATAGTATCTAGCCTCATTCAGGGCATCCTGAATCTAGCCATTGACACTGTCTATGGGGTGTCATAGGTCTCACAACAACCTATAATATTTGTCCTGCTACTAGTGGCCTCAATCCCTATGCATGTGATCCCTTCCTCCTCCCTATACCATGGGATCCTATCCCCTACTTCCTATAAAATGGGACCATTTTTATAGGCATGTGAGGGTGCCTATGTTGTGACTTGGGCCTCTAGGGCCATAATTTGAGCATGTGTAGTGGTCATCTAACCCCGTAAACCTACTATCTACACTTGTAAGGCAGCCTCCTGTTCCCCATCACCATCCCCACCCTATGTGGGTACCTGCCCCTATGCAACCTAGGCCTAAAGAGATACTACCTATGCCCGTAGCATGGCATCCCGTGCCTCCGATCATGTGAGCTGCCCTTGCACTACTTCTAGCTATGTCAAAAGGGTAGCCACATGCCCCTATAACGTGTCCCTCTTAACCATAATCATGTTTAGTTCAGGTTTCCCTAGCCTTGGTGGTGTTACCCATAGCTACACTTCCCACCACTATCTATATCTATCTATCCCCTCAACATCATCAATCTATTGATCCACTACCTACTCCTCTTGCCCTGTCGGCACCTTCGGCTTTAGTAGAGGCATAGGTCTCTCCACGTCATCTCTCATGTACTTTGGGAATGGTGGAGGCACATCCCGAGCATCCAAAGATGTTTTCGAACCTATCAATAGGTATCATCTCGTGCTCTTTGGCATGACATCCCTCTATCCATCTGAGTAGTTGTAGCTCATCTAACTCTACTGCCATCTTCCTGTATGAAGGGAAGCCCACATACGGCCTCTAAATGATGTCCACTCCAGAAAACCCCTCTAGTATGCACATGTAGTATGCTACATTGTGTGTAGCCCTAACATCCCTGCACTCTCCAATAGTAGGAACCCAATACCTATAGCCAACTCAAACCAAGCCCGCATCAAATGCATTAGGTTGGGGCATACCAACTAGATAGACAACATATGATATGCTCATATGCCCAACAATGAAGAAGAAAGGTACAACACAAACTAAACCTCTGTAGCCTCCCATAGGCCCATAGCTCCTTGTATAACTACACTAAGAATGTTGGTGCCCAATAAAAATGAGTCCTCTCCTCCATCATGTCATGGAGAACCCCCATCAGTGCTCATGGGAATCTCCCACCTTCGCATCTGGTAACACAAAACAACACACTTCCTCCATAATCAAGACAACCAACCTCATCTCCTGAGGATGGGCCACGTACATGTCCCCATAGCTTAGGATCATGCTATGGAACCTCATCTCTTCCATCCCCTCTCCAAACACCACCAACATCAGATCCTTTAATGCCTCTAAGGAAATCAAATAAACCTACTCTCCCACTATAAGTAGCCGCAAGATCTTGTATACGTCCTCCAGGGTGACTGTGATCTCACCCATCGGAAAATGAAATGTGTTGGTCATTGAATCCTATTTGTCGATGAGTGCGACCACCAAGATCATCTCCCAAAAAATGTTCCTCTATTATTGAATCTCGATCAAGTTGACATTTGTTATGTGCCTCCACTCCTCGGTAGTCACACTTGACCATACCACAAACAATAGAGGTAGAACTCTATCCCACATCTGTAATTGGTCCCTAGCATGTATCCAACAAACCACAACCTTGTTACACCTTGACCATACCCAACATATCTCTTAACCAACCAACCTATTCCCAAGACCCTTACTACTTACTACTTCATAACCACATCCCAACCCTAAAGACTACCCCTTTTTCCCCCATTCCAATTTCACATCCCTCAACTCATACCTATTTGAACATATTCCTACCCATTCCCACTACACCTACCTTTATGTCTCGTTACCTATCTTTCCCTCAAACCCTATCTCATTTATTGCCATATTTTCCCCTAGAGCCGATTGTTGGTCGAGTCTTGACCAAGATGTCGATCCATTATAATCGGTACCAGTCACCTAATACTTGACCAATTTCAGCCAAGGAAAACTAATGTTGACTAACCCTTGACCTTTATCACCATTGTCACAACGTTAAAATATGCAAAACCCCTACCTTATTTTTCCAAAATTCACAACTACCTAAATACCTACTCTAACCCACCCAAACCTATCCTAGCTTCATTCCAAATTCTATTTAACCTACATTGGACCTTCCCACCCCTCATTTCCTTCATTTTACCCAAAAATTTAAAAAATTAAAATTACACCCAAATTTTACACAAAACCAATTTCAATAACCTATTTCAACAACAAATGAAGGATTGGGATAGAATCCTACCTCATCTTGATGTCATCGGTGTGGAAATATGTCTTACCAGTTGTGCGGTGGCCAACCCGATCCCTCTCCCACCTTTGTCATCACCAAATCAACTCCCCACCTCACAACCAATCAAATCACTTGACCTAATCTCATGGACCCACCTACCGAATGCCAATCACCCACTACAAGGCTCACCAACTCAGCTCTCCATCTCATTCTATCACTTTCCAACTTTCCACCTCTCCTTTGTTGTTTTCTATAATTAGAAAATGAAAAATGATTCCGTAAAAAGTAGAATTTTCCTTTTTATCCCCAATTCGACATGACCGACATCGGTCATATTTGTGCCCTATCCAACCAACATCGGTCACCATATAACTGGCATCACTCAACCCTTATAGTTGTTTGTTAATACTAGGCTTCTTTTTCCTGTAACCAATTATTGCTCAAACACCTTTTATCATTACAGACACCTATTGAACCTTACCTATAAGCCATAAACCACCCTTGCATTTCCTTAGTTACATCTTGAGATTTTTTATTTTACCTATACCTCGGCCTTACCCATGCCATGACCTTTTTTTTTGAACTTGACCTACTTGGTGTGACCATTGACATTATGAACTTGTTGTATCTTGCAATGTTACATATGTTGTTTTAGCCTAATAACCATACCTTGCTTATTTCCGTGTTGTTTATCCCCACCAAACCTTTGGTGTATTGGAACATACCTAAACATTCCTACACCTAACCTACGTTGTGTTTCTGGACCATATCCTATACCTTGGATACCTAAATCACTTCACCCTTGTTTGGATAAACCTATCAACCTTGGATGATGTAGAGTTTGCAAGCTCTTTAAAATAGTACCATGTTGCAATATATACATGTGCGTGTATTTGATTTCCATTACCCATACCTGATTTGACCCCGACCTATTACCTATTACCCGAGTTGACCATCACCCTTTCCCATAGTATTCATACCCTTCCCCACCTACCTTCATTTCCACCAACTACACATTTTTCAAACCACTCACCAATTCTATATAACACCTCATTACATCCTGGTTTGAGGGGGATCACCTTCACCCACACATGGGGCAATATCTACCTATTTTGTCGGTGTCACTTACCAATACAAGCTATGAAACAAAAATGAGCAAAATTTAGACACCAAATTTGGGTCACACTCTCCTTTACCCCCACCCTCCCACACACATATAAATTTAAATAACTACAATCAAATTAATGCCCATTCTCACAATATTCATTATTTAATTACCTTAATTGAACTAATTTCCACCTCACCTAGACACCTCACCCCACCACATCACCTAGACACTTCATCATAGACCTATTCATAGCATGTTACCTTAAACTAAGACTTAGTTCAACCCTAAAATCACATACCTATTATTCCTCTAACCACATGCCCGCTTATCTAAGCGCAATATTCCGTTTTGATCTATGACAATGGATAGAGTTGGCTAAAAATATGGCCAAGATCTAGTCATTTTAGTAAACCTAGGATTTCCTACCTTAACCAATGCCGGTCAAACCGATACCAATGCCGGTCACCCTAAACCATCTTCGGTTACCATATATTCACTTTGGTAACCTTGTTTGAGATGTTGGAAGAATTATTTGAGTTTGGAGAAAAGATATCTGTATGCAAGCATGCACTAGAGAACCCCTGCACATGCAAACATCCTAAACCAACACCAAGCATTGATATGAAGGGAAAGCATTCAAGGTAACTGTTGGGCTCCTGATGTAACTTCCAAATCTTAAAGGCACATAGGCGTGCATGACCAGAGGAAGCGCATAACTGAAGGTGAACAAGGTAGGATTTAAAAAGGGTTCTTGGAGAACTAAGGGCACACAACTGCGTGAAGAACAATTCAGGAATTAGCCATTTTCGGCCTTTTAGATAGAACACATGAAGAACACGTTCCATTTGGATAAGGTTCCAACCTTGCGATAGGGTGTCCTAGAAGTAATATACCTTGTGATAGGAAGATCCAAAAAGATAATCATGACATGGAGAGGCATGCACCTGGGGTGACCCACACCTTGACACTTGGGGCCAGATCTGAGGCTACAGAGGAGTTTGTTAGAGCTTAGAGGCCTATTTATACATGCGCCCTTGGAAAAGTAATAGACAGAGGCACAAGAGAGGTAGTGGAGCTCTGTAGAATTACTGCGAGAACTATGGGATGAAAATGGGTAGATGATTCTAGTAAGGATGTAATGGGGAAATGGGGAATGAAAATTTTGTTTTGTGAGAATACATGTATGGATCCAGATATGGTGCATGACTATGGTTTGCTTCTCTATGATACTTTGTAGAAGACTAATATGATAAGGTTACCACTATGTTTACATTAAGATCTCCTTCTGTATTATCTACATGTTTTTACTCTACTTTTGATCTTGTATAATCATGGACCTTACTTGAATGATTAAGTATATTTGTGGATTTACAACTTCTTGGTTTTATTATTTCTATTGCGTACTTGGTTTCTGTTATGATTAAAGGGGTGTAGAAGCCATCTTGAGATCTATAGCTTCTTCATTTCTATTAAATCACTAAGTCAAAATCATGAACTATGCCTTCCACTAGACTCACATAAAAGAGAGACTCGGCTCCCTCTCGCGCACCTCGGGTGAGTGCCCAGCACCCGCTGGGTGATAGGCTAGCATGCATGAGGTTCCCTTGTTCTTGGTGGGTGTAAAAATTACTACATCTTGGTTCCGTTGTCGGGACCTATTTTTGAAGTTGTAGTGGAACATGGCATACATCATGATCTGTGAAAAAGTGATGACAGAGTGCTTAACACTCCAAGGTGTTGAAGATTGGTTTAAAATCACGGAGGACAAATCACTCAGAGATTCAGTACTAGATCTGGGTTTGATACACAAAGATGGGTGGAAGACACTCTTTATCATGAGTTGTACGAAACTTTCTTCTATTGTTTCCCAGTAGATTTATTCGAATGGCTCTCATCTTATACATCTAGATTAGGGTGGTGTTATAAATCACACCCTTGGACCCAAGCAACATATCAGAACTTACAATATGTTGATCTAATGTGGACCTGTGCTATAGATCATTGGTGGAAGGGGGTATTGACTAGCTACAATTTGGAATAAGCCATTTCCATGTATTCCTGTCCAAAAGTTGTTGAGTTTGAGTTCTTACGGAGCCCAGAGGATCATTTCTACATGTTATTCCCTTGACAATCAAAATATTGATGGTAACCATGGGTTTAGAGGCATTTCCTATGGCCGGATAAACCACTCGAGCACTTGGTGAGGAAGCTAGGTTGGGGAAGGATGGCTGATCTAACGACTAAAAGGAAAGGGAGGAGAGACGACTCAAGTATAATGAAGCACATGAAAAGGAGATTGATAGATAGTGTGGGATTACAAATGGGTTATGGAGCCAGACATGGTGGAAAGGAGTTGAGGTTCACACGGAGGATGTGGAACCCGAATAGTCTGTGATACCCCATCTTGGTAAGCGTAGGAGAGAAAACCTTGTGGCTTCTAATGAGAGTCCATCACGTAGAGAGAGAAGAGTTGTTGGTGTGCATCTGACCCCACCTAGAACCAAACATGGTGCTTGGTTTGTTTAAATGTGGGAAAAGTACTTATAATCTATTTGACATCGGTGGAGATAACGATCGGCACCCGTAAGATACAACTTCTCATTTGAGACTTCTATGGCTTCACACGGTATTCCAAAGATTTGGTGGAGTGTTTGGACAAGGCACATATATAGCTGGTTTAGGAAGTGCGTTAGGAAGTGGTGGAGGAAATACAACTAGAAGTGGCACTAGTTCACAAACTATTGTGCCCTTGGTTTCTATTATGACCGAAGGGGTGCAGAATCCATCCCAGCTCTATAGCTTCTTCATTTCTATTAAATCACTAAGTCAGAATCATAAACTATGCCTTCCACTAGACTCACATAAAAGAGAGACTTGGCTCCCTCTTAAGCAGCTTGGTTGAGTGCCCAGTGCCTGCTAGGTGATAGGTCGATGCACATGAGGTTCCCTTGTTCTTGGTGGGTGTAAAAATGACTACATCTTCATTCTTTGCACCACTCGTAGAGCGAAGAAAGGAACGAAGGGGTAAGCACCAAGGAGAAAGAAATGCCCAAGCTCACCCAGGAGGAGATAGATGAAATACAACAAGGGAGGTGGAAAAGATGATTGATGCCTTGGTCGATGAGGAGTTGGGGTGCAGCGCAGAGCTCATGCTCAGTGAGTTCAAGAAAGAACAAAGGGAGAAGAGTGGAAGTAGCAAAAAAGGCCCAACTCTTTCAGTGACTATTCCAAAGGGCGTGTGCATGGGAAGTAAATGTGCATAGGAAGGAAGATCGGTGATGGGGTATGTTAATGACCCTAACAAAGTTTTATGCGTGCTTCCAGAGTACCGTGCCCACTAAGGAGCTCACCACCATGGAGTCCTTTGATCCTGAGGGTGGATACCCACGCACGAGGAAAATGCTATCATGGGCATTCGACTCCCACATTGATGAGCCCAAATTTGAAGTTAACCAAGAGGCAATACTGGAGCTCTCTGAGATAAAGGGGGTAACCCCTCATAAATGCACAACACTTATCAGATGAGCAAGTGTGTAATGCACTCAACAAGGTCTCTGTGGAGGTAGAGGCAAGGCTCTTCTATAGAAATGACAAGATTAAATCCTTGGAGGACCTGTTGGAAAAGAGGAAGGAAGAAGTAGTTAAGCTGACAAAGGAACTCAGCCTTGAAAAGTTGATCAGTGCTCAACTACAATGGGAGTTACAGGAGGAGAAAGATAAAGTGTGTGAAGTATTCAAGAAGGTAGAGCTCATCTCCCAAGTGATTATCATGAAGCGCCCAAACCTCAACCCTCCCGCGTAAAATTATGGTTCCTCCCTGGAGTGCCTTGAAGACTTGAATTGGATCCTCACCATGGAAAGGCAACCTTTGGCCTTGGAGTCGGTAGAGGATATAGCTGGGCATTTGGAGGAGGATAAGCTGAAGGTAGTCGCACTCATAGCTAAATACAATAAGGTCTTGGTTGATGTAATAATAACTACACAAACCACAAGGGTCACCTATGACCACCGTGCAGATCAAGATAAGGTGACAGGCATGCTACTTGCAGATAATGAGGCCGAGCTAAAAGACTTCAGGGAGAAGAAGAAAGGTAATAGAGCAGAACAAGAAAGATCTTTATCTTAGGTAGAAAGAAAATCCAAAGCTATTGAGGCCCTTCGAGTCTCAATCAAAACATAGCTTAAAGAACTCTACAAGACCATTACAAGGAAGATGGATGCCTTGGAGGATCTTGTGAAGGAACTGGAAACCATGGTGGAGACCATCACCACAAAGGGGGAAGGTTTAACCTTTGATGAGGTGAGCACATTGGTCATAAAACTCTGCAAAAGGGTACATGATGAGGTCAACATGTGGGATACACTGGAGGTTAACCTCCGTAGAATTTTCCCCTTCTGCTTCTTTAGGCAATTCTTCCTTTCTTTCTCTTCCTCTCCCCCCATTCTTTTTCAAGGCAAGACCTTGCATTATTTTTATACTACATTCTTTGAAAAAGGTTCTCGAGGGCAAAGAACAGGTGAAGTATGGGGTAATGTTGGTCCCCTGATGTAACTTCCAAATCTTTAAGGTGTGTAGGTGTGCATGACCGGAGGAAGTGCGCAAGTGAAGGCACACAAGGCAGGATTTAAAAAGGGTTCTTGGAGAACCAAGGGCATGCGCCACACAAAGAACAATTCGAGACTTAGCCATTTTCAACCTTTTAGACAGAACACATGAAGAACGTGTTCCATTTGGATAAGGTTCCAGCCTAGTGACAAGGTGTCCTGGAAGGAATATACCTTGCGATAAGAAGATCCAAAAAGCTAATCATGACATGGAGAGGCATGTGCCTAGGGCAACCCACACCTTGACACTTGGGGCCGATCTAAGACTACGAGAGGAGTTTGTTAGAGCTCAGAGGCCTATTTATACATGCATCCTTGGCAAAAAATAGAGAGAGGCATAAGAGAGGTAGCAAAGCTCTATAGAATTACTACGAGAACTATGGGATGAAAATGGGTAGATGATTCTAGTAAGGATGTAATGGGGAAATGGGGAATGAAATTTTTGTTTTGTGAGAATACATGTATGGATCTAGATATGGTGCATGACTATGGTCTGCCTCTCTGTGATACTTTGTAGCAAGACTATGAATGAATATGATAAGGTTACCACTATGTTTACATTAAGATCTCCTTCTATATTATCTACATGTTTTTACTCTACTTTTGATCTTGTATAATCATGGACCTTACTTGAATGATTAAGTATATTTGTGGATTTACAACTTCTTGGTTATGTTATTTCTATTGTGCGCTTGGTTTTGTTATGACTGAAGGGGTGTAGAAGTCATCCTGAGCTCTATAGCTTCTTCATTTCTATTAAATCACTAAGTCAAAATCATGAACTATGCCTTCCACTAGACTCACATAAAAGAGAGACTCGACTCCCTCTCGTGCACCTCGGGTGAGTGCCCAACACCTGTTTGGTGATAGGGCAGCACACATGAGGTTATATTGTTCTTGGTGGGTGTAAAAATGACTACAGTAATGATCCATGAAGCACAGCCATTGCCCTGACCATCAGTTCCACAGATAAACCATCACCTCCATCCAACCACCAGATTTTCAAGAACAAGTAAGTACATTTGGATTTTCATTCTTCCATACTTAGTTAGATGAGTTTCTTTATCTCTGTTTTGGAGTCCTATTCTCCTTAGCATTTCATCACCCCTCATCTTCCTACCAATCCCTCCATCTAATCACCTACAACCTCTTAACCCTCCAATACCTGACTCTAGACATCTCTAAGTATTCCCAACACTATCATTAACCTCACCATTCTCTATCCATTCTCTATGCAATCATAAAGAATCACCAAAACCAAACTTCATTGAGTTTCTACCATCCCGACCGTCGACGTCAATTAACCTAGATCATCATCGGTATACCGTTAACTGAATTAGTCATACTAGACCGACATCTATCTCTATTCCCGGTATATCTCGTCTATAACAACAACCTCATAACATTTACCCAAATAACACAAACTACTCAAACCTTGACCCTGACTTGTCCCAACCACCCTATTTACTTGTCTGACTTCCATATCTGATCATAACCTAGCCTGTTAGATTATATTTTCTTATTGTAATTGAATGAGACACCTAAATCATATCAACTATAGTAGGACATTATTGGGTTACATCATTTATTACATTAAGTTGTTTTAAACAAAGTGGATTGAAAGCTATCTAGGAAGTATCAATCTTCTCGAGATCTATCATACGCTAGAAGTCCACCGACATATATTTTTAATATTCCTCTTGCAGTCTTGTTTTGTATTTGTAGGTAGTTCCTCCTAGAAAAATAGGAAGTTCTCATAATCAATACCGGATCGGAAATCGAACACACGCACTCTACCTTCCACCTTCACTCACAAGTATTCCTCCTTACCCATACATTATATGTTTTGCTCTTACGTACACATACTACATGGAAATATAGTCCCGACCTAGCTTCTTTATTTTTCTCAGCTTAAAAGAAACGAAGTATGAAGTTGAATGTGGAAGATGTCCACGTGTTTCTAAAGTAAAGTTTGGGGATCAAGTTATAGACAAGGCTCTAAAACTTGTGCCGCATTTTCCTCATGTCCTAGGCCTAATAAAGGTTTCCCTGATGGGTTGAAAATTCAAAATCATAAGAATGACGTCAGGGACTCCTTGTGTCTCTCGAGTGCACTTTCAAATATAGAAAAAGAGGAAGTGTCCCTAAACTAGCGTGCACCCACCATGTGTCTCTTAAGAAAATTTTAGGGGATCATGTTCTAGAAAATAACCTCAAATAAGCATCCACTCTTCGTGTGGTATAAAAATATCATCATCGACTCAAGGAGGGAAAATTGGGAAAATTAAAGGAAAACACAAATATCTCAACATGTAGTTGAGATATTGACCCGAAGGAGAAGATCATGTAATAAAATTGAATGCTTCTAATAGAAGCTCTAATTCGACATTGAAGCAAAAGCCATAACCATCTATACAAGGATGTCCAATCCAGAAAGAGAGGGAGGATTCTTGTAAGAAAAATAGACAAAACTTGCAAAAGAGATTCAAGGTTTATTTTTGTAATATCTAGACTTAGCAAGACTCTGTTATGAAAGGAAATTGTAATCTGCCCACTTCACCTTATGTATCATTTTCCACATAAATAAGTGTCCTTGATCTCGTGCACTTTTTCTTTCATATTCTCGAGTCTTTCTTTTTTTCTAATTAGTTCTAGATAATTTAAGAAATCTATCGTGTTATGTGCCCTTGGGTTTTAACTTATCTATTATATGTATTTGTCATGCGTTTCACCTCCTCGAATCGATAAATCTAAGGTGTTTCTAAAAATACATGGATCATGCTTTAAAGCTCTTCAAACTATTTTAGATAATCTCCTTAGGAATTTATTTTTCTCTATAGGATCTATTCTGGCACATCGCCTTAGTTAGTTTTATGTTTATTTTAAGCTTTTTCCTTACCCTATCCCACACCAGAGAAGAGCCAACTTATTTAAAATATGGAGGTTACCTTAGGGTACACATCCTACTAACCTAAGGTATCCAATGACTCACGATGGATCATCTACAAGGATAATCGTCAACGAGATACCATGATGGTAGAGAGAGATAGTTTCTAGGCATAACTTGTAGTACAGGTCTTTGCTGATAGAGACAAGTACAAGAGGCATAGGGATTCATTGAGGAATGCCATGTGGATCACATGGACTTATATATCTGGTGTAGAGATTTTAGCAAAGGCTCAATATGGTATGAAAAGGGAAGCATTTGCAGCAGCCCCTCCATCCGGTATGATTTCAGTGGTGCACTATGATGTGGTACAGGGCAAGAGAGATTTTTATGTGGATATAATCATCAAGAACTAACCGAGATGCCACCTTGAATGTGGATCACGTGTCTATAGGAGGGGAGCCACAACAACAATGTGGCCCAAAGTGCTAGTGTAGTGAGTGTGAGATAACCACCTTGGAGGCCAAAGAGAGTGGAGGGTGGTGAGGGAGGAGCTGGAGGTGAGATTTTTGTCATGAGTGTTCCTAGAGATGGTGGAGACGTTGGTGTAGTTGGAGGCACAACTACTCTTGGATGAGAGGATAGTACTAGGATGATGCCTGAGGATGTTGATTTTACTATTTGATTGTATATGATGTCATAGGCTCATAGAAGCCCATTTTTTTATGATGACATATATTGATTTTTTGGACATTGATTATATATATATATATATATATATACACACACACACGATATTTACGATGGATTATGGTTTTACATTTGTGTTTTAATTTTCATGTGGTATATGTTGTATGTTTCTATTGTGTTAATGTTTTTAGATGGGTTTTGATGAATGTGATATGTTTAGAATGTTTGGTTAAATATGTTTTAGATGTGGATTTATTAAAATGACTTTAAGATATGATCCAACAAACATGCTAAATTAAAAATGTAACTAAACAAGATGAGGTAAAATTGGAATGATTTACCGACTATGAATTCAACATATATACTTGATGGGTGTTGAAAACAACTTGCACTTGTGGCATTATCAAACATTAGGTAAGATCATCAATGGGTAGTTACATAAATTATGATAGGAATGTGGGTTTGAACAATTGTATTTTGATAGGATGATAAAAGGGATTTTATGTGTGTAAGTGGTGTGGGAGAAATGGATCTCCTTTTTAAAGATTCCACAAGAATGGTGCCCCAACATTTCCTATTATTTTGAAGAAAAATGATAGATGTAGGAATATTTCTATGGTGGTAAATATGATTTATGTGGAATCATTCTATATGAGTAACCAACCTTCGAGGGTATGGTCTACTTTTTGACTTTTGAATGGATGGATGTACTTGAGGATCAATCCACTTTTATCTTGACTCGAAACTATCCTTCGTGGGAGCAATTCACTTTTATTTTAGGTAATGATTTAAATTTGTAAATAATTTTCCTTCAGGATAAATCTATTATATTTTTCATGTTTTGATAATAGGAACATCTAAATAATTTTCATATGTTTTTGAGCTTGAGGGGAAAAACCTAATAGACATTTTTGAGAAGAGGATAAAATGTGCATCCATCTTACAAACACATACCCCATGTTATGTTTGATTGGTATGAGATGGATGGGTTTAATGTTTTCAAAGGGGTTCCTGCAAAGGAAGGAACCTACCCATGTGAAAGATGCGATGAACAGAGCCATGGTGCTCATCTTTAAGGCGTATTTAGGATGTTGTGAGATAACTACAACATTGTAATGATATGATGAAGTGATAGGATTTAGAGGTAACTACTATCATGACATTAATTATTTAATAGTAGAAAGGACACAAGTGTGAAGAATTCAAATTTTCCCTTTTGGGCTCCCCATTAAGAGAAATGAGATGATGCACTCTTGACCCATACTTGTAAGTGATAATGTATGGACCAATCTGATTGGGGAAAAAAATTCCAACCGTACTTCACTCTAATGTTGTAGAATTTTTATTTTATTTGAGTACAAGATCACCAATTTTAAAGTCATGTTCCTTGACATGTTTTTTGTATGCTCTGACAATATGTTGTTGATAGAATTGATGAGTTTTGAGGGCTGCTAGAATCTTTTCATCTAATAGTTCAAGTTGTGTTAAGTGGTCTTGGTGATTTTCTTCATTTGGGATGAAATATTTGATAGATACATGAAGTGATGGAATTTTAATTTCAAGAGGTAAAATGACTTCAGAATCATAGAGAAGGGAATATGGTGTAACACCTATAGGTGTGTGGATGCTAGTTTGATAAGCCCATAGAGAAAATGGGATTTGGATATGTTAGTTCCTTCATGCATCATCTAATGTTTTCATAAGGATTTTATTAAGTGTTTTGTTAGAGGCTTCAACTTGTCCATTTGCTTGAGGATAATATGTGATGTAGCATAGAATTTAGTGATACAAATCTAATAAGACCCTACATGCACCGGCATATCACTCATCCTAAAGCGAGCACGCACCCAAAGTGTGCAAAGGTACCAAGTCCCTCTTTAGGGTTACATGCAGGATGTTAGCATGGTGAAGACTTAAGAGATACATATAGTTCCATTACTAAAAATCATTCTAAAGAGCATAGAATTAGGTAGTAACAATGATGAGATTGAAAATATACTATATTTAGGTACACACAAAACTAACACTTAGATTCAAATAATATCCTCCATGATATTCAATGCAATAAATGTACTGAAGCTTCTTTATAATAACAATAGTATGCGCGTAACATATTTAATAGAATATCTTTGTATATATATCCTCTCTCCCTATTACACAAGATACTACATATATATAAGGGTGGGGATTTTCCCTTCACTTTTATCCATTATCAAAATAGGCCGCATGATATTATTAGCCACGCACCTTTACAAAACTAGCCACACATGCAAAATACGCTAACAATAGACTACGGAGTTAACGGCAATAGTAGATCTATTTCCGACTTTGTGTCCATGCAAAGTGCTTTATATATGATCCTCTAAGAATATCCAATGCATTGCGTGCATATATTTTCCTTCTTTTTGTGCTCTACATGCCATATCTAAATGTTTCACTCGGAATGTTTCGGGTTAAGGAATAGAGTTGCTTCTATCCTTTCATTCCTTTTAGAAACAGATGAGGTTAGGGTTAGGAGGAATACCTGTTGAATGTCGAGATGGTGTGCGCGTAATCGTAGAGAAAGATCAGGTTGACTGCGAAGAACTCCTTTTTGTCTTGGAAGGACTACCTGCAAATAAGAACACAAGACCAAAGGATTTTAATTAGACAATAAATGAGGAACGCCTTGGGCCCAGGTGTTTCACTCGGAAATGCTTCGTTCCTTTTAGAAACAGATAAGGTTAGGGTTAGGAGGAATACCTGTAGAATGTCGAGATGATGTGCGCGTACCGTAGAGAAAGATCAGGTTGACTGCGGAGAACTCCTTTTTGTCTGGGAAGGACTACCTGCAAATAAGAACACAAGACCACAAGATTTGATTAAACAATAAATGAGGAAACTGCCTTGGGCCCAGGAAATGTAAAACTTCCTTTCGAAGGTGGTCAGTTTCCCTGCTAACGTGAATTAACACAAAAGACTGTAAAATATCAATTAAATTGCTTGGCTGAACTGGGTAGGGGAAAGGCTGTTTTTCCTGGTTTTTGATCAAAGGAACCGATGCCGGTTACCTATAACCGATGCCGGTTACTGATAACCGATACCGGTGGGTTCTAGGATCTTCTGGGCTGGTTGTGGTGTTTGTAATGGCTGGTTTTTGGATAGTATTAGGAAATGGGATGGTTAGAAGCAAAAGAATGACAGCTTAGAGGCAATGGTACGTTGGATAATGGATTCAGAAACGGATTTGGGAGGACTGTAATTCCAAAAGCATAAGAAATGTTATAATGGAGGACATGCAAGATGTGACTTACTGGTTTTTGACGAAGATGCAAGTTGATCTCCTTGGCTGCCAACTCTTCTGGTTTCTTCACTCGTCTCTGCTTGGTCAAGTGAAGTTCTGGACTCTGCTAATCGCTTTGGACTCTCCTTTGATTCAAAATCCTTCGACTGATCTCCAAAATGAAATTCCGATCCGTTGTTTTGGTTTGGGGAGCCCATTTACAGGGAACCGATGGCGGTTGCGTAACCGACGGTGGTCGAGTAGGAACCGGCATCGGTTAGGAAAAAGTAGGCTATTTTTAGTAAAATAGCCCACCTTCCCTGCTTTTCTCCCGAGAGATCAGTTGCGGGCTTGGTCAAGTGGCTAGAAGGTCGGCTTTTGGTGCGAGTAAGGAGGCATTAGTTATGGATGTGAGTCTAGACTAAGTCATGGGTCTTAATTAGGTTAGTTTAGGGTTAGGGCTAGGTCATGATGAGGTGGCAAAGTGAGGTGGCGGGTAAGGTGATGTGGATTTATCAATTACAAGGTAATTAATAAATAGTTGTGTAAAGTTTAGGTAATGAGGTTAGGTTGCGAAATGGGATGCGGGTCACAAGGGGTCGTGAGACACGAATTTGGTGTCTACATTAGCCCCTTATTGTCGTGTAGCTTGTTCTGTAAAGCTGCGCGGACAATAATATGAAGTGGTTTCTCATGTTAAGGATATAGGTAATCCCCCTCAAATCTATCACAGATTGAGTGAACGGGAAATCAGGGATAGGGTTGATGAAGGGTACATGTTGTAGAGAGGATGGTAAGGTGGTGGGGTAGGTCCAAGGAAGCAGACGCATGTTGAAATGCAATAGTACGACTAGGGTACATGATTTGACTAGCAAACCAGCAATGTATAGGCAAAGGTCGATAGTTTATCCAAACAAGGGTGATATAATCCTGGTATCCAAGGCATAGGAAGTAGCTCCAGGGTATATAACAGGTAAGGTACCGGAACGTTTAGGCATGTTCGGCAGTACCAAAAGGTTGGTTTGGTTGAGATAAACGTCACGGTCTAGGTCTGGGCAAAGCTGGTCGACAGATCAAGTCAAGGACCCTAATCATGCTAAAACACGAACAGGTGAGCTTGATTGAACACAAGGTACATGATGGATGTATAAAATAAAACATTGATTGTGGGTATGGTATGGAAGTGATACGGCCTTGGGTCGGGCCAAGTTGTTGGGTTGTGGCCTTGGGGCAGACCATAACGGTAGAGTGAGGCCTTGGGTCGGGCCAAATTGGTAGGGCGAGGCCTTGGGTCGGGCCAAATAAGTAGGTTGAGGCCTTGGGTCGGGCCAAATGGTTAGGGTGAGGCCTTGGGTCGGGCCAATTGGTAGGTTGAGGCCTTGGGTCGGGCCAAATAGGTAGGGCGAGGCCTTGGGTCGGGCCAATTGGTAGGTTGAGGCCTTGGGTCGGGCCAAATAGGTAGGGCGAGGCCTTGGGTCGGGCCAATTGGTAGGTTGAGGCCTTGGGTCGGGCCAATTGGTAGGTTGAGGCCTTGGGTCGGGCCAAATAGGTAGGGCGAGGCCTTGGGTCGGGCCAATTGGTAGGTTGAGGCCTTGGGTCGGGCCAAATAGGTAGGGCGAGGCCTTGGGTCGGGCCAATTGGTAGGTTGAGGCCTTGGGTCGGGCCAAATAGGTAGGCGAGGCCTTGGGTCGGGCCAATTGGTAGGTTGAGGCCTTGGGTCGGGCCAAATAGGTAGGGCGAGGCCTTAGGTCGGGCCAAATGGTAGGTTGAGGCCTTGGGTCGGGCCAAATAGGTAGGTTGAGGCCTTGGGTCGGGCCAAATGGTAGATTGAGGCCTTAGGTCGGGCCAAATGGTAGGTTGAGGCCTTGGGTCGGGCCAAATTGTAGGTGTAGGCCTTGGGTCGGGCCAAATAGGTAGGTTGAGGCCTTGGGTCGGGCCAAATGGTAGATTGAGGCCTTAGGTCGGGCCAAATGGTAGGTTGAGGCCTATAGATTATGGTGGGTAGCAGAACTGCGAGGTGTGCGTGAGCGCCCTGACATAGCGGTGATTACAGCAGAGAGGGATCGTCTGCAGCGTTTGGTTCAGCAGCTCCAAACGCAGGTGAATGAGACAAGAGGATTGTTAGTGGTTGCGGAGTCACGGGCAGCGAGACTAGAGGCTGGAGTCCTCCATGCGAGCGGGCGTATTCATATGTTACAGGAGAGATTGGCAGATCAGTGGGCGGTACCAATAGCCGTGGTACCTTTGAGGACAGAGAGGCCCGGCGAGAGGGGTCGACGATCACGATCATCACCTAGTTCGGGATGAGGCGTGATGGTCTAAGTACATGTTAGCAAGGTATAAGAATAAATAAGGATGCCGACCTGCGTGTCGATGATAGAGAAGATGTATTTGTTTAACATCTAAATAAAACTTGAATATGTATGTTGATTTAAGTTACGATAATAATAAGATTGTTTGTGTTTTGATTTTCGGTGTTTTGAAAAAGGATAAAGAGGAATGTGATTAAATAGAAATACACAAAATATTTATATTCACCACACATGATAGGTTATGGTAGGGGATGGTCGAGCTAACCTTGGGAGACCCCATGTCTCCGAAGTGCTGCCTACATAGCCCTTTGCACAAAGCAAGGAGGGGCCTCAGACCGATGTAGTTCTCCCTTAGGACCAGGGAGAGGTGAATTCAGGCAATTTGGGTATGGTTAGGCAATTGGTCGTTTGATAAAAATTTGATGTTGGTAGGGTAATGTGGTTGGTGCTGGTAGGATAATGTTGTTGGTGTAGGTATAGGTAAAGCAAAGGTTAGCATACCCAAGTAGGAGGGAATAGTGTCCTGATTAAGATCAACACACAATCCTAGATGCGAGGCAAAGCGGAAAGAGTGTTCCGTAGGTGAAAAGAGCTAAACAAACCACACAACGTAGAACGAGCCTGAAGCCCTAGGCACTGTGCATAGATGAGAAGTCAATAGGTGAAAAGAGTTGTATGATCACAACATATCAGGTGTACGACACGTCCCTTGAGTGGAAGAAAATGGCGAGGTAGAGGTGGATGGTATAGTTGAGGTATGGGGAACTTGTTACAAAGTGAGTGTTCTGACGAGAGAGAACCTACCCTAAATAGACAAGTCCATGACTCAAAAGTTCCTTTGAATGAGGCTTTTATTTTATTGAAGATAGACTGATCGATGCGGGAAGTCTATAAGGGATATTGATTGTATTATTCTTGAGGTCTTCGCGAAGCTGATCAATGCGAGAAGCTTCTGATAAGGGCTGACTATGTATAGCTGTCCTTCGAGGGAGCAGTCTATTTATAGTAGCAAATATGATTTTAGTGCATAGCTGTCCTTCGGGGGAGCAGTCTATATATAAGAGAAGCAATAGTTTGGCATATAGCTGTCCTTCGAGGGAGCAGTCTATATTTAATTTAGATGACTAGATGTTCTTTGGGCATGAAGCATCTAGTTTAGTAGGAAGTTTGACTCAAGAAAATCCCATAAGAATACGGCTTATTTTAATACTTTGAAGTCATGGACTAGACTAAAAAAGGGGAAGGCATTATCAAGGGGAGGTGCGAAGTGATTTCGATTTTATTTAGAGATATAGAAAACAAAGTGTATGTAGCGGTAAATGAGCTCAAGGGACGAGCAGTAGGTGGATAAGAAGTGATATAACACTAATTTCAACAGTAGAATGGTCGAAGATGCAAGGCATTAAGGGGTTCAGGCTCAGGTTTACCATTAAGCGAAGCTAAACGATAAGTGCCTGATCCATAGGTGTGAGTGATTATATAAGGCCCAATCCAATTGGGAGCAAATTTTCCACGTTTGCTCTTTTCTAGTTTGGTTACATGTTGATTCTCTTTGAGAACAAGATCACCAACCTTAAAGGTACGCTCATGAAGTCGCTTATCATAAGCACGTTTGATGCGTTTTTGATAGATTTGAAGGTGATCAAGAGCTGTAAGACGGCGTTCATCAAGAAGCTCCAATTGGGCTAACCGCTCTTGGCGGAAATCATCGTTGGTGAGAATATCCTGAAGAGATATTCTAAGGGAGGGTATTTGTATTTCGAGAGGAAAAATAGCCTCGGTACCATATACCAAAGAAAAGGTGTGGCATTAGTAGAGTGCGAATGCTAGTACGATAAGCCCAAAGGGCAAAGGGAATGTGATCGTGCCAATTTCTTCCAGATTCATTGACAACTTTCATGAGGATTTTGGTTAGAGTTTTATTAGAAGATTTAGCCTGACCATTGGCCTGCGGATAGTAAGGTGATGAGAAGCTAAGTTTGATACCAAAGTTGTCACAAAGGTCTTGTAACAACTTGTTTTTGAAAGATTTACCATTATCTCATTATTATTAGCGATGAGGAACACCAAAACGATGAGAGATAATGTGGTGGTTAATGAACTCGACAATTTTTTCTTTTTGATTGAAATGAGTGGAATAGCCTCCACCCATTTGGTGTAATATTCGATCATGTGATTATCCAACGGTGGCGTTGTGAAGAGGTCGGGTGAATCTCACCAATAAGGTCTAAACCCCATTGTGAGAAAGGCCAAAGATCACGAGACTTGGAGGGGTGGCTAGGAGTATGTTGAAGATTGGCATGTTGTTGACACATAACACAACGCTTAACATATTCGTAGCGTTATTGAGAGTAGGCCAATAATAACCTAGGCGAAGGATTCGTTTAGCCATGGCAAGGCCAGAAAATGTCCACCACAAATACCGTCATGGACGTGGTGGATGGTATGAGTGGCCTCCGCGCCATATTAGACAATGAAGGAGGAAAGAACTAACATTATATAGCGGTACTCCCAGCGTAAGGCGCTGAAAACATCTACTAAGGGGTCGGAGGTTGGAATGTTAGGCTGCGGGAAGGAAGTGGTTTTTGCGATGGTGGTTTCATCAATTGAAGGCGTGGTGCGCGGTGGGGTGGATGAATGAGATACATTTGAAGAGGATGGTTGGGTTGAATGTATGGGTGTCTTAATTGGTATAAGCACATCGTTTGGGCGGTATAACATATTGCGAGTTTTAAAGGGGAGGGTCACTTTACGGTGTAAGACTTCCCCTCGTACTCAAATTTTATGCATCTATGTAATGTTGAGGGAACGCATCCCATGGCTCGGATCCAAGGACGACCCAGCAATATATTATATTGGAACTCTCCCTCCAAGACATAGAAGAGTTCGGGTAAAGTACGTGGGCCTACGCGAATGTTGAGGATCACGGTGCCTAAGGTAGAAGTAATAGCGTCATTGAATGATCGCAACATGATGGGGTTGGCACACATGCAACTAGAAGGGATGTTCATTTGTTGGAAGGCTTTTGAAGAGATGATGTTTAGGCTAGCGCCCCCGTCAATCATAACCCGACGTACTCGAATGTCTCGGACGTAAGCGGAAATGAAAAGGGCAGGGTCAGGGTCTTCTGCACCAAAGTCGATAATTTCATCTTCCGAGAAACTAACTGCAGCGGCTTGTTGTTTTGAGACAGAAGTGGTGGGGGAGATGGATTGTTTGGTGAGAGAGGAAACGTGATTGGGTGTTAGAATGGAGGCCACGGGCAGGGTTTCGTTGGGTAAAACCTCTATCCCTTGAAGGATCTCAACGAGAGCTTGTCGATGAGATTCAGAAGTCTGAATGAGATCATATAGTGTCATTTTTACGGGCGATTGATGAAGCTGTTTGATCATGGTTCGGTGGGCAACTCCATTAGAGACGGGATAGGCGGGTCCGCGAATAACCACTTTAGGTGGTGGTGTAATCGGGATGGTTGAAGGAGAAAGAGATGCCGCAGGTGTGTTTTCTTTCGCTTTCCCATTGTTTTTCTGTCCTCGAGTAGCGACACTAATCATATTAATCTCGTAGATCTGAGATGAGGAAGATGGTTGGGATAATTCATGGTCTTCAAGAGGTGGGGTTGTAATAATGATAGATCTTGGTGAGGCGGGGATAGATGATATAGTAGAGGGAATTGACGCTAGAGGTCTTTCCCTTCGTAAGTTGTCTTTCTTAATCTTTCTATCCGGGAGAGGTGACTGACGAAGGATGGTTTTTAGAGCTTTGCATCCCTCCACATCATGTCCTGGTGTGCGGTGATAAGCGCAGATTTTAGACTCATCGTAACCCATAGGTCGGGGTTTAGACGGGTCATAAGGTCTAAGTGGAGGTAGGGAAATGGTCGCATTCTCCACCAACATAGCAAGGATTTTGGCGTAAGATCCTTTGAGGGGGTCAAAATCGGATGAAGGTATTGGTTGTGCGGGTTTTGGTAATGTTTGGGCGTGGTTGGTTCGTACAGGTGGTGGTTTAGCCGAGGGGTGCTGACACATGTTTTTCACTAAACGTGGTTTCTTGGACACAGAAGTTACGTTCAGCTGGTTAGATGATGAGGCTACAGATAGCGTGGTAGCGGGAAACAACCACGGAGAAAGGGGAGTGACAGAAAATAAATCCTTTGATGATGGGATTGGTTTAGGGTTGATAGGTGGACCGGATACGCGGGGTAACGATGTTGTGATACCCTTTGATCTCTGTATAGGTGTAGAAGGCGTAGGTCGTTTTGCAGAAAACAAAGGAGGTATGATATATTGGTGTAATGTGGAGGGATGAGGTCCCAATATGGAAGGTGGGTGTGACGATGAGGGTTTTAATTGTGATAGAGGCCCGGATTGCGTTCGTCTCCTAGGTGGCGGAACGGATTTATTTTTGGATAGATCGAGTCGCTTAGGCGGGTGTGTTAGACTGGGCATTGGTGAGGTCCCAAGCGTAGGGGAAGATCTGGTTAAGTTGATAGAAGTGGACGGGGCATTTGGTAGAGGTGAGGGGGGTGAAGGCGAGAACAGGGGCATTTTAAGCTTCTGTAAGCACTTCGGGTAGATGGTGGAGACATCAGGATCAGTCATTTGCATTTGAGTAGAAAAAGGGGTACTCAAACGTTCCCATAGGGCCTGTCTATCTTCTGTGGAATGACAGTCTCCAGGTGTGATTTGTAATTTTGGTACGGAAGAAAGGTGGGTTGTAATTCCAGTCCACTGTGGGAGTGATACAGGGGGTAGATGAGGCACTGTATCAATAGATGTTAAGAGGTCGACTGGTCGTTGAAAAGATTTAGGTGATGAGGGACTAATAGGCAGAAGGGCATGTTGGAGAGGGTCTGTCACGGCTAAAGAATTTAGTGATGTCGGTGCAAGAGATTTCTCATCTAAGGATGTCAAAGGGAGTGGCGTACCTTCCTCTTGTGCGGCAAGAGTGGTAGAAGGAGACGTCTGGGAAATGGATAGATTAGACAACATCCGCTCGCAATCTTGTAGGGATGTGGTGTAAGAAGACTCATTGATGGGAAGGGAAGCCTGGGCAGTTAACTCTTCTATGGGTAAAGGAACGATTTCGCTTTGGCTTGATGGTGGTAAAGGAGGTTCGGGCTCCTGTGTTAGTGAAGAGGCTTGATTCAAAATTTTCTCGATAGAGGCTTTTGGCTGGGTATCGAATACTGCATGGATCTCATGAACACTCTCCTCGGCTAAGATATCCTGGTTGACGTTACTGTTGGACGAGTGATTCGGGAATGGCTTGTTGAAAATTTTCAAATTTCGGTTAGCAGGGGCGTTAGGATTATCGAGGGCTATATCCCCCGCATCAACCATTTCCTGCACTATGTTTTTCAACATCTTGCAGTTTTCATGACTGTGTCCCTTCACGCGGTGGAAGTTACAAAAGTCATTTTCTTTGTACCAGGAAGGTATGGCGCGAGTGGAATCAAACCCAGAATGAGGTTTAACAGGAGGTAAGGTAATGGCTCCTGCTTTGAGCAATTTTTCCAAGATGACACCATAGGTTTCTCCCAAGGGAGTGTAGTTGATGGGTTCGGCTTTGTATTTATAGGTGGTTTTTGGTGGAGTATTGGACGGTGGTTGGGATTTGACCATCACCGCGTGGACAGCTCCTTTTGATTTAGAAGAGGTGGACGCGTGAGGAGTGGTGGTATTTGGTTTATTGGTAGAATCAGGAGTTCGGAAAGTGGAGTTCTTGTTGCGCAACCGCAATTTCTCTTCCTCTAAGGCTCGAATTTCTAATTTTCGAGCCATAGTAAAGGCCTCGTCGAATGTACGGAAAGTTTGGATTTGGAGGGTAGGGGAGATGTGCTTAGCGCAGGCCCGCGTAAAGAGTTCGATAAGTTCGGTTTGAGGCAAGGCATACGTAAGTTGGTTGATAAGGCCCCGCCATCGTCCAACGAAATCTGCGATAGATTCGTCCTCAAATTGTCGGATGGCATAAAGGTCGGTGATAGATACTTTCTTAGCAATGTTAATGGAGAAATGATCCAAGAAAGATTGGGCTAGTTGGTTAAAAGAGAAGATCGAGTGCTGGGTTAAAGCACTTTGCGTACCACTCTGTATGGGTCCTGATAAGGACATAGGGAAGGTGCGGAGTAACAAGGCGTCATTATGGGCAATCAAATAACAAGCATGTCTAAATGATCGCAAGTGTTGTTGAGGATCCTCTTTACTATTAAAACGAGTAAATTTCGGCAACTCCCATTGAGGAGGATATGAATGAAGGGGGACAGAAGGGTGAATGGGCTCCCGACAAACTTGTTCGTATGTCAAGGCGCTACGACTTCCCGAAACCGAAGCCTCCAAATTTTGCATTTTGTCCATCATTTGTTTGATGAAATCAGTGGTTGGATGAGATGATGGTGCACCAGAATAGGGATGTCCCATATAAGGTGTTGAGGTTACTGGATACGTGTATGGGAATGAAAAGGTAGGCGGAGCTTGAGAAGGAAAGCTCGTGTGGATAGGTGGCAGAGAGCAAGTCATGAATGGAGCAGTCTGCAAAAGAGATGAGGTAGGGGCAGTTGGTGGTAACGAAACGTGGGGTCCAAGATTAACAAAAGGAAAGCTAATCGGGGTCGTATGAACCTCTGCAGCTGTCGGATTGGGAGACGGGGCTAGAGATGCAGGAAGCAAGGCGGTATTATCAGGAGGAGTGGGAGCTAAATGAGCAGCTATACTGATAGGCATACCTACAAGGAGCTGACCATCAGGTGTACGGTCAGGGGTATGAGACAAATAGTATTGTACAGCGCTGGAATTAGCATCCAGAAACTTGGCAAAGTCCTTATCTCCCACAGAATTTTGGAACCTCACTGGTATCAGTAGGATTCCCCATAGAAGGTGAAGGGGGTGATTCAGGCAAAGAAACAGAGCAAGCGTGTGAAACCATGGCGGCGGCTTGTTTTCGAGTGATAACAACCATGGACAGCAGTTCACGGTAAAGTTTCAATCTATCAAGAACAAAAACAACCCCAGAATGATGAATTTGGCAAGTTGCTGGTTTGTCAGGGGCTGATGGAGACAGTAACCGATATCGGTTTACTAACCGCTGTCGGTCACAGGGGAAACGACGTCGGTCCCTTAACCGATGCCGGTGTCAAAAATCTAGGATAAGAAGATACAAAGGGCTGCTAATTTGATTTTTAGCAACGTTGAGTATATTTATCAACTTATTGATCACAAAAGACAGAGTATGACAGAGAAAACAGAACAGCAAACAAGCAAGATGCACACGCAAATCCAGAGATTAACCTTAGGGTTAATTTTAATTATTGTGGGCTTATGCCTTTAGACGTAGAATGATGTCAGAATCCTAAACAAGAGACTTAGGGGAAATGTCAAGTTGTTTTGGCTTATAAGGTTACCTCAATCGGGCGGAGGAATACCGCGGAAAAAGGGGGGATGTTTGAGTTGTTGTGTTAATTGTGAAGTGATTCGGTATGTGTTGTGCAGTGAATGTAAGATTAATTTCCTGTCAATACCGTGGATATCACCCCCACGTGTACGACCTGTTACTTAATCTATGTTCACTAGAATTGAAAAACAACAGGCAGGAATGCAATGCATGTGTTTTAAAACCCAAATCGAAAGTGATATTCGATGAAGCAAAAGAGATGACTTTTACTAATGCAAGATGCAAAAAAAAAAGCAAGTTCTTTTACCAGAATAATAAAATACCTTGTGAATATCTCTAGAAGAAGAAAACAGCAAGTATGCTCCCTATATGAAAGCAAGCAAGAAATAAAGATAAACCCAAAATGGGTCCCACCGGGCGTGCCAAAATGTTTCACTCGGAAATGCTTCGTTCCTTTTAGAAACAGATAAGGTTAGGGTTAGGAGGAATACCTGTAGAATGTCGAGATGATGTGCGCGTACCGTAGAGAAAGATCAGGTTGACTGCGGAGAACTCCTTTTTGTCTGGGAAGGACTACCTGCAAATAAGAACACAAGACCACAAGATTTGATTAAACAATAAATGAGGAAACTGCCTTGGGCCCAGGAAATGTAAAACTTCCTTTCGAAGGTGGTCGCTTCCTCGCTAACGCTGAATTAACACAAAAGACTGTAAAATATCAATTAAATTGCTTGGCTGAACTGGGTAGGGGAAAGGCTGTTTTTCCTGGTTTTTGATCAAAGGAACCGATGCCGGTTACCTATAACCGATGCCGGTTACTGATAACCGATACCGGTGGGTTCTAGGATCTTCTGGGCTGGTTGTGGTGTTTGTAATGGCTGGTTTTTGGATAGTTTTTTAGGAAATGGGATGGTTAGAAACAAAAGAATGACAGCTAGAGGCAATGGTACGTTGGATAATGGATTCAGAAACGGATTTGGGAGGACTGTAATTCCAAAAGCATAAGAAATGTTATAACAGAGGACATGCAAGATGTGACTTACTGGTTTTTACGAAGATGCAAGTTGATCTCCTTGGCTGCCAACTCTTCTGGTTTCTTCACTCGTCTCTGCTTGGTCAAGTGAAGTTCTGGACTCTGCTAATCGCTTTGGACTCTCCTTTGATTCAAAAATCCTTCGACTGATCTCCAAAATGAAATTCCGATCCGTTGTTTTGGTTTGGGGAGCCCATTTACAGGGAACCGATGGCGGTTGCGTAACCGACGGCGGTCGAGTAGGAACCGGCATCGGTTAGGAAAAAGTAGGCTATTTTTAGTAAAATAGCCCACCTTCCCTGCTTTTCTCCCGAGAGATCAGTTGCGGGCTTGGTCAAGTGGCTAGAAGGTCGGCTTTGGGTGCGAGTAAGGAGGCATTAGTTATGGATGTGAGTCTAGACCAAGTCATGGGTCTTAATTAGGTTAGTTTAGGGTTAGGGCTAGGTCATGATGAGGTGGCAAAGTGAGGTGGCGGGTAAGGTGATGTGGATTTATCAATTACAAGGTAATTAATAAATAGTTGTGTAAAGTTTAGGTAATGAGGTTAGGTTGCGAAATGGGATGCGGGTCACAGGGGTCGTGAGACACGAATTTGGTGTCTACACCAGAAATATAAAACTTCCTTTCGAAGGTGGTCAGTTCCCTGCTAATATGAATTAACACAAAAAGACTGCAAAATATCAATTAAATTATTTTGTTAAACTAGGTAGGGAAAGGCAAATTTTTTTGTTTTGATCGAGGAACCGATGTCTTGAATTCTCGATAACCGATGCGATTCATCGATAACCGATACCGGTGGGTTCTAGGATCTTCTTGGTAGCTATGGTGTTTTGTAAGGCTGGTTTATGGATGATATTAGGAAATGGGATGATTAGAAGTAAAAGGATAACAGTTAGATGCAATGACACGTTGGGTAGTAGATTCAGAGACGGATTTAGGAGGACTGAAATTCACAGAGCAGAAGAAATGTTATAACAGAGGACATGCAAGATATGACTTACTGGTTTTGGCGAAGATGCAAGTTGATATCCTCTACTGCAAGCACTTCTGGTTTCTTCACTCGTCTCTGCTCTGTCAAGTGAAGATCTGGACTCTGTTCCTCGCTCGCAATGCTCTCTATTGATCCAGAAATCCTTCGACTGATCCCAAAAATGAAATTCCGATCCGTTGTTTTGGTTTGGGGAGCCCATTTACAGGGAACCGATGGCGGTTGCGTAACCGACGGCGGTCGAGTAGGAACCGGCATCGGTAAGGAAAAAGTAGGCTATTTTTAGTAAAATAGCCCACCTTCCCTGCTTTTCTCCCGAGAGATCAGTTGCGGGCTTGGTCAAGTGGCTAGAAGGTCGGCTTTGGGTGCGAGTAAGGAGGCATTAGTTATGGATCTGAGTCTAGACCAAGTCATGGGTCCTAATTAGGTTAGTTTAGGGTTAGGGCTAGGTCATGATGAGGTGGCAAAGTGAGGTGGCGGGTAAGGTGATGTGGATTTATCAATTATAAGGTAATTAATAAATAATTGTGTAAGGTTTAGGTGGTGAGGTTAGATTGCGAGATGAGATGCGGGTCACAAGGGGTCGTAAGACACAAATTTGGTGTCTACATTAGCCCCTTATTGTCATGTAGCTTGTTCTGTAAAGCTGCGCGGACAATAATATGAAGTGGTTTCTCATGTTAAAGATGTAGGTAATCCCCCTCAAATCTATCACCGATTGAGTGAACGGGAAAACAGGGATAGGGTTGATAAAGGGTACATGTTGTAGAGATGATGGTAAGGTGGTGGGGTAGGGCCAAGGAAGCAGACGCATGTTGAAATGCAATAGTATGACGAGGGTACATGATTTGACAAGCAAACCAGCAATGTGTAGGCAAAGGTCGATAGTTTATCCAAACAAGGGTGATATAATCCTGGTATCCAAGGCATAGGAAGTAGCTCCAGGGTATATAACAGGTGAGGTACAGGAACGTTTAGGCATGTTCGACAAAGCAAAAATGGTTGGTTTGGTTGAGATAAACGTCACGGTCTAGGTCTAGGCAAAGTTGGTCGACAGATCAAGTCAAGGACCCTAATCATGCTAAAACACGAACAGGTGAGCTCGATTGAACAAAAGGTACATGATGGATGGATAAAATAAAACGTTGATTGTGGGTATGGTATTGAAGTGATGCGGTCGTGGGTCGGGCCAAATTGTTGGGGCGAGGCCTTGGGTCGGGCCGGATGGGTAGGGTGAGGCCTTGGGTCGGGCCAAATGGGTAGGGCGAGGCCTTGGGTCGGGCCAAATGGGTAGGTTAAGGCCTTGGGTCGGGCCAAATAGGTAGGTTGAGGCCTTAGGTCGGGCCAAATAGGTAGGGCGAGGCCTTGGGTCGGGCCAAATAGGTAGGTTGAGGCCTTGGGTCGGGCCAAATAGGTAGGGCGAGGCCTTGGGTCGGGCCAAATAGGTAGGTTGAGGCCTTGGGTCGGGCCAAATAGGTAGGGCGAGGCCTTGGGTCGGGCCAAATAGGTAGGTTGAGGCCTTAGGTTGGGCCAAATAGGTAGGGCGAGGCCTTGGGTCGGGCCAAATAGGTAGGTTGAGGCCTTGGGTCGGGCCAAATAGGTAGGCGAGGCCTTGGGTCGGCCAAATAGGTAGGTTGAGGCCTTGGGTCGGGCCAAATAGGTAGGGCGAGGCCTTGGGTCGGGCCAAATAGGTAGGTTGAGGCCTTGGGTCGGGCCAAATAGGGAAACAAATGGTGTTCAGCAAGGGTGGATATAGGCGAGATGTGGTTAAAAAGGGGCAAATGGTAAATAGGGGCAAAAAATAAAATTGGGGGAAAGTTGGGTAGAGAACCGATGTCGATTACGCTGACCGATATCGGTTAAGCGACCGATACCGGTTCCTTAGGGCAAAATGAAACCGATATCGGTGAAAGGCGAAAAACCTATAAAAAGAAAAAAATACGGCTTGTCATTGTCACTTTTGTTATTTACAAACCAAATCGACTTGTCGACGTGGAGAGTTGGGATTAGAGGCTTGATTGAGTGAGGTGGAGCTATTGTATTAGCAAGAGAGTTGATAGTGGGCCCGATTAAGGAGGAGGCAAGATTGATTGGTAGGGACCCAGCGAATCAGAGATGGAGCCATAACACGAAGCGAGGAGGAGCTGGAGGGGCTGGACCACAATGGACCGCCACCGCCCATCCCACCACAACGACGTGTTGTCGTCGGTAGATTCAAAACTCTTTAATTTGGTGATTTGGTTGTATTATGCTAAATTGGGGGTTTGGGTAGGAATTAACCTTTTTTAGGAAATAATGAGAAAATGGAAATGATTTGAAAAAGGGAGAGGGTAGATAGGCTAGATAGGCTAAGGTGGGTAGGTGGGTAAGTTTTTAGGGTTTTTGGGTGGGTAGATGGGTAGAAATAGGTAAAAAAATGGGTTTTGGGGGCCGCGCGGGGGTTCGGCTCCGGGAGAGGACAGTGACCGATGTCGGTCACTAAGCGACCGGCATCGGTCGCACAATTTTAGGGAAAGGGAGACTTGTTGGTGACCGGTGTCGGTCATGTATCGGCCGGCGTCGGTAGCTTGTTTTGGGTTTTTTGGGTTTTTGGGTTGGGTTGTGGGTGGGAGTGGGGGTTGGGTTAGGGGTGGAGAAGGGTTAGGTGTGGGGTTAGGTTTTGGGTTTTTGGGTTGGGTTGCGGGTCGGTGTGGGGGTTGGGTTAGGGGTGGAGAAGGGTTAGGTGTGGGGTTAGGTTTTGGGTTTTGGGTTGGGTTGGGTTTGGTGTGGGTGTGTAGGGGTGGTAGGTTGTTAGAGGGGGCGGTAAAGAGTCGGGGTATGGTCGGGGGATAAAAAGGGGTGTTTAGATGACAAAGTAGATGTTGTAATAAAGAGTAGGTCTAAGGATGTGGGTTGGTTTTGCAGGCACGTCAGCAGTTGATGATGCGGGATAGGATGCCCCCGCTATTGGTGCGGATGAGGCCACACGTATCTGCGGCTCATTGGGCCATCATGCGTGAGGTGGGACTCGGTGGAGTCCAGTGAGGTACAGTGATAGAGAGAGATCACAGCCTGATGGTTGCCCTCATCGAGAGATGGGATCCAGCGACCAATGTTTTCCATCTCCCGACTGGGGAGATGACCGTCACATTGGAGGATGTGTATCGCATCCTTTGGTTACCTATCGAGGGAGAGGCAGTCTTCCAAGTAGATTCAAAGACTGCCATGGATAGCATACTGTAAGTTTTTGGGGATGCAGCCGTGCTACTGACCAACCATAGCACAAGTATCGGGTACGGTGACATGTACCGTGCACATCGACACGAGACACGACTGGCTATGTTGATGATGGTTGGGATCACCTGCTTCGCCCTCCCGGACTCAGAGGGAGGCCGCTTCCCACGAGCATTGATGGGGGTACTACTGGAGATGGTGGAGGAGCACACCTGTTACGCCTGGGCACCAGTATATCTGGTGCAATTATACAGGGAGCTATGGGGCTATCGCCGGAGGAGGCGATTTGGTATTTTTTCTACATTTTGTTGCATTGTTGGGCATCAAGCACATCGTATGCATTAGGCGATAGGGTTACCAAGCCTGTCAGGTCATAGGTCATATACCGATATGGCTTTCGAGGTGGTTGGGGTCGTGGGCCCACCACGAGCGATTATGGCGAGTCGGGATGTGGCATACTATAGACATTTGCTAGAGGGCCTTATAGCAGAGACATTGTATGGAGACCCTACGAGAGGTCACCATCCCAGCAGAGGAGCCCGCTTACGATTGCACCTAATCCAGTACACATTACGGATAGCGGGACGAGAGGCCGAGGAGAATACAGTGGATACCCACAGAGAGAGTGCACGCGAGCGATGGGGCTGCGACAGGGCGAGCCACCTCCCGTTCCTCGGTCACAGAGAGATGATGTAGAGCCCCACCGCCCCACCACCACACCTTTGGATCCAGTTGGTAGCGAGAGGCCAAAGCAGTGAGGTGTAGATGATGCTTTGCACAGGGAGCATACAGGTGTGGTGGGCTAGGTAGAGAAAGCGGCCGAGATAAGACTTTGCCGCCCAGAGACTTAGGCTGCAGTGATAGGAGAGAGAGATCAGCTCAGGGGTCAGGTGCAGCTCTTACGGGCGGCTAATTGCAAAGCAGCACAGCACGAATAGGTGTCTTACGAGGCGGTGCTTGAGCTTAGGTGCAGAGCACGAGCGGCACCACCACCACCAGCACCACAGCCACAGTGCGAGTGTTCGAGTGCACGAGCGGAAGACAGTACAAAGCACCACCACCACAGTACGTACCCACGCCCCTGAGCACGTAGTATAGGTACAGTACCACAGCCACGAGCACCACCAGCATGCACCAAAGACGAGCACATGGGGCACTTTGGTAGTAGGTGTCGAGACCAGCCCAGTACCTACGGTGGCTCGAGAGCGTTACATGGAGGCTGAGCGGAGGCCCGATACTATCGAGATATTCTTGATGGTACTGGGCTGATTATCAGCCCTATGTGGCACATAGAGCGAGAGACCTCTCGGAGCCGAGAGGTCTCGGGGAGGCGGCCCACGCCTAGTGGGTCTATCACGAGCGGGGAGGCGAGAGGCACCACGGGGACCAGGTGGGGAGAGGTGCCGAGGGCGGTGGGAGAGTTGAGATCCCAGACATGGTGTATTGATAGATGGACACCGGTCTGCCCAACCGGTGTATTGATAGAGGCTGCATGCCTATGTATTATTCATGTATTCATTTATTCATTTATTGTATACCGGCCTGCGAGCCAAGTAGGGGTTGTATAGTGGATACCGGCCTGCGAGCCGAGTATATATCTATTTTTGATACGAGGGACCGGCCTGCGAGCCGAGTCGAGATTTTTTGATAGTTATTGCGCCTGCGTGCCGGCTTTGGTGGATTATGAGATCACAGAGGCCCCGATGTAGGGCACATTGTATTTTTGAAAATTTGTATATATATAGAGACGATGTTTTGATCCACGTGCAGTGTTCAAAATGTGTTTAAATATTTTGTTAATGGTTGGTAATATATAATGTATGATAAGTTTTAGTTGACATGTTGATAGATGGATGATGTTGATGTTTTTGTTTTTGCACGTATATATGAATGTCAGGTTATGTGATAAATTGGTGGTTTTGTGACATTGTGATATATGTAACTGATGAGTTGGATCCAAATGATGTATAGATTGATAGTTTCTTGATATCCGTAGTTGATGGTTTGTGTATTTGTATAAAATAAATGATGTTAATGAAATTGTAATGCTATGTGTGGTGGATGAACAAATGTGGTAAATTGTGTTGTTTATGCAGGAAAAGAGGCGGGCGCGACAAAAATTTAGGTGAGAAATGAAGAAAAGAACGCTGTTGAGAAAAGATAGGTAAGGAACCGATATCGGTTAAGGAACCGATATCGGTATCGATAGACCGATATCGGTTAAGTAACCGATATATCGGTTATTTAGGTATGAGCTTTTCTAAAAATAGAAAAGCTAGGGTGGCAACTTAAGTTTTAATTTTTAGAGCCATGCAAGAGGTTAAATATGCGAACGTGACGCTTTTTGGCAGTAGAGACAGTATTTGCATGAGAGATTTGAGTGATAAGGAGAAGAGAGACAGGAATTTGTATGAGAGATTTGGGTGATAAGAAAAGAGACTGGGAAGGTGAATGCGATCGGAGATTCAGAAAGTAGAAAGGTGAATTTGAAAAGAGTGGTGATAATGGCAGGACGAGGAGAAACATCCAGCAGGCAGGGACAAGAGGGAAGACAAGGGCCACCTCAAGCTACTGCAACCCCAGAGGTAAATGTTTTGGTTGTGATTTGATTTTTGCATGTGTTATGAATAAGAGATTAAGTGGGTAGATATGAAGAAGAAAACATGATAGCAAGGGTTATAGGTGAGGTAAGTGTTACGTGGTAGGTAATCAAGGGTTTCGGGTATGTCTGTGTATACAGAGAGGAATAAACGAGCAATTTATTGTCGTAGGTGGTTGTTTTAGGCAAGATGTATGTAATTGACAGTGACCGGTAGCGGTTAGGGAGAACCGGTATCGGTTACTCAACCGATATCGGTTATGTATAACCGATACCGGTTACTGGAGGAATTTCCAGAATGTTTGAAAAACCCTGACGGATTGAATGGTTGTTTGTTGTTTTGGTGTATGCAGGCAGAGGCAGGGTTGAGGATGAATGATAATGTGCCAGCACTGTTGTCACGGATCCGAGCGGATGTAACACCAGTGGAATGGACATTGATAAATCATTTGGGGTTAAGTGGAATCCGTTATTATTCACGAATTACGGAACCATGCTATGTTGCAGGCATTGATTGAGAGATGGAATCCCGAGACAAATACCTTCTATCTGCCAACAGGGGAGATGACAGTAACATTGGAAGATGTGTTTCGTATTTTGAGACTCCCCATTACAGGAAAACTAGTATATCAGGCACTACCTAGCGCGGCACGGGGAGCGATAACAGCAGTATTTGGTCCATACGCACGAGATTTGACACAGCGAGGTTTATCCTTTACGTATGGGGTAATGTATGCAGCACACCCTGAGGAGACAAGGTTAGCGTGATATTAATGATAAGCGATGACGGTATTATGGCGAAATAGGAAGATTTCCAAAGGCATTGATGTGTGTTATCTGGGAGATGGTAGAAAGGAACGTGACGTTTGCGTGGGCACCTGCATATTTGGCGGAGCTATACAGGGGTTTATGGGCTTGTAGGCGAAATCACAGGATGACGCTGGATTGTTCATACTTATTACACTGTTGGGCCTATGAGCACATTGTTTGTGTGCGACCAATAGGCCAATCCCTCCGGGCAGGAGAGACCGGAGTACAGAGGTTGGGATTCAGACGATGGGTCCAGACAGAACAAGAGGCCAGATCTCAAGCCGTGATGGGTGATATTGAGTATTACAGGTAGGTATGGGAGAGGGTGACGGTTGCGGACATCTGTTGGAGGCCTTACGGTAACTATATGGTAACAGAGAGCATAGCTGAGGAGTTAAGGGGTGTAGAGCGAATGAGGTGGATCGTGGGGCACAGGCCAGGTGAATATGAAAGGATTCCGATAGATCGCGTGCAGCGACAATTTGGATTTGTGCAGGATATACCCCTGGCTTATAGACCATATATGAGGATCGACGCAGAGGCGACTCTCACTCCCGGCCAACACCTCTAGAAGGTCCTAAAGAGGTAGCAGCCGATCGCAGGGTAATGGACGCAGGAACAACAGAGGCCTATAGATTATGGTGGGTAGCGGAGCTGCGAGGTATACGTGATTGTCCCCGACATAGCATTTGCGTGATTACAGCGAGAGAGGATTTTCTGCAGCGTTTGGTTCAGCAGCTCCAAACACAGGTGAATGAGACAAGAGGATTGTTAGTGGTTGCGGAGTCACGGGCGGAGAGACTAGAGGCTGGAGTTCTCCATGCGAGAGGGCGTATTCATATGTTACAGGAGAGATTGGCAGATCGGTGGCGGTACCAATAGTCGTGTACCTTTGAGGACGAGAGAGACCGGCGAGAGGGTCGACGATCACGATCATCACCTAGTTCGGGATGAGGCGTGAGGCAGAGTAAATGTTAGCAAGGTATAAGAATAAATAAGAGTACCGACCTGCGTGTCGATGATAGAGAAGATGTATTTGTTTAACATCTAAATAAAACAAGATATGTATGTTGATTTGAGTTATAATAATAAGAATGTTTGCGTTGTGATTTTTGGTGTTTTGAAAAAGGATAAAGAGGAATGTGATTAAATAGAAATACACAAAAATATTTATATTTACCACACATGATAGGTTATGGTAGGGGATGGTCGAGCTAACCTTGGGAGACCCCATGTCTCCGAAGTGCTGCCTACATAGCCCATTGCACAAAGCAAGGAGGGGCCTCAGACCGATGTAGTTCTCCCTTAGGATCAGGGAGAGGCGAATTCAGGCAATTTGGTACGGTTTAGGCAATTGGTTGGTTGGTAAAAATATTAAGATTAGTAAAGGTAAGGTTGATGGTGTTGGTAATGAATTGGTGATGTTGTAAAAGGTATGAGGGAAGCGGAAGTTAGCCTACCCAAGTAGTAGGGAATCGTGTCCTGATTAAGGTCAACACACAATCCTAGATGCGAGGCAAAGCAGAAAGAGTGCTCCGTAGATGAAGAGAGCTAAACAAACCACACCACGTAGAACGAGCTTGGAGCCCTAGGTACCGTGCATAGACGAGAAGTCAATAGGTGAAAAGAGTTGTATGATCACAATATATCAGGTGTACGTCACGTCCCTTGAGTTGAAACAAATGGTGAGGTGAGGTGGATGGTATAGCTGAGGTGCAGAGAACTTATTACAAAGTGAGTGTTCTGCGAAGAGAACCTACCCTAAATAGACAAGTCCATGACTCAAAAGTTCTTTTGAATGAGGCTTTTATTTTATTGAATGTAAACTGATCGATGCGGGAAGTCTACAAGGGATATTGATTGTATTATTCTTGAGGTCTTCACAAAGCTGATCAATGCGAGAAGCTTCTGATAAAGGCTGACTGTGTATAGCTGTCCTTCAAGGGAGCAGTCTATTTATAGTAGCAGATATGGTTTTAATGCATAGCTGTCCTTCGAGGGGATCTATATATAATAATAGCAAATAGTTCGGCATATAAATGTCATCCTTCGAGGCGCAGTCTATATTTAATTTAGATGACTAGATGTTCTTTTGGCGTGAAGCATCTAGTGTAGTAGGAAGTTTGACTCAAGAAAATCCCATAAGAATACGGCTTATTTTAATACTTTGAAGTCATAGACTAGACTAAAAAGGGGAAGGCATCATCGAGGAGGTGAGAATCAAACTATGTGAGCTTGATTGTTATTATGAGGTATAGGAAACAGAGTGTATGTAGTGGTAAGTGAGCTCAAGGGACGAGCGGTAGATAAGTGATATAACACTAATTTCAACATAGAATGGGTGAAGATGCAAGGCATTAAGGGTTCGAGCTCAGGAGTTTACCATTAAGCGAAGCTAAGCGATAAGTACCGATCCATAGGTGTGAGTGATTATATAAGGCCCAATCCAATGGGAGCAAATTTTCCACGTTTGCTCTTTTCTAGTTTGGTTACATGCGATTCTCTTTGAGGACAAGATCACCAACCTTAAAGGTACGCTCATGAAGTCGCTTATCATAAGCACGTTTAATGCGTTTTTGATAGATTTGAAGGTGATCAAGAGCCGTAAGACGCAAAACGCGTTCGTCAAGAAGCTCCAATTAGGCTAACCGCTCTTGGCGGAAATCATCGTTGGTGAGAATATCCTGAAGAGATATTCTAAGGGAGGGTATTTGTATTTCGAGAGGCAAAATAGCCTCGGTACCGTATACCAAAGAAAAAGGTGTGGCATTAGTAGAGGTACGAATGCTAGTACGATAAGCCCAAAGGGCAAAGGGAATGTGATCGTGCCAATTTCTTCCGGATTCATTGACAACTTTCATGAGGATTTTGGTTAGTGTTTTATTAGAGGACTCGGCTTGCCCATTGGCTTGTGGATAGTAGGGTGAGGAGAAACTAAGTTTGATACCAAAGTTGTCGCAAAGGTCTTGCAACAACTTGTTTTTGAAAGATTTTCCATTATCTCATTATCGGGCGATGAGGAACACCAAAACGGAGATAATGTGGTGGTTAATGAACTCGACAATTTTTTCTTTTTGATTGAAATGAGTGGAATAGCCTCCACCCATTTTGTGTAATATTCGGTCATTGTGATTATCCAACGGTGACGTTGTGAAGAGGTCGGGTAAATCTCATCAATAAGGTCTAAACCCCATTGTGAGAAGGGCCAAAGATCTCGAGCGACACAGAGCGGGTGGCTAGGAGTATGTTGAAGGTTGGCATGTTCTTTGACACATAACACAACGCTTAACATATTATTGTAGCGATCGTTATTAGAGTAGGCCAATAATAACCAAGGCGAAGGATCGTTTGGCCACAGCGAAGGCCACTAAAATGTCCACCACAAATACCGTCATGGACTGTTGGATGGTATGAGTGGCCTCGCGCCGATTAGAAACGGCGAAGGAGGATGCCATCAAAGCAGCGTTTATAGAGGAGTCCCCCATGACAACATAACGCGAAACACTTTTAAGAAAAGCACGTTTGTCGTTACTAGTAAGGTCAAGTGGGAGGACGAGATATTGTAAGATAATCATGAAATTGGTGATACCAAGTATCCTGCGAACTAGTAGACACGGTATTTATCATACAAACTACCGGGGTTGAATAGGATGGGGCAAAAAGTTGCTAGACCACAATGAATAATTCAGAGTCAGTTGGTGCGGCAGGAATTTGCGATTTTAGGGAAGCCATAGTGTCCGCAAATTTGTTAGTGGAGTGTGGAATGGTTTGTATAGAATAGTGGGTAAATAAGGCTAGAAGTGAATCCACGTAGTGTTTGTATTTTTGAAGTTCCTCATTTTTTCATTGGTAGACGCCCATAACTTGATTGACTACCAATTGAGAGTCACCAAAAATGTTGATAGATTTGATGCCTAAGTGTAACGTAACTTGGAGACCCAGAACAAGGGCCTCGTATTCCACTGTATTATTAGTGCAAGGGAAATCGAGTCGAATGAAAGAGGCATATGCTCGGCATCGAGAGGAATGAGAACAACGCTGGCTCCTCCGCCGCGTGGCGGCATTTAGATCCATCGAAGAAGAGGGTCATTGGGTACGACTCCTCCGTGAGGAAAAGAGTAGCGATGAGTTCATCGGGAAATGTGAAATTGGTAAATTGTTCCCCGAGGTAAAGGAGCTTACTGCAATTTGGTGCGAGAGTTTGTCCTTTGATGGATTTAAGTGTGACAAACTCAAGGTCGAGGTCGGCGAGAAGCATGAGCCATCCGCAATGCGTTGGTTCGAGATGAGGTTTGGCATACATGTAATGGATGGGATCTGTATTGGTGATGACGAAAGTCTTGTGATTTAGAAGGTAGTGTCGGAGTTTGGTGGCCACGAATGATAGGGCTAGGCATAACTTTTCTATATGTGTGTACCTAGTCTCATAGTCCACCAAAGTATGACTTATATAATAAACGGCTTGTTCGCGATTCTCAGAGTCATGATGTGCAAGCATGGCTCCTACAGCGTGGTCGGTGGCGGAAAGGTAAAGGTAGAAAGGGCGGTCGTCTTGGGGTGGGATAAGCACGGGTGGCTGCAAGAGATAGGATTTGAGAGCTTCGAAGGCTTGGTGACATTCTTCACTCCATTGGAATGCAATATCCTTTTTAAGGAGGTGATGGAAAGGTTGACATCGATCCGAAAGTTGGGAGATGAAACGTCGGATAGATTGGAGCTTACCTTGTAAACTACGCAATTGTTTGAGATTTTTGGGTGGGGGCATTTCTAGGATAGCTTTGACTTTAGATGGATCGACCTCAATGCCACGCAAAGAGACGATAAAGCCAAGAAGTTTTCTCGAAAGAACACCAAAGACACATTTCTTGATTGAAGGTAGACGAGAATATTGTATAGCAGGTGATCAAAAATAATGGTTAAAACATCGAGATGTTCACTACGATGTTTAGACTTGCCGAGAAGATCGTCGACATAATCTTCAAGGATAGTGTGCATAATGTCATGAAAAATGTAGGTCATAGCCCGCCGATAGGTAGCCGCATTCTTAAGGCCAAACGGCATGACACGATAACGAAGGTTCCCAAGGAGTTATGAAGGCGATTTTGTGTTGATTGGCGAGGCAACCAAAATTTGGTTGTATCTTGAAAAGCCATCCATGAGAGAGAGCATCTCATGACCTGCAGATTAGATCAACAAGTTGGTAAATGCTAGGTAAGGGAAGTCATCCTTAGGGCAAGCGAGGTTAAGATCCCGAAATCATGCATATCCGAAGTCCCCTTGTCGCTTTAGTGACGAGTGCGATGTTAGAAATCCATTGAGGATAGTCAATAGGCAAGATGAAGGAAGCGAAAGGAGTCGTTGGAGCTCCTCTTTGACCAAGAGAGCAATGCGTGGATGCATTTTCTCAATTTCTGTTTGGCTGGTTTGGAATCGGGGTTTAGGGTGATGTTATGGACGGCAATGGTAGGATCAATTCCTGGCATGTCAGCGTAAGACCATGCGAAAGCTTGGTTGCGAGCACGGAGAAAGGTAGTAAAGGCGGCTTGTTCTGATGTGTTAAGGGATTGTCCAATCTTCACAATGTGAGGATCCTCCTCCGTGTGGATGTTGATTTCTATGGTAGATTCGTTCAGCATGGTTTGGGTTTCAGATGGTAAGGCTCGTTGAATATAAGAATCATCCGCGCCAAGGTAAGTGAGGATGGAGTCATCATCCTGGCATTCAACAACATTAATCAAAGGTGAATCCTCTTCGATCATGTCTGGATACAGAAGGGGAAGAGAAGATGGGTCCTCATTATCGCGTTGATAAGTGAGAGGACCTATGAAGATAGCATTTATGAAAAAAAAAAGTTAGGAGGGATGGATTCAGGGTCTATAGATTCTGTGGGTGATGATGGCAAAGTGGGTGATGATGGTTTGGTAGGGGCGACGTCTTCTTCTTCCAGGATACGGTGACGAGGTGTCTCTGTGTAGGTGTTTCGGAAAACCGAGACCACTACGATCATTATGTTTACTGGTAGTCACGGGAATGAGTGTATGTCGGCCTTGTTCGTAAAGACCAAAACCAAAGCCTTTCCAAGCACGCGAGTCAAGAAGGTGAGGTGCGGCGAAGCGACAATTTGTCAAGTATTGAAAATCAGATTGGAAGGGAACCACACCAAGAGGGGGTTCGGGGGGTAATGGAGGATGCGTCAACACCCCCATACGTTAGGTTGGTGCGCGGATGGGGTGGTCCGTAAGAGATTATCTCCCCACGCGACGTCGTAGGTGGGATGTGCATGTAATTGTCCGTACTCTGCGAGGGTAGGAAAGAACTAATGTTATATAAGCGGTACTCCCCAGCGTAAGGCGCTGAAAAACATCTACTAAGGGGTGGAGGTTGGAATGTTAGCTACGGGAAGGGAAGTGGTTTTGCGATGGTCGTTTCATCGATTGAAGGCGTAGGCGCGGTTGAGGTGGATGGTTGAGGTACATTTGAGGAGGATGGTTGGGTTGAATGTATGGGTGTCTTGATTGGTATAAGCACATCGTTAGGCGGTATAACATATTGCAGGTTTTAAAGGGGGAGGGTCATCTTTTATGGTGTAGGACTTCCCTCGTACTCAAATTTTATGCATCTATGTAATATTGAGGAACGCATCCCATGGCTCGGATCCAAGGCGACCCGGCAATATATTATATTGGAACTCTCCATCCAAGACATAGAAGAGTTTGGGTAAAGTACGTGGTCCTACCCGAATGTTGAGGATCACGGTGCCTAAGGTAAAGTAATAAGCGTCATTGAATGACCGCAACATGATGGGGTTGGCACACATGCAACTAGAAGGGATATTCATTTCTTGGAAGGATTTTGAAGAGATGATGTTTAGGCTACACCCCGTCAATCATAACACGATGTACTCACGAATGTCCCGGATGTAAGATGAGATGAAAAGAGCGAGGTCGGGATCTTACATGCACAAAGTCAACAATTTCATCTTGAGAAACCGATCGCTGCAATGACAGCTTGTTGTACCGAGATAGAAGTGGTGGGGAGATGGATTGTTTGGTGAGAGAAGCAACATGATTGGGTGTTAGAATGGAGGCAACAGGTAGGGTTTCATTAGGTAAAACCTCTATCCCTTGAAGGATCTCAACGAGAGCTTGTCGATGAGATTCAGAAGTCTGAATGAGATCATACAATGTCATTTTTACGGGCGATTGGTGAAGCTGTTTAATCATATTTCGGTGGGCAATGCCATTAGAGACGGGATAGGCGGGTCCGCGAATGACCACTTTAGGTGGTGATGCAATCGGGATGTTTGACGGAGAAAGAGATGCCGCATGTGTGTTTTCTTTTGCTTTCCCATTGTTTTTCTGCCCTCGAGTAGCGACACTAATCATATTAATCTTGTAGACCTGAGATGAGGAAGATGGTTGGGATAACTCATGGTCTTCAAGAGGTGGGGTTGTAATAATGATAGATCTTGGTGAGGCGGGGACAGATGGTATAGGAGAGGGAATGGAAACTAAAGGTCTCTCCCTTCGTAAGTTGTCTTTCTTAATCTTTCTATCCGGGAGAGGTGACTGACGAAGGATGGTTTTTAGAGCTTTGCATCCCTCCACATCATGTCCTGGTGTGCGGTGATAAGCGCAGATTTTAGACTCATCGTAACCCATAGGTCGGGGTTTAGATGGGTCATAAGGTCTAAGTGGAGGTAGGGAAATGGTCGCATTCTCCACCAACATAGCAAGGATTTTGGCGTAAGATCCTTTGAGTGGGTCAAAATCGGAAGAGGATGAGGGTATTGGTTGTGCGGGTTTTGGTAATGTTTGGGCATGATTGGTTCGCACGGGTGGTGGTTTAGCCGAGGGGTGTTGATACGTGGTTTTTACTAAACGTGATTTCTTTGGCGCAGAAGCTATGTGGGATGATGAGGCCGTAGATGATGTGGTATCAGAAAACAACCACGGGGAAATAGGAGTGACCGAACACAAATCTTTTGATGATGGAATTTGTTTAGGGTTGATAGGTGGACGGAATACGCGGAGTAGCGGTGTTGCTATACCTGGAATTTACGTATGGGTGCGGAAGGTGTAGGTTGTTTTGAAGAAAACGCGGGAGGTATGATATATTGATGTAAGGTAGAGGATGGGGTCCCAATATGGAAGGTAGGTATGAGCGATGATGGTTTTGATTGCGATAGGGGCCGGATTGAATTTGTCTCCTAGGTAGCGGGGCGGATTTATTTTGGATAGATCAAGTCGCTTGGCGGGTGCGTTAGGCTGGTTATTGGTGAGGTCCCAAGCGTAGGGGAAGATCTGGTTAAGTTGATGGAAGTGGACGGGGCATTTGGTAGAGGTGAGGGGGGTGAAGGTGAGAACAGGGGCATTTTAAGCTTCTATAAACACTTCGGGTATATGGTGGAGACATCGGGATCAGTCATTTGCATTTGAGTAGAAAAGGGGTACTCAAACATTCCCATAGGGCTGTTGTCATCTTACGTGGAATGACGCAGTCTCAGTGTGATTTGTAATTTTTGTACGGAAGAAAGGTGGGTTGTAATTCCAGTCCACTGCGGGTGTGACACAGGAGGTAGATGAGGCACTGTATCAATAGATGTTAAGAGGTCCACCGGTTGTTGAAAAGATTTAGGTGATGAGGGACTAATAGGTAGGAGGGCGTGTTTGAGGGGATCTGTCATGTTTAAAGAATGTGGTGATGTCAGTGTAAGAGATTTCTCGTCTAAGGATGTCAAAAGGAGTGGTGAGCCTTCCTCTTGTGCAGCAGGAGCGGTAGAAGGGGACGTTTGGGAAATAGATAAATTGGATAACATCCGCTCACAGTCTTGTAGGGATGTGGTGTAAGAAGACTCGTCGATGAGAAGAGAAGTCAGGGCGATTAACTCTTCTGGGTAAAGGAATGATTTCACTTTGGCTTGATGGTGGTGAAGGAGGTTGAGACTCCTGTGTTGGTGGAGAGGCTTGATTCAAAATTTTTCAATAGAGGCTTTTGGTGAGAATCGAAGACGCTGTATGGATCTCATGAACACTTTCCTCATTAAGATATCTTGGTTTAAATTCTTGTTGAACGAGTGATTCGGGAATGGCTTGTTGAAAATTTCAGATTTCGGTTAGCGAGGCGTTAGGATTATCGAGGGTTATATCCCCGCATCAACCATTTCTGCACTATGTTTTTCAACATCTTGCAGTTTCATGACTATGTCCTTTTACGCGGTGAAAGTTACAAAAGTCATTTTCTTTGTGCGAGGAAGGTATTGCGCGGGTGGAGTCAAACCCAGTGAGGTTTAACGGGGGGCAAGGTGATAGCCCGACTTTGAGCAATTTCTCGGGGATGACGCCATAAGTTTCTCCCAAGGGAGTGTAATTGGTGGGCTCGGCCTTGTACTTATAAGTGGTTTTCGGCGGAGTATTGGGCGATGTTTGAGATTTGACCATTACCGCGTGGACAGCTCCTTTTGATTTAGAAGAAGTGGACGCGTGAGGAGTGGTGGTGTTTGGCTTGTTGGTAGAATCGGGAGTTCGGAAATTGGGGTTTTTGTTACTGTGAACCGCAATTTCTCTTCTTCTAGGCTCGAATTTCTAGTTTAGAGCCATGGTAAAGGCCTCGTCGAATGTGCGGAAAGTTTGAATTTGGAGGGTAGGGAGATGTGCTTAAGCGCGAGGCCGCGTAAATAGTTCGATAAGTTCGGTTTGAGGCAAGGCATACGTAAGTTGGTTGATAAGGCCCCATGTCGTCCAGCAAAATCTGTGATAGATTCGTCTTCAAATTGTCGGATGGCATAGAGGTCGGTGATAGATACTTTCTTGGCAATGTTAATGGAGAAATGATCCAAGAAAGATTGGGCTAGTTAGTTAAAAGAGAAGATCGAGTCTTTGGGTTAAAGCACCTTTGTACCACTCAAGGCGGGCCTGATAAGGACATGGGGAAGGTGCGGAGTAACAGGCGTCATCATGGGTAATCAAATAACAAGCATGTCTAAATGATCGCAAGTGTTGTTGAGGATCCTCTTTACTTTTAAAAGCGAGTAAATTTTGGCAACTCCCATTGAGGAGGTATGAATGAAGGGGACGAGAAGGGTGAATGGGCTCCCGACAAACTTGCTCGTATGTCAGGCGCTACGACTTCCCGAAATAAAGCCTCCAGTTGTGCATTTTGTCCATCATTTGTTTGATGAAATCTGTGGTTGGATGAGATGATGGTGCCACAGAATAGGGATGTCCCATATAAGGTGTTGAGGTTACTGGATACGTGTATGGGAATGAAAAGGTAGGCGGAGCTTGAGAAGGAAAGCTCATGTGAATAGGTGGCGGAGAGAGTAAGTCATGAATGGAGTGGTGCGAAAGAGAGATGGTAGGGAAGTTGGTGGTAACGATACGTGGGGTCCAAGATTAACCAAAGGAAAGCTAATCGGGGTCGTATGAACCTCTGAAGCCGTCGGATTGGGAGACGGGGCTAGAGATGCAGGAAGTAAGGCAGTGTTATCAGGAGGAGTGGGAGCTAAATGAGCAGCTATACTAATAGGCATGCCAATAAGGAGCTGACCATCAGGCGTACGGTCAGGGGCATGAGACAAATAGTCTTATGCTGGCCCTGATTAGCATCCAAAATTTGGCAAAGTCCTTGTCTCCTACGAGGAATTTGGGGATCTCACTTGTATCCGTAGGGTTCCCTATAGAATGTGAAGGGGGTGATTCGAGGGAAAAGACACAGAGTAGTCATGTGAAACCATGGCGGTGGCTTGCTTCGAGTGATGACAACCATGGACAAGAACACACAGGAAAGTTTCAATCTATCAAGAACAAAAACAACCTCAGAATGATGAATTTGGCAAGTTGCTGATTTGTCAGGGGCTGATGAAGACAGTAACCGATATCGGTTTAGTAACTGGTGTCGGTCACAGAGCAAACAACATCGGTCCCTTAACCGATGCCGGTGTCAAAATTCTAGGATAAGAAGATATAAAAGGCTGCTAATTTGATTTTTAGCAACGTTGAGTATATTTATCAACTTATTGATCACAGAAGACAAAGTATGATAGAGAAAACAGAATTTGAAAACAAGCAAGATGCACACGCAAATCCAGAGACTAATCCTAGGGTTAATTTTAATTATTGTGGGCTTATGCCTTTAGACGTAGAATGATGTCGAATCCTAAACAACAAGACCTAGGGGAAATGTCAAGTTTGTTTTGGCTTATAAGGTTACCTCAATCGGGCGGAGGAATACCGCGGAAAAAGGGGGGATGTTTGAGCTGTTGTGTTAATTGTGAAGTGATTCGGTATGTGTTGTGCAGTGAAACTAGGGTTAATTTCCTGTCAATACCGTGGATATCACCCCACGTGTACAACGACACATTACTTAATCTATGTTCACTAGAATTGAAGAACAACAAGCAGGAATGCAATGCATGTGTTTTAAACCCAAATCGAAAATTATGTTCGATGAAGCAAGAGAGATGACTTTCACTAATGCGAAACTAGGAAAGCAAGACAAATTCTTTACGAAAATATACAACAAAAGCAGCAACAGCAAATATGCTTCCTAAAATGAAAATAAGCAAGAGAAAGAAACCCAAAATGGGTCCCACCGGGCGTGCCAAAATGTTTCGCTCGGAATGTTTCGGCTTCTGGGAATAGAGTTGCTTCTATCCTTTCATTCCTTTTAGAAACAGATGAGGTTAGGGTTAGGAGGAATACCTGTTGAATGTCGAGATGGTGTGCGCGTACCGTAGAGAAAGATCAGGTTGACTGCGAAGAACTCCTTTTTGTCTTGGAAGGACTACCTGCAAATAAGAACACAAGACCACAGGATTTTAATTAGACAATAAATGAGGGAACTGCCTTGGGCCCAGGAAATATAAAACTTCCTTTCGAAGGTGGTCAGTTCCCCTGCTAATATGAATTAACACAAAAGACTGCAAAATATCAATTAAATTGTTTCGTTAAACTAGGTAGGGGAAAGGCTGGTTTTAGTTTTGATCGAGAGGAACCGATGCGGTTCTTGCGATAACCGATGCCGGTTACTGATAACCGATACCGGTGGGTTCTAGGATCTTCTTGGTAGCTATGGTGTTTTGTAAGGCGGGTTTATGGATGATATTAGGAAATGGGATGATTAGAAGTAAAGGATAACATGATTAGATGCAATGACACGTTGGGTAGTAGATTGAGAGACGGATTTAGGAGGACCGAAATTCACTGAAGCGAGAAGAAATGTTATAACAGAGGACATGCGAAGATATGACTTACTTGGTTTTGGCGAAGATGCAAGTTGATATCCTCTCTGCAAGCACTTGGTTTCTTCACTCGTCTACTCTGTCTGTCAAGTGAAGATCTGGACTCTGTTCCTCGCTCGAATGCTCTCTATTGATCCGAAAATCCTTTGGTGATCCCAAAAATGAAATTCCGATCCGTTGTTTTGGTTTGGGAGCCCATTTACTGAGGAACCGATGGCGGTTGCGTAACCGGCGGCTGTCGAGTAGGGCCGGCATCGGTAAGGAAAAAGTAGGCTATTTTTAGTAAAATAGCCCACCTTCCCTACTTTTCTCCCGAGAGATCAGTTGTGGGGGCTTGGTCAAGTGGCTAGAAGGTTGGATTTGGGTGCGAGTAAGGAGGCATTAGTTATGGATCTGAGAGTCTAGACCAAGTCATGGGTCCTAATTAGGTTAGTTTAGGGTTAGGGCTAGGTCATGATGAGGTGGCAAAGTGAGGTGGCGGGTAAGGTGATGTGGATTTATCAATTATAAGGTAATTAATAAATAATTGTGTAAGGTTTAGGTGGTGAGGTTAGATTGCGAGATGAGATGCGGGTCACGAGGGTCGTAAGACACAAATTTGGTGTCTACACTAAAAATATACCTTCACGAGTGAAAACGGCTAAGTCACGAAAAGATGAAATTCTGCTTTGCACGCATGTTCTCCCTATTCATTCACGCCTTTGAATATGACCTACTTTCCCATGTGGAATTCTTATGTGCTTTCTATCAAGTGTTCTCTGATCAACATTACCCACACTAATTTTATTATCGCCCGACAATGGTCATCTCCAAAAACTAAAGTAAATAATTGAAGAATGGAAAGAAGTAAAGAATAGAAGAATGGAAAGAATGAAAGAATGTTTTTACTCTGCAGTCTCTTCTTCTGCAACCTAAACAACTAATTCAAGATATTCCTATTTTATTTTAGCCTCCAAGGTCTACCACTCAACGAGTTCTTCCTTTTCTCTATCTGGAATGTCCACAACATTAGACTCTAGTTCATATTTTGCAATCTCCCCTTTTTCATTTTGCAAGACCAACACAATGTTGGACATTGCAGTCATCCTTCTCTCTAGTAAATCCATATTTTGTGCAATGATATTCCCAAGCTCTTCTCGCCAATTCTTTTGTGGTTCTTTTGCTCTTACCGGGCCTCATGCTTCCTGCGTAACCATTGATAACCTTTCTGCATGGCCAAATGTTTCATCCTTCATCACTTTCTAGACCTCATTGTTCTCCTCCAAGGTTTTTATGTTAATGAGTGCCTCCGAAGGCTGTGTGGATGTTCAAGGCTTGGTATGCTTTCTTCAGTTCTTCTTGTAGCACTTGTAGTATTCCTTCATATGATGCAATATTCCGCATCACTGAAGCCTTTTTTCGTGCTTTGCCTTTTGTCTTGGATCCTTTGGTGCTGGCATGCACAAAGGTTCATCTTCAAGCACTAGGTCCACCAACGTACCTATATATTGTATTACCAAAGGAAATTTCTTTGGTGCCTTTTACCAAGTGTTGCCTAGCCTTCATAACATTATCAACAATTTCCTCTATGATGTTGATAAATACAACATTAGTTTTACTGCTCTAAGTCTCTTTCCTTCTTTAGGAGCGTTATTTCTCCATCCTTAGTTTTAATCTCTTTCCTAAGCACCCTAATTATGGCAGCCTTGTCCATATTATGCCTTGCCACCTCTATTGATACTTTCACAAATGTATTTCTTACTGTTCATTTGACATGACAGTAGGCTTTACCATCATATATCTAACCTAAGGTGTCTTTTTTAACCTCCTCGATATGCATGACTCCTCACACACATAAAAATATGGCTCATCCATGTGCATGTGCATGGACCCTAATAATCGCTTCCTTGTATGTACTCTAGCCATGTATTCATCCAATAACTCCCAACCATATAAGTCCTTTTGTGACAAGCAGTGTGCCACGAAACGTGTGTAGAAAATTTTACATGCATCCTTTGCATAACCCATGGTTGGTGGAATGTGCTCTCCACTTATTCTTCTAGACCTTGGCTGCTTAGGAACTTGAGCCTCCAAATTTGGGACTTGTGCCTCCATGTCCTAAGCAGTCTCTGTAATTGTCTCATCTGTTCCCTTTTCCTCCTCTTCTCCTTGCTTCATTTCTTCATCTTTCTATTCTTCTACGTTCTCTAGAGGTGTAGGAGAATTAGGCATGCTTTCCTCTGATTCTTCCACCTCCTCATTCAACTTCAGTTTCCTTCTCCTTTTCTCGATTCTTTCCTTACGTGGAGAGAGTCTCGGGTGATTTACACACTTGTTGGTGGAGTAACACCTTAGGTCCTTGTTCTCTAAACACTCTCTTAAATCTATGTTGTCCTTTGACGCATCCAAGTCCTCATCATCCCCCTCTTGTGGCTGAGGTGGTGTAGTAGCATGCTCGAAACTTCACCTTTGTTCATAGGATGTCTTCTATCTCTACGCTCTAAATCAACACTATCATTGCACTCGGCCTCCTCATCCTCCACTTCAATTGGCTATGTGGGCTTAGGCCTTTGGGATGTTCTCCATCATGTGCTTACCCTTTGGTGGTGTTGGAAGTGTGAACTCATCTTCCACATACTTGTTATTCACCAACTTGGGATTTAGTTAGAGGTACACCGGTGCTTTACTCCAATATCTCCCACAACAAAATAATCTGGTTTAATACTCAATACATCTGAAATGAGACTTTCAATATATGTACCCCAACTTGAATACACATATTTCTTCCTTAGCATGTGGTAGTCACAATATACCTTGTCGAATTGAACATGAGGCACCACATGTATGAGAACCTATGTACTAATGCCTAGAAGTACCTTGTTTTGAAGGCATATGGTAACTTACACCAAGGGCTCTATGCTCCATCCTTCATGGTGAACCACACTATGCAAAAATGTTGGTATACAATGAACTAAACTACCTTTCCAACCACCAAAGGCAAGTCCTTGGGATGCACCATTCTTCTTCAAAGGCTGCATAGAGCCTATCGTACCACTTCTCAACCCTTTTCTTGACCTGTTCTATCATGGATCCTTCACACAAGTACTTTTTGAAGCATTTGCAGGTGACTTATTCTCCATGGGATACTCTCATAGCTTCTCTTTTCGGTCCATCAAGTACTCTAATCTCCATAAACACCAGTGACAATAGAACAACTACAAAATTGATCCTTCCTCCTGTGTGTGCTTCCTTGATGATTGTTTCGTAATGTAACATGAAACATTATAAACTACCCCTTTAGACATCTTTTTAGTAATGTGTAGCCACATGGTATTCACTTGTGACCACCTTTCTTGGTCATTTAGCTTTTTAATGATATGTGTGGGTGCTTACTGCACAACGAATATTTCTTCATTTTATCAATTTCCATGTTGCGTGGACCCTTTGTGTACCCCAATCCTTTACTGGTCTCTAATATTATGACATTTTCTATTAAATCATCTTGCAAATTTTCTCCTATGCCCTTCAACCCTCATATCTTTGTGGAGATGATTGCGGCTGAAATTCTTGCTTTTCATCTTGCAAAGTAGAAAAAAATCTTCATGCACTCTGCTCATGAGCCACTAGTACAAGGGCTCATATTTCCCAAAGTAAGGGAGTTCATATAGCTGGTAAACTCCAATATTCTTCAAGATCTTCTTGCCAACATCATCATACACTGGCATGTCTTCCGCCATGCGTTTATTTGTCTTTGTGTTTAGCAAGGCATCAAGTTCCTTCTTATTCTCGTAGTACGGTGGTTGTACTCACTCACCTTGATTTTCCTTATGTGAGAATCCCACTCCTAGCCTACGATAACCCCCTTTGGATATTGCATTTCAGAAAAATACTTTGGGAGCCATCTCCTCTTCTTCTTTGACCACCTTCTTCTTTCCCTTCACTCCTGCTGCAACTACTTTCTTGGGTGCCATTTCTACCTTGCAATCCTTTGTAGATACTCACCTCTTGAATTCTACAATATGTGAATCAAACCCTAGCTTGATTCAATGTGCCCTAGGTGAAATCACATGCCCTCGCTCCTCTCTGTCACCTTTCTTCACTCAAACCCTTCACCACCGGGGACACAATCTCTTTCTGTGCACAGATCTCTTCATCATGACTGGTTACACACCTCTCGCACCTCAATTCGATCACTCAGCTCTTTCACACTTAGCTATTTTTCAAATACTCTTAATCGCAATGGTAAAAATGAATTCACATCCCATCCTTATATATATTTTCAAATTTTTGATGCATTCATTGCTCCTTCACCTACCAAATATCCTCTCATTAATTGATCAATTCCATCCTTTCTGCATGTTACATCTTATGCCCTGTAGAACCTTTTAGCACAACTTCCTACCCTCTAGTAAGAGACTTCTCTTCGGTGTGCTTCCTTGCACACCTCGAGTACCTCATCACTACACCTTCTACTAGTAGTTGTTATGGCCTCTGCTTACCTCATGTTATACTATCCCTTCATTCATCTCCATCTTTGGTCATTTTTTAGAAGCAATCCTTTGACTTGAAGAGTACTGTAGCAGCTTATTCCTCCCACCTTTCGTTCCCATAATCTTGCACGGATACCAATAATCCATCCACCCCACAAAAAAAAATTGTGTAGTCTTCGTGCATAAACATGATTTATATAGTAATTAGCTTCATGCGTGTAAGCACACTTATTACACAACACACCAACTAAATTGAAAAAGCATAGCAACAAAGAAGGAAACACATTAAGGAAATAAAAAATTGAAAACCTAATCTAAATAGAAATACGCCTTATTACAAAAACCAAGAAGAATTATTTATAGTAGGGCTGCATCCTACTCCCATTGAAGTAACAAATACCAGTGTTCCATCAAGTGTTTCTAACTAGAAAGAATCTGCATTTCAAGGATGTAAGTGATAACATATGGCCCCAACCAATGTACCTTAAGTTTTCCTAGATGGTGCAAAAATTAGAGTCATAGAGAAGTACCATTCATCCAATCTCAAATTTCTTGTCCCTTATATTTATGTCATGCCATGCATTTTGCCTAGCATTTTCTTACTTATGACTCCAATGTGCTATGGCTCTTTTTTCATCAACTTGAATTATATTTTCAATCCGTTCTTTACAAGCTCATTCATCACCTAGACCTCTAGCATGTCACATCTGAAGAAGGTATCATAAATTCGATAGGAAGAATGACTTCTGTGCCAAACACTAACTAAAATGGTGTTTCTTTGTTCAACCTTTTATATATTGTTTGATATGCCCAAAGTACTGCAGATACTTTATCATCCCAATCCTTTCTTCCAACATCACATATTTTTGTCAATGTTTGGCCCAAAATTTTGTTGAAAGCCTTAGCAATTCCATTTTCTTGAGGATGATAGGGTGTAGTCTTATGGAGTGCAATCATGAACTCATCCAATAAAATTCTAATTATCTCATTAACAAAACATGTGCCCCTATCACTTTGGTCAAACTTAAAGGACATCCATACCGTGTAATAATATTTTCCCATAGAAATCGGGTTCTTTATGTTCTTATACTGATCCTTAGTAGGTGTTCTTGCACGCCATCTTGTCGAGATAGTTTGTAAAAAGTTATAATGTAAGCGTGATCGAGTTATGCAACTGGCCCAGTGAAATAGGACCCAAAAAAATCTATAGCCTATTTATCAAATGGTTCTATGCTAGTAATAGGTATCGGAGGCATTTCATCTTGCTGACCTTGTCTTCGATATGTTGGAAATGGTCACGTGCCTTACACAATTTCTTACTGATCTTTATAGAGGGTCTCCCACCATAATCCAACCCAAGAGAATCTTACACATTGTGGCATCACCTACATAGTGGCCACCTAAAATTCCACAATGAGATTCTTCCATAATTCCTATGTTCTCATGTTCCATACACAGCGACACAATACCGATTGCGATCCAATTTTTCTGAAGTCATAAATGATTAACATATAAGGTGTGACATGTATAGCAAGATTTTTTCTTCTCCAAGGATTTCATTCCTTCTAGTGCCATCCTTGTACATAGAAAGATAACAATGTCCTCTAGTTATGATGGTGCTCATTGTAACTTGTATAACCGTGCATCTAGCATGGTATCCTCAATTTCCTATGCTTCTTCTCTTGACTATATTCTTGATAGATGGTCTGGTCCCAAAATTAATTTTTCCTAGTTTTACCAAGCTTGTGAAATCAAATTCTTGAAATAAGAGCACCCATCAACATATGCACCCTTGTAAAATAAGATTATTTACCAAATAATTCAATGGCATGTGATATGTATAAAAGAAGAATGGTATAGCTAGTAGGTACTTGGTAGTATTTATGTAGTGTATAGATCATTGACAAAAGATTTTCTCTCTATAGTTGTATAATTACATTTTACAGAGTCATCTTTCTACTAGCAAAAAAGATATTATGATCTACAATGCCTTCTCGAGGTTTGGCCAACATTATGCCAATGGCCATGCCAACAAATAAGTTAAAATGTACATAAAATGGTTTGTCCCATGAAGGGAAACGCATAATAGGTGCGATGGTAAGTTTATCCTTGATGTCTCGAATGCATGCTACTGCTTTGTTCTCTGCAACAGTAGAATGTACCTTTTCCTTTAGTAACTCTTCTAATGGTGTGGAAACTTTGGCATAGCCTTTGATAAATTTTCTATAATATCTTGTATGACCCAAAAATACATGCACCTCACTTTGAGTGGTAGGATCCCTTAGACCTATAATGACTTCTGACCTTTGTTGGATTAACCAAAAACCATCCTTTGAGATTATGTGTCCTAAAAAGTAACCCAAATGGTGTAGAAAATATGCATTTTTGATGTTCAAAGAGATACTTAACTATCGAAACCATTCAAACATTAAGTGGATATTTTCATAGTGATCCTTAACTAATGCATACACCATCGATTGTCTAAATATACCTATAAGAAGTTGTGAATAAATTCTTTGAATGCTTGGAGAAATATGCAGAAAATACAAAAGGCTCATTTTTTAGACCAAAGGGCATTACAGGTATAGGTGAAACTACCCATTCAGTAGTAAATGTATTATTGTGTTGATCCTCATGGGTAATCCTAACTTTGATGATACCTAGAAAACCCATCTGTAAATGAATAGATTTCGCACCCTGTAACTCCTAGTATTTACTCGAGTAAATGGTATAGGGAAATGTGTTATTACACACACACAACATTCAACTCCTGTATTCCACATATTCTAATATGTCAATCCTTCTTGATACCGATCACCATTGGACTAACCCATTATGACTCATCAATTTACTTACGATAATTCTAGAATTCAACATGTTATCAATCTCTTCTTTGACCTTTTACGCAAATTGGGGTTCATTCTAGAGGTCTCTTTGTAGCCCCAGGTGCACACCCTCTTCAATCTTTATCTTCATCTCCCTAACAATTCATGCACACCTTTAAGTTCTGGTACCCCACTAAGAAATAGGTCCTAGTAGTCCCTTAGTAACTCTATGATTTTTTCCGATTCTAGACAACGATAGTCTCAATTATGGCTTCCGTGAGCTCGGTATCTATTCTAATATTCACCCACTTTATCTTCATAGGTTTATGATAGGTGCACGTGGTCTTATCCACACTGCTATCTAATACCTCATGATTTCTTGTTGAATGGTTTTACATCCATATTATCTACTTCTTTGTCATCATCCACTAAGTACACCATTTTCCTTTTTATCTCTCGAGGGGAAGCACATTGAAGTAATGTTGCATCGAGCCTGCGCGAGTTTCTTTATTACGACTCACTCCACGAGTCCTCTTTATCTAATAATTCTGAAGGAATTATTTAGCCTTACACATCCCCCATAGTTAAGAGCTTGATAACTTTTAATGCTTCTTCCATTGAAGGCTTTGTAGAGAAGAGTCAAAATTCTAGGCCATTCTTGCAATTAAATTATGCCAATTTCTAGTTTCTCATGGATTTTTGCATATAAATACCAAACACACACATAGCCCTACAAAAGTGGAATAAAGCGGGTGCACCCAAAGCAAAGGTGGTAAAGCTTCCTACACTTATTGAGAGTCTCTCAAACTTGACGAGCGTGGTGTTGAATAGGTTGATTAACGTGATAATTATAGACTTGTGTAGGTACATTGCTACTAAATAACCTAGTAGTAAAAAGAAATCCCAATTTCATTCCATTTGACCGAATTATCCCACTGACCACCCACCGGTGTGCTTTCTTTGTCCCATGTAGTGTATATATGAACATATATATTATTTCAGTATCTATCCATTTTCTTTCCATGGCATGCAGGAATACCATAGGATCCTCTTCTCCTCTATGTAAAAAGGTATTGAGTTGTTACCTATCCTCGACATAATGTGGTTTTGTGCCTCGAAAATATGCTCTTTACTTTGTGCCGACCCGACTCATAAGTGTTGTGAGCCCAATTATCACAAGAAAAATATTAGTATCTCTAATAGATTTGCGGCATCCTCTCACTAAATTAGTCCTTTGGTCTGGATTCCGATCATCTTTAGATCTTGGATGGTGCTTACATAAATACTATTCAGATCTTCTTCACTCAAAGGAGCTCAACATAGGGTTGTGCACCTTCCATTTATTAAAGGGATAATAACCCTTTCTTCTTATTTTCAAAATTGATATAGCCCTTGTTGAACGAAATACTAGCATTATTTGCGCGCAGATAGCGCCGAGGATACCCTTGATAGAGCTAGAAATTTTATTTGACTCTACTAGCTCTAAATTTTCAAAGTCTCTAGTACACTTTACTCTTTGTATGGTAATGGGTGCATCTTTCAAAAATCCTATGAGTGGCCTTAGTCTAATTAGCCATGAATAATACATTAGAGGATAGTGAACATCAATGGGGTCTTCCTTTCATTACCGCATGCATCGAGTAAGAACATTGACCCTCGCACCTATATCAATCCCAGGTATATTGCTCAACAACCACCCATCCACAATAGCATTGAGTGATTTCCTTATCATAATCTAGGCTATGAGGAGGAGATTTGCATGTAGGATTTTTCAGTCATTCTCGATACTTTCACACAAGAAGTGTTCCTTTTTAACCCGACTCCCTAATAATGGAATGATGTTTCCTAAGCAACATTTACACACTTCTCTACACGTCATCTATATCATTTTAAACAATCTACTCGATGCTTTCTTACTTTCACTTTAAGTATTATATCTCACCCTAAATATTTCTTATAACTTCCATGGTTTTTTTGATAAACCTCCTTTTGATATCACACGGAGATGCATTTTCCATGCACACGAATGACCTCATCTTTAGTGATGGCAGGTTCCCTGCCGTAATGCCTCATGACACTGTGTTGCCTTAGCCTCGTCGTCCATGATCTTTACTTTTAGTGCCTCAGATTCTTACTCTCCATCTTAGGCATCTATTGGTTTATCCACCATGTGTTGTATCCTAACCATCCCCTTTTCCTTTTCTCTCTCTCTGCTATATGTCGCTTTACTCAGATGCTCTTATAAGATCTGGGCACTCTTTCATAGCTATGGTCTTCTCTTACAAAAAAAGAAATATGTAGCATATATTTTTGGGCATATCTACACCTATAGTGATGGGTGAGATCCATATGTATAACATATCTGCAAGGGACTTCACTTCTCCCACCACCATTTAACTTCTCATCCTCCAAATCACACCATTGATAACTTCGAATTTTTCAATGGGTATTCCTTCAGAAATTCCCCTGCATTTCGATCCTGTAACAGTAGCAGTTGATCTGTGCTATCGATCCTCAATGCTCATTATTTCCCTTAGATTTATACAAAAACTCCTCCTACTGCTTGCACCAATATCTATCCTCATGGATCTGTCCAATCAGCCAAAGCAATCCTCCATGTCACGACTCTACGGACCTCACGAGATTTTATAGTAGCTTGAAAATGTTCTTCCTTATCATGCGCTTGTAATAATGAGAAGTAGCCCAGCATCATTGTTTAGGTTGCGTATTTCACAATCCATCAGCTGATGTTGTTTGTGCTGCATGAGGGAAACTATCTATTTATGTAACCCTACTACTTCACAATCTATGTACCAAATCCTGCGTGTATTTATGAAGGATATGAATTTATTGATAGTTTCTCCCCCTTTATTTTCACATTGCTATTATTTTATGCTTCTAAAATGGTCCACCTCAAAAATGATCCCATGCTTCCAACTACCTCTTATAAAGCATGCGAAGGCTAATTCAAGTGTTTCCACACAAATCAAAGTGTACATCTTATGTGATAATGCCCTCCTAAAAGGAGGTAATCAAGCCCCTAACGGAAACCATCAGTGTATGTCAAGCCAGCATTTATGCCATAGTAAAGCTTTGATAACAATGTCAGTAAGCCATACATCATACTCTCAACACTTACTGATGGTGCCTTTTACTTAATCATCCTTGAGCGAACTCCATATCTTTTACTAAAACTAAAGGATATGAAACTCTTTAAGGAGGTACGATCCCTTTAAGCACCGTATAATCTGGGTCCTACTGTCAAGAAGTCAGTGAGTAAAACTTTCTGTAATACGGCCGATTATGTATGCGCCTTATGCTAACGTAGTGGCAATTGGCTTGCCCCTACGCTGTTGTGATTCAGACTTTTACACTGCCATGATATTTTCACACATGTGTGCACATGTTGAACAACATCTTCTATGCCCCATACTTATAGAAGATGAATAGACATTCCCATGTAAATATTATGATTTAAGTACTGAGACACTTTGTCCCACACTAATCCATAACCTCCTATGTTTCCTTTGCCCAAAACCACTAGATCCACCTAAACCAAAGCTAGATATGCCCTCCACGATCCCCGAGCATCCCAAGCAGTTTGGAATATGTCCTGTCAGATGTACTCCTCTATGTTTTGATAGTAAGATTACTATACTCGGCGCTTTCACGGTTCAGTGAAGTAGTTGCACTTCCGTAGGTATCCAACATTTGTGCACTCATGTTCTTTGTGGGATGATGCTTTCCAACAACCCACCTCCAAATAATAATGAAGTCATTTCCCTACCATTGATTGTGTAAGTCTTCTCTCCATCCCTTACTTGATGCTTGATGTGGTATCATACTTAGATAATAGAAAACCAAACATAAGAGCTGGAAATTCTGGTGAATTGGATGCCCATAGCCTGGCTTTTGGCCTAGGTAGTCTCTGCTGGCATGATTCTACGTGAGGTCGAGGGGGGATCATTGTCATGATTTCCAAGATGGGGGATTTCCTAATGCTGAGCTCCACATCTTCTACTTGAGCTTCAAATCCTTCGCCCATGATCCTTCTCTCTCCTCGACACCATGCACTTTTTTACCCAGTAGTGCAACGCTACTTCCTACTATCTCCCTCTCGCATGCCTCATTATACTTAAGCCTCATTTCCTCTCTTTTCCTTTTTTACAGCCAAGTCTCACCATCTTTCACCAATCCTTCTCCTTCTTCCACGTGTGGTGAGGTTTAGTTAAGCTATCGGTTTTTACTCTCCAAATTAAAATTTACTACTCCCAGGATCTTGGACGCTGTGAGGCCCCCTTATATAAGTGAAAGCTCCCTTGGATATGTGCGAGAACTAGAAATTCAAACTTACTTACTGGACACGAATAAGTGGAAATTGAGTATTCCAAAATATAATTATTGAAGACTACCATGGAACCATGTATCCACAACTTGAGTCAAAATCAAATCATCATCATACAGTGAGCTTGTAATTCTTTCTGCAGATCCAAATAAGAGCCTTGAAATACCTCAGTCACCTTGGTAGATGTATCAAGCACTCGACCACTCCATACAATTCTACTAGAAAAGATATGGCAAAAATATCTCATATAAAGCATGTCAAATAGATTATGTTCCACCCCACACCACGTCATTAAACTCGGATAATGTGCTTAATCCCCATGCATATTCTTCTTACAGATCACGCAAATATCCATTCTTCAACACTTGTTAATGTCAGCCGGTATGTCTTCATCATGAACCAATCGTGAAAACAACTTTGAAAAAGAGGTCTGGAAGTGAAACCAATGATGCGTCCATAGAAGTCGAGTGATAAAAATCCCAGCGTAAGACCCTAGATGCGATGACCACATCACTTAGCATGTAATGAGCACTCACTTGAAGTGTGTAAAGGTACTTAGGTCCTCTTTAGGAGTTCTTATCAGTAGTGGATGTTAAACATGATGAAGGGCTTAAAGAAAAGTCATACATATAATTCCATTACTAACACATCATTCTACAGAGCCTTCCAGATATATACCTAAGGGAGAAAAAAATTGAAATTACTAACCATGATGAGATCGAAAAACATTACGAGATTGGTACGCACACAAAAACTAAATGCCACACATGCGAGTGCGCAGAACAATGAGACTCTTCCCCGGTAGTTGCTTACGGACAATAATAGATCTATTTCTGGCCCGAAATCCAGTGAAATTTTCTTTTCGTGTCTGGTTGCGAAGAATAGATAATGTACAGTTATCTTGTCTCTTCCTTGTTCATGCTGCCTCACACTTTTTTCCATCTCTGAAAATATGAGAGCTTTATGAAATCAAAACGGCTAAGTCCTAAAAAAGCTAAACTTCTTTACTCCCACATGTGTGTTCTCCCTATCCGTTTGCAGCATTTGAATATGACATGATTTCCCATTGCGGACTTCTTGTGTGATTTCTCAAGTTAAGTGTTCTACGATCGATAATGCTGGTGATGAAAAACTAAGTTTGATGTAATATGTATCGCCCAGATCTTTTTCAACTTCTTTATTCTTAAAGTATTTTTTGTTATCTATGAATAAGCTTATGCTGTGGATACCAAAATGACATATGATATTTTTGATATATGAGAGTTGATAATAGGTCCATATTTTTTCAAGGTTAAAGGATGGCTTTAACCCATTTAGTGAATTATTCAGGTTGCTATGATTATGGAATGATATTATTGGATGATTTAGGATTGATTATGCCGTGAGGTCTAAACCCCATTGAGATAAAGGTCGTAAGTTCTAGGTAGACTTTAATGATTGAATTGGTATGCGGATTAGATCTGAATGAGTTGGAATTTAATGCATTTATTTATATATACTGCACAACAATATTTAGTGATGGTAGGCATTAATAATAACCTAGGTAGCTATAACACATTTAAAGCAATGAAATTACCACGTAGTGACACACCAGTATGGCACCATTATGGGAATTCTTTGATTGATTCATGTGATTTAAGGCATCATAATAGTATACTAGAAAAACTACATTTACAGAAGATTGCCACCTATGATGAAAAAAGTGATTTACGCATTGAAGAAACTTGAATCGTTTAACACCATGTGATAAATCCCAATGATAGTTTACATTTGGTGAGATAGTAAGCCATATTTGTAATGTACCATAGGATCGGGTGGATTATTGTCAATGTTATTCATGGAAGGAAAACTCATTTTGATGTGAAGAATGGTATAAGCATTGAATAACCACCGGCATTCAGGTCTTATTTCATTTGATTTTTCTCCTACAAAAGGGATGAGGGATGTGATTGATACTCATGTTGTCTACTGAAACCTATTAAAAGATTAGGTATATGTGCATTAGAATAGTATAAATGAGATTTGAATGTGCTGGGAGTGAAAGTTGACCACAAATTTATATTTTTGAGTGATTTCATTTTACATTGATATTATCCTTTAACTTGATTGATGTGAGGGATGTGGACAGCTAGAGAAGGCAAAGTATTTAGACCCATGATTAAAAACTTCATATTACGCACATGTTATTAAGATATCATTCAAATTTCAGTTTACAATGATAATAGGAAGTGGGATATTCCAAGGAAGGTATGATAATTCGACTCCTAATGCTCCCCTTTTTGGCACTTCATAGCTCCATTAAAAAAGAAGAGGGTAATTTTAATGGGGATGAAATCAGATTCATTAATGTTCATAATGGATTCATTGGAAATTTTCATGAAATTATTTGATTATCTCTGAGAATTGCAAGTGAGTTGATCTCTGATGGCCAATCTTTAATATATTTACTGTGAATATGATTTCGATGTCAAATTTAGTGATAGCGCAAGCGTTGTTTATGTAGTCATTATGATAAGGTTTGAGCCATGGATTTAAGTGGATTAAAGCTTTAGAGCTTCGACACATATTTTGATTAGCAATACGT